>OX411307.1:91584255-92291755 GCA_948150685.1 Rhaphigaster nebulosa | reverse complement strand
TTTTAAAACTGAAATGTAAGAGATATGGGGTTTAATAACTACGTTCATGAAGCTTGGAACTTTTAAATTAAACCTAGTTATAAAAAGAACATTGTAACAAAGATTCAAATGTACGAAATCAATTATACAAAAAACTATCCTAAAATAATCCAAATATATATATATATATATATATATATATATATATATATATATATATATATATATATATATTATTTCTGTTGGAGAGATCCTCTTTTTCAGGCGAAGTACTGAAACAATTAACTAAATGAAGGTATCGTTTGAAAGAGAATTTTACCTAGAGTGTGCTTACCTAAAACTGTTGCAGACACTATCAGCATTTTTAAATTAATCAAAAATCAGAATTTACATTAACATTTAAAAATAGATTATTTTTTTAGAGCTCATGTACAAATATAATAATAAAATAGGTTTTTATGCTGTCGTGTTATAAATTTATTTCGACGTGTACTGTTGCCACACATCAATGGTCCTGACAGATATGCCATTTGAATTAAAACCTTTGCAGTTTCCAGGGTGACTCCCATTTGCAATGACCATAGCAAGGGGACGATCGCTACAAGGATGTGGATTTCTTCTTCTCTTCTCTCACTATCTCCTCAGTGCTGTTAAGCGTGGAGTAGCTGCCTCTGACCATCTCGTCCAACGGTCCCTGTCCTGTGCAAGCCTTCTCATCTCCGGCATGGTGCATCCTTTCTTTGTGCCAATTCTCTCAATCAAGTCTGCATACATGAGCCTTGGCCTGCCTTGTGGTCGCCTTCCTCTCGGTCTTGCCTCTAGAAGCCACCTGGCCTTATGGTCATCTTCTATTCTGTTGACATGCCCGAACCACTTCAGCTGTCTTTCTTCAATCGTCTCTAAGACGGATCTAACTCCTAGTTCCTCTCGCACCCTCTCATTCCTTATGCGGTCTCGCCTGGTTTTTCTAATATTTTCCGTAGGAATCTCATTTCCGCAGATACAACCCTGCTGGTATGGCGGTCCAGGAGTGTCCAGCATTCCGATCCGTATATTTGAATAGCAGAATCTTCGCTTTCCTGCTCAACTCCTGCTTTCCAATGAGTGTCATGGATATTTGGTAGAATATTCCATTGGCCTTTTGGACTCTATTCATGACCTCCTGGTCTATTCTTCCATCCTTGCAGATCATTGTTCCCAGGTAGCAGTAGGTATGGGTTTGCTCAAGGGTCTCTCCATTGCAAGTGATTCTAAGATCCTCGTTCCTTTGTCCAATACACATAACCTTGCTTTTGGAGGCATTGATCTGCATGCTTCTTAGTTGCAGTTCTTCTTGCCACTCATCCACAGCGACCTGGAGTGATTCAGCAGTATCCGCCATCAATTCCACATCATCTGCGTACAGCAATGACTGTGCCAACACTGGGGTCATATTCCAGTATCCCACTATTGCTCTGGGTGTCCTCCTTTTACAAAATTTCCAAATGGCATCTATGAAAATTTTGAACAGTAGGGGGCTTAGGCTATCGCCCTGTTTAACTCCCCTAAAGAAATGGAACGACCTGGACTCAGTGCCGGCTAGCCTTATTATTCCCTTTGGGTCTTGGTAAACTGACTTAATTGCACTTATAAGATTTTGTGGGATTCTCCTATCTTCCTATGCATCCCATACTGTCTAGGAACATGGTCGAAAGCCGCCTGTAAATCTAAGAAAGCTAGGTATACTGCTTTACCTCTATCCCATGCCTTCTCTATAATCATTCTCAGGGAAAATATATGATCCTGTGTCTGCCTACCGGGCCTAAAACCTGCCTGTTCCTCTTCCAGATCCTCTTCCACCAATTTCCTTAATCTTTGTTCCAGAACCCTAGTGTATACTTTGTATACCACTGATGACAGACATATGGGGCGGTAATTATCGCATACACTTTGGCTTCCCTTTTTATGGATTGGGATAATGATGTTATTTTCCCATTCTATTGGTATTCTTTTGAAATCCCATACCTTTTGGAATAGTGTTTGGAGACTCTTGACTAATTCATTTCCCCCATATTTTTTAAATTCGGGTGCAATCCCATCTGGCCCAGCCGCTTTTCCCATTTTTACGTTAGCAATGGCTGCTTCGACTGCCTCCTCTTCTATGGTGTCATCCATGTCGGGGACTTCTGGTTCAGTTATTCTACCTCTTCTACGGCAATCACGAAAATTCCGCCGCCTTTCTTCCATTCTGAATTTTTCTTGAAAGTATTTCCTCCAAACCTCCAGTATGTCCTTGTTTTCTGTCACCAGTATGCCATGCTCATCTTTTACACTTCTCACAGGCCTTTCTTTTTTGTTCCTTAGTGCTCTTATGATGTGCAAGAATTTCCTTATATTTTCTTTATAATTTTTATCCAGTTCTTGCCCGAATTCCTCCCAAGTTTTTCTCTTAGCTTCCTTAACTATTCTCTTAGACTCGTTCCTTTTCTCTATGTACAATGCCCAGTCTTCTGGCGACTTGCTTCTACAGTACTGCTTCCAGGCCTCTTTCTTTGCAGATATGACCCGTTTCACTTCCTCGCTCCACCACCTAGTTTTCTTAGTAGTAGGTCTTATTTGCTGTAAACCACATACTTCCTCGGCTGCCTTGAGTATACTGTATTTGATTTGCGCCCAAATAGTGTCAACATCTGCGTCCCCATTAACTTCTTGATGTTGAACTTGAAGGCGATTTGTATAAGCCTGCTCTATTTCCTCTTCTCTTAGCTTGTTGACAGCTATCCTATTATATGACTTGGCGATCTTTTTCAGCGGTTTTAGTATCTTGGAGTCAGCAACCAATAGCCTGTGATCCGTACTCAATTCTGCTCCTCGTATAACTTTAATGTCTGTAAAGTACTGTCTGAGTTCTCTGTCGATGATAAAATAATCAATGATGCTGTTTCTGGTAACTCTTTCAAATGTGGTTTTATGGAATGTGGACTCAATTTCGAAAGCCCACGTGAGAAGCAGCAGTATGTAGCCTGCTCACGCGTTGGAAAAACTTCTGATTTATTCGTATACGCTCCAGACGGAAAAACCAAAAATATTTCATATCCAAAAGTACTTAGAAAAACAGAATTAAAACCCAAATACATTCTTTCTTTCAGTGGTATTACACCGGATGCCAGGTACTCATACTAAATATATTATCGCATTGAATTGAAGACTAAGCGAACAAAGTAGCGGACAACATAATACATTTGATTTTTTTTTAAATTGAGCTTATTTCACCTAATTTAGTAAATCTACCATTTACATAAAAAGGGTCATTTTCACTCTCCAGGACGAATTTTCGTCTGTCTCGAGTATTTTTCAATTGTTTTACAAATTTTCTTGGTCTCATTAAAATCTGTGAGTGACACTCCAGAACGTTTAGCGAGAAAAAGAGAAACGTCCACTACATTCCACCATGGATGATTGTTATTATAATCCTTCCACGATTATAATAAAAAGACAATAAACAGGAACGAGGCCTCTAATCCTCGAATCTAGAGTAATATGACAAGGGATGTTACGAGGAGGGATATCTAGACAATAGGCAGAGGTGAGGGGGCAGTTAGGAAGAGGACGAATGGTCCTAGCTATTGCGCAAGCTGTCAATTACCGCATTTCGTCTCTGTTTATCCTCTCCGCTAACAATCCCTCTCTTGCTTGGTCTACATTTTATTGAGAGTGTCGTTGAGACCTCCAATTGACAGGGCACACAAATATAACGGTCGGTCTCCTTGCTCCGCTCTTGTATTTGGATCAACAGTAAGATGTAGATTAATCCCAACGTCAATTAGAATAAAACCAGGGGTTGAATTTGAGAATTAATTTTTGGTCAAATCAAAATATAACAATTATTTTTTTTTAATAAAAAAATAAATAAAAATCGTCTATGATTATTAATAAAAGTTAAAATTGATCGGTAGCATTTATCTATTTTCTTAAAAATTTATTGTTCATTTTTGACTTGTATTTTGTAAATTCAAGCGTCATTAACTGATTATTTGTTTTCAGTTAAAAATAACTATCACTTTTAGAGCAATTTTTCGTAGGTCACAAATAACTTTTATTTTTTAGTGTTATTTTTTTTTTTGCTCAAAATAAAACTCAAAACGCTACAACTTTCTTAAAATTAGAGCTAGAGGATTGAGAGTGGTTCCATTTTATTCAGCGTGAAAAAAAATAAATAAATAAA
The DNA here is from genome assembly GCA_948150685.1 of Rhaphigaster nebulosa. Lineage (NCBI taxonomy): Eukaryota > Metazoa > Arthropoda > Insecta > Hemiptera > Pentatomidae > Rhaphigaster > Rhaphigaster nebulosa. The sequence continues at coordinate 92,287,572 of OX411307.1, read as the reverse complement.
ACCATTAAGACGGTCATTTAACCATTTTTTTATTAGCACGATATGCTTAAAAATAAATTGCCAACACACCAAAAATAAAACTTATATATATTATTTTTATTATAAATTGAAATAATTATATAGGTGAACAATTATAAATCCCAAAGTTATTTCTTCGATTCGTTTGTTGATACCGTTTCGATCCAGGAATAGCCATTATCAAACGCTAACGATAAAAAACATTTTAAATAATTGAGATATCTTTACATTCAGGTTATTTTTTCATTTCAATAAGAATTTGCATCAGATCTAATGTATATATAAAGTAGATCTAATGCAAAATCTCTAATAATTCCTTCTAAAATAAGGATATATAAGTAGATGGTTCTTTATATATATATGTAGATGATAAACTGACTCTGTTATACATACATACGTCACAGCTTATCCATCTTTCTATATCAATTTTTAATTGCGATTCATTATAATTTATTTTGAATTAATGTTAATAATATCATTATCTGCAAGGCACAGTAAATAAAATAATCCATAAAAAAGGCTAATTATGTAATTAATGTTATTTATTTACTCAGGAATGTTCCTTTCGTATGGTTTTATTTTTTTTGTAGTAATAATTTATAACATTTGATGTTACATAACCATTTATTGAGAACTGTAAAGGAGTCAGAGGTATTTTTCTGAACCATTAAACGAGAATGAATGGAGTTTAAGGAGGCAAGCTATGGGAGGAAGTTTGCCCAGCGCCTGCACAAACAGTCCTTAATTGGGACAATTCTAATGATAATTGCCCTTTCGAAGACGTTTCATTCATGACTTGATATTTTATCTTGATGAACGACATGGAATGCGGAGAGAAGAAAACGTATAATCAACTGTCTTCATTATAAAAAACTTACGGAATCTAATTCTTTCCGTTAATATCTAACAAAAGAAAAAATAAACTAAAGAAAGGGAAAGAAGGGGTGAATCTTATCTTCCGTTATTTAGTTTTTCCTCAAGATGATAACGATTCTCATTCATTAGAGACTCGTTGACATGAAATCAAAAGACCTTTACTTGCAATGCAGAACAACAGACATATCTGTAATACGACATAAACTTGTGGTTAAAGCAAAAACAGTGCTTCAAAAAAAATTTTAATCGCTTGAATATGTCATAAGTGAATATAACTGATTTTCCTTCCTTCTTAAAGTGATTATTACAATTTAAAGTGAATTTCATAATGAAACTTTCTGTTTTTGTTATGGAAAATTAAGTTTCTTTTGGTGGTACAGTTTCCAAAAGTAGATAAATTTGTTCAAATCAATTTTTTTTTTTTAAACTGTTTTCATAAGCGTACATTAATTATTTAAATTAGATTAAAATAGATCCCTCAGGATAGCTGAACTACAATGACAAATAGGTATTTCCTATAGTAATTATAACTCATGGACAAGTGGAGATAAAAAAGCAAATTACTACCATATATCACTTGAAAATGGGCAATAGTAAATAAGGGGAAATTTTCCTGAAAATTGATAATTTAAATAGATAAATTTGTTTTTGATTTTTGTTTGGATGGATAATTAGTCACATATTTTAATAAAATAGTCAATAATCAAAACGTTTTATGTTTCTTAATGCAAATCAATTTCTTTTTTTTTCTTTCTTTTTTTTGGGGGGGGAGGCAAATGAGGACCACTCATTCAATATCCTAACACTTAGGATTACTAATTACTAATTAATACACGTAATTACTATTTTTGTTTGCTCTTAGGAAAGATTATTTTGTTCTGTTCAATAACGGTACCAACTTCCGTTGGCGTGGAACAGCTGCTTGAATTAATTCTTAAGAATTTTAAACTTCAGTTAAATGGTTGAAATTTAAAATTTGGCTATGGGGGGCGATATTTGGGTACATTCCCTTAATATAGCGTTAACAAATTTAGTTGTAATAATTTGATGCTATAAGCATTTAGCAATAGTTTTTTGTTTTGTTTTTTTTCTGGCGAATAGCACAAAGCAAACAACGAATAGTTAAAAATTCTTTCATTGCTAAACCGAGGGTTGTGATTGTTTGTAGAGCCAGTCACAAATGGATTCAGCTCTAGAATGTTTGGAAGACGATAGACAAAACTTTCCCCGAAAGGTTCCAGTTTAAAATTATTTCCTTTGTGGAGACTGTAGTAGAGGCGGGCAAAGATGCTACGTACCATCTCTTGGTGGAGCTGACGGCCTGAAACAGTAACAATAGAATGAGCAGAGCGGCCCTTCGATTCTTCACCTGTTAAACCGTACACCGTCTCGCTCCACCGTTTCTCCATTTCTCAATGCCTCTAATTTAATATGGTACCTTCACAGCTCTTTCTTCATCAACCTATACACGAACCGTCTTCCAACCCACATAGCCAGCCCTATATATCCGGACGAAACATATTACTAGCGATACATCCATTACATTTTACTGAAAATCTATCATTCGAATTTCTCGTATTTGTACTTACAGAGCTTTGTTCTTTTTTAAAAAAAGATTTAAATCTTTGTGGAGAAGAGTCCACTTCTGAAGTGTCTATTGTTTTTTTCTGTGTGGAATCGTATATTAATCTATAAGAAAATGGTCAGGGTGGCGGTCAGCTTTAAAAAACAATTAGGGCTCCAAAATAACTTTGCACTTTTATTTTGAAAAAGATCTTATTCTAAATTAAACTTTTTATTGGGAAGTTTTTCGAAACAGTTCCTGCAAGAACTTTTATGTTAAAACTTTTATTGTAACTTCTTACAAGAGCTTTTTGGTCAGAAATTATTTAGTAATGGTACCTTTAGAACCGTATCGTAAGAGCTTTTATATGCACGTTCTGTATTATAAAATTTCTCGTTAGAGCTTTTTAGTGAGCTTATAATAAAAGGTTTCATGATTAAAGTTCCCAATTAAATGCGGAAAGTATTTATGGAATTGTGTTTTGAAAGGTTTTCTTATCTTAAAATGTTATTTCTTTAAATAAGCATTATGTAGGTATTTAATTAAAATTAAAACAATTTTCCTATTGAAATTAAAAATTAAATGTTATATAAAATAAATAAAAAAGGTAATTGTTTTTTTTCTATTTGTTCTATTATTTCGAATTTTATTTATTATCTATGTTTTTCGTTAAAAGATATTTCAACAATACTGCTATCTCCTGAGGTTTCCGCCACCTACCGAAATCCCTCTCAAGCTTTGCCCCATAAATATGTGAAAACTTATATTTAAAATGTTCTAGTAGAAACTTCAATAAAAAAAAATGTTGGCAAGAACTTATTTTTACAGAACTTTTATCAAAAACTTTTAATGATATAAGTTCTTAAGGAAATTTTTATCATAAGATTCTTCTGAGTAGAACGTTTATGTTAATACTTTAATTGTAAAAGCTCTTGTAAAACAGGTAAACTGAAATATTTTGAAAAAGTTCAATAACTGTTTGAACCCTGAAAAAAATAGTATCAGACTATTAAATGCCGATGTTTAGGCCCACATTGTTGAGGCAAGGTAAAAATTCATCAAAGATGAGAACCATATAAATATATAGGATCCTTACAATCTTATAGGAGCAATTTCTGTCTGTCAGGAAGATGGATTTCGAAATCCGGGAAAGAATTTCGCTTAGACTTTTAAAATAAGGATTTTTAGGCCTCAGAAATCGAATAGGCGTAAATCTTGGTCATAGGAAAACTCATATTTAGTAAAAAAACAAGCCGGCGGGAAAATACGTAATGAAAAATAGCGAAACATATATTATCTAACCGAATTAACGAACCGTGATGATTAATTTTAGTCAAATCTCATTCAAGGAAATATTTTCTTTAAGATACACTTGCCCCTTATTTTAATTTATTGTTATATTCAATTTTACTACCACTTCATTTATGAAAGACAATGAAATGAACTTTGTATGATTAAGATAGCAGAAGAAGTGTTTTGTATCGTGTTTTGAACTTCTCTGATGACAATAAATATCATGTGTTGTAAATGTGTTGCAATATTTTTACATCTTCATCTTAATTAATTTAATTATATAAAGTGGTTTGTTTAAATTCATAATTTTGTTCGTTATAAATAATGGGAAACTAATTTATTTTGTTTGACTTTTTTGTCTTTTAATAGACATAAGAACTTCAGATAGCATTTATATAAAAATGAGGTTGTGTTATGCGGTTTGTTTCTGTGCTTTCCGATGGTCCGCTGGATGCTCGTTTTAAAAATAATTTCAATATACTTTCCGCGAACAGTTTGACTCGTATACTTATCATAGCAGTTTAAAGATCAGTATGGAATTCGGCATCGATAAGCACTAAAGAATATGTGATAATAATATTACTTCGTTTATATATTGCGTTTGGTATGTGAATTCCAATTACGGAAATATTGAATGCTTTACTGTGGTTTTTATATGTATGTATAGTGTTATAAATAGTACAGGAAGTCCAAGAAGAACGACCACTTGCAAAGTTGAAGAAGGCAGATATGTACACGCCTACGTTGAAGCATGGGCCGGATGATTTCGATACGGTCCTGGCAATGAATGCTTCACAGTAATTTCGCTTGCCACATCGGCGGAGGGTGTCGCGAGGCACGTTTCGGAAATCTTAAAATGAAAACAACTCTTTTTTTTAAATGATTTTTTTGGAAAAGGCTCTAGAAAAAAAAATCGTAAACATAAAATGCAGAAAAATAAAAAATAATAATATATTGATATGATGAATAAAGAAAGATAAATGTGTTTTAATTTCACTATTGAATACTACAAGAATTCATAAATAATAAAAAAAAAATCCAGAAAGTTGAACTAAATATGACAAAAGGAAATGGAATCACTGCATAAGGGTATTTTAATGAATGAAAACAAAATCTTTATTCTGGGGGCATTCAGTCACCTAAAAATAACAGAAATGTACAACTTAGGCAGCATTTGTCTGGTTTCACTATGATGAATTAATTATATTGCTAAATAAAACAAAAATAATAATAAAAAAAAATATAAAAACGTAATATGGATAAATTTGTAACTATTTGCTTAAACTTGCATAGTTATTTATTCTTAACATGTATGCAGAACATTTATTGAGAAGATAAAGAAATAAATGGAGTTTAAATGAGGTTAGGAAGGAAGCTTGACGAATAGTGATGGGTAAGGAATTCCAAAACAAGGTACCACGAATGATAAAGAATTTTTCAAAGGAAGCGGTTCTATAGGGAGGGATATACAAATCGGTAGGTTGAGATCTTGTATTTAAGAGATGTTTCTCGCGGGTTTTCTACTAAGATAGAATGCTTCATGGTAAAAATTTGAAGTTAAAATACTTCGTACTCAAAGGACTCGAGTTGACTACATCGCTTAAAGGGATTTATCACACACCAATCTTCATAAAGACGCTAACTGAGAATAAAAATAATCATTTTATTAATGAAATTATCTGTTTATATAGATAAATAAATTTAACTGTAGTTTTTGTGTCAGTCATTTTATTTTTATTATAATTAACGCCTAAAACCTAAACGTCATAATAAATCATAAAACTTAAAACCTAACTTCCTCAAAATTATAAGAAATATCATAATCCTAACGAATAACAGCGGTGGTTCAATCTATTACAAACACAAATTTTTAATTGCATATCCAAAGTGTGAAAAATCTTCAGGCTGAAAAAAAAACACACATAACAAAAATGCTGCAGAGCAGATATAATGACAGAGATAAATATTATTAATAATAGTTATTAATATAAATGAGAAGGAGATAAAGGAGTGGATCGGAGAAGCGGGACTAGAGAAAGAAGACAGGTTTGTAGAACGGAGAGTCTCCTGCACCTAAGTGGATAAACAGGTTTTTATATAATGGATTTAAGTCGGCCGGGCTTGGGATCACTAATTTTGTAGCCAGTAAGCTTGGACCAATTATATAGCTAAGGATAGTAAAGCTGAGGGTTCCGGGTGACAACCTGTAGCTAGTCGATTCCGGCCGGTCTTTGCTCAACAGCGGTGAAGTTGAAGAATCGCCACAAGGATCTTGGACTGGTTTCAAACATTCCAACATTCTTAAATAATAACCAATTTTAAACATATTATCGATAGATGAATCAAATAATTAATTGATCAATACCATCTCTCTCTCTCTCTCTCTCTCTCTCTCTCTCTCTCTCTCTCTCTCTCTCTCTCTCTCTCTCTCTCTCTCTCTCTCTCTCTCTCTCTCTCTCTCTCTCTCTCTCTCTCTCTCTCTCTCTCTCTCTCTCTCTCTCTCTCTCTCTCTCTCTCTCTCTCTCTCTCTCTCTCTCTCTCTCTCTCTCTCTCTCTCTCTCTCTCTCTCTCTCTCTCTCTCTCTCGGGGGGAGGGGGGGGGAGAGACATAGGAGATTTTCTTAGTATGGTGGTATAGCTGTCAATGAATAGGAATACATATCAAATTAATCCTGATCCAATTAGAGAATCGAATACCCTATAAGAAAATAACAAGTAAGATTCAGATGATATTAAAACCATTTCGACACACGATTCGAACATCTAGCGAGAAGCGGAAATACTTTACAATTTACTAGTTAGCACACTTAGGGAAGTCCTAGTCTTAGGAGACCAAGATACGGATGAAATACACACCTTATGCGAACGTTCGATAATTTCAATGCATACTGAGATGACCGTTAGGATTTAAAAGATTAGGTACTACCAACCTGAATATTTAAAATAAAAAGAAATTTAGACGATTTTGTATCCAAATATTTCATCATCGAAAAATCGATTGATCTATTTAATTCTATTGTTTAAACACATTTGTTAGAGGAATTCTTTTAATTTAAGAGAATATTAAAATAATTGTTGGTATCCTTTGTTTGAAATACCTGCGTCTAATGTGTAAGGATATTTAAGCAAGAGTTTGAATAATAACAGGTTTCTGAATCAACAATCAGCAAGATAACCTCTAATTAGCAGGTAATAATAACCGAAATAACCGCTTCATTTCGGCTAAATGCTTCGAAGCTACAATTATTATAAAAGGGAAAGGAAACGTGATTTTTAAAAGAAAAATTATAAATTAAATAAAAAAAAGATGCATTTGTGTTTGCGCTAAGGAAATGACATTGGGAAATATTCCTCGAGCCGCCGCCTTGATATTATACTGACAATGAGTACGTAACCTAGCCCACTAATTATACATTTAGAACAGAGCTGCTGAATCGCTATTATGCAAATTGGCAAAGGCTGTCGAATCCTTTTTTTGAACGTTTATGCCAATTAAAGGTTGCAGCCATAATTGCCGATGCACCAATCGTAATACGAGTGCAGTTGGATCGTTTAAATTGCCCTGCTATAAGGCAGCATCATTCCCTCCGTTCTCACACTCAACCTCCCGCATTACGGCTATGACAACGCAATCCAATTTGCGTCTTCGGCGTCTTTAGTTAGGGCCGAGTGGGAACATATTTGAACGATGGTCGAACATGGCAACATCGAGAGCAATGGACTGCCTGTAAAGCTGTGAAAAGAAGATAAATTTTTGCAATAACCCAAGGCCACGATAAGTAAAAATAATGTTCATAAACACAAAATTAAAAACCTCACTTAATAATAATTTTAATAATACATCTATCAAGTCTATAATTCATAAAAGTCATTACGAACAAAAAAAGGAAGAACTGTTTATCAGCAACTATAAACCATTACCGATTAGCCAATCCCAATCTTTCAAACAACGTCAACCTGACTATGCCATTTTTGCATAGTTTGCTGAATGTTGGTAATTCTTATGTATTTTTATAGTGCTCAGGCATCTCTAAAAACCAGAGTGGTCACCGTTCGAGACTAAAACACACCCATTGAGAGACTTAAACCTATCACCCCAAAGACAAACTTTACAAGAATGTTTTTGACTATTTACAAAGATACAAAAGGCAGACAAGTTGGAAGGATCCGGTGGACAGACACAAATGGAGAGGAAGCAGTGGCACTGGGAGGTGGCAGAGGCTGGTCTCATTAGCGGGTCAAGCTTAACGAACCAGGCAATGAGCCTTAATTGTCGGCCCCACGGTCACCACTAACAAGTCCTTTTCCAATGCACTCCTCCCTCCTAAACACCTTCCAAAAGGAGGAATCCTTCTAAAGAGGAATTATTTTCCACTAATTCTGTAAAAATAGTCAATAACAATGAAACCTGACTTATAGTAAATGGATTAATATTAGATTAATATTGGTCCTTCAAGCCCTACATGTTCTCGGACTCATTTCTCCAATTAACCTTACAGGTACTTCATCGCAAAAAGTTCATCTTCCAAAACGATTCACATGAGTCGAACAAATAAGCTACAAAACTGTTTCAAAATCAAATCCAACTTGCTACTAGACAAATGCTCAAAAAGCCAAATTTGAAAAAAAAAAATCCCATACCTGTAAATATAGTATTGAACTATGGGATACAATCACCTTGTCATATCCCTTTCCTCCAATTTGAAACCCCTTCTAAAATCCTTATCACTCCATATTATCGTAATACACAATCAAATTACTTAAATTTGTTAATATATCTAGTAATCCCTTGTCCTCCTTACATTGGGGGGGGGGGGGGACAAGCTTGGTTAGGACTTACCGTGTAAATATGTTTAATTGAAAAGTTGATGTTTTTTTGGTCAATGATGATGTTACTGTTAATACTGTCAATATTGCTATAAAACTGTTGACTTTTTTTGGCTATATATAAATATATATATATATGTATATATGAATTAAAGTATTAATAATTTTACTCTCTCGAAATACTACTAAGAAACACTGCGAGGATGTTAGTTTTAAAAAAATTAGTCTTCAGTAAAGGGTTAATTGTAATTAATTGAAGATGGACTTGTGAGTTCCTTCCTTCTCGGTTATTCAGATTCCCTTTCATTTTTTTTATTTTTGAGTTTGAAGTCTTTCAACTTCTGAAGTATTCATTAAACAAGAATGGTTGAAGAATAAAATCCTGCTTTTGAAGGAAAGCTTAGGGTATCGACGAAAATAGCTAAGTTCCTGAGGTAGCAGTACAGTTGACTGTTCAAGCTCTAGATTTCCTGTTATTCTTCTTCGGAACCATTTCATTCAAGGGTCGTATTTCTTAAGGATTAGGGTGATCTAAATTAGTGAATTTCTATTGATTTGTCTTATATATATATATATATATATATATATATATATATATATATATATATATATATATATATATATATATATATAAGTTCATATCAAGGTCAAAGCTGCTGTTGTGTATATACATATATATATATATATATATATATATATATATATATATATATATATATATATATATATATATGTATATACACAACAGCAGCTTTGACCTTGATATGAACTTCTCTGAATTAGGTCAGGATGATAAAGATGATGATGATGGCTCCACCTTGCTCTAGAAAGGTAGCTTTATTGCCGTAAGGATACAAGGGAAAACCAAGGATTCTTTTCGATTTTATGTTTTCAAAATAAATTATTTTTATCATGATGCCTACGATGGAATGTTTTACCCAACACACACCGATTCCAAGAGACTGAAGAAGACGGTTATGTTGATAACAAACATATAATTTAAACGCAAATTTAAATGAACTACATATGGAGTAAAAGTTCGCAATGGAAGGATTTAGAAAAAATGCAATATCTCTGTTGATAATTCTCCAATGGAAGCGGCTCTTTGTGAGGATTTCGTGAAGGTCCTAATGCATAAACATTCACTCCCACCTACCTTATTTATTTATATGTATGTATGTATATATATATATATATATATATATATATATATATATATATATATATAGGCATATATTATATTCCTTATAAATTCATTTATTGGAAAACTATGCATGAAGTAAAGTATAGAGGTTTGTTCAATACACGCATGCTTAAAAACAAAAAACATTTATGACAAAAAGTACTTGGCATTAACGATATTTTATAACATGCAAAATCAAATAAACTGAACTAAATAATTCGTTACAACGTAGTTATCATATTAATTATTAATTTGCTAAAATGTAATAATAAAATTATATTATATATTGAATTGTTGACCGTATTAATAATCGATGAGAAGATGGTCAGGTTGGCGGTAAAATTTAATATATAAAAAAAAAAAGGAGTACAAAAATTGTTTCTCCTATTTAGCTGTTTCGCCCAAAGCAAATGGCCACCGCACACTGGATTTCAGTATTTGTATACAAAAAGTTTATTGTAAATAACTCCACGCATTTGAGCCAATTTATTACATTCTTCCGGTTTGAAAGTATGAGAATAAAATCGAAAGTAAGAGCAGGTAATAATACATATGTCAGAGATATCTCTTCTTAATTAGTGGTTTGGCAAACCAGAAGGTCGCGTCAGCCCCCGATATTTATGTATTCGTGGAAAGGCAGAAACCCTTCACTTAGCTCCCTACCGCCTTGTAAAAGGAGGGCAGACGTGTTCGACTCCATTGTACATCAATCCGAAAGCAGTTATTATATTTTATTTCTTCGATTCCCATCTAAATAGCTTCGAGTAAATTTTAAAGCATTAGAAAATAACGGTTTGGTGAAAATCGTAAAAAAGTTTCATCAAATAAAACTCGGACTAGCGATGAGTTTAAGGTTAAGTTGTTAACTTTAGATATAATTTAAAGTTCGGCCTTCGGGTAGATCGGTCATTTTCAATTACGCCGATCTTCTATATACCGTTATTCGTTTTATATCCCACTGCCTACAACAAAAATTTTGTATCATCAATCAAATATGTATTTATAACTATTTTATTGTATTCTTGGTTTACAGATCGGCTTGATAAACCTTACATGGGCATTTGAACAATTAATAATATTTTTTACAGTTGACAAAGTGAGAACGTAGTCTCATACTAGAGAACTAGAAGCCTGACGACTCATATTGTTTATAATTATGGAATTATTGTAAATTTTTAAAATTAATTAATAATAAACATACGTTAAATAAAACAACTAAAAAAATAAATAATAATAAATTAAAAAAAAACGAATAAGTAGATAAGAATAATAGGTAATAGAATAGGACAAAAAGAAAAGATTTATTTATGTATAAAAAATGATTGAAATTAAAAAAAATAGTAATAGAAATAAAAACAAGGGGGTGATGTTGGAGTTCCTATGTTAAAAGCTATTGCACCTTCAATTGCTGGTAATAAGTGTTTTTAATGAATTCATCTATTGAGCCTAATGTATAAAATTAGATAATTAGATACAAGATCATGCCAGTGTTGGACACATCTTTAACAAGGAATGAAAAAATATAAAATACATTTTTTTTTTAATTGTTTTCATGTAAATACTTGTTTGTGTATTTTGTGTGAAGAAGCGGAGAGGGAAAAGCTCTGGACTCCTGAATTCCCATGCTTAAGTTCGAACCCGGTTGTGATTTATTTTCCGTTCTGTTGGCCGCGGATCGATTTTGAGGTATGTAGACCATCCTAGGGCACATCTAGCCTCAGTAAAGTGGGTACCTGACCCTTTAATGGGTTGAGGGAAAGCTCTAGTGGCTGATCATAGGGTCCCAAACCCTTAATGAATTGTGCTTTATAAGGCCTAAGGCATGTTTCGATTTCGTTTTCTTGGAAATTGTAAATGTTGATATCTATTTAATCTAGACTATCTATTATCTAGACTAAACGAAATGAATTTGTAAACAGAATGACCTCGTCTTGCTTTCAGTTTTGTCTTAACATTCGGTTAGACAACGTGACTCCAAAATTTGAAAATTGGTAACATTACGCCATTATTAGAAACGCAAGTTTTCGTCCGCCGAAACAACTCGTTTGGTGCAACAATTCGAAGTAGAGATTGATTGCTCTTTCTGAACAGACCCAACGTTCAGAAATACAAATTCAAAACTACTTGGAAATTAGAAAGAAATGGTAGAATTTAGCAATCCATGGGCCGCATAACTTGGAACAAGTGAATCGCTCATTAATAGTTGTTTCCCGTGAGTTGACCACTGTTATACACGGGATACATACATACATACACTATGTCGACTATAAATTAGTCAACAACTTTTGAAAAACATAAATGGCCATCGTTTCTTAAATAGAATTGTCATTTGCCCGTATAGCCACCATAATTTAAAAAAAAATAAATTATAAAATAAACAAGAGAAAAAGAATGGAAAATTTAAGATAGTAGAAAAATAGCTTCGAATCTGATAGTTCAAATTTCTAATATTTAATTAACCTTTATCGACTACATCATGGAGGGAAAAAAAATCAATCAATTCTTAGATTAGAAGAAAATTAGGTGGTAGGTAGGTATCAAAAAAGGTAGGCGTATGATTTCGAGGGTAGGTATATAAGTTACACCTTCATCTTAAGAATTACAAGATTCGGCAGCAGACTCCATTCTGGAATAAAATATTCAATAATGGTGTATAAATATAAGCATATGTATATAAGTATGTATATATATATATATATATATATATATATATATATATATATATATATATATATATATATATATATATATATATATATATATATACATACGATAACTTATTTTTCGTGTAGTAGTAATAAAATAAATAAATATTGTATAATTCCTATAATTAAGCATTTAGAAAACTATAGATAAAAAATGTCTTTCTTGGATTCATTTATTCATGAACTTTTATATTTTTCCTTAAGAAGAGACAATTGAAAAAAGAGATACCACAATAATATAAATGATCCTATAATTCTAAGAAAAATTGAAATGCTTATATTAATCGTTCTAGATTTCATAATGAAATGTTTTTGTTTTATCGTTAATTTAAAAACTGATAGGTCTATCATTTATAAAAACAATAAACGCGTTATAAATAAATAAAGTATATTGTAGCAGTGTCTGCTATGTAAAGTTATAGAAAACGAATCGTGCCTAGAAAAAGTATTTTAAAATGTAATTTATTTTTTAACTTTTAGCTTACCCTTTAAACATAGTCTTATTTGTTCATACATTATCTATACGTAGTATAATGTAAATGTATTTATTAAAGTATATATATTGTGAAGCTTTCATTTTAATTTTATCAAAAAATATTTTAAATTTTAATCATCTTAGATTAATTTATTTAATAATTCAAAAAAAAATATTTATTTGATTTATATACTTATCTTAACTAACACTGAAAATGTTTATTTAAAGAAATTACTTTATTTTAGAAATAAAATTGTATATAATTTATATAAAACTATCATGTTTTAATGTTTAAAAATAGTACCAAATAGAATTTTAGGCTATTTTTCAAAAAAATAATAAAAGATTTATCAAGAGTAATCGTTTAAAAAAAATATATTTTAATGTGATTGTTATACAATTATATCTTTTTAAAATTTTATTTAAATTTGTAATTAATGGAATTAAATTTTGTGATTCCTTTTGGTGATCCGAATTTTTCACTGAACCAAACAATCTTACTTTAAATTTGTATACTCTAAACGATTCTTTTATTCGTAATATAAAAACTGTTTGCCCACATGCATATGCTCTCCCATAAGTGTATGTTATGTAGTGTATGTAAAAGAATCTGATGAAATCCCTTAAAATATACCAGCTAGCTGATTAATGCCATTGGAGAAGTCTGGCCGTAGAAAGGCCACAGGAGCTAATTAGAGATCGGACATAGCTCTCTGTCCAGGTACCAACTTCCAACCCGACTCCTTTTTTTTAACCCTTTTGTCGCCATACTATAAAAACTCAAATAAAATCTGATATGCACAACAAATGGCCGTGGTCTAGACATTTTAACAACCCCCTGATCAGAAATCGGTTTTTCAGCCTTTAGGGATTCCAACTATTCAGTGTTCCCTGGAATTCTTCTTCGAAATACATTCCGATAGCTATTAGGTTCGACCGTATTTCGGAATGACTTTTAAATAATTAGTTGAAATACTGGATGAAGAAATGATTTTTTATAAAAAAAAAAAAAAAAAAAAATGTTTTTTCATGTGCAATGCTTATGACACAATCTGATCCAACAGTTAATCTAGAGTGGCATAAAAACTAACAAGAAAGCCACAAGCCACTCTTGAATGAGAATTAAAAAAAAATACTTAAATTAAATCAAATTTTAATTAATATTAATCTTAAATATAAATTAGTGTTAACAACTTAATTATGATCCACCCCTGACTACAAAAAATTCTTAAAAACAAAAATTCGATATTGAGTTTCCATAAAATTCAGTAATGGAATGAGATACACCCACTGCGTCTTAAGAAAATTGAGCAGCTAAATTGATAAAGAAGGAGCTATCTCCGATAGGAAACCTAAATTAAACGGAAATGGGTTTTTTCTTACATCTTTTTGTTTTGTTTTCTCAAGTTGTAATATTTTTTGTTTAATTTAAATAAGAAAAATGTTAAACTTGTAAATGCTTGAATTACTTCGGACTATGCTATTTAAAATGTATATTTGGTTAATAAATATAAAAATATAAATACATATAAGAAAAAAAGAAAACCGTAAGGATCTAACATATGGAAGGCATGGTTTCCTTTATAATTAATACACATATATACTTTATAAAATCTAAATATTATAAAGTATAAATGAGAGTATAGACAGTTCCTAATTTTTTTTTTGATTAGGGTACTCATAAAAATTCCAAATTAACAGTCTTAGGTCGAAGATTATTACAAACTGCCATTTTCTGAACCAAAACGTTCCATTTTCAATTTATTTAAAATTAAAAATAATTTTTTGTTGAATTCGGGAAATCAAATGGATTTCAAGTTTATTTTATTTTAGAATAACATCTAACAGCAATTATTGGTCCTAAATATTCCCTAATTAGGAAAAATCGACAGGTTTTTCATGAACTTATGCTTTCGGAATCTCCTATTAATATTTTATTAAATTTGAATGAATCGTTGATTCAAGAAACCCCAAAGTCATAGAGACCACGTTTGTTGGAAACAACAAAAAACAGTCCAGGCCAAAACATAATAGTTCAAGACAACCCAAAACGATTAATAATTAAAATGCGATTAACTTTGAACTTATTATATTACTAATGAAGCCATTACGATGCTTAGATTTAAATTTGCTTGACTTACGGTGTTTCTCAAGTGAATCAAGTTTACGGAAATAAACTTATCTTTACTAATAAATATATAAAAAATGGTTTCTTCATGATGATCCAGACTAGATTAGTCAGCTTCTGATTCTTCACCCCTTTTACATATTGGACAAATTCACTGACTGGCGTTTCTCAGCTAAATGATAACTAGCCACCTTTATAAAACAGAGAAAATGCGTCGGACTTATGGGGGCTATGCTCCCAAAACACGTTTCAATCTCAACAGAATGGAAATCCGTCAAATTTTAAATATCCCCAAAAAGTGACTTACTGGGTTTCTCATTTCAACGATTCAATTATTTTCGCGGAAAAAAATAAAAATGAATCAATGATTTTAAACTGGGAGTTATTAAAAAAATGTATCTTATTATTATTCTAGTTTTGAGTTCTTCGTGAACCATCAATCATAAAATAAGTTATCAATATCCGAGCTGAATTATATTGAGAATTGAATTGCCCCAAAACGGTTTATTAATGATGTCGGTGTAGTCATATCTCGCATTTTTTAATGATTAATTTAACCAACGTAATTTAAAGATAGAGTTTATTGAGCACCCTATTTCTAAAAATGATCTAATCATGTAAACCTTATAGTATTACTAGACCTTCAATATAACTAAAAAATATGCTTAGAAGTTGTCCAGTCATTGCCTCTTTTTTAAATTTTATAACACTGAAACTATTGCCGAGAGAGGCATTCAATAGGAGAGCCGTAAATCAACATTATGCTTTATATTTTAAAAGTCCTACTGTCATTCAATGATCTTTCATTCAAACATGTTCCAAGACCAATTACCATATATTTGCATACAAGTGAGTTAGGCCAAAGACTGGCGTCTTCGGTCGTCTTTTTGTTATTTAAATGTTGACTATTTTTACAATATATTCATTGATATTTTCGTTATAACTATGACTATGACACGCATGACAACGATAACATGGGAAAGCGTGGAAAATCTCAGACGAATGATGGAAAAAAATCGCCATTTAAGTATGGAGCCAAATCAAATTGTTTGCCGATTAGAATTTTGTTACTCATGAATTTAAGAGGTCTTAAACGTTGGTAAAGTATTATATTTAAAAATTATCAGTAGATTATGTGAGACAGTCGTTTAATATGCCGATGCGATACAACTGTGTGATACAATACGATACACGACGGTTAAACATTGTCGGCATCACTCATTTTGACAAATTAAATATTTACGAATATATGTAAAAATCCATAAAAGATAAAGGAATGGAATATTATATTATAAATGCTAAATATTAGCATTTAGAGTCGTGTTGTTATCAAACTGCGGTAGAAGTAGTCAGCGATTCTTTAAAATTCAGAACTCTGGGGAATGCAATGATTCAGGGGTTTTTGTGGTTCCAATGAAACCATTCATTATTTACGAGCAATAAAAATGAGGTGACGATCACAAATACAAGTATGTATAATATATTTATTTTTTTCGTTGGCTTTACAGGGCTTGTAATTCTTAAGCTCTCTTGACCAACCTTCAATTCGCTGTGGTTCTGTTGCTGCTGTATTGTCTTCGTTGATTCATTCCATCCATCTGATTTTCGGTCTTTCCATATGGTCTCTTATTTACTACAGTTGGATTCTTTTTGCGCTCTGATCTTAAGTTACTACGATGTATCTTATACATCACAGCACAAATTAGTCAATGTTACATAAAAATCCTATTCAGCGTTAAAATTGAGATTATAGTGAAAGATGCCAAATAAAAAAAAAATCCAAAGACTCCTAATTGAATCCTAAATCTCACTTTAGCCTTAAGTCTAAAGTCAAACTCCGGTCTCCAAAATTTGATACAGACGCAACCATTCACAGGTATCAATAATCAAGGTATAAATAATTAACAATCAATTATTTAGCCATCAATCCTAATAGTATCATGAAGTGGTCAGTAAATAAATAATACTGGCAAGGAAGTGTGAAATATGGTCAGTTACCCAGACACATAGATATAGATGAATGAAGGATGGAGCGAGACTGCCTGGAGCCATGCTACTGGAACAATACCCTCAGGGCATAGGCTTCCAGGAGTGCGAGGGTCGGTACCTTGCACTGCCTCAGGGAATCCTGTCAGGAGTCTGTAATTATTATCACCACTTAAACGATACTAATAAAGATTTAAAGCTGCTTTAAAGATACTCATAAACATACACAGACACACAATCGATTTTTCTGATAAGCTTTCTGTAATTTTTCCTGTATTTTTTTTTATGTTAGAAGAATGACAATTTCTTTTCGAGTTGGTTTTGTGAAACCAAAAGGTGTAGTTTAGATTCCGTTGTAAGAATCCTGAGCATCTGATGTTATCACTATCTTACTTAAACTCCACTGATTTCTGATATCAGTGTTGTGGTCGATGGCAGGAATTCCCGAGATCTCCTATTGCTTAGTCCTCGTGAGGGAAGCAACACAGCTCGTGGTTCTCAAGTCTGTGAATAAAGTAAATGCAGTACGGTTAAGGCAAGATTGTATGGATGAATTGGCATTCTTTTATTAAATGATAAAATTTAATTAATTTGTTTAATTCACTATTATTTATTTGGATTCCAAAATTATTGTAATATTATTATATTTAAATTGTATTAGCACCCGCACACCTGGATAAATGATTCATTGAGAAAACTAAATACAACTATCATTTTTATTTTCGATAAAACTTCGCCTTAACTGAATAGTTAAAAGTACTAAACATGCCAAATAACCGATTAAACAAATTCATAGATTTTCATGAAATCAATTAACAAATTAAATATTTCGTGGATATATACGTATAGCCCAGTAAATTAATTTGACCATATTAGAATATGTTAGTAAAGCACAGAACTCAGGAGCCCAAATCGAACTGTGGCAGAAATTTCATTTTCTATTACATCCTCAGCCTGGGATCGATTCCAAGGCTTGCCCTGGCTCTATAAAATGAGAACCTGGCCCTTCAATGGGTCGAGGATAAAACTTGGCGCTTGAGCATGAATGTGGTAAACATTCCCATGGTAAACATGCGAATGTGAAAACCATTTCTTTTCAGAAGAGCAAAATAACTGTTACATTCTTCTGTGTATAATGGCCGATTTAGATTATTTTAAATTTTTTTGTTGGTGTTGTATTTCTTTTATCTCATAGTTTCATGTGTAATTATTGTTTTACCTTTATAATAATAAGCATATTCGTTACTTTAGCATGGAAGCTTCAGATTTTCTGATGGCGTAACAGATTCGAAACTTTACTAGAGACAGGCTACTTCTACATCAAATCCGCAGTAGTCTGAACAATTTTAAGTGATAAAAAACAGAAAAAGACAGTTTTAGTAATAGAATATTTCTGCTCTGAAACGACGAAATATTGTACATAAGTATGCCTGTGTTTAAGTTGTTTCTTTCATTTTATTCAACTATAATTTCAGTTTTCTATTTATTTACTTTGCCCGTAAATATGGTATGAATGGTTACATACAGCAATTGCACCTATTATCCTTATGTGTGGCAGATAGTATTATTTTACAATATGAAAACATTTCAATAATATATTCTAAATAGGGAGAATAATAAATGTTTTTCAATAAATGGTGCAAAAAACTGTCCTTTATATGGTGTCATTTAACCTCAACAAATTTCAACCTACAACATCCGGGGGTTTTGCCCCAACTTGATGATATAACTAAAATATAATTTAATCTAATAAAAATACTATAAAATAATATATATACAATAAATTATTTTTATATAAACATTTTTTTAAAACAATGTTACATAATGTGCTTACCTTGTTTAGTAATATATTTTCTCCTACTAGGCCAACCCTCAATCCATATAATTATTTCGTCAGTTACATCTAGCTGTTATAATATTTTAAAATATAATTGTGGGAGTATCACTGATTTACAATTTCACATTACTGTGGTCCTATGTGGATTAAGCTATTTGGAATTCCTTGATTATTTTTCTACACCACATCTTTTATCTTCGTTCGTCAACTTTGTATTTTTTAATTTTACTACAAAATATCTACTATGTTTTGATTAAATTTTATCTTTCTATTTCTTTTGTTATAAATATCTCAAAACGTTGGTTGGAATATGTTAAGGTCTAATAAAACCATAGGACATTTTTTCGCATCCTTTACTGAAAAATAAAAATAACTTGAACTAAAATAATGTTGAACAATACCATTATATTATTATGCAAAGAAAAACGTCATTATATTCTATTCATTAGAGTGGATTATAATTATCACTTTTTTTCTTCTTTTTTTTATACGGTATGTAATAACTTTTTGATCGGTTTCACCAAAATGCTGATCAAGAAAGCGTACGTGGACGGTTAAGAACTCAAAGGTGGATGGATGTGGATCCATCCAAGATCTAAGAGGTGGATGTTTCTTCGGAAAAAAGGCCCAAATCCAAGGCGGATAATTTACAGCCCCGCTGGTTATCCGTGAGCGGCTAATTGGCAGGGCAGCTCCAGAGCGTGACCTCTTAAAACTTAATTGATAGGCCCCGCTCTCCCACCGACCACTTCAGCTTAATGTTGTCATTATTTTTTGCCTCGGAATCACTTTCTTCTTCAGTGAACAACGCACCCAATAAGAACATTTCCCTACGTAGTCAGATGAAACATCTTCCACCGCCTATGGTATGTTTACATAAGAGCGACTGATTGGGCCGACCTTTCTACGCCAGTTTTAGCGCCACGATAAAACTATCCTCTCTGAAATTGAAACCAATTAAAGTTTTAAAGGAAGAAGAAAAAAAAAATTCTCCTGGATGGTATTCTGGGAATTACTTATTGGGCAGCCGGTAATGACATAATGAAATGCCAGTTTATACCTGCTATAAGGTAACTATTATCGTCGATTATAGGCCTACGTGACAAATCCTTTATGCTCTAGATGATTGCGATAAGGTTCGGTTTTTGGACTGAAAAGTCCGATCATTAAAAAGGGATCGTATCGCAGGATTGAGATGGGAAACGAAAGACGTTTCGGCATTTATACCGGTCCAATTCGAAATGTCCTGAGAAATTTCTCCGTGTGAAATAAAACAACATCGCTTCATGCTATTAAAATGATTTAAAAATATAATTTACATCATTCACCGCCCTCCCCCCTCCCCGTTGTAAAACGTTGTATTACTATAAATATATTTTATTATGTGAAATTATACTAGTTTATATTATTATAAATATGGCAAATCGGAGCAGGACACGGTAAAATCAGAGGATGGAATTTGTGATCTCATAAAGTCATAGGATATCAAAGAATAAACAAATAATTTAACGGAGGAAGCATCTATTGCTTTAATATCCATATAAATTACAGGATGATTTCCTAGAAACATTCCAAAAAAAAAAATTCAAAATATATAATCCAAAATAATCTAAAGGTAAAAATCTGCTATTTAGCAAATATTCTAAGTAAATAATTATTCCAAAATGAATTTCTAACCGGATATATATATTTGAAGGATTGTATAAAAAAGATCTGAACGGGAGAAAACATCTTTCAAGTATTCACAACAAGAAACCTGTCACTGAAGGAACGTGAATACATTTCAAAAATACAATTATATATATATATATATATATATATATATATATATATATATATATATATATATATATATATATATTGAAAGTGAAGTAAATGACCATTTAACCTGAAGAATTTTGGCATATAACTCACCACTTATCCTGTATATTCGTTCATGATTTTCTCATTTTCTTTAGTATTTTATCTATATCTTTTTGTTATATCTAACATAAGTATATTTAAAGAACAAATCATTCCAAAGATGATTAATTAATTAACATAACTAATAAATAAACTCATGAATCAATCTCTATGTAAACAAAACAAATTAAAGAATCCTTTGTCAAAATTAATAATAAATTTGTTGTTATTGACCACACCTAATCCTAAAAATCCTTTAATTCGGTTTTGTTGTTTGTTTTTCTGTTTATGTGGTTACTTAATAATAATGTATAGCCTCAATGTGACCCGATCAAGAAACATACCCCTCAAAAAAAAAAAAAAAAAAATCCGTCAGTACTATATTTACAGGTTTTTTTCGCATACATTTTATTAATTTTATTTTTAACTGGGAATGTATCCCCGTTCCAAAGGGAGATACATTTATATGACAGTAAATGAACGACAAGAGGTATTCATACCAATAATTTAATTCAATTTTAATGTATTTTTAAAAGATGTATACAGTTAATTTTCTGTAAAAAATGCATTTTACATCCGTAAATATATATAAAATTTGAAATGTGATAAAAATAATTTTATAAAGTAATGTTTTATTCATACAGTGAAAACAATATAATTAATCAGACATAATTTGCAGGGACTGTTAATATTGTGGTTAGTTTCGTCTCTCACAAGGTAGTTTCTGTTACACTACTAATCTAAAATCCATTAAAGAAACAATGGCATAGATTTTTTGAAACATTGTATACTAGAGTCCGAAATTTCTCAGTAGCCCTACCTTGCGATCGAATAATTTCTCAACATTGATATATCCAAACCTGAGAAAAATGGTTCTAACCGGAATAATACCATAATGAATCGTTAAACATGCACCCATTTAATGGCAAGGTGCAAACATGTACTTATTCATATTTAAATTCCATGTATCTGATTATCATGAAATTATTTTAACGTAATAAATAACCCGAATCATATGAATAAAAATAAAAGTTCTGTCAGTGCTAAGTCTGCCAAAATATTCATGATAATGGCTAAAATTATCTGATTACAAGTGAAGAGACCGTTGTTAGCAGAAAAATAGAAAGAATCTTTTATGATTTTATTGCATCATTGTGTCACCTGCTTATTAGTTGGGTGAGTAAAAGGCTGGTCACTAAAATTAACAAAATTTATAGTAACGTTAGAAATTTCTGATTAAGTCACAAACGATATTCAAGACTAAAATCATAAATGAAACGAACCATTAACACATTTTATTTTAAGCTATCAACATACTTTTAATATATAGGTGCAATTAGCAGAGTTAGATAAAATAGCAGATGGCTGTAAATTTAGAACGTGTTGAATGTTTAGGCCTTTTATGTAAATCGTTAAAATTCAAATGCCAACTGCATTTCGGTTCAGAAAAAAATTAATAATTCCAGAACACGTGAAGTCTGAAATAACACTTACAACTTCATAAATTAAATATACATGGTATATACCTTCTTTTTTTATCACGCATCGTGAAACGCACAGATTTATTTAACTTAATTTCCCTCAAAATCGTCTTGAGACAGCCCTTTACAGATTTTAGTTGACAGGATCATTGTAACATATATATTAATTAAGGCAATGATTGCAGTGAAAATTTCAAACCAAAAATTGATTAATGCCGTTCTCAGTTATTAATATGTTCCACAGTATTAAATAGTACTCCTTTAGTCGAGGAGAAATGTACATTTTATCTTGCATAAATAAGGTCGGGAAAAAGAATTTTTTTTCTGAATTGTATATATTGTGGCCGAGTTTTCCAACAAAATTTCCTTCTGAAGAACTTTCTGTGGCCTAAAAACCTCAAAGTTTTTGGTATATTCAAAATATTTCGACAATTGTTGTTCATAGATCAACGCTTGTTCATTTCATCGTTAGAATGAAGAAAATTCTCAACAACTTTTATCAGCATAACTTTTTTAAGCCAGGTACCGAATTTCTAAAATAAGGTAACTACAACTGGGGACAAGAAAGGGATCTTGGTGGAAAATGTTGGATAAGTTCTGAAAATTTGCTTATTTATGTTTTTAGGGTACTGATTACATATTTCAACAATGCTACTTTGAATTTTTCCATTAATTTAATAATAAAAAAAAATGATATTTTTTTTTCTTTATTACTAATAACTTGAAAACAATGTCTTATACGAATGCATTCTGATATTCATTTTACACCAAACTAAAGATGGGAAAATTATCTACAATTTTGATACTTATGATTTTTTGTTTGACCGCTTCGTTGTTAAGCGAGCGCTTGTCGAAATGATGAGAACGAACCTCGAAATTAATTTTTTGAGCAAGGGGTCTCGGTGGGAAGGTTTGGAGAAATTCTGAAAATTTGAAACTTATTTATGTTTTTTGGGATGCTGATTACAAAATTCAACTTTATTACTTCAAATTTATACCGGAAACATTTTAAAAAAATGCAAAGATTGCAAAAAGTGAAATTAGTTTTTCCATCTCATAAATTCGCGCTAGCTTAAAAACGGGGCAGCCAAACAAAAAAATTATTAGTTTCAAAATTATAAATAATTTACTCATCTTCAAATTAGTATAATATGGAGATCAGAATTTATTAGAATAATACATGGCTTTCAAGTTATAAGCAAAAAATATATATATTTTTTTTGTTTGGTTTTTTTTTTTTTATATACTTCGAGAAAAATTCGAGGTATTAAAGTTGAAATTCGTAATCAACACGCAAAGAAAATAGAAATGATAGCAAATTTTCAGAACTTCTCCAAAATTTTCCAACGGGACCCCTTTCAGATTCCCAGTTCAGTAATTACCTTATTTTTGAAATTCGGTATTGCGCTTGGTATTGCAATGTATAAAAACGTTATGTAGATGAAAGTTGTAAAGAATTTTGTTCTCCTTAAAAATGAAATTATCGATGGCCCATGTTACAATTATCTATATTTTTATTTAAAAACCCATTAATTAGATATATGAAATAGAGAGAGAGTTTAATTTTTAATAAATTGTTATAAAAAAAATAATAAAATAACTACTAATTCCAAGTATAAAAAAGTATGACTTTATTTTGTATCATCTATACATCATCATATCACTATTTTTATTATTTACTTATGAAATTAGTTAATTGGAATAATGAAATTGTAAATTGCTAAAATTGTCTATATAAATGTCGTATAAATTATATGAATACCTCGACAGACGAATTCATTGTCTAAATACGTACAACAAGAAATAAATTTCTTAATTTTTATGATTCTTAAAATGCCCTGAATCGTTGACGAAAACTGAAATCAACATATTAATAATCGGTAAAATTTACTGTCATTAAAAATTCGGATTTAGTATTGCTCCGTGCTGGTTGACAGTTTCTTTCTCGGTTCTCAGGAAATTAGACAAAATGTTGGGTGGCATTTCTCTGCAGTCCACAGACTTTTTTTTTTCCCTCCCCCCCCCGATAATTAAAATTTTCCAACCTGTTTGAGCCTGACTCCCCTCTCTGCCTTAGGCTCCTTATAATCTCAGCCATTTATTTCTTCACATTCCAACCAGTTTTCCCCGTATGTGATTAAAGTGTATATCACTAATTGATATGAGTAATACTGCAGTCATTTTTGTTTTATGGGTTTGCTTTTCCGATCCCATATTTATTTCTTTTCCCATATTATTTATTTATTTCTAGTTAATTTGGTACTTAGAATAGTATTGGAATAAGTGAGAATAAAATACTCTATTTTCTTGTCAGTTGTTTTGTGGTGTCCGTTAAAGAGGGGTTTCGTAAATAAATAAATATATAAACGTTTATCTTCTACTGGGAAGTATTCAGGACTTCCCAATAAAAGATATTTTTGTTTTAGGAATTATTTTAATATCGATTATTAGTGAACATTTAACTGCCTATGATTTTTTTATTAGTCCATAAATTCTTATTACCCCTTAACAAAACAAATTTTTAAACTTTAGTATGCATAGGAGCCTCTTTGCTTCCTTCTGTTCCTTATCACACTGATGTTTTTGTTTAAATTTGACGAAATTGTATGGTGTATAAGAACAATTCAGGAGAAAAATATGATAAGAAAAAATGTAATCTGATGCTTGGGTAAGATCCGAAACATCCTGTGATTTATGGACTAATAAAAACCATAGGAAGTTATAAGTTCACTAATAATTTATATAAAAAAAGTATAAAAACATGAAGCGCTAACCATGGATAATAAATTCAATTACAAGGACTATATTAATCGGAAATATAGGTCTATTTCGTATTTTTAGGTTTATTGAGAGTATTTATTTGAGATACACCAATTTTCTAATTCAAATGATAAAATAACATATGTAATTTATGAAACATTATAATTATCATAGAAAAACATTTTTTTTTAAAGTTAAAAATGAAAAATTTCGAAAAAAATCTTTTCAAAATTTTCCCACCTCACTTTTATTTATTAATTTTCTTTTTATTTCATTTTAATGAGCGTTTTTTAAGATGTATGAAAAATCAATCTACTCTTTAGCTTTATGTTTCCTTGCGAAAACATTTAAAAATTTACTTTATTAGAGGAGAATAATTTTGTAAACTATATAATTTGGGAGTTAAAAAACAACGTTGCCCAGTGAAATGTGAAAAATACTACACGTAGACTTTAGATGTTTTTAAACATTGTATTTTTAGATTCTAGTGTCTAAGATTTAAAATATCAGTATTTTGAGAAATTATAAAATTTGTCTAAATTTTCCTTGCCCTTAAGCATTGCACGTATGTACACAAGTACTATCATTTTATGATATGAGTAAACACATTATGAGTAGTCACATATTGCAATTTTTCATAGAGGACTCCGCAGTATTTCTTAGGAATAGTTGTTTCAATCAAATGCTCTGAAACTTTGCAGGGAGCTATTTTTTGTCATTCTGAGCAAAAGTTTTAATGGGAACAAAAGTATTCTATGACGAGGTTTTGAGTTATTCGCGAAAGGTCTCGTTTTATCTATACCTGGAATGGTAGGGCATATGATACAATTACGTATTCAACGATGCATTTATTTTAATTCTTACACACACATATATATATATATATATATATATATATATATATATATATATATATATATATATATATATATATTGTGGGGAAGCGTACCCTAATGTACGCATATGTGTCTAAATTAACGTCCATAAAAATAAAACTCATTCAACAACGAATTTTATTCCTATTATTTTTTTTTTTTTACATCCAAAAAAGGAGGTTCGACAGTAATAAAACAAATGGAGCTTAATGTGGCTTAAGTCTCCCAGGTGTTAGAAAAAAAAAGAAAAGATCTATCCTGTTGTCTTACCACTTGAACATTTCAGATGGTTAAAGCTTTGTCAGACTTTTAGTAGACTTTTCACTCGACTAGAATCTAAGTGAGGGCGCCATTGGTCCATTCAATTGTCAAATATATCATTGGTGAAGTACCCCATGATGTTGGTTGCACTAAGGGACCAACCACTTGACCAATCCTGATAAATGTTGGGCTCTTGAAAAAGGATTTACGATAGTCCTGCCGGTGGCCCCACTTAGAGTGTCGGCTTCACTAAGTAGCCCGGGCCAGTACACGTTGCCCAGGCAAAGGCTAAAACATTTGTTTGTCTTTTCATATCCAGACTTACATTAGGCATAAATAGTTGCTGTGGATAGAGATATCGGTAATATGCAATCAATGTCTCCTCAAATAACGTTATTAAATAGGAAAATCTCAATATCGAAACCCTACCAAAAAACTGGACAGAACATTAAAGCAGATATAAGAGTATAGAGGGAAATTTACTACAGCAACAGATTTCAATTCTGAATCTATCCAAAATAACGGGAGTTGAGCGTTTCTATTTTTTTTTTTTCAAAGTTAATGTGCCATTTATTAGGAAGAATAAAAAAAAAATCTTTTCATTTTTTTCATCTACGGTGCAAGTACAGTAGAGGGACTCTAGAATTCAAAGACTGGACACCAAAAGTACGAAAACGGCAAAACTGCTAGGATATGCTGACGATATAGATTTAGTTGACATCCGCATGATGGTATAGAAGGATCAATCTAATTAGGGATTGATAAATTATAGAAGTGGCAAATAATTTATCAATCCCTAATTAGATTGATCCTTCTATACCATCATGCGGATGTCAACTAAATCTATATCGTCAGCATATCCTAGCAGTTTTACCGTTTTCTTACTTTTGGTGTCCAGTCTTTGAATTCTAGAGTCCCTAATAATTAAAATTGACCATAATATAAAATCCGCAATATAAAATACGACAAACAATGAGATAGATGTACTACCTCATTTACAACGCATAAGTAAAAATAAAAAATAAAAATGAACAGAAATAAAAATCAAATTGACCAAAATATAGCGGACTCAAAATTTCAAAATTTTCAAATTGGCACACTTTCATGCATCATTTGTGTATTTATGTATATATTATAGAGTTATGCACAGAAATAAGAATTTATTCTTGCCATTACTATACATTATACTGCATGATTTATACTATGTATATAATATGACGATAATTCATAAAAGGTAGAAGTGGAATATAATAACTTGACATCGTGTCACTACCTGTTATAACGTCGTCAAACCCTTCCCCCGTCGTTTCCTGTAATTTAAAAGTTATTTCGTCGTATCAATGCGGGTAAATGTGATATTTATTTTCCCCTATGAAAAAATAAATATATTATCGCGGCACAGGAGGCCAATTAGAAACGTGACTCATCCCAACCTTAATCCCCTTATTATAACTTCTAAGTATGAAACCGGTTCGTTAGCACGATGTTCCTTTTTTTTTTTAAAGCCAGTATATCAATATTTTTAGGTATCATTATCAAAAAACCACGAATAAATTAATATCACAGTCTTAGTATTGAGTAAAATGGTTTTGAAAAATTTATTGGTATTAGTATTATTTTAATTTTATGCTTATTATTTTTACTGTCAAATATTACAATCTGTCAAAAGGACTCCAGGAAATCCCACTTTTCTCTCAGGTCACTAGTATTGAAAGCCACTGGAGGCTGAGAGTGGAGTATTTAAAAAAAGAAGTACACCAACAAGTATTACTGAAACGCAATACTGGGTGTAAATAGCTAATCTCTGTGAGTCATATGTATGACTCAAATGTAACAAAAATAGCAAGTAAAATGTTTTAAAAATATTCTGTGGTTAGAAGTTTTTCCTATTCGTATTTGTCAAACATTTCAAAATATTACTGCATAAAAACGCCAATGATTTCAGAAGTACTCCGATTTCATCATTAACAAACCTGATTTCCCTACTCGAAAGATATTTAGACACTCTTTCATTCTAGCTAAAAAAGTTTTTTGATTTTTTAAAAACCAAATAGTTAAAAAAACAAGGATACATTTAACTTTCTAATATTTGACCATTTTCTATCCCTTCTCACATGTTATTTTCAAATCTGGGTACATCAATGTGAATCCAATCAGATAAAAAAGTTTTTGAGAAATTAGGCGTGTTGTAGATGTTCTTTATATTTCGCAATAAATATACATTTTTGGTTTCAGAATTTCAATTTTCAAATTATTTAACGATTTAATTTATTATGGAAGATTAAATATATGTAGTTCTTTAAGTTTATTGTGAACACTAATTTCCAAATATTTGTAAATGATATTGTCCTACCTGTTGAGTGATTCAAATGAAGTAATCGTATTTAAAGTAATCACAGTAAATGAGTCATTTACCGAAAATAATGAAACAGTCCCTTGAATAAACCAAGCTTTTTTGATGCATCCGGCAGAATTTTTTTTCGTTGATATTGATAAAGCATGATCTTAGATTGTTTTATCAGGGGTTAGCTTTCATGTTTATAATAATTTTACATATGTAAACATGGTCTAAACATTAAAATCCTCACTCCCTCACATGCCCCATTGATTGAATTTTCTACATTGACTTTGTTTAGCAGCCAGAAAACCTAACCTATCGCAATCAAAATAAATTAGGTGTGCAAAAAAGCTCAGTATTTTCTGAAAAGAAAAACAAAATTCGTCATAGAATAATTAAGTAGAAAATTAATTAAGTTAATTGCTTTTCCCTTGGCCATGTATCTTACTCTCTCACTTTTTTCCAAAAATGGGCGCCAAGTAAACTCACTTCCACAGCTAAGGAAAGCAGTTGGTAAGCCTAATCACATCCCTCCAAATCAAATTGTAACATATGTTGAGAGAAGCTTCCATTAACATGCAGTGACTGTGAGAAGTTAAGTTAAAAAATGTGCTTTGTGTTTGGTGGTCCTCACTCCCTCACCTGCTCATAGAAAAGATAAACTATGTTAAATATTTGATGAATATCTATTGTAATTCTTCAGGTTTGATGGGATTCGGTGAGGTGTGAATACGGAGGCTCTAAAAGTAAGGCCAAATCAGTAAACAATGAATAAGCACAAAAACCTTACTCCCTCAGAGCTCACTCCCTTACTTTTCATTTATTGTATAAAAATTGTATTTCATTCAATATGTCTCTAATTCAGTTGCTTTCTTAATTGGCTAAAATAAATTTATCTCATACGCTTTGTAATAATTTAATAATAATAAAAATAATGTAGTGATAAGTTAATAATAATGTATTAATTTAAAAAAACATTATTGAAATTAAAGATATATTAATACAACTATAATTGTTATTTTTTTATTGTTATTATTTCCTTGTAATATTCCCTCATCCTCACTCCTTCACTCCACTATGCTCGCTCCCTCACCCCCCTCCCCTCACTTTTGAAAATTGGAATATTTTGATTTATCTTCCGTTCTAGAAACAATTAGGATGGGATATTTTGACAATAGTATCTGAGATACAATAAAAATCAGTAAACATTTTTTAAAAAAATTAGAGTCCTATCTGAAGTAATAAGAAAATTATTAGAAAATCTCCCTATTTTCAAAGAACGGCCCATATCTGAAAATATCAGCATTTTATATGTGACAAGGTAGTAAAAAAATGAAAAAAATACTGAATGCAAAATATCGTTGCTTATCTAAAGATAATAACAATCTTAATCTCAATGTCGATTCCCTGAGTTCCGCCATATAGAATTGAAACTCTGTATTCAGGGGTTTACGCAGAATTTTTTTCGGGGGATATACATTTTTTTCAAGGAGGGATTTAATAAGAAGGAAAGTAATCACTTAAGTGTCTATAATCGCCAAATTGGGCGAATGTTTTAAGGATAAGAATGAGAATTGGATAACAAAAATTATTACTCTAAATAGAATACTTATGTTGGGTAGGTATGAAAATCATATTTTTTCAAAAATTTCGGGG
Organism: Rhaphigaster nebulosa; assembly: GCA_948150685.1. Lineage (NCBI taxonomy): Eukaryota > Metazoa > Arthropoda > Insecta > Hemiptera > Pentatomidae > Rhaphigaster > Rhaphigaster nebulosa. Next base: position 92,257,408 of record OX411307.1, on the reverse strand, counting down.
GGGGGATATATCCCCCTGATCCCTCCATTTGCATACGCCACAACCTGTGTTTATATAAAAAATCAATATAAATCGATTTTTGTCAGTAGCTTTAATTTTATTTAGAAATGGCTTATTTCTATCAATTTAAATGTCAATGCCAATATACAATATGGAATTCTTCACTTTTTAAAACGAAAACGAAATACTTTCAAATGTATAATGTCCATTTAGAAATCTACAATCTTAAGTACCTACACAAATAATTCTTTTTTAGATCACATGGCAGACGAGCGTTATTCTAATCAAAATTTGTGCCATCACGAATATAAATTATTTTTAACGTATATGACTTAATTTTTATTCTTCTAGTCGTATTCTTTGATTCTGAATAACTAATAATATTCCTATAAATACTGGTACCTATAAATTATTGCTCATTACGTTTTACTGCTCTCAGATAATGTTTAAATATTTAATTTCATATTAATTTTAACTTTAATTAACTTGAATTAAAACACAGAAAACATATAAGGTTTTCTTTTCTTTATTCATTATTCGCAAATAATGTATTCGTTCGCGAATAATTTTCAATAAAAGTATATTTTTTAAACGAAAAAAAAGTTGTACCACTAGAGCCCATGAAGGGGATTGGTTTCAGGACTTGGTAAGGACCATACTGTTTATAAGCCAACGGTTGTGCAAGAAGGTGATTAGGTCTAAATCACGCTCAACCGCCAGATTTTTCTCTCAATTAAGGATACCCACTTTATAAAGGCTGGGTGTGCTCCAGGAGGGTCTACCGATCCCCGACCCATTTTTTAAAAGAACAAATAAAATAAAAAAATAGTTCGAATAATGAAAATACTATTGGGGTCGAAGATTCAGGGTAGAATTGAATTGTTCAACTTAGTTACGACAACGTTATTGAGGCTATTTTACCTTATATTTAAATAAAATAAAATTCGAACATCTAAAAACAATAAATTCTTGACAAGATCACGAGTATAATTAGGGACAGTAAACAAGCATTTTATGATATTGTTTTTAGGGTTGATTTGGCTTTAAAAACGTGCTGTCACGTATTAAAAATAAAAAAGTTGCTCATTAGATTTTTTTTTTTTCTTGCCTAACAATGTTCAGACTAAACGATGAAATGGTTAGGGAAATGAAGGGAATCCAATTATACCAAATAACTACCTACGAGAGTTGATTAATAGACTTATATTTAGCTTAGTGATGGCATCCAGTTTATTGTTTCAAGATAGTGCCTGTCATAAATGTTTTTTTCCAATTTTAAATTTATTACTAATAGGTGGCGTGAACACAATATATTTTTTTCTGTAATATATATATATATATATATATATATATATATATATATATATATATATATATATATATATATATACATTCATATGTTATAACTTTGGTTAAGAAAATCGGAAGGATAATGAAGTTGAATATTTCATTGATGATCCGGGGGGGGGGGGGAAATTAATTCTATCAACTTTGTTAATTTTATATTTTGTATGTATACATGGAATGAATGTAGACTTACCTCTATTACTCGTATCAACCCTACAAGTACCGCGGTTTTCATGGTAAGTCCTTTTGGGACTTGGTCCTTCCGATTGTCTTTTGGGGCTGATAATGAATTTCACCTTTATGTTTGGTTTTATTTTTATAAAAAATAGAATCTTTTTTCTTCTTTGCTAAAATAATTCCTGTTTTTGAATATTCCTAACTTAAAATTCGAATATCCAGTATGTATTCTTAAATCTAGCTACTAGGAAATAAAGACGGTATAGTTGTGAAAAAGAAAAAATATGAATAAAATTTAACAAAAAGTTTTGTTGTAAAAAATGAAACAGACAATTTTGTTTTCTCAAGAATTGAAATAAAAAATCATTCGTACTTTACACACATTATGTATTTAGACCTATGCATCTTATACGAAGTTTCTGCAATCATTGCTTACAAATGTTAACTTTTCTAAATTTCAGTAAATTAACTGTACATTTTTAGTTATAGATCGTTGTGATAAATAGCTTAATTATGGCTATGAACTGTTATACAGTAATGTAAAATTAAATAACAATTTCATTTTGAAAAATCGTTTGATGTAATATCCCTAGCACTTGGTGAGTTTCTTTTTTTTTATCTAGTAATTTGTAAAAAAATATGAGGAATATATTTTTTTAAAGAAATTATTTGTAAATTTATTATAAATAATTTTTTTTTAATAAATAAACAAAATAAGGTCACGTCCAATACAACCGAAAGAACCCCAGGCACGTTTTTGGGAGAGAAAAAAATTCGTATATTTTTGAAAAGGTCCTCTAATATTTCCGATTTCCGTTTCTAATTATTCCAGATGGTTTCAAGCTAAAATCCATTGTACGTAACAGGTGTTAAAGAATTTCTTCAAAAATTAAAAATGTTTGAGGTCCTAAAAGGACCCCTTGGTACTCGGAGATTTAAATTTGATATATTTTAATATTAAACATGAAAATATAATTAAAATATTCTATTAAAAAGTAATAATTTTAATGAAATATACTAATTATAGAAATGAAAATATAAACTGAAATTTCAGAACTTGAATTTTTTTCTTGGTGTTTCACGAATATATTTTCTAAAATTAAATTAATCCTCTTCAAATTTTATTTTCTGTCCTAAGTCTCCATTTGTGAATCAGTAAAATAATGATTTAACAAAAATGAATGTGGCAATATACGTGAATGAGAATTTCAATTTACTATTAAATTATATATCAAATAATTAGGTTTTGATCAAAATTAAGCCGAAAAATGATGAGAAAATAATAAAGAAATCAATGTTTAACAATTTTGAGAATTTTTCTGTATTATTCCCTCTAATCACAGGATATATAATTGATTTTTTTTTTTTTTTTTATAACTCCCTTCATTTATGAGGGAAAAGAGAATCAATATATTTATGGGAGACAATAATGTAAATATCAGATATATATTTCTTAAACTGACTGACTCGCTGAACATTTAGTGAATGAGTCAGTTAAAAGATTGAGAAAACCGTTTGACATCATTGAACTCAGTTAGCCTGAACTGTTCCAATATTCTGGTAGAAATATTGCAATAGGTGGAAAAACATTAATATGCAACAGCATAGTTTTTCAAATATGCTGATAATACTACGTATTCTGAGGAAGGGGGGGAGGAGGGAGGACGATATATTTTTTCAAATGTAATGGCCGATTATTATTTTGCTAAAAGTAATTAGTTAAAATATTTTCTTAAATTTCCAAATTGCCTACCTTTTAAAAAAACCTTTCACACATACAGTTCAATTGTTGTATTATAGATTTTTTTTAATGCTAAAATGGATCTGAACAGCTAATACTGTGAGGCTTTGTAAAATTCATTCTAGGACGATTTCAAATAAATTAAAAAATATGTTCAATTTGACTTTCTTTTAGTTTAAGATAAAAAGAAAGCATGAACCAATGACTTTTTTTTAATGATGAATCATTTAAAAATAAAAATCATTATTAAATTTATTTTATAACCCTAAACCGATCATATGCCTTTTGAAATTTATTTTTGGATTGTGAAAATTCTATTCTTTTTTTGTAATCAAGAGGTTAAGAAAAAGTCTTGATAAACAATAGAATTTTCCATTTGAAATAAACAAATTTAGTCCTTATGGAACAGCAGTAATGAGGAAAATATTACTTAACATAACATAGATAAAAATTATTGTTTATTTATATTTGCCTACCATTAGAAAAATTGGACGGTGAGCCGGTCTCCCTGCATGTATTTTTTTACTCAATTGGATTAATAAATTATTAAAAAATCTTTCTTCTTCTTTTTTTTTTTTCTTAATTAAATTATAATATCAATTTCCAGTACACGCAGACGGCTGCTCAAGTGTTTTATAAAAGTGAAAGTTAAAAAAAAAAAATCAGTCATTTAAAGATTTCACGAGATTACCTTAAATGGTGATAGATTTCACGCAATCGATTAAAATGAAAATTCCTAAGAAAATTAATGCTAATTATTTTTTAACACTCCTTAATGATTAACATTTATTAAAAAAAGGTGTATGGATGATTAACAATAGCATATAAGTGAGGTTGAAAGTCTTAATATCCATTTCTGGATGACTGATTAGATTTTCTAATGGATATTTTAGGTGGTTATATAAAGTTATATTGATTTTATTGCGACAATTGTATAATAATTCATTTAAAAAGTATTGTTTATATTTATATTTGTTATTGTTTACGGTTTAATAGTAAACTATTTAAAGGTTAAGATGCCCACTTTAGGTACTCAGTTTATAAAGTCAGAGGAGGAGGGGGTTTAAACTTTAAATAAGGGATTTCTGATGGAAGAATTTGATAATCTTTTACGGAATTTTTTCAAAACCTTTTAAGGTACGCAATCTCTTTTATATACCGTAATAAACTCAATAGGAGAAGTTACCCTCAATTCCAAATTAGTATTTTCTTAATTCTTGGTACTGATTATACAGGCCTACAAAAAATATGAAATCAGTTTTTCTCTATCAGCTCTAGTTTTTTTTAGTACATTCACTTATTTATCAACTGCCTGCCGTCCTAATAGTCTCAGGAAAATCCACTAGAAGAAATAAACATTGCCGGTCCGGGAACTGTAGTGACCTTCAAAAACTTTATTCGACGAATTGCTCGTCGTGCAGTTTAGATCGAAGTGAGCCATGTGATATTCCTTTTTAGGAAAGAGTTGTTAAATAGTTAATATAAATCGTACTTTGTTACAGATTGTTGTATTTGTGTAGTAGAATGGAAATAAGACGAGTTAAACTCATTAAGTATACTGCCCCCGTAATTACACGAATGAGCCTGTGCAAAAAAAAACCTTCACTTCGTTTCCTGCAGTTGTAGAAAATTTTCTGAATAAACGTAAACCTGAAAACCATGTTGAACTGGAATAAGACATATTGAAAGTTTCAGATCACTTGGAGATTAGCATTAAGGTACATGGTTTTACTTAAAATTTAGGAGACACCAGTGAGGAACAAGGTTAAATATTTCACCAGGATATTAAAACTTTAAAGACCGTTACATAGAATGATGGGATAACCATATGATGGCGGATTATTCCAAAAGACAATTCCAAAATACATTCAAGAATATCACTGAAAAGAAGCTTCGAGTAGTAAATTTCATCGAGGACTTCTTCCTCTTTCATTGCTCACAGTATTTATATGCTTAGATTCTTTGCTACTTGTAAGTACCATATGATTATTATGATTTTTATGTTTCTTTAACATGCAAAAAAAAAAAAAATAATAATGATAAAAAAATCCGTGTTTAATGTTTTTAATTAATCAACGAATTTCACTAAAAACAGTGTCAGGCATATTAAACTAAAATGTTGTATTGAGCTCCTTGGCAAAAACTAATGCTGTATTTGAATTTAGGGAGTCACGTCCATATTAAATCAGCTTCGAAACCCTGGCACCAAAACTACTGTTGGCCTGTGTTATACACAAAATTTGTCATCACTTTTCTTCACCAAGAAAGGAAATGGAACATTACTTGTTTTTTTATTGGAAACCAGAACAATTTATAAAAGGTGACCATACTGTGTATAAATGTAAATAATTAACAAGGAAAAATAAAGGCTTGAGCGTGCCATTTTAATGATAAAAACGTGTAATTTTAATAATATATAAATTATTATCCAATATATAAACATAAATAATAATAATATATGAATTATTACATAGAATTATTAGTACGAGTAAAGAATTAGTATTACATGAATCTTACTAACGGATAAGATATTTTTTATTTTATCATTACGATTCGTTGACTAAAGTATTGTTATCATGCTCAAATTGTACGGGGCCCCTACGATTGCCCGTAAAGGTAGGGAAAGCTTTCGTTGTTTTCATAGATCGAGTCCTAAATTCGTCCCTATCAAGGATTTTCAACAAGTATGAATATAAACGAGTCAAATTTTAAATAAAAAATAAATAAATAAAAGAGTAGACAAATGTGTTAAATGTACGTCATGTTTCACGAACTGTATTGAAGATTCAGATTTGGCTACCTTCCCTTACCAAGAAAACTTTCATGAAGTATTTGAAAATCCAAATTATATACTTTTTCATAAAGAAAAGATGGATATCGAATTGCTGATAATGTGTCCAGTTGTTGAGCAATTAAGTAGCATTAAGGAACAGGACAGACTATGGAAAATATGTAAAAACGTTGGGATGCAAGAAACTGGAGTTCTGTATAGCCATGATAACGGTGAAAAAATTGGAAGATCATAGATGGATATTATGTAAGTTAAAAGTAAATAATGCGATAATAAGATTTTCATTTCACTATCTAAGCCTAAAGCTAGTGCAATGATATTGAAAAAGTTGTTTAATTTATTCGATTGTTTAATCTATGGTCATAGAGAATAAGGCGGAAAGTCGAAAATGGCATACCCGATTTATCTGTATTGTGATCATCTTCCAAGCATTCTGCACATTGTGAAGAAGTTAGTAACTCACATATTTAAATATTTAAAAGCCATAGAACAAAGTTCCAGCTTCTTCACAGTTTGCAGAAGGCTTGGGAGATGATCACAAAACACATAATCAGGAGGACCATTTTTCGACTTACGAACTGATTTACTGTGACCACAGTTACAAGCATTAATGTGTTGTTTGAATTATTGTTAAAAAGAATAAATAAGTTAAGTGCACTGACCGTCCACCTGAAGGTAAAGGGTAGAAGAAGGCTGGCTGAAGCTGGGTCTTCCAGGACGAAGCTGCCGGTGCCGAGGACGGGGCTTGAAGTGTTGCCGAAGGAGCACGACCCTTGGCTTGTCACGTTGCTCTGGTACTCCTTGAGGCAAAGCCTAAACAGAGTCCGGCAGGGGTTCCTGCAAGGGGATCGACCACCGCCTCCGCAACACTCCCCGTCCATCGTCGTACCAAGAGGATTGGAAAGCTCGAGGATCTGCAGCTCCAGGTAGCCCGAGCCGCTACTATCCTGAAATCATAACGACAGCTTTATCAACTTACAATAAATTAGCCAAAGTTTAATAGAGAATAATTTACTGTACTCTCCCTTATTGATTGGAAAGTTTTGACATGAGATGAGGTAGGATTTTTTAGGGGTTTTAAACCTGCATCGGGTTTAATATTTTATATATATTTAAGATATTTATATTGTAGAAAACGCTAGTTAGATATGATAAAGCATGTGACTTAGGTATCAATTTGGACCGTCTATGAAAGTTTCGCCTCGTTAACTTAGTAAATTTTTCTACATATCGTCCTACCATATCAAACTATCGAATGTGAAAAAAGGCGATGTTCGTTTTCGTCACTTTGAAAACTAAGTCTTGAATTCCTAAACCGCAAAGGTTGACTCTTCTTTCAGGGGTTCGGTATTCGAGAATTTGCCACAATCCGCCTCTGTGCGTTTTCAAAGTTACGAATATGAGCATTGCATTTTTTTACATTCGATTGTTTGACATTGAAGGGGCGATATAATTGGGTTTCTGCCTGTTGGTGGGCGTTCTTTAAAACAAAAAAATACTTATTTAATTTCAAATTTAGAAATTTAATATTGATTTATTTTTAACGTTTTGTCAAGTACCATTAACACAGCGGCCAATGACAACTCGTGTCATTCATTGCTTGATGCTTTTCCTATAATATGAGTTAGTCCCAAAGTTGGAGAAACTTTGACTAATGTTAGATTAGATTCAAGTCAAAGGCTTGAGGATTTTATTTTGATTCTATTAAGAATATATTAATCGCTGTAATTTTTGGTTTGTAGTTTTACCCTCATTTTATATAAAATAGTACCCAAAATTGATTGAAAAAGACTTGAGAAAGATAATCTCCATTAAATTTCCTTCTCAAATAATTCAAGCCAACACAATTCATAAAATTTATCTTAACCAACATTATATATATTTTAGAGAAATGAATGTTTTGAAAAGTGTCTATATAATTCTTCAAAATAGAGAAACTTTTAATTTCCTATCTATGCTGCCAAAATACATTGGTTTGGTATATACATAGCATACTTATCAGTCTATGTTAAATATAATATGAATATATATATATATATATATATATATATATATATATATATATTTTTTTTTTTTTCTTCTTCCTATTTTGAACTATTTATCACAACACAGTATTATTATCGTCACTAAATTATATTACATCTGTTGGATTTTTTTAATTCAAACTCTCTATTTCATTCTCGTTTATCCTATCTTTCTATTTTCCAGTTAATCCTTTACAATTTTTATATAAAATCAAAAATTAGAAAAATAATCAAATGTTAAAACTTCGCATACTTAAACACCTAAATAGGTACTATACAAATAAGAAAACTAATGCTATAAATAAAAATGAAAAATATATAAAAAGAATAAAAATAGTAATTGATAAAAATAACAAAAGTAACCATTCAGTTGTTACCGTGCAGGTGATGGCGCATAATGCCACATCACATCCCGAAAAAAAGGAGGTAATGTAATAAACCGTTAGTAAAAATGTTTATTTTAAATTAAATGTTTAAAAAAAAATATATGTTTTTCAGATAATGAAAACAAACATTTAAAATTATCGCGACGATAAAAGATTCCGGTTTCAGATAGATTACGATGTTTGACAGTGACGCGTACTGTTTTCAAGTATCTAGTCATTTATGTTTAGATAAAATGCGTGGTCAACTGTTAGCATAGTTTGTATGTAAACATGGGTTATTTTTTCAACCCTTAAAGATAATTTGAAATGTAAGAGACAGTTATGTTACACCATCACTAAATGATTTTGGAGAAAATTTATGTAATACAGTAAAATCATTAATTTTCACCTAGTTACATGTTTACTCAATTAAAAAAAAATCCTAAAATCTCAAAATGTGCCTCATTTCGTATAAACGGTTATGTTACGGAAAAAAATATATTTAAATTACTTTTTTATAGCAGACTCTAAAGTATGTTACTTAATAATTAATAATATAATGAATACATAATTATTATAATTGATGCAAATGTAAAAAAATAAAATATTCCTGATATTAATAAATTCTTCTATATCAAAAGAAAGCACTGAATACGTTAAGAAGGCGCGGAATTCTGCGACAGCAAATTGGAAATGTTCACGTTCAATAACGGTGCCTTAAATAAATTTGAAGTCCAATTTAGGAGATAATAAATTTGGGCTGAGGGACGCATTACCTCAGTAAGTAAGTCATCATTGGTCGGGACATTTACTGAAAATCGCCAGTCACTCAATTTAGTGTCAGGAATATCTGAATAAGGACTTTACGGAAAAGTGAAGACTTGCTAAAGGTTTAACGGAAATTCAGTGAAAAATACGATTGGAAGCGATTAATATTGCTATAAATTATTTATTAGAGGTTAACTTCTACATTCTATATAAGCATGCTGCAGTTTTATAATGGTGCACTCAATTTACATACCCGTGGGGAGTTCCTAGTTTCCCATCTGGCGCCTCCCCAGGTGGCGGATAGGAGGATTATGACCAGATATGGTGGGTACCGGGGAAATAAAATACCCGGGATGGACCAAAACTAGATCCAAAAATCCAGTCGTGACGGTTCCTAGAATAGGCGGCGATTGGGCAGCGTTTGTTCCTCAGGTTAGAGGCGGCTATATTCCACCCCAGAGAGTCGATCCATGGCAGATAACACAATAAATACTTATCTGTCACAGCCGGTTTCGAACCCGAGACCAGGAGAATAGTAGGTGATAGCACAGTGACTTACCACTGAACTATCCCGCTTCCTATATGTATATAAATTCATTATACACTATATAATAAATAACTATATTTGGAAAATAATATTCATTTCTCTGCACTTTTAATATCGGATTAATTCACCAACCCGGACTATGGTCTAATGCAATGGTTCTCAAATTTATATGTCTAGAAGAAATTATAAAACAAAACTTTCGTCACCCATATTATTACTATTAACAAGTTTTTTTTTGTTTTTTTTTAATATAAAAAAAGGTTATAAGGGGAAAAGGGGTACAGAGGAATTATCCTACCGGAGGTAGGGAGGAAGGGATTTAGGAGGGTGAAATGGCTCATTTCTATGATTCACGGAAATGGAATAGCTCTTTTCTAATTCAATGACCGAGGTAGCGCAGCGATATTGTTTGCCGCGTTTAAGTCACCCGCTCTGTGAAAATGAAATAGCTCTTTTTAAATAGCAGATATCCCGAATCTAGTACAGAGAAGCTCAAAAAAAAAATTAATTATAATTGATTAATGAGAGCAAATAAATATTTTGAAACAAAAAATATGGATCTATCTCGGAGTGATGTACTACAGTAGAAACCCGTATATTCGAAATAATGTGGTCATAGCTATTTCGGTTAATGCGAAATTTCAATTAAAAGATGGCATGATGAGTAAATAAAAAATTCCTTATACAAATGATATTTATTAAAGTAATGTGTAAAAAAATGTGCGATAAAGATTTAATTTGCGGTTTAAGTGCAAAATAGTTCGGTTTCCTAAGGATTATTATATTGGTTTAAACATCGAAAAAAGTTAAAGCTTGTCTGAGATTCACGTTTTGCAATTATCATTAAGTTATGAAAGTGGGATGTGGAATATAATTAAATAAATGTATTGAAAAACATAATTTTTGTTTTAACTCGTTTGTCCGTAGTTCATTCGACAAAACATGATAGTAAGAGTGAGTGTTCACCACCCCCACTTGTCACACAGCAGAAGTCTGCACTTGCACCCACTGTCATATTTTGCTAGGTGACTGCGGGTAAGAGTTTATAAAACAGAAAACTGTCAACGAGAAGCGTAAATCACGAAGTATTTTGAATAGCAGCTTCTGTAGGTTCCGCTTACGGAAAGAAAAGAAGACCTACCGGTAGATAAACACCGATACAGTTATACTGCATAACTTGAAAGACACAACTTTATCAATAGGTTGGAATTAATATTTTTACAACTTGTAATACATCACCTTTGCGAACTTTCGTGGCTGGTTTCTGATACATCATGCTCCGTAAAGGGCAACATTTTACGAGCTGAGGGTTTGGATTTAACGAGACAATTGAACCCACATCACCCTACAGAAAAAAAAAGTTCCGGATAATACGGGTTTCGGATATGGCGAATCTGGATAAACGTAGCTCTACTGTATCTGCATTTGGTTAGTTTTCTTTTTCAACGTTTTGATTTGAGATGCGCTTTCTCTATTCAGCATTTATGTGGTCTTATCTGTTTTAGTCCTGCTGATGACTGAATTAACGAAAGCTTCACTGATAATTTATTTACGAGAATCAGAGGTATTGGATTGAGGCTTTGCTTTGAATCTTCCGATAAGACCCTATTTATAAAATATACCATCGCTTTATTTCCGAATACGTGTTAATATTTAAAGTTTAGAAAAATTAAAGTTAGGTTGTGTTGCTTATGGACACTGAACAGCTTGGGTCTTTATTGTCCATCTTTATTTATTTTTATTTTTTATCTTTTTATTTTATATTATATTTTACTAAACAGTTTGTTCTTTTTAAGAAATTCAATCATTTTTCCAATGTTTGTGAGGAAATAGCCTCACAAGCTGTATCATTTGAGTATTTCTTTCAATTCCTATATTTTGAAAATAACTGTTATGTAGCGGGCAATCTTCTAAAATTTGGCTGATAGTCAACCGTACATTGTACATTTCACATTTTGGAGGTGTATTTCAGTCTGTTTTAAATAAGGAATCGAGTGTAAGTCGCATATGGCCAATCCTCAGTCTAGTGATGACAACTTCTGTTGCGATCAGGGCCGTGGAGACAAAACCAAGGACCCCAGGGATTTAAGAGTAAATTTAGAAGGTAAAAAATAAAGCCTAGTCGGCGGACCCGGGCTACCGGGCTTTATTACGTCCCTTTTAATTTATTATGTTACCCTCGCTGGTTTACCAAAGCTGGACCCAGGTCATCTTGACTTTGTATTTAAAATAGCTGCATATATCTGATGATGTGTGGATTTTTATTGAAGATAATGCTGTTTCCTTGGCAGCTCGATCAGCCGCTTCATTCCCCTTGATCCATACGCGTGATGAAATCCAAACGGGTACAATGTTTTTGTTAAGTTCTTTATTATAAATGAAGAAGCTTGGGCTTTCTTTATTACGCAGCCTTTTGAGTAAATATTGTTAAATGTCATCAGAGCAGATAGTGAGTCCGTAAATATAATAAAATATTCTTTCTTACGCTCCACAATAGCGTATAAATTCTGTGGTAAAGTTGCTGATTGTATGAGGAAGATAAAAATTTATTGTTTATTTTAATTAAAATTGCATCCAGAATTAAAGATATATAATTTATTCCTGACGGGGTGGATCTAGAAGACGAGGTGGCCAGGAGGCGAGAGTTGGATAATTAATTGATGACTTCATGATGGCATTTAAAACGGCCACAGTCAGTGCTGACTCATCCCACGACCGGCCATCTATCACTTCGTCTCTGACATGTTTATATTAAAAAAATAATTCTTTCTCTATTTTTCCTTTAATTGCCCTTTCAAGAACCATTGTGGTATACTTCTCCTCCCACACACGCCCGTGCTATTTTACGACATTTCGAATCCGAAATTTCATCGCGATGGTTGAAAATTTATAAAAGAAAGAGAAATACAAGCTGAACAGGATCAACCCCCAAATATTTCATTTTTAACATTGAAGAATACTTTGAAAAGGAAACTATTTCATTAATGAGAAACAATTTTTAAAAAAAGAGTAAAAAGAGGTAGTTAGGATAGTTGACTTCCGCATGATGGTATAGAAGGATCAATCTAATTAGGGATTGATAAATTATTTGCCACTTCTATAATTTGGTTTTTATTGAAAACTAGTTTCGAATGTTATACATTCATCTTCAGTTCTAAAAACACACAAAAATTCAAAAATAAGCAATTCAAAATACAGTTTGGTATTATTATACATACTAAATTAAATTTAATATAAATTAGTATTATAAAACATTTATGAATTATAAATTTAATTAAGACAAAAAATCAAATACATGTTGGTTCTCCCCAAGGTTTAAGGAGATTAATTAAATATTTTGAATGGCTTATTTTTGAATTTTCATGTGTTTTTAGAACTGAAAATGAATGTATAACATTCCAAACTAGTTTTCAATAAGAACAAAATTATAGAAGTGGCGAATAATTTATCAATCCCTAATTAGGTAGTCAGGATATTTTCAAAGCCTGAAGTCCACTCAAATACCATAAATAAATAACCAGTTAACGTTTCGCCAATTTAGAAAGACCAAAGGTAATGTAATACAACTATCTCTGTGTAGTTATGTTTTGTTTAAGCTGTAGAGGTAAGATGATATCTCTGATCTCCATTTATCTGATCTCGTATTTTTCAGACCTGATGATGTCTAAATTTCCGGAACGGTGGCTTGTTATTTATTTATTACTATTTGAGAGACTTAAGGCTTTGTTAAGCAATCTTCCAATGATATAATATAAATAAAAGTATAAAACTTACTTAATATATTTGAATATAAAGTTACTTTTAGTAAATTTTATACATATTAAGTATATAATTAAATAAAAAGAATTAACTTTGTACTTATTTTATTTATTTATTGGGCTTACAGGCAGTGGCGTAACTAGGGTAGGGTGAAGGGGGTGGCTGCCCCGGGCGTCGCTTGTAGGGGGCGCCAAAATGCCAAGGAATCATTTTTAATGTTTTTTTGTTTCCTTCTTTTTTTAAGCTCCATAAAGAAGATTTATTTTATTGGATTTAAGTCGGACATACGGTTTAAATTAGTAATCATGAAGTAATGTATATAATAAGCAGATAACGACTTACTATACCTATTATATTAATACTTTCCTTTTAACACTGATTCAATATTCCTTTCGATATCTTAATGGTATCGAATATTTGATTTAGGTTCTTGAATAAGGGCAGGTATCCATACTTTGTCGGTATCGTATTTCCCTAGAAGAATATAACTTGGAATTGTGGCAGGGAGGCGGGGTGTGGAGGTAAAGCAAGTTTAATTTTGTAGCCCCTTCTTTCAGACGGCCAAATGCTAAGGTCCGTCTCCGGCTTGAGAAAATTCGACTTATCAATATGGAAATATTTCTAAGAGCATCATGGTAACAGGTCCAATTAGAAAGGAAAATAAGTGAAATAGGTATCCCAGTTATTAAAAATAATGCACTATGATGTATTCTGCAGAGCCTCCGCAGAGTCAGTCATATTGCTCCGCAAAATTTGTAAGAAAAAATTAAACCTTAAAAAAGTTTCTATTTTCTTGAATAGAAAAAATTAGCTTAGTGTTAGTTATGTAGAAATTAATATAATAAAACGCAATTTCGCAAATTATAGCAATGCCAGTAAACAAGGATTCCTTGTTTAATTTCAATTGTTGAGTCATCAAGGATCCAAGCTAAATTAGCTGAAAGTTATTGAAATATCTCATCGCAGGACTTTGCTTCATTCTAAGATTAATGAATGTGAAATAGAAGGATGGAACTCAAAATATCTCTCGAGAGGCAGTAAAAGTATTGGAATATTTGGCTAAGCTGGGAGATTATCTTATTCAGGATTTGCAAAAAGGAAAAATTGACTTATAGCAGCAGGTAAACATTTATTTCAATTTTTTTAATATTCAATTTTTTAAAATTTTTAATCAAATCAAATATTTTGGAAAGTCAGAATTGCTCCTTCTTTTATTAATTATTTTTGACTTCCTAAAATATTTTAATAAAAAACCAACATTTTGTTTTAAATAAATTCATTTTTCATTATTAATTTAATTTAAAGATTTTATTTAAAGAAAGCATGAATGATAAATGCAGCACATGTTAGCAGGCATCAGTAGATTACAAATTTAAGGTACTGTAATTATAATCTTAGATAAGATGATGATACTTAGTATGATTTTCTATTTTATTCATTTCATTTGATAAAATTTCAGTAATTTGAATTAGGGCGAGGGGCATAACATTTTTTGGAAGATTGACTTAAAATTGCAAAATGAATCATTTGTGAACACCAGTCACATGGTATAGATTTGATTTGTAAAAGGTTGGATTTTTCTTATAAACGTTTGTATTTGATCATACAGATGCTAGATTTAGAGTGAAAATCCTATATCAAAAATTTTAATTATTGGACATCTATTGTAATATTCATAATTCTTTACAGATTGATGCAGCAGACAAAGAGCTTAAACCAGCCAGGCAATTCTTGGAAGAACAAGCTGCCGAAGAGGAGACTAAACGTGATGACTGTCCCAAAGAAATAATAAATTTACAAGTACAGTTGAAGGAGAAGGAAAACATTTAAGTTCTCAAAAAAGATTCACAAAAGAGGTAATTAGTCAGAAAGTATTTTTTGGACATATTTTGTTTTCTTTAATTGGTATTAAGAAATTTATGATATTGCTGATTCTAATGCTTTTTGTTTGTCAGTTGCACAGTTTTATAGTATCTAATTATCAAATTTAATTAGTTCTCAATTTTTTGAATATGTACTGTTAGTTTTTAAAATATAAATACTCTGATAAAAATTGGACCAGAAAATAGAACTAATGTGATAAACACTGAGGTGACTGAAGGAAATTTGTTTGTCTCGTATTAATAATAATAATCGAATTGTTTTAAATTAACGACTCAATGCCTTAGTGATAGACAAAAATAGGAAGAAACCAGTGTGCCTTCGGATGACAATTTCCAGAAGAAAGTTACTGAAAAGAAATGGAAATATTAAGAATTTTCAGAAAAATTGAAACAACTTTATGGATTGGAGAGCTTTGTGATTTTTCCAATTATAGTTTCTTACAATGGCTTGATCCCGGAGAGCACGCTAGAATTTATCCCGAGACTGGAGCTTCCAATGAAAATACTAACAGGGGTTCAGCAAACAACTAAAAAATTAAGAAAATGTTTAAACACTAGGTTGTTACGAAAGTCTTTGTGCATTAGTATACCTTTAGATTAAATATTTTAAACATTATTGAATACTACTCTTCAAAGTAAAGTCTATAGTTTGAAAGTTAAGAAAATAGTTTTCAACTATTTTCACCCATCTTAGTAATTGGATTTGATGCCGGTACTACTCCTTTGGTTTTGAGGCAAAGAACTCTTCACATACAATTTTTCCGTCCTCTTGATTATCAAAGATCCGACCTTTTACATAATGAGCCATTGATCTAAATAATCTGATGGTGCAATATCTGGGCTATACGCAAGATGAGGCAAAACGTTTACTCCTTGCAGTTCCGATAATTTTTCCTTGGTCAAATGAGAACGATATGCTGGGGCATCGTTGTGTTGCAAAATGAATTGGTTCCTATTGATCAAAGCGGCGTACTTTCAACTCAAAACTGGATAAATTCTGTCTAGCTGTTCACAGTAAATTCACACATCCTATATTTTCGACCTCCTTCAATTCAAATCCTCTGTTCATTCTCGTCATACCCGTTCTCGGCCTTCAGATTTATATACAGCGGCCCACCGATCCGCAGGTTTCGACAGATCTTTTCTTGTCCGCTCCACATCCTTATGGAATTCCATTCCTCCTTCCATTCGCCGCTCCAATACTCTTATCACCATCAAATCCCGCTTATTCAATCACTTATTTTCCATCCAGTTACAAAATATATTGTAAATAGATTTTCTCTTATTTCAATCAACATTTGTAAATATGTTCCTTCATTTATAATTTTTGTCATATCTTATTAACATACTAATTTCATGTGGTTTTTGTTTTAAGACGTAATCAATTAGACTATTATACCTATTTCATATGCTAGAAGTTATTGCATTATGACTTGTTATCATTTTCATTTGTATTTATTTATTGACTTTTCTTTTTTTTTCTTTTTTAATTTCTCTGTTAACGCATATGTTCCTATATCATCTACTCTAAGCCTCTGAAGCCCACCTATCATTGCCTGTAATTGTTATTCTAAAGGGACTTGTCCCAGAATAAATAAAGAGTTTATTATTATTATTATTAAAGGGTTTTGAGTTCCTACAATGGCCGATAAATCACGAGTAGTAGCATGTGGGTCCTGGTTCACACATTCAAGAAGAAAGTCATCATAAACGACCGGTGACCTGATCTGGATTGTACTACAGTATTTCGATGGATAATTGACTCTCCTTCTATGGCACGAATTTCTTCGGCGGCTGCCTTTGCTATGTTATTTGGTACGGACAATAGCAGGATTGTGATTATATAATTATTTCAAATCGTTTTGCAAAAAACAGATTGATTTTAATTAGTCATATTATATTTATAAAATTGCGATTTCCAAATTTTTTTGAACCTCAGTAACTCGGTTACATATTCTAGCTTTAGACCGTCCTAGTAAGATTTTCAAGGGGAGGCATAGTCAATGGGTTTCTTTTTTGTTGATTCTACATCCAAAAATATTGGACCATATCCCGACGTTCGTTCCAATGGGCCCTACGAGCCGAAAAATAAAAATAAAACACGCTTAAACTGCTTTGTTTTATAACTCGAGTTTGAAAAACGATACCGACGTGGTTTTCCAACTAAAATATTTGTTTTCAGAGTATATTAATGGGAAAATACAAATATAAAAAAAAATTGCTTTTTGGTGAAATAAAATGAGAAAATTATTATACTATTGGGTAAACTAGCCTTATAGACATTTTACATAAAAAGTTATGGCATATTTTGATTCAGCACACCGATTTTGATGTTCTTGGACTCGTTGGAAAGAGGGAGATTTCTACTTCCCATGCTTATAAACAGCTATTGCACTACCTATTAGATGGACTCCATAAAAAAAATGTGATTAAAAAACAAAAATAAAATTGAGTTGTTTTTTTTAGGATAACGTTGCTTTTAAATCAGAAAATAACACCCCAGTTAATGAAATTCGCGTAGTTCAAGAACCTTTACCGACCCTCCAGGTTTGGTTTGGATCGGCCAAAGGATTCGTGAATTAAGGATGGTGTTTTGAGTCTTTAAAAAAAAATTGAAGGGTTCCAATAGCTGGAGGAGATTTTTAGTAAAAAAAAATATTTATTTTTTAAGGTGCTAAGAAGAAATTTGACACGTTTTAAATTAATATAATTCACTGAGTATAAGAATACTGTTTTCATTACGTATAATTGAATGAACCCTTCAGATTGCTCTAAAATTAAAATGAAATGGATCATTTTTTAACATTTGTATATTTCCTCTAATCTACTCTGAAAAACAAATGTTTTGGTGGAAAAACCATGTCGATATCATTTTCTAAACTCGAGATATAAAACAAAACAGTTTCAGCATGTTTTTATTTATTTTTTTCAACTCCTATGGCCCATTGTTCAAAACGATCGAGCATGTGTTGATTTCTTTTCAATGTAGAATCACCAAAAAAACAAAAAACAAAAAATTGATTGAAATGGACGATGGATATACCGTGCTTTAGTATTATAATGCTCTCCAAAATATTGTATCACAATACTAATTACGTCAACTTTATCCACTCCGGTTCCCAAATAAAAAATATTTGCTTCAAGTAAAATAAAAATTTGTGTGTAATGATCATGATAATTCTGACTGGCAGGCAGTCAGTCTAAAGTCGCAACGCCTTGCCACGGGAGAGGGACAAGTGACAATCAGTCCACCTGCCGGAAATGGCACTTACTGTAATATTCTTTTTTGTTTTTGTTTCCACTTACTCGATAAAATAAAAAAAACAGAAAAAAAAACAGCTTTTCATTTACTCCAATCCCTCCCCCTTAAAAACCAACCTATAAAGTGATAAAATTACCTTATTATTAACAATCCATAAAACGCTGAATTTCCCATTATTACATTAATTTAAATTAAAACCGAATGATTAGGAATAATTAAAAACGCTTCGTTCTACAAAGCATTATTATTAGATGGCCTTTATAAAAAAAAAAAAAAAATCAAGAATTCTGAGACTTGAACTAACAATAAGACCATTAAGGTACTAGTTATTAACGTTTATTGAATGTATCAAACATCTGTTAATAAGCATAAAATATATTGAAGTTCAGATATCATCTTTATATCTGTTAACTTTTAATTATTAAAAAAAAACATTTATGTTTAAAACAAAAATTAATCAGTTCAGCCAATACCTTACTAAGCCACTGCCTGATTCTTGAACTGTATTTCTGGTATAGTATATTCTAATAGCGAAGTGCTCTTAACACTAGATCTATCCCCATACTAAATAGTCTACTTTTGGAACGATTTGACCCAATAAAGCTTATTTCATACCACAGTCTCCATCCAGAGGTAATAAAAATATAAACCAAAAAAACAAATTAAAAGAAAATAACTTAAAATTTGCGGGTTGCACATTTATTATAATCAACTGATTTTGGTGCCAAAATGCGAAATTTGGTATTTGGTCTGCTTAATAAAAATATACAGACCTTTTTTTCAAAATGTGACTGTATTTCAAATGTATTTACAGGAAAATAAATTTATGATCAAAGACGTAGTATACATAAATTAAAAAGAAAATTACCAAAGTTTTCAAGAGTTATACGTTTAAAGTAGAAGAGAAGATACTTTCTTAGATGTATCCATTAATTTTTACATTCGTTTTAAACCTTAGATGTAATTGACGTCAATAGGCCATACGTCCTTCATATTTATAATAACAAATATAAGACATATGTTAAACATTTTTTTATAGTTTTTATTTTTAGTAAATAATTCTTAAAACTATCTTCATATTACCATAAATAAAAAAAGCGGATGTCTATAGCTGTATTTTATCTATCTGAGAAATCGAAGATGTGACGTTCAAATGACGACTATAGACATCCACTATTTTTTTTTTAATAATAATAAAATTTAACGGAATAAAATTTCTCAAAATACAACATAATTTAATTCCGCAAGTATGGAATATTTGTCAGCGACACTGCGACTGTTATAGGGTCAAAAAATGCAATTGAAAAAAAAATTGAAACTAGTGTATTTTCTGAAAATATTAAGACCCACCACTTCCTGACCGCTGGAAGTGATTTAAATATTCATTTTTTTTCTTTTCGGGCTAGACTTTGTAAATTACCGTGTTGATGATTCACATACTAAACAATGAGACTCATTGGTTCGGTCAATGTAAATTTATTATTTCTGAAATATTATGAGAAATGTGTTATTATTCAAAAGAAAGGGTCGATGGAAAACAATTTTTAATTTAAAATAGTGGTTTAATAGCAATTTTTATTCATACGAAAGTTTTAAAAATGAACCGTCTGCATAAGAAGGATCCCTTATTTCTCCTGAAAAATAACGTTGTTTTTTTTTGTCTTTTAGTATTTTGTTCTCCAAAACTATTAGTCCTATCCGATAACTCTTTTTTTTTTTTCCTTTTTTATTTGCTTTGAATAGTTTTATCTAGAATCATATAGAATGCTATAACTTAAATCGTAATAAACAAACAAAAATTGACAAAATAATTGGATGATAATGTAAAATATATTTACAGTGAATTTTAGACTCTGCCATTGCTTATAAAAGTGGACTATCATTATTTTTTTGCTCTACGATTTCAGAAGAATGTAATAGGAATAAAACCAAACAACGAGCACCTTAATCGAGCTTGTCATCCAAAAGAAGAAGGTACCTGAAAAGTTACTTTTTAAAAAATCATAAAACAAAGCCGATTAACTTTGTATCTCTGATAACGTGTTTATTTTTGTTGAAAAAAAAAGTATGATTACAGAGTATTGTCTACTGAAAAAGTTTTAAAAAATATGATGGCGAAGTTTCAATACTTTTGTAGATATAACAACTTAAAGGTGACTTGCTACGGTTTGATCATCAAAAATTTATGTTTTTGGCGTCCCTCATTGATTTCAGCACGAGCGCCAAATATTTAAGTAGAATGGGTTAAATTAACAATAGTTTTCGTTGAATCATAAGCTTTATTTACACCTTAGAATTTGAAAATGAAAATTTAACTCAATCTCTATGGAGCTTCGATTTAAATTTAATAGATGGGCACCATAAACAGTAGACAAATATCGAAACGGAAAATCTATTCCAAGGTCACTCTTGATGATTTGAAAACTTTAATATTTATAATGAAAAAATAAAACCATCCATTCGTCTTACCTCTTTCCTTCAAAGTGAGAGACTTATATAGTATTCTTAATACAATTATATTTTCTATAGGCATTATAGATAAATTAATATTAGAAAAGAAGTTGAATTTTGCAAAAGGCTAGAAGATCAACTTTTTTAAAAGATATTTAATAAAACTTATCATTATACACTGCTATCCGGTCATCCTGTTTATTGAAAAAAGTTCAATAAATTACAAATTATTATTATGTGATATAGGAAATAATAAAATCCTTTACTAATTCTGGCTATCATAGTCTACTTATTCAGCATCAATAAACCAATTGCAAATCATCCTAAACTTTATCTACGGCTATTGGATCAACTCAACCACAGAACGCCTGCGTGAGTGATGTTCGAGCAGATCTAGCGTGCTTCACCCGTAACCTTTTCATCTTATTTTTAGAATTAAAAAAAAAGAAAAAAAAAAAAGAATACCTTTGGAAGCTTTTACTCCGATTGGCAACACATCACTTGAGATTATTCGGTAGTTAACTAAATACAGCTTTAACGAGGGAGGCTCTAGACTCCTAGGCCCATAATTTATCAAAACGTGTGGAATTTCCTGTTCCTTAAGCTAATTATTGCCCATACGTACTCATTTGGAAACCGGCGGGAACATAATTATCCAAACGCGTATGGAATTTTGAAAACGCATCACAAAAAATAATAAAAGGTGAAAAAAAGAAGAGATTACATGACTTAAGGGTTACAAAAATATTTTTATCTAAGGATTGTCATTCCGCTAATGAACATATTTAACCTTTTAAAAAAAATAAATAAATAAAAAAATAAAATAAAAATACATTGTAAGCTGTCTTATTAAATCTATCTATAGATATACCTTATAATAAAGTATTGTTCATTCGAAGGGTGTCAATCTCAATTATTGTCATTGAAATACATTAATAATATTTTTTTAAATAAAATAAACAACACTTTACTACCATAATCCATGAAGGTCGCTCCTAAAAAATTTTAGAAAAAAAATACTAAGAAATACAAAAAACAAAACAAATAAAAAAATGCGAAAAATTATAATTATTTTGCCATGCGGATGCCTTAAAATAAAAGCTGATTTCTGGCACTCAGAATGAATGGAATGGAAATGACAACACGGAAGTGAGTAGGTTAATTAGGGGCTACCAAGTTACCATAAAACTCTGTTTTCTTCCATTAATTTTTTACTTTTCCTTGCCGATATATGAAATATATAGAAAGGGAAAATATAGCGATCGTGAAAAATTTCGAATTCGAGTTTTCAACGGAAATACACGTTTTAAGGTCCCCTGAGTCCAAAGAATCAAGTCTCGCGAAATGTGTGTGTGGTAAATCTAGCTCAAAAACGGAAAGGCGTACGAAACTGAAATTACGTATTAGCTATATGCCTGGGATGTTACAGCAACTATTTCCTGAAAATCGATCAACCGGAAATGCCACTATATATCATCGATTTTACAATTTTCTCGAAAACCGTTCTAATGATTTTTCTGAAACTTGCCCAAAGACTTCTCCTTAATGCCCTTCAATTTTTTATGTATATAGTAAATCACCCAAAAAATCGCAGGGGAAAAAATTATGAGGAAAATTTTATTTGCGAATAACACAAAAAGTATGCATTTTATGATGAATTGTGTATAAAATTATATGAGAGGTAATAGGATTTTATTTAAAAAAAAATAAATAAAAAAAAAATAAATAAATAAAAAAAAATTTGAATCGGACTAGTGTTAGCAAAGATGTACGCTGTATATTCTTAAGGACTACGAAACTACCCCCTAGATCAGGCGTGTCAAACTCAATTTTAGTCGCGGACCGCATCAGATTTACAAATTTTCCTAAAATAATATTTTAAAGCGAGGATTCAGGAATTTGGACAGGACATTAAATCATAAATTAAGTGAATTTAGGGTAATAATAATAATAAAAAGTAAATGCTGCTGAGAATATATCAAGTAGAGTTTATATAACTCTTTAAAATGTTATAAAAAAATCGAATATTATCAAAGGATGGTGAGGGAAAGTATGATATGCGCACCACACCTGTTTTTTGTTTCCATAATGCTTTCATTAAGAGGAACCAAGCTTGTGATATAAGTATGATATATATATATATATTGATTATGATATATACAGATATATATATATATATATATATATATATATATATATATATATATATATATCGGCGTTTAAGCAAGGTCACTTATTGTTGGTCCCACATTGTAAAAAATTAACATTTCACATTCAGTTTATTTACTTAACATACCAATCAGATTCTTATTTTTATTAATAGAGCCAACCACATTAAGCTTTATATACACGCACCCTTTGCTTCGACTCTGCATGTCTATAGTCCGTTCAAATTTAGAATATAGCTCTTTTGCTTGGAATCCATATCAAAAATCCAGTATGAAGCATTGGAAAGTGTACAAAAGACCTACGTTTCATTTGGTTGCGGGAATCAGGTTTCTTTGGAGAAACTCTGTATAATTTTTTACTTGAACCGACTGGTCTTGAAAAACTTTCAACACGAAGATTTAATTGTGATATTATTTTCGTTCACCAACTTCTATCGATATCTTAACATCCGATATATCGATGATACCGACATTTTAAACTATATTACAATATAATCTCGATAATTAATATCCCGTTAATCCGTACATCCCGATAATTCTTATGTATTCTCTGGTCCCTAGAAAATCTCCCCTTACTCCATATGAAAACATTGCAATCCGGTTCCCTAGACAATTCGTATTTATTATTGTCTGCAAAGTACTGTAAACGTCTTATAAATCGAATTTCCAAATAAAAAATCTGGTTAACTCTTAATCTTTTGAAGAGAAGGGAAGAGTGAGTGAGAGGGTAATCGTTTCTATGAATTTCTGTCGGTTTACGCTTTTATTTTCTAATGATCTCTCTTTTTAAAAAAATGTAAAAAACCTGTAACCATATTGCTAGTCGCCAACATGGATTGATCAGAAAAATTAAGTTCGTTCATTACTAGCCACGAAACCAACGTGTTTATAAAAAAAAACATCATCGGTAGCCTGTCGTGCAAACGCAAAAGCATAGGTGGACCACAAGCGAAATATTCAAAGAATGTGCACAATCAGATATGGAATGAAAACCAGCTACAATCTTCAATTGTTTATTGATAGTTGTATGGCCCACAATAGAACTCCATTACTCAGCGATGTTAATCTTCTGTTTTTGCCTCCCAACACAACCTCTAAGTTGCAGTCTCTAGACTTGGACATAATTAAACGATTTAAGACATTTAACGCAAAGAAGTAGTGATACAATAGTTTGGCAGCATCGAGGATGGGAATCACTTACCTCAAAATGAAGAAACTACGATAACTTTCCTAGATTTCGCCTATCTTGACGAAAGTTAAGCGATAACTAGGATCCTAACTGACGAGAAAAATTTGACTCCGTTGGAAAAGGAGATGAAGAAGAAATTGATGTGCCGAGGATTAGTTCTGAAATGGCGAAATAATACATGTACAGCATGCGTCTTAATTTAAATTAACAATTTTCTTTTTTTGGTAAAACTCCAGAATCGTAATTCCAACATGGCGGAGGTCTAGATTTTTTAGACCTGATTATAATTAGAGCTGCGCATGTCCACAACAAATAGTCAAATAAATATTTACTCAATAATTCCACTTCCGCGATTTGTGTTATTGAATTTTTTGTCTATAATTCAGCATGGTTATATTTATTGTGGGTTATCTGTTTTTAATTCTGTTAGTATTAATGAATATACTTTCATTGGGGGAGAGGAGGGGATTGTTGATCTCGAGCGACGTAGCTAGCGGAAGTCGACAGCTGTAATCTAATTAAGCAGGGTACAACTTTACAAGAGGGGCACGTTATCACTGGTACTCCCGATCTTACCCGAAGGTCACCGGACTAGCATACTCTAGCACCATTTGTGCAAATTAACAGCTTTGCATTCAATTGTAACATTGGTGTTCATTGAAATTATTAAAATTATTATTGCCTTAATAATATATTATTTAAAATTGTAAGTGCTGTCGACTTCCGGTAATCTGGGAGAGTTGTAGTGATAATTTAAAGGAGTGATGATTTAAATTACGGTAAGGACCCGACTTCAACTGAAAAGGAACTTTTGGGGTTTGTTAATCTCTTGAGCGAGCGTAGCGGGCGGAAGTCATCAGCTGAGATCTATTTAAAGCAGTAATAATTGAAATTACGGTAAGACCCGACATCAACTGGAAAGGATCCGTTGATGTTTTGTTTATTTCTTGGGTGAATGTAATGAGCGGAATTCGACAGCATTAATAATTTTAAATAATATATAATTAAAGCAGTAATAATTTTCATAATTCCAATGAACAAGAATGTTACAATTGAATGCAAAGTACTTAATTGGCACAAATGGCGCTAGAGTATGCTAGTCTGGCGACCTTCGGGAAAGATCGGGAGGAACAAGTGATAACGCGCCGCTCTTGTAAAGTTGTACCTAAAGCAGTAATAATTTAAATTACAGTAAGGCCCCAACATCAACTGATGAGGATCCGTTGGCTTGAGCATTTGTTGTGGGCAAGCACAGTTCGGAGTACAGTCAGGTCTTAACAATCTAGACGTCCGCCAAGTTGGGGTCACGATTCTGGAGTTTTGTCAGTAAACATAAGAAGAAGAAATATTTAATTACTAATCAATAATTAGTAGATAAGATTTATATATAAATAATATTTATATAAATACTAATTAATCCTATGTAAAGACAAACAGAAAATAACATAAACGGTGATTGTATTGAGCTGTATATCAAATGTATTTACACGCTTTTACATGACTGTTTTGAGAATGCACAATGTAGTCGGAAATGTTATAAGATAAATCAATTTTTTAGAAGTTTCATGGTTTTATTATTAAAAAACTTGTAAAAGGATGCAACATATGAAATATAGTTAAAATTCTTCAAGATAAAAATGTGTTATAACACTTTTTTTTTGTCAAAGTATAAATCTGTTCTACCTTTTTTAATTTATAACGATTCATAGCTAATAAAAATTTGTTTTTATAAATAATAATTATACTATTTCATAAACTTCTTCGCAGTTTAACATTATGCTGATTTGATGCACTTGTCTTTCCTTTCTCATCCATTTCCTTTCGATATATCGATATTTTTTTAGCGATTATCGGTGAATATCAACATATGATTTTGCGATATCGAATATTGATATTTTACTTTCTTTGTTCCGACCATAATGTAGGTGTTTGACGGTAGAAATGAATTGATCTCAAACACGATTTCTTAGGAAGGAAATATCATTCCTTGGATTTAAAAAAAAAAAAAAAAAAAAAAAAATGGTCTACCTTATCCATAAAGGTATACTTAACAAAATCTTTCTGAGGTTGGGCAACTGCGGACGACGGTACGGACATAAATAACGGCAAGGGTATTATTCCATTCCCTATGCCATTGGTAGTGGACTCCGATAAATCAAAATTAAAAATTAACTGTTTAAAAATTCATAAGGTGATTAGTAAGCTAAATTTAATTTATAGGCGATAATAGTTGCAAGAAATCGACAAATAAAAAAGTTCCTTTAAAATTCTATCGGTCGGCGAAGGTCACATAGTATTCATCAAAACCTACGGGAATCTTATATATGTAAAATAAGTTGTCTAACTGGTACTCAAATGTAGCGGTCACATCGGGGCATATACTCGTAAATACAGAAATGTACTTGAAAAAAGTGTTATCATATAACGGCCAATGAAAAAAAAACAGAAGTAGGAACTTCCATTTTATCAACTTGGCAATAATAAAAGATTTACAATTCGACCCCTTCGAATGACAAGGTTCCATCTAACATTTCATATGTTTCGGGTAAATTGGTGTTAAAGTTTCATGAGCTCATTATTCAGCTATCTATCTCTCCGCCTACAGTAGAGACTTTTTGATATGGTACTAGTTGATGCCTGTCAAAATGAGCTGTAAAGAACATTTACAAAAATATTGTAATAAAATGTCAACATAATTAATCAACCTTTCCTCTACCTCATTCTTTGTAAAACTGTTGCTGCAAACAACCTCTGAAAACTACAAAAAAATTGGTATCTGATCATGCGTTCTAGTAACTCGGCTATTTCTCCACATATTGCAGCACGATTTAGTTCTACTTGTAGCGAAAACTATAGCGAAAAGATAGAACCTTGTCACACTAACAACTCATTTTCTTCGATTTTGTCAGTTGGAACCTTTCATTCCAAAGGGTCGAATTGGCATTTACTTTAAAGTAACTGACACTCAGTAGTCCATAGGTCAGCGTATATAAAGAACCATGGGGACCGGCTAGCCCTTTTGGATGTGGAACCGCATCTAATATTAAAATTAAAAAATAGGGAACTAAATTATAAACATAAAAATCTCCATTGGTCCTAATAAATGCTATTTATTATATAATATTTAGTTATATTATATTATAGATGATTTTTTTTTTATGTACTATAAAAGGATAATATAAATATATTTTAATTGCTATAAACCCTCCAAAGACAATCAAATATTTTTTATAAAAAAACGATATTTCGTATAATTTTCTTCATTAATGGGCATGCTAAAATACAGGAAGGATTTTTTTTTTAAATCATATTCACCGTTTGCTCATAGTTGGCCGTGATCATATCCACGTCGTTTTTTGAAAAAGGCTTAAGCGCCAAAAATTCGAAATTTAGTTTAATATTATCAATTTATTATAGAACGTAAACACCACCTCTATCAATTCCCGCTTACGATATATCGAAAACAAAAATTGTAAATAGTCTTAAAATCGACTATTGATGACGTAAGCACAAAATACTAACGACTCTCAGTCGTCACCCTGCCCTTAACCACTGCTAGAAGACTTAAGAATCTATTGAAATAATAAAGGTTTTATTGGTAGTACTTAGTATGCCCTTGTCCCTGCCTTAAGGGGTAAGTACGTACAAGATATCTGGAAGATTCATTATTCTAGCAGTAGCGGTTGTGGGGCAAGTGCAAATTAGTTTCTGGAGGATTATTATACTGATGTAATAGTCGAAAAAAATTTAATCTTGTCTGAGATCAGGGGCGGGTCTATGTTTTCTGGCACCCAAGGTGAATAAGAATTTGTGCCCCATAATCTTAACCTCTCCCCAACCTCACTCCTCCAACACTAAACCAAACTAAGGTCACCCCTGCCATTGTCATCCCATTGTTATTATTTGTTTAAGCATTAAATTAAATATAAATTACCTGATTAGTGACTAACTAGATTTAAAAAAAATTAAGATTAAAGATTTTTCCTCCTAGGTTGCCTATGTCGACGTGCCGGCACTCCCTGAGATTGGCATTTTAAACCTTCAGTGAAAGTTATGAATATAACTGAATCAATGCATTGAAAAAAAGGGCTTTTATTTCAATAGACTAGTACCCAGTTGCCCTGGCAAAACATGATATAGTAGAGGTGAGTTTAGACCAAGCATACTTGTCCTTCTACTGAGATCTGCATTTGCTCCTACTGTCATGTTTTGCCGGGGCAACACTAACTGTCGCTTAAAAATTAGAAAAATGTCAAGGAGAAATGTAAATTACAAAAAACAGTTTCTGAAGGTTCCACTTGCCTCAAAAATAGAAAAAATAAAAAGACCTAGTGGAAGATAAAAACTTATACTGTTGTATAGCAAAAGTTGAAAGATCTAACTAATCAACAGGCTGGAATTGATATATTTTCAACTCTTCGTGCTTCACCTTATCGAACTCAAGCAGCTGATTTGTGATACACAAGTGCTTAGCCTTCATGCTCTATAAAGAGCATCTCTTACAAGTTCAGTGTTTATATTTAACGAAACGATTATGCACTTACACCGGAGACGCACTAGCCCCACATTACCTTACTACAAATGATTAACAAAAAAAAAAACTTGTCTTTATCCATACAACACCCACTCTTAGCATATCATACAATCCCATAGTTATTATCTATGGAGTACCGCTTCTATAGAATTTGAGAAACCAATGTATTCAGTTAATTTCAAAACATACCAATTTCTTTAAGATTTTGCTAACAATAAGAAATATTCAAAAATGCAAATAAGAATAGCCACGACGAGGTTCAATCGAACGAAAAGGTTTTAAGTGATTAATTTAATGACTTATCTAAGAGAAAATCAGTTAAAAATGATTATTTATGCATATTTATTTATTTATTTGTAATAAATAATGAAATTTTCGTTGCATTTACAATTCGAAAATTTTGTCCTGGCGAAGAGCAGGACAAAATGATTATACGATCATCATCATGTTGATGGCCATATAAAATCCTTTGGGAAAATTCTGTTACAATGAAACTCCTGCCAGAGTAAGATACAACCATGTAAAGTATACGGTTATAATCTTATCTATTAGAAAACATTATTACCAAAATTATAACACTTTCTGTCGGTGTAAATCCATTTTCAAAATAGGGTTAAGTTCAGACTTTTCTTCTGACGTAAAAGGTGCTTCAATCGTAACGGTTTCGGTCACAAGTCAACACTGACATCTCTTTAAGAAAAGCTGTAAAGTTAAAATTGAATAAAAAAGGAGTTGGAGGGTAGGGTGTCCTTTTAGAGCGGGGACGTCTGCTGTGATCATATGTACATGCTTGGAGTTAAGGTATATGCAATTTTTTTTTTTTACGAGGGGTACCCATTGTTACGAAAATTATAGAAGAGGTACAGAGATGTCGAAAGTTTAGGAAATACTAGAATATAGGATAAGATAAAACACAATCATACAATTATAAGCTTCCAAATTCACCAATCACTAGTGATGAAACACAAATTTGTGATCATAAAAAAAAAAAAAAAAAAATGTATTGATGTAAGACTGTAAGTAGACGTAGTAATTCAATTAACAATAGACGTACTGATTCTTATTCGTATGTCTTGTGATAAAACTGTCCATTGCCTTCACTCCAATTAATTTACATGTAGGAAGCTCTAGGGGCCTTCTTTCGTCGCCTTCTATCGAATTGCAGGAAATGGATTGAAAAGAAAGGTTATGAACTAATAGTTCTATGTTGATATGGAGTTTATAATAGAATGATATGTACCTACATCGGTCCTGTCTGCGACAAATGGGATATTCAGATGTTTGTGGACAATTTTATTCGCAACATGACAAAAGAAAATCTCAACATATAAAGGATTATGATTAGGGAGAGCTCAATTTTAAATGCCCAAAATAGCCCGATTATTGTCGTGTATATGAGGTTTTTGTTATATATTTGAAGTCTGTTCAGTAAACGTTAAACGTTAAAGTAGAATCGAGAAGCAGTTTTTTGTTTTGTCAGTCTTGTATGCAGATTCCATTTTAGAACCATGTCATAATGAAGTCACAGATCTGGTCTAGAGTATTAAGCGGGTGTTATCAAATTTTCAGTTAGGCAGGATTTTGTAGGCTCGTGACAAAGAGTGGAGGTAGTTCGATGAAATTTATTTTACTCTTTATGTTTTGGCATTATTATTCAATGTATGAGGAGATAGGTTATTGGAAGGTAATATACTTTATTATTATTATTATTTATTTTTTTGTTTAAGATTATTCCTTTCAATGAACCTTTAGCATTTTCGACTGAAAAGTTTTACAATAGTTGGGAATAGAAAGATTAACAGCATAGAGTGAACTGTTGGGTATCAACTATTTTGTTGATTTTTGAGAAAAAGTTTATTAGTCAGTGGGCATTTAGTAGAGAATATAAATTAATTAACAGATGACTAAGTCTTAATAGGATATTCCTAAATAGAAACAGACCAGACCAGTATGAGCTAATGGCCAAATAGTGGCATTAATTTATGAAATGTGACAAATATTAATTAGATATGTAATGGTAATTGTAACATTATATAGCAAACAAGGCAATTAATTAAATAAATGTATTGAATTTGGATATTATTATATTTTATGTTCATGATATTTTTTAATTTAATATAATAATGTTATAATGCTGTGATTTAGTCTATTGTTGGAATTTCAGAAACATGTCCTGAAGCTAGAGGCACATCTCCAAAACGTCCGCATTATTATGTTATGAGCTTAAAAAACAATGTTATTGAAAATTCATAGTTGGTTTACTTCTAAATTTGGATAGAAGACATTAGAAAATGTTTCATTATTTATTTTACTGTTTTGTTTTCTACATTTTTGATTTCTATACACAAATAACCACACTTAAATAAAAATCAAATTTATATTGAATAATGTATATTAAATAATTGGATAAATAATACCTCTCGGTATAAATTACTTCGCTAGATCAGAGATTTATCCGTTGGCATCACTAAATATTGGCAAATTTACGAAGGTAATCATACCTATCTCATATTGTCGTTTGAACTATTGCCATTATTTAATAATGGTGATAAAGAATATTTGGTTATGAGTAGGTAACCATTAATAACGCATTTATTTCGTACTAATTCCGAAGAAACCTTTTCTTTTTTTTTTTTTTTTTTTGGTCCAGTCAAGGTCCAGGCTTCAGCAAGTGATTGGCAGTTTTAATATACCGATTATTTTGAACAGATTTCTTTCTTATTTTGTGCTTCAAACTGAAGAATAGAAGGTATTTATATACAGGATGTCATACATTATAGCTTTGAACAGGACATTGATATTGTCTCTGTTTTTATATAGATTGTTATGTCGTTACAGAATGAATCTTAATAGGCATGGATCTAGGTACTTTTTTTATTATCAATTAATGATTTATGGCTCTAAGCAATTAATTACTTCTTTTTTTTTACTTATTATTATTAAAAAAATTAATATGTGTTTAGAAGATAAAATAATGGGAGCGGGTTAGCTCAGTGGGTTAGGCACTGCGCTACTAATCTCAAGGTCCTGGGTTCGAGACCGGCTGAGGCAGATGATTATTTATTCTGTATTCAGTCGCGGATCGACCCTGTGGGATCGGGGGACCCTTCTGGGGCTCACCCAGCCTCTATAAAGTGGGTACCCTTAATTAGGGGAAAAACCTGGCGGTTGAGCGTGATCTCGGCCAAATCACCTCCTTGCACAACCGTTGGCTTTGAAACAGTACGGTCCTTACCCAAGTACTGAGCCCAAGACCCTTCACGGGTTGTAGTGGTACAGGTTTTTTAGAAGATAAAATAACATAAACAGATTAAATTAATGACTTTATAAAATAATTAAAGTAATATGAACGGGAATTGGTTATTTTGTAGAGCCAACTAAAGAACCACGCTGGTGTATTAAGTTATACGAACAACTCACTTTAATAAAGCGTTTGTATATTTGTATTTATATCATTATACTCTCTCTCTGTCTATCTCTCTCTCTCTCTCTCTCTCTCTCTCTCTCTCTATATATATATATATATATATATATATATATATATATATATACACACACACACACGGGAGATCGGGGTAGTCGAGCGTTTTACCGCGCTTGCAAAAGTGCACCTCCTTACGAACCCAAAGATTGTAAGTTCGAATCTCGATCCCGGTAATTAATTTAATTAATATTTGATTTAATTCCCAAGAGGCATTTAATCATCCCTCCCCCGTGTATGTGCGATCTGTCAGCCTACTGGAGGCAACTCACAAAGAACGGGTGTAGGAATGATGCTGTACCCCATGTACAAGCGTTGTGGTTTTTCAGGATGTAAATAGCCGCCCGGAGGTTTTGTCCATGGACGGTCTGCTTCGGGGAAAGAAATGTGCCCTCGTGCGCCTGCTGACCCCGAACACCCATAATCCGTGGATATAGATCGATTTGTCACTATGCTTGGATCCAAGTGAGTCCGTGGGAAGGACGCTGCCGAATTGGCCCCAATGGAATCGGCTACGGATAGCCTGCCACTGCACCATGGATACCATGGTTCGTAGCAAATTGAGGTTGGGTCTCCAGAATATCTGTGGTCCCGCAAGCAATAAATGCCTGTAAGTATACCACATCGCGCTGCCAAAGATCTTCCTGGTTTACAGTGCCAACAGAAAAAAAAAAAAAATATATATATATATATATATATATATATATATATATATATATATATATATATATATATATATATTTATACATACATGCTTGTCTTTTATCTTAATATATTTATTAAATCAAATATTTAAATAATTATAATTAATTAAATAATTATAATAATTAATAATGTAAATATTTATTGCAGTATGGTTGAGACTACGAAGATAATGGAGCGATGGCCCCAAGTTTAAGTTTTGAAAAGCGGTCCATTCATCCTGGTGAGAATTACTAAATAACTAATTTTCCTTTTATGGAACAACAGAAAAAATAAAAAGGTAATTTTTTTTCTGCATTAATGGCCTTTAGATAAAGTGAAAATAAAATTTTAAAAATGCCTTCAAAATTCTTGAAAAAATTACTTTCTTGTATCTTGGGAGATACATCATTCCAGTGAGGTTTCTCTTCCAGCATTGATTAAAATATTTTTTTTTCTTGATCGTATTGAGCTTATTATAATGATATAGTTGTTAATATAGTTGAAACAATTAATTATTTGGTATTTATAGCATCTATGGGACAGCATATCTTACAGGATATTCCTCAAGTTTGCTTATTTGGGTTGAAGTATCCCACAAGGTATAGACTGTTCAACATTGAAAACAGTGTGAAAATTTAATCGTTTACTAAAATATATTATTAACATTAAAGGATATAAACCGTCATATCAGTCTCATATTTTTTTTATTATTAACAGTAGCTTTCGGCACTTTGCGCCATATTCATCTAAAATTAACACACATCGAGTAGAAAAAGCATACAATTGAATTAGATAGATAAACTGGTCAAAAGGAAATCTGAGCTTAGTACCTTGTACTTATTGATTCATTTTTTGAATCTCGTCTAAAATATTTTTTTTTAAACCCATTATTTTTCTTATTCATCGGCGACTTTAGGTTATTAACATTGCTATGGTTGGAGACCTGTGAGTGTGTGTTAATTTTAGATGAATATGGCGCAAAGTGCCGAAAGCTACTGTTAATAATGAAATAATAAAAAAATGAGACTAATATAATGGTTTATTTCCTTTAATTATAAAATATATAAAACAGTCTACCTATTACAATATATTATTAACTTTCCCATAAAATAATATAGAAAATAATAAAAAGCTTCAATTAAAAAAACAACAATAAACGGTTATAGATAAATTAACACTTTCCTTTTTTGCTATTGCCTCTGGTAACAGAACAGCTTATTCAGAAACCTTTTCACAAAACACTACTAATGTTTTAGTTTCTAAAACTGACAATACTATCAACACGTTCGTATATATATATCCTTCATTCATTAAGTAGAATGTTTCCAAAAGTGAAGCTACTAGACTGTGAATATTTCTTAGGGTAACAAAACCCAAAAAGGGTTTTATATATATATATATATATATATATATATATATATAGAGAGAGAGAGAGAGAGAGAGAGAGAGAGAGAGAGAGAGAGAGAGAGAGAGAGAGAAAGTGAGAAACAGAGAGAATAGAATAAAAAATACTTTATCCTGGGACTATGTCACTGAAGAAAAATATACAGGCACAAAAAAAACAAAATCAATTCTGATTAAAGACATATTAGAATAAATAAATGAAAAATCAAGAAATATATTAAGAAACAAAAAAATAAATTCTTCTGGTATAAAAATATAGGATGTATGTAATAAATGAAATAAAATAATAAATCGTAAGAATAATGTTCATGTGCACATAAATGGAATACCAATGATATAGCTACCTGGTAAATAGATAAACATGAACAGGTAAAGATATTTATTTTTTAATAATTTAATAGAAAGACAAAGTTTGTAGTATTTGAAGTTTGCTCATCAACTAGCCACTAGAGATTTAATGAGTGATTCGGTGCCAACACAGGAATCCATTATTCCGTCTGCATTTTAAGTAGAAAGGGACCTAGCCGTGATGGTGTACAAACAACTTCCTTTTGCTAGTTGATTCAGATCTTCCAGTTTTAAATGTATCAATCCTTTTAACGAACGAATCAGGCTATTCCAATTTTTTAATTTTTTTTATTAGTAGGAATGTATAATTACTACTACAAATAAATATAATTACTATAAATATAATTACTACAAATATAAAGTATAATTACTAGGAATGTAAGCATTACTACTACAAAAGAAAAACAAACTAAACAATGAACATCAATGCCATAATTAACATAGTGTAATTCTGAAGGAGCGAATGCATAAAATTAAAGCCGACTTTACTTATTCAGGACATTTTCCGTGGAATAGAATCAAAATAGCCTATAAGGTGTGATATTTTACCGTTTTATGGGGACAAAACATCGGTTAGTTAAGTCAAAACAAACGAAGTCTTACTGTTAATAACAGAGCTTCCTTAAAGCGAGAAATTATCTCGTAAGAGTTTCTAAGTATCAAGAAATTAATGAGAGATAGGAAACTGATGTCTCGCCAGAATTGGAGTGTCCCCATTTTATTTTGATCAATTAATAATAAAATTAATTAATTTCAAGTAGAATCATGTTTATTCAAATTGTTGATTTTTTTTTCGAAATTTGTCAGATTCTATCTTTATATGATAAAATCATCAAATCAGGCAAGTATCCGATATCAAAAAAGTAAAAAAATAGTAATAATCAATTATTTATAACGAGTGGATGAAGATAACAAGTTTTATGATGATTGGATCTCCTGGGTAAGTGGCATTAGCACTATCGAAGTTTAATTTAATCTAGTAGATCAGATTCCTTCTATGATTAAATTATTTTTTAATTATTACAGATTTTAACTATAAGTATGAATTATGAGCGATTAATAAATTCGATCAATTCAATTTAAAACCAATTTTGAAGCAGAGTCAAAAACATATCGGTATATTGATATGAATTAGAATGGAATTTCTCTAATTATTGTTTCAGCGAAAAATACATAATAAAATTAATACCGTAGAATAATACACCATCCAATATTTTAAAGTGGTAAATTAATACTAAAAAACAGAAACGGTGTTATGCTCGAAGCAATAAGTTCTCCTGTTGTTTTAAGTTACAAACCCCTCCAAAACTAATAAATAAATTAAAGAAAGAAAAATAAATAAAATAATCCTTAGACCTATTAATTAAGTTGTTTATCAATCATCTGCAATGTAGTATGTATTATATTAGATTACCAATCATCTCCTCCCTCCACTTACTCCTTGTTTTCAACAGGAAAATTAATTCAAAATGGTAAGGGAGAAAAACATAGATTCATAAATAGATACTATCAATTGTTTTAGTCACTTAAAAGAAACAGTCATCAAGTTTTTAATTTATATTAATATTTAAACACACCTATGATATTTGCTGAAAACATTTCAAAAGATAACTTCTTTTTTTTCAGGCCTCAAAGATTTTGCGATATTCTATACATATTTATTTGAAATATTTAAAAAAATTAATAATCATCCATTGCAATGTCATCTTAACTTCAATATGTAATTTGAACTAAATATGCCATATAGGCAAAGCATAATAATCAGTTATAATTTCATTAAAAATGTATACCAATTATTAACAATTTATAAATGCCAAATTGTTTTACAGCTGGGAATTTTATTTAATAAAGATAAATTTTCATCAATTATTATCAAGACATTTTAACATTATTTGAGCCTAAGAAAACAAAGGTAATATAAATCAGCTTTATTTACATCAAACATTAACATTAAATTTGTAATAATAACAATATAGAACAAAAAGTATTTTGGAATAGATAAATGTATAAATAAATCTAACATTAATCATGTATAGCATTTAAGAATATTTGTAATTGAACTAAAATATTTTCAAAAATAGTAATTTTAAATGACTGCAGAAGAAATATTATGGAATAAAACTGGATAAAGCTGACCAAAGGACTTAGTATTTGTTAATCCTGGATAGCTTTTACCCTTAATTAACACTCCAAACAATGGGTTTGGACTCCAGTTAAAAAAATACAAAGTCAAGATTAAGTTATAACTTCGTTTATCATTAAGTGCAAGCCTACAGGACAACAAAGAAGGGAATCTAGTCGATTGTTAGCTTGCACGTACTATGTAAAAGTAATATGATTAAAATTAATACGATATTTATAAAAATAAATTAACTCTTAACATTTAGACATAAGTACAATAGATAAGGCACACTGATGTAGACATAAGATTTTTTTCTTTCGTTTCTTAAAAATTAACTAATGAAAAATTTTATTATTTAACTCAGAGGTGCGTGAAATATATATATACTTTTTTTTCAGGTAACTGGAAGATTATTTAACATTTTAGAGGAAAGAAAGTTAATAGATGAAACGATTATTACGAGTAAAAAATATTGTGTAAAGACCGAAAACTATTGCTGGCAAAGTTTACAACCATTTTTTGATTCTACTAGTTTGTCATATTTTCTTGAATATATTTATTGTTATTTAAATATTTTAGGAATTTAAATCTAGTATATAAATAATTATAATTTATAAATATGATCACGTTGGTACATTAGTTTCTATTATTGCAAAATTTAAAAAAAAAATCATATTTATTTCTAACAATTATGTCAAATTTATGTGATATTAAGATCTATTCAAGTTCCTCCTCATTTACACGATGATACGATACATTTTATCATATTTTAATTCAGATAAATATGTTTATTTAATAATGGCTATACCTAACTTTCCTATATATGAAATATATAATATGGGAAAGTATTGCAATCGTGAAAAATTTCGAATCCGAGTTTATAACGGAAATAGACGTTTTAAGGTCCACTCAGCCCAAATAACCAAGTGCATGGTATTGCTCCGAAACGAAAGGTTATACGAAATTGAAATGGCATATTTATGGTAGGCATAAGCCTGTGAGGTTACAGCAACTTTTTCACCATAATCGACTGACCAGAAGTACTATATATCATAAATTTTACACATTTTTGCAATTTACTCGAAAAAGGCTCGAACGATTTTGATCAAACTCGTTATACCAATGTACAATTAAATGAAATTTAATATCAGCTATGTCTTATCCTCATTAAAATAGTCTAACATGGTTTAAAAGCCGAATTTTCAAAATTGCTTCCTCTAAAGTACCTTCAATTTTGTTTATTTAAAATAATTAACCGTTTATCAGCGTTAGTACTAATAAAAATTGGATAAATATAAACTATGAAATAATTTGAAAATTAACGGAGAAAATTTTCCCAGCTTAAAAACAAATTTTCGAAAATAAGAGTAGTAATATAGATGTATTATGTACCGTTAGAAAGATAAAAAATTTAGAAAAAATATCTAACATATAAATAAAGCTGTAGAAGGTAATGGAGAGTGACGAAAAACGTATGAATATAAGTGATTGTTGCTGTTAATAGTTTCTACTTTTATATTATTAAATGAAAAATAAATGTTTCCATGAAAATAAATTAAATTTTTTTAAATTATTGGTAAAAAGTTAGTAAGTGGTAAAAGAAAGTTGTGTGATGCGCGCACCGCACCAGATTTTTTCTATATTAATTCAACTAAATAAATCGAATAATTTCAAAAGGCTTGAACTAATCCAATTAAACCATTTTTCCTGTCAAACCATCTTGTTATTAATCTTCAGAGACAGTTCTAAGGGGAAAAAATATCAGTTCAAACTTCTAAAAATTAAAAGAAAAATATACCTAAGTTTAAAGTATTAGATCTTTATTTTTATTTTCTTAGTATATGTACGGTTTTCTCAATTATAATCTTCAAAATTTTTAACTTATAATTGCATACCTTTGAAGTAACTCAGATAACTGAAAACAATATTATCGTACAGGAAAATTCTGAAATTATTAGAGTTTTCATATGGCACGTATTTTTAAAATGTTGGTAATTTACCTGATTTCGTGTACATTTCTATGGATTTATTGTTCCAGAATAAAGCATGTTATTTATTTTTTACTTCTTGTTAAAATAAGTAATAATTAAAACACCTCGAAAATAGAAAAATAATGGAGACCATACGTATTAAAACAAACATAAAACAAGCCTTTAACTTAAAAACAGATATGAGATATACTAACAATCATTATGCACACATAATTAATTGATTGAAATTATAAACACTTATTCAGTCACATCTCTTTGAACAAATGTAATGTAGGACAGTAATACAAAAATGGTTAAATCAAAGTTGATCAATGAAATTGGAAAAATAAAAATATAAAATAATGATATATAATGAAAGATGTATGGAAGAGAGAATATATCTAAATAGCTAAAAGCTTAATACACAAGTAGGGGTCAGTGTAACGATGCACGTCTAGTAGTTGAAGCTCATAATAGTTATTATTACATAAAGTTTAAAATGTTTTAGCTCAATAATATTATATATTATGGATTATGAGTGGCAATTAGGAGTATAATAATTAGTTATGCATAGTTCAACTAAGTAAAATGAAAAATATTAACAGTAATGTATATACATAAAAAATTGAATGTGTTTTTATTTATGTATAAAGGAGATAATTTAAATAGGATGTATTATAATGGTATAAATGTTCTTTTAGCTATGTTGACATATTGTGTACATTCCCGAAGATAGGGCATTATCCCAGAACGTTTAAATCTAAAAGTATGTGAAGAAATGTATTGTAATATCAATAAAAAAAGATGTGCTTAATAATGGTCTCTTTTTATTACTAAATTAGTTTCTTATCCAGAAGCCTTCCAAAAACAGAACTTGTATGTATATATGGAATATTGAAGATATTGGATAAGAGTGGTGATTATAAGAACAAATACAATGAAGATATCTAATAGAGGATATTTTTATCACAATGATTTAAGATTTATTTATTTCTTAGGTTATTTGTAACCTCACTTCTCCAGTAGAGTCTGCCGTGGACCCGTTTATTAATTAAGATCCTTTTTATTTCCGATTATTTTTTTCCCCTCGAATAATTACACAGTACAACATAATTTAATGATTATTTATTTTTAATAGGACATTATCAACTACGCCGTCATTATATTGTTTTTTTTGTTTTTTTAATAGCTATAATTTCGAACCTTGTAGCGTGACTCAAAACGAACTAGGCACATACGATGGGTTGATATGTAATTTAGATGAAATCTCAATTAGAACGTTACCTTTTTAACATATCATTTTACCGCAATTATTAATTTATCATATTATCTGACCTCAAATTTGTCGCATGTTCCTCGGCGCGTTTGGTTACAGGAAACCTATTAGCCAACTATGTGTGACTGTCTATTTTACTTTAATTATAGTAATTTGTCAGTGACGAAATTCCTATCAAATTCAATTAATTGGATAAAATTTGGACGGACACGTTCGCAAGCGTTAGAAACCTTCCTTAAAGGGAAAATATTGAAATCTGTTACTATATTCCAACTATAAGATTTATGAATAATTCAGAAAAAAAAAAACATTTGTTAACACACCTTATTTCTTCAAAAATGTTATTCTAATATTGATTTTAAATAACTTTAGAATCTGTAAACAGTTTTAAATCACTTGACTGACACCATACTTAGATCATTGCGATATATTTTCTAAAGTGACAACTTTAATATTTTTTACATTTATAATATGATATTGTATTAATTTAAATACTTATCAAATCAATCTAAGCTTAGGAAAATAACAACTTATAGTTAACTTTTGCTTTCAACAATTGAATATATCATCGCAACCAAGTTAAACTAACGAAGGTGACATAACTTCTTTTCAGCAGACTAAAAAAGAAGTTTACGTCTCACTTTCAACTTATCCCTTTAGAATTTTTTTATTTTTTTGTCTCTGGACTTTTTTAGTTCTCTGAGCCATAGATTTGTGTTTATAAGATTTTATTTTGCAAACATGCTTCTAGTATATTTTTAAAACTAAAAAATACGAAACATGCGATTTTTCTCATTCGTTACTTAAACATGAAGGCGGCGATGTGTTTTTGCTGGTACAATAAGTTGTTCTAAAAACTTTGAGAAAATTCCCATTTAGAAACATCAACCAGTCTTTGATACTCGGATTTGATGGTAAATATTGTCATAAGTAGAGCTCTTTAAAATAGCTTATAGGTTTTTGGAGGTAGTGTTTTAAGACTCATTTTTTATCTAATAGCCCTTGCATTTGGGATGAACCCGCAATAATTCTGATGATAAATTTAGTTGAAAAATATGTTTAATGTTATTTAGTCTGTAAGGGAACATGAAAATTTAAAATCAAACGAAATTCTTACCATTCTACTCAATTTAAATGTTTATAATAAAAAGTTGACTTCGTGAAAATAACATGATATATTTTATTGTGTTAAAAAGTTTGGAGAAGCTCTCATTAAAAAATAGGTGATTTTTAAAGAAAAACGAATATACTTTTTCACAATTACCTTATATAACTTTTGACTAGCGTGAAAGATAAGCAATTAATTTTGTAATTTTGGTAAATTAAAATGTTGATAAATAAAATCATTTTATTTTCTCATCACGCTGGATCATTATCATAACTTTAGCTTGATAACTTTAATTATATAGCAATTATTTTGAATATAATAACCTAATAAGAGGATGAATATAATTGACAAATTTATAAATCGTTGGTATTAAAAAAGTATATGATTAGGATGAAATCAATAATTAATCTATCAATTAAACCCTCAGTGTTTAGTAAATAAAATATTTAATATTTTTATTAAAATAAAATACAAAAAAAGAAAAGAAAAATTAAATACCAATAATGTAATATTTCTTGATTTTCTTTTTAAATATGCTGTTTAATTCAATCAGTAGCTGTTATTATCAGTAAATACGGATGTATATAGTTTTATTTTTAAATTTCAAAATATTTATTATTTTTTTGTTGAAGTATATCAATTAATGAGACATGATTGTGAATTGAAAATCTAATTTTTATATAAAAATAAAGGCGGGCTGTTGCTATTTCACCAATTTATTTATTACGATGCAAATTTTCGGCCTACAAGCCATTCTAACAATATAATAAAGTTACAGGTCTCTCCACGCATAGCCATGAAAACAAGCATAATTTTGATTTTACTAATACTAAGATTATTGCAACAGAAAATAATAATCATAAAAGAAAAATACTTGAGTCCATAACCACATAACAAAAAATTTGAATAGAGTGTGAAATTTTAAATCTGATACTAATCGTTTGAATAGCACATATGCTAATATAATTACTAAATTTAAGTTTTGATTTATTTAAATTAATATGAATATTAGATTTATAAATTAATAGATTGTATTTTGGGGGGTTTCAATGTATGTAGATTAATTGTTGCATAATTATTAATAATAGCTTAGTAAATTATTCAGTTGTCATAATTAGCTGTAACATTGCATTGCCTTCTTCTTTGGAGTTTCACCTGTGATGACTGAGATGGCTCCCTTATTGTTATTTTATTTTTCAAGTTGTTAGTGTTTTATTGATATAAATTCAATAGGAATTTTGCATTTTAAATTGTAATGAAATTTGATCCAACCTCAATTTTGTTATTGTGTTTTTATTATAATTATTTATTTTTTTAGTGACGTTGTATATTTCGACTTGGTCCGGAATTGACAAATATGACAGTATATGTATGCGTTTTAAATAATTTTAGTATGTATATTAGAATATTTAAGTATAATTAATTTTGTGATATGTTATAAATTGAACTAACTAAGGGCCTTTTACAAAGATGCCTGAGGATGGCTTGTAGGCCGAAAATTTGCATCGTAATAAATAAATTGGTGAAAGAGCAACAGCCTGCCTTTATTTTTAGATATTAAAGTATTCACCTAAATCAACAAACATCTAATGCTTTATTTTATGTTTAATGCTTGCAAAAGCCCACAATGAAAAAGAAGAGAGTAAAGAACAATAAATTGTTTATCATATTATGGTATTGAATTTATTATTTTTGAAACCTGGTTATGAATTAACATAGGCTTAGGCTTAATTTGAAATTATCCATATTTTCTATTCATTATAACAGTAGTCCAAATTTGTAATACTCTGTTTATCTTATATAACAAATCACTTTGAAAGCAACGGGTTTTATTTTCTGAAGTAAGATCTAAGAAAAAATTTAGCTGAAAAAAAGTAAAATAAATGGCTCAAAAATACGATTTAGTAATTCATTATTGTATTTATACTGACAAATGGGTATAGTACCACATAAATTAAACAATTACATTTACAAAATATTGCCATTTTTGACAGTAATCAATAAATTAATTTTCTAGTTTTACGTTTGAATAAATAGGTATATTTCCGTTCACTGAATACGATTGATTATTCATAGATGATAGTATTAATCATGAAGTGCTTTTCTATGGAGAGAAAATAAAATAAAAAAATCTATTGAGAAAGAATTTCCAAGAATTTCATTGTTAAAGCGGAAAGCCTCTCTCCATGGAAGTGACTTGAACGGGCGGTAGAACAGAAGCCGCTCAAATGCATGTATTGTGTATGTTATAGGAATCACCCGATTTTTTTTAATGATTT
The DNA here is from genome assembly GCA_948150685.1 of Rhaphigaster nebulosa. NCBI lineage: Eukaryota > Metazoa > Arthropoda > Insecta > Hemiptera > Pentatomidae > Rhaphigaster > Rhaphigaster nebulosa. The sequence continues at coordinate 92,213,730 of OX411307.1, read as the reverse complement.
TTAATTGTGCCCATATGTTTTATTCAAAACATTATTGTATTATGATAACTTAGCGTTATCCGTGCCTAACGTTGTTAATGGAATTAATAAATTATTTTTAATTAATAAAGAATTAATATAAAAACTTTAAGATAGGCGCCAAACAACTAATTACCAGAAATTTTTCTTTATGCTATAAATATAACATCTTAATTTCTCTCAGAGAAGGGAAAGCGACTATACCTTTTTTTCTGTATCTGATTAAATGTATTTCTTTTAATCAATTTAAAAATACATACATGCATACATTATTTTTTATAGCCCTTCATTAGTTAGTTTAATTTACATTAATAATATCAGGGAAAAAAACATGGAAATTTAAGATAAATATTTGTGTGATATTCATTCATTTTGTTAAACTTTAACATGTTTTCTTGAATTATTTTAATTAAAGAATTATATAATCAAAAATGTATCTTCTGATCAAAATATTAAATTGTTTTATTATTTATTATTATTAATAGGCGATTTCCAAATCTAAAATTATAATTATTAGGAATTGGAGTGGGGTAGTCCAGTAGGTAGGGCACTATGCTACTAATCTTAAGTTACGGGTTCGAGAACGGCTGAAGCAGATAATTATTAATTCTGTTTTCAGCCGTGGATCGACTCTGTGTGATCGGGAGACCCTCCTGGGGCTCGCCCAGCCTTTATATAGTGGGTACCCTTAATTAGGGAAAAAACGTGGCGGTTGAGCGTGATCTCGGCCGAATCACCTACTTGCACAACCGTTGGCATAGAAACAGTATGGTCTTTACCAAGTACTGAACCCAATACCCTTCACGGGTTGTAGTGGTACAGGTTTTTTGTTTTTTACTAATTAAAATAAAGGATTTACTTTTAGAAATGTATATATTTCACACTATACATTATTTTTAACTAAATGCTATACAATTAGAAATCTTTGTTTTAATTATTTGTTTAATATATAATTTAAATCATTCATCAAAGTTTTTAGAATTTTGTATTTATGCAGAAACCGAAAAAATTAAGGAGTACAGAAAAGGCGAAAAATACTTTCTATGTATTTTATCACTTAAGATGTTGCTCCATATCCTTTATTGTCTTTCGTGTAAGAATAAGAAAATCACTTCCACTAAACTATTAAACACACTAATGACACTGTAAAAACATCAGACACTGCCCACAACACATAGCTGGAGGGAAAAATTCTTCAGAATTCATATAGAAGTGCAGCAACCGTGGTGGAATTCCTCATCAAATGGTGCTAAATTGGTTGATATAATTATGAACATATCTATCATATTTTTATTAAGATAGTATACAAACAATTCTGTTTTTTGTATTCAATAGATTATCATATTCACAAAACTAATTTTTATTTTATTCGTGTTTTTCGAAATATTTAATTAAAACTAAAATTTATAATATGGAGCTAACGTTAAATATTTAATTTGTAAAGGAGAGAAAATAGTTTTGAATCAGAGTTTGCCTCCAAGAGGAAGCTTCTCCAAGCTGTAACGGCAGAAACTGGTCTTAGGCCTTTGAAAACATCACATCTACTATAATAAATGTTTCCTACCACGATCAGTCTCTTCTTATGATGTGATTAATTTCCTTATTAAAACATTTAAATTAAAATTCGTAGCAAATAATAAATTAGTTTTGTCCGAGAGTATCGTTGTCGCTAAATTATACAGCAAAAGATAAATCCTGGAATGCCGACAAGCACCGTTGATGCAGGTTGTGATTCAAACTCTCACTTATATTCAAAAAAATTTCTCTCATTCAGTAATATTAATCAATGGGTAATAATTGACAAGTTATAATTAACAATTTTAATATTTTTAATTACGATTGATTATAACTCAAAAAAAGAGCTATAATCGAAATCTTGAGATGCAGAGTATCTTTTAGGCAATACTGGAAATGTAAAAACTTTTAAAATGAAAAAAACGTTGGTAATCACAAGACTGGAAAGCGACCCGATAGAGAACTTGAGAAAATAAAAAGGAAACAAAAGTTTCCATTAGGAGTCCCGGAAATACTTCCGTTCTGTAAAAGAGCATTTTAAAGTTTAATGGAGACATTAGGGAGGCAGAAAAAAGAAAGAAAAAAAAGAAAACCACAATAATTAGGTAGAGTATACATTGAATAATTATCACTTGAAAAAACTTTTCGATATTAATTTTATAAGTTTATCTTGAACATTGTTCTCGTTGCTTTCAATAAATAAATACAAATTTAAACAGTGGATGCAGATTTATTATAATTTAAATAGTATTTGATATTAAAGTTTTTTCTTTCTTTTTGGAGTTGATTCGATGTTGTAATTAGAAAACTGTTTATGAATAGGTATGAGTATTATGATTTTTTTTTTCATTTTTATCAAAACTAGATATTCTTACATAGTTGTAAATTTTTGTTAGACACGAGAGATTCTTGTATTCAATTTTAAGATAAATGTTCTAACAATAAAAAAAAAATGGTATTTGAGAGTTAAAGTTGAACCGAATTCGAAAAGGCTATTTCATCCATTCTATTATTATTTTTTTGTTCAAGAAAATTCATTATGCTCCGTTATGTATTTTATAATGAGATTTTAGTTCCCAACTACAATATTTAGTTATGTTTGTTTATATTTGTCTTATATTCGAAATTATACTTTTCTTTTGTTTAATACAAAAAAAAACCAGACAAAAACCCCAAATTACCAATAACAGATGGAATAGTTGATTATTCAGATATGACTCAAGTAAGAAATAACGATTAATAATGTTATTAACGATATTTAAGTTTCAATTTTTTGGAAATTTCAGAACTTTCTGAACTTTTAATTCCCAGATACTACTTTCTTATACAATATGGCGAGATCAATTTTTATAAGGTATGCAAAGTATTTAATTTTTAAGTAAAATAAAAAATAATTAAAATTTTAAAATACGTAGTATTGAACAAATATATAAATTGAGCATCTCCAAAGACAGTCTTAAGTTCATACATGTTTTATAATTAATTTTTTTAATATCCTATATTTTATTTTTTGCAATAGACGGATCAATGTATTACCTGCATATGTCTGTGAGTTTATTTGTACCATTTTAAAGTAATATAAAAATTATGACGAATTAAAAATATTAAGTGTTAAACAAATAAATAAACAGACGGTTTTATGTCCATTGTCTATTTACGTTTTTTATTAATAATTTTGTATGTTTTTTTTTTTAAATAGACGTATCAATCAATGTTTATATATGTTTGAGAGTTTATTTGTAGGTTGAATTATACTGACTTTATTTTTAGCACATTTAGAATTTTAGTTTATGTCAGATATTTTTGCTCCTTATATTTAAATCGAAGAATGAGATGATATTTGAAATTGTATTTAAAAATTTGAATTTATCAGTATATGTGAGAGTTCTTATTTGCCGGTTGATTTACATTAGCATTACTTTTAGCAGAGTTGTAATTTTAATTTTAATCAGATATTTTTCTAAAATGTAATGTATAATATAATTTTAAAGTAGTATAAAAATTACGACGATTTGAAAATATTTAGTATTTAACAAATAAATAAAATTAAAATCTCTACAGACAGTTTTATGCCCATTGTTAATTACGATTTATAGTAACAATTGTGTATCATGTTTTATTCAATAGGCGTATCAATCAATATGAATATATAACCGGAAGTTTATTCTCAGGTTGAATTATACTCATTTTATTTTTAACACTTATAGAATTTTAGTTTACATCAGATGTTTTTGTTACTATTTAAATTGAAATAAAATTTGTAATTATATTTAAAAATTTGAATCGATCGAAAATAGCGAGCAAAAATCGAGAGAGGACGCGACAGTAGCTACACAACGAGTGACATAGCTAGCGAGAGTGGACGCGGGGCGACTCCTGATTCCCAGTTCCCACGCCGCATCTCCTTCAGGCGACCTGTTTCGATTAGTTTATTTTGTTTTATTTTCTACCTGTCTCTGCTCTGTTTTCTTACCTGTCTACCTAGCTCTGCGTTTATCGTCTCGTATTCCAATTATTTAGCTCTGTCAGATCGGTCTATGGTTTGGTTCGGCGATGTACGGATTCCGATGGAAAAAACCGGACCTCAAGTCCAGACCGGATAATAAAATTTTATATTTATATATTTTAACAAACTCCTAAAACGACAAGAAAGTAGTAGAAGTAAAATTGACTCCGACAGGTGTCAAAATTGTCAACCAGGCCGAAGGGGACGCAATCATTATCCTTGTTAAACGCCGGTATTGATAGACATGTAATTTTAGTCCGTTCACTTGTCTTGCTGTTGACGCAGTTATTATATATGCGTTTATTCAAATAATATATCATGTCTGTCATCTTAAACAGGAAAATATCTTGATATTATGCGAGAATTATTTTAATTATAATACAACGCTTTAATCAGACAAAAGTGATCATATTGAAAAATAATTTTAAAATAAAAAAAAAGTATTATATTTAATTTATTCATATATGTTTGTTGATTTAGGCGAACACTTTAATATATAAAAATAAAGGCAGGCTGTTGTTATTTCACCAATTTATTTATTACGATGCAAATTTAGGAGTTTCACCTTTGATGGCTGTGATGACTGAGATGGCTCCCTTATTGCTATTTTATTTTTGAAGTTTGACGCTGTATATTTCGACTTGGTCCGGATTGGACTTAAATATGACAGTATATGCATTTTAAATAATTTTAAGATGCCTGAGGATGGCATGTATGCCGAAAATTTGCATCGTAATAAATAAATTGGTGAAATAGCAACAGCCTGCCTTTATTTTTAATTTATTCAGTCAAAATCGATATTTAAAACTATAAATATACGGTTCCCACCATTGAAAAATATTTTTTGAAGGTTTATTTATCTCATAAATTAAATTTAAAAATAAATAAAATACTGAATTTAATTATAAAATTCGTTTTTATAAAGTATGATATTATATTGAGAACGTTTCACTTTTCGCATAATTTTATAAATATATATTCTATAATAAACTGTTTCCAACAATATTAAAAATATTTAATAATATATATATATATATATATATAAATATATATAGTTTTAAATTTAATATCTGTACACCGGAAATGATTTTTAATAAATTAAAAAAAAATTACTCTACAGCGGTATATTTTTTAGCGAATAAAAAAATTAATTTAATAAGTTAATAGAGTGAAACTTAAAATACAATTATTTTGGGTTTACTGGCAATTTTCGGTTCCACTGTAATGTAATCGAACCAATCCTCATTTGACTGAAATTAACAATGAATAAAGTATGAAAAAAATATTCATATTATATTTTAATTTATATGCTTATACAAAAGATTTTAAAATTTGATAATAGAAAATAATCAGACATCAGGTTTTTATAATAACTAAAAGTTAGTGTTTGATAAGGATTCAGAATATAAATATATACAATAAAAAAAAAAATTGTAAACAGGTCTTTTTAGTGATATGATCCAATGTTTACAATTCATATACAGATAACTAGCTGATTTTTGAAAATTAGCTTTAGATATGTGCCACTTTGCTCATTTACAAAAGCCATTATCAATATATTTTGTGTCACCGATTTTGGGATTGGTCATTCACAGCGGAATTTCTTTGATGGATTTTTCTATCAAATCCGAACGGTTTATTTTAAATGGTTAATTTATCCGAACGATTTATTAATTAATCCGAACGGTTAATTTTATTTGATTAAATTATCATTATTTATTTTTTGATTGGTAGGGTGGGCAGAGTGTTTGACCTACCTGTGCCATGAGGAGTAGGAGCGACACGGCGAAGTAGACAGGAAAGCGCATATTCCTCGGGTCTCACATGTCCGGCGGCCGAGCTACGACTGGCCCGATACAGACCCCCCACCATACTCCCGCTGTATCCAACTTCGTCCTCATTGGCTTTTTGATAACTTTGTTTCCATCAAATGGTTACATTCCTCCTCGGAATAGTAGAGACCTAACCATCATCAGTGTCTTCACGAGGAAACATCAATCATCACCGATTTCAATGAAACTTATATATATTTGAAAAAAAAGTGTATTTCATTTTATCGCCAATGGTCTGATAGTTGAAAACTACCCCGTAAAAGTAAAATATTAATTTAATTTATTACAGTAGAACCCCGTTTATCCGGTTTAATGTTGCCGGGGCTATTCCGGATAACCCGAAATTCCGGATAAAATATTGTTTGCTCAATGAATAAAATCTATTAATATTAATGACATTTATTAAAGTAATGTGTATAAATATATTTTGTTCGATATAGATTACTATTCCCTTCCTTTACCAGGCATATCGTCATTTTTCACTTTATTTATGACGCAAAGCACACTTTATTGAATTAAAATAAAAAAAGGTGTGAAAAAACATGAGAGTTAAAACTAAATGAGACAATAATCTACTCAATAATGTACTCTTAATTTAAATAAATATGAGATACACCATGAAATGATTGGTGCATTTTCACAAGAACTGTAATTAGCCTGAAGGGTTTGCTTTTTCTACAAATACATAAACCTCACTTTTAAGAATTCTTCATAATTTTTATTAATTACGAATTACGTACATCTTTTTAATCATAAAATTGGAAGTAAGTAACTAACTTGTATAATTTTCTTATAAATGCATTAAAATTACTAATATATGTTAGCTTGACATTACGATATATTAATCCGTGTCAGTATATTATGAAAAAAAAAAAAAGGATCCGAATATGAATATGCTGGATCCAGATAAATCGGGATTCTACTGTATATGAAGTAAGTTGTGCAATTTAAAAAATAAAATGGTTTATAATTAACTTTTAAAATCCAAAATCTTGTTTTGATACAACCGCAGGGTGTCTAGATCCATATAATATGATAATTGATTTATTTGTTTTCTGAGTACGCTCCATACAAATCGTATTCGCTATATTACACTATGACACAGAGGTGCCCCTCCCCCCAAGTCAACGACGCACTCCCCCTTAGTTGAGGACGCAAACTCCCCCTCCAAACTTACCCCTACTGCTCTTTAATATGAATATCTCATTGTTATTAATTATGAACATATTACATTATTTTTATTTTATAATACAATGTAAAAATTGGAAAATAGAGGAAAGTTTTGTTATAGTCTTAAATTTTGGATCACCCCAGTTTTTTGTTTCACTAAACACGTATTTGAGCTTTGCTAACAATTATTTTGACCGAAATATTGTTTTCCAAGACCTCAATATATATATATATATATATATATATATATATATATATATATATATATATATATATATATATATATATATATATATATATGTTCTTTTTTTTTTTTTCCAATATCTCGGAACCTATTATTTTTTTCGAGATGACCATCTTAAAGGAAATTAAGTTAAACAAAATTCCTACATTTTACTTCCATAAAAATGTCTTTAAGATTACCACTAAGCCACTAGAGCTTGCTGAAGAAGTATAAAACAGTGATAAAAAAGATTTATGACTCTTTATGTCCGATTTTCTTAAAAACTATCCAAGCTACCCTACTTTTGACCATGCATGCTATTAAACTTCATGAAATACACATTAAATACATGAAAAGTACATATTAACTATGCAAACTAGGATTTTCCTCCTCCAAGGGTTCTTGATCTGGGGTATCAGGCCTTAAGGTCAGAGAAGTCGAAACCCAAGGTCCATGTCAACGATATCGTATTCGTCTCTGTCCACCAACAAATTTCTGCGAGAACCAAGGCCTGCCTGTTTGCAGCCACAATTTTTTAAGCAGGCTATGGTGCACCTGGAGGTCACCAGATTCAGCTATGCAGGGACATCAGTGGTGATTGGTTCAAGATCGTTTATGGTTCCCTTTCGCACATTTCTCCACCACTATAAATTGTTGAAGCTGGTGGTACACTCTGTTCTTGTTGGCTACAGCTGTTGAGGGTGGTAGTTCTGCTACTTTGGACCAGGCTCTGAATGCTGGCCTCTTGTACAATACGAATCTGAGTTGGCTCAAAGAGGGTGCATTCCTCTCACTTTAATCATATACAAGGGCTTATGCAGGAATTTCTTCAGGGGGGGGCGGTCCTAGAGAAATATAGCTGATGTATCTGAAATATAGGTAATTTACGCAATTTTTCCTTTATTATTTAAGACAATGATTGAAGATCGGACACACATTTAAGTGTGCTGTGGCGTTTTAGAGCAGAATTCCACTAATTATAATATCACCGATTTCAAGACATTTTTTTTTAAATCGGATGAGAATATGTTTTGATTTCTTGAGCAGAATTCAACTCTTTATAATTTAATAGAACTTTAAAAAAATTCGGACGAAAATAGCTTTTTGGAGGAGAATTCGGCTGGTAATAATGACGCCTTTTCCAAGAAAATTGATGAAAAACGGACGAAGATTTAGGTGTTCTAAAGATTTCTAGAGCAGAATATTTGGCTTTAATGTCGCCCGTTTCAAAAGAATTTTTAAAAATCGGATGAAAATTTGGGTGTTTTGAGAATTTATGGGACAGAATTCAGCTCGTTATATTTTTCATAATGAGGGGCGAATAGTCAAGGTTTTGAACCTTTCAGATGCAGAGATTAGCTCGTTATGACATATCCCTTTCTAATAAATATTTTGAAAATCTGAAGCGAATTTGGCTCTTTCGGTGTTGTCTGGAGCAGAATTCAGCTAGTTTTCATTTCAGGATATCATGCTACGTTTTTCATTATCGTGATTTCAGCATTTGCTCGCCAATGATGTAGAAGTTCATGTGAGAGCTTTTTGGTTCCCTGACGATATGGTTTCTGTCAGGATAAAAATTTTACTTAATACATAATATATCTGTTCGTTAAAATTTTTGATATCTCAATAATGTCAAGGTCAGTTTTAGTTGAAGCTAAGGCTTCCATTACAATTCGAAGTTAGTAGAGCCATTCAAAAGGCATCGCAAGATCCTAAAACTCTACTAATATCGATAAATTGAAAACCATTAGATTTAACAATTTTAAAAATGAAGATCAAGTTTTGAAGTAAAAATAGTCTCCCCACCTCTTTTTTCTTGTAAATTAATTTTATTTTTTTTTATTTTTCTCACAATTTAATAATAATCCTTTTGATCTTTTGGGGAAGGGAGGCAAGACCCTCTGCATGCGCCCATGCCCATATAATGAAACCAGGAAACGTTCCTCCGCTTGTTCTTTGCTCTGGTAAGTAACCTGTGATTTTGGAAAACATTCAATCGGGGTTTCTGGAAAGTTCTTTCACAAGCATACGTTTAAATTGATCGAAGAGAACGAAATTATCTCACAGCCACTTATAGCACATAAAAACATGATATGCTTTTAAGAAGTTTGATAGTAGAGAAATATTTTATAGACATACAGTGTAACACATTTAATTTGGTAGAGAATGGTCTTTTTTGAATAAAACAAGTTTGCGAGATGTCGATGGAAAACTAAGGTTCCGGAAAAAATATCTGTTAGAAAACCTTAGATTCAAATTCAGAGACCCAAAAAACTAGGTGTACCAAACTTTTCGTCCGCAACAAACCTTTCACATTTTCTGTCCTAGTTTGTCTGTACTACCACTTATATAATTTAAGTTTTAGTGTATTTTTTTTTTTTTATTTCTTCTTCAAACAACCGCCCTCCCCCTGGAAAACCCAAAAAGGGCACTTTCCGCCCCCGCAAGCTGCGTCGTAACCCTCCTCTGTGGGCACCTCTGCTGTGACAAACATATAATTGATACAAATAATAACCAAAAGGTAGCTATATCCGTACCATCCTCTAATAGCATAGAAAAAAACATAAGTGAATGCATATATTGCATAATATAAAACATAACAAAGATATTAGGTCAGCAATAAAACTCAAAATTTACCCACGGCAAGAATGTAAAATTTCCAATAAGAAAAAGAACGAAACGCTTTATCATATATTGTTTGAATACCCAATATACACTAACCAGAGGTTAAAACTTTGCCAAGCCTTCTACCTCGTACTTGAAAAATTGAGACCACAAAGCGTAGAATTTATTCATATATTGTAACACCCCGTCCTAAAAATAACCTGCAATGGAGAGGTTAGAGGCCCTTCTAAGATCCTTATTCCAAAAATAGTCAGTTTTAATATTATAATTTTCCATAGATCCTAGCTGCGTATATATACTTATATTGATGCTTACAGTTTTTATAGTTTTTGGTAACTACAGTTTTTAGCTCAGCATGTTTTTAGTTTTGGTGCTTATTGTATTTATAGGATGTATTATCCTAGTATGGCGATTTTTAGCCTGGTTTTTAGCATTAATCTTTTTATTTTTCAGTAATGTTACAGATTTAAACACATAGGTTAATATTAATAATTTATTTATTTTTAAAAAGTAAATGTATGTTGATTAGTTTTTATAACTTTTGATTAATATATATTTTATTATGTTATTTTATGATAACAGATGTAATGTGTTTGCTCTAGTATTTGTAATGTAAATGTAATAATGTAATATTGTAGTAATGTAAATGTAACATAAAACATGTAATATTTTAGTATGCTTGTTTTTAGCCTAGTATTAATTCGAAATGTTTAATTTTCTGTATTTTCCAATGATGTAGGTTTAATGTAACTTAATATTATTATTTAAATTATTAAATAAATGTAAATGCATTTTGATGATTATTATTTAATTAGATTACCCTAAAACATGTACCCAATAAATTAATAATATTTATTTATTTTTTTTATTGCCAAAGCTCTGATAGAGTGTTAACTATCTTTTAAAGGTTAAATGTATATTAAATATTACTAAATCTGATAACAAATTTATTGAATTTAATAATATTAAATGTTCAATTTACTTCATATAATATATAATATTATATGAAATAAATTGAACATTTTAAAAAGTATAATGGGTTAGAAATGCCTCATAAAATCCAAAATTTGGTTTTGATTCTCGATGATTTGTAATATTTGAGAGTTTAAAAACATAAGTCGTAAAAAAAAATATCGTTTTTTGCAATACTATTAAATTACTTTATTACAATCAATTCATATATTGACTCATTAAAATCAAAGAAAGTTTATTAATAGTCACAATAAAGCTGTGTCCGGTGTGTTTATCAAGAAATGTTCTATGTTTGAACGTATTCAAATAATTTAATTACAAATGGTAAGCAGTATATTATATAAATTCTTTGTAGCTAATCCTTACTGTAGATCAACAGGCACTCGAGAATGCTTATGACTTCGCTTGATAGGCACTTAATCGGATCTCATTTACAAAGTACTTGCGCTCGGACTTTTTGTATAGGCTAACCAATAGAATCACAGAATAGCCCTCCTTTTTCCAGATAGAATTATTAAACGTGTAATTCCAATCATCATATTTTTAATGTTAAAAATAATAATAAATTTGTACAGTAAGGAAAAAATTCATTACAAAGCAGTCTGGTTGAAGGATCTGCCGTGTCTGTTATAAGCCAAAAGTGAAAAAAACAAATTTTACTAATAAATTATAAGATATCTAACTTCATTCAAAAACTAATTTTATTTGAGCCGTATCACAGAAATATATAGGTATATATTATTTATAGAAAAAAATTGTCCCGAGCCGGAGGACAAAAACACAATTAATTAAAATTAAGCTAAAACTTTATGGAGAGCTCCGTAATTAGTCATACAAGAACAGACCAGAGCTGAAAAATGCACTTCATTGGTCAGGAATAACGTAATATAAATAGTTCTACATTATTTATTATGTTTGCATCAGGCTTGGATAAATTTTATGTTAAATAATACAATAAATAAATAATTGAGTACAATAAATTAACTCTATTCGTTATTAGTGAATAATAAATGATAAATGTATTCCTCATTTCTGATTTAGAAAATAGTACTCACTAGCTCTATAAGAAAAACCTTTAATTAAAATTTCATTTAAAAAAAAAAAGAAATTTTTTAAATTTATAATCATTGTTTTGAAGTAGGGTTGGAATATCGACACGCGATATATTGATATATCGGAGTTGAAAAACCGATATAATATATCGATATCTTAACATCCGATATATCGATGATATCGATATTTTACAACGATATATCGATCACACCATATGCTAAACTACATTACAGTAAAATCTCGACAATTCATATCCCAGTAATTCGTATAGATTTTCTGGTCTCTTGAAAGTCTCCCTTTATTTCGTATAAAAACACTGCAATCCGGTTCTCCCAATAATTCGTATTTACTTTCGTCTTCCAATTTAACGTAAACGCCTTATAATTCGAATTTCCAAATAAAAAATCTGATTAACTCTTAATCTTTTCAAGAGGTGAGGGAGTGAGAGAGGAATCGTTTCAATGAATTTCGGTCGATTTATCCTTTTGTTAGGTCTCTTTAAATAAAATTGTAAAAAAAACCTGTAACCATACTGTTAGGCGACAACATAGATTGATCTGAAAAATTAAGTTCGCTCATGACTGGCAAATCCGTGAATGCAAGGTAATGGGTACAGATATGGAATAAAAAACAGCGAAAATTTTCAACTGTTTATTGATAATTGTACGGCCCACAGCAGTACCACATCACTCAGCGATGTTTATCTTCTGTTTTTGCTTCCCTGTATAACCTCTAAGCTGCAATCTCTAAACTTGGCCATAATTAAACGATTTTAGATATTTAACGAAAGGAAGTAGTAGTAGTAGGATGCAACTCTTAGAAAGTATCAAGGATGGGAATCACCCACCTCAAAATTAAGAACTCCCATGACTTTTCGAGATTTCGCCTATTTTGACGAAGCAGTAGCTTGGATCCTAACTGACGAGGAAATTTTGACTCCGTAAAAAAAGGAGATGAAGAAGAAATTGATGTGCCGACGATTAGTTTTAAAATGGCGAAATAATGCATCTACAACGTGTCATTGTGTAAACGGTGATGTTTGTGTAAACGTATTTTCTGCTCTGAACGTGCTTAACGAAGCCATCGATGAGATCCGTCTTCAGGGATTGCACCATAAGAAAATAACCGAATTTGTTTGTTGATCTAACTATATCGTTTGTATTTCCATTCATATTAATACAATTTTGTATTCATTTTGTTATTTCCTATTTTTTTACCGCCGATTATTGGAAATATCGATAATTTGGATATATCGAACCCTTGACCATACGAATTATCGAGATTCTACTCTGTATTTTATTTTAAAAATTTCCTTTATTCGGTAAAACTCCAGAATCGTAACCACAAAATGGCGGAGGTCTAGATTTTTAAGATCAGCCAGGTCCTAAAGGGGTCTCCAGGTCCATGTTGGGGTTACCATTTTGGAGTATTATCAGTAAATATAAGAATAAAGAATATTTAATTACCAAACAATAATTAGTAGATAAGATTTACATACAAATAATGTTGATTAATCCTATATAAAGAAAAATTGATGATTTATATAAATGATGATGGTACTGAGATGTATGTATGTATGTATTTAGATGAATGTTTTGAGAATGCACAATATAGTCGGAAGAATTATAAGAGAAATAAAAATTTTAAAAGTTTGAAGGTTTTATTATTGAAAAACTTCTAGAATATGGCTAAAAGTCTTCAAAATAAAAATATGTTATAATTTGTTTTGTTTTTTAAGGTATAATTCTTTTCTATCTTTTTTTTATAATGATTCATGGTTAATAAAAATATTGTTTCATAAATAATAATCATTATATTATTTCATAACCTTCTTCATAGTTTAATAACATTAATAGTATTTAATAATACTCATTTGAAGCACTTTCTATGCTTTTTCATCCATTTCCTTTCGATATATCGATATTTTTCTAGCGATTATCGGTGGATATCGATATTTGGTTTTGCGATATATCAAAATATCGAATATCGATATTTTCCTTTCGATGTTCAAACCCTATTTTGAAATGATCCTACTTATTCGAAGCCTCCAAAACATGCCAGCTTTAAAAAAACTTTTTCATTCTCATATAATACGTATGTATACGTATACCTATGTAATATAATAGAAATAATTAAACATTCAATTTATCCTTTCATAAGAGGGTCCAATTTAACATTTTTGGTTTATTACTTGCAAAAATGAACCTTTTTAATAGACTTAGAAAAAACAAATTTAACCCTCTCCCCTCCTCAAACTTTGAGGTTTCACATTTCAATATATGAATAGATCTAGTCAAAAATCAATTAAAAAAAAAATTCAAAATGCGAGCCATCTAGAGGTTTCATACTCTCATACCTCAGCCATTTATAAAGATAGAGAATAATTATGGTGTTTGAAATCGTTATAACAAAGCCAAAGAAAAAAATAATAATAAAATAAATGCGAAAAAAAATATATTCAATAGATAATAAACTAATAATTTTTCAATTTTTTAAAAAAAATTATTATTATTCCGAAAAACTTTTTGTTTTTTTGGGGCATCTAAGTATAAACAATAAAATATTTTATAATAATTTGCAGCGTGTTTTAGCTAATGAAACAGCTTTCTTTATTTACTTCATTGTCAAGATAACATATATCATGATAACATTAAAAAATTGTTATTTTTTAAAATACAAATGAGTGGATACAAATATGTAATTCCAGTTATTTGGATAAAAGAATCCATTTAAGAGGTAGGGTATTTTGGCAATAAAAATATAATAAAAAACAATCTTGAAAATCGATGTTTTGAAGATTTTGAAACCGAAATTCTCATACTTGTAGTTATGAGACTTGAAATCTTCATTCTCGTCTTATAATTAATATATTTTGCAATTTTATTATAATTTATGATTGATATTATGCTTTAGTTATTTATGATATTTAAAACATATTTTAAATTAATCTCCATTAATAAAAGATAAACCTTTTGGATGGTAATATGTAATTATCTCTTACTGGAGCTTCCATATATTCTTAATTTAAGAAATATATTGGTTTTACGTTCAGTTGATTGTGCTACTTATTGTTTATTATTTATATTTTAACTATGTTTGGTTCATTGGTATATTTAGTTTGGGTTGAATAAAAATGTCTTCTGGGAAAATGTTCCTTGACAATAACATTATTGTGCAAAAAAAAAAAAAATCGAAACCGAAAATATGAAAAAATAAAATAAAATTGTACATTAATCTTCTTATAATAATTTAGAAAATTAAATCCTTAAATATTAAATAAAAATCAAGAACAATCCTTATAACATAAATACGACAAAAACTAAATCCATTCATAAGCATTCCCTGGTTACTAAATGTCTGTCTAGGTAGTGAGCAGGTGATGGAATAGGTATTTAAATGTGCGTATGGAAGAAGCATGTTTGCTGAATATAAGAATGGAGAGAATTCCAGAGATTACTGGAACGAGCAAGAAAGGGACATTCAAAGATTGAAACTCTTTGTGATGGGGTATAAAGGTCAGACGGACGAGAACATGTATGCCGCAAGTGGAATAAGGACTTTGAAGGTGATTGTAGATATAAACGGATGATGTGTGTTAATAGTTTGGTAAAGGTATGGACTAAGAAAATATTATTTACGGATAGAGGGGAACCCATGTTTCCCATCTTAACTCGAGGTAAAGTTGGGAAACGTAAGAACACCCCAAAGTTCCAAAGGCAAACCTTCTGAACCGCTTCGTGACTCGTTTAGGTCTGCCACAAGTCCCATTGGGAAGCCAATATGCAACAAAGCCATTTTAAAGGTAGAAAATGGGGTCTAATTTAAAGTTTAGGCGTTCCTAGGCCATAGAATTTTTGTCGCCCCTTTTGAGGGAGCGGTCGGTCCGGTATTTGCCTCAATAAAATAATCTTTATGATAATAATTTCAATTTTATCGCATAATAACATCACTTATGACTCTATAAGATTATATCTCAACTTATCGTAGGGTTCGGTCGATGTCAATGCCTAAGTGTTTGACAGAAAGTGATATGATAATGTAGGTTAAATGTAAAAGATTGGACATCAGAAATGAAGAGAGAAATATAACCTATTACAATCGCCTGAGTTTTGCCATACTTTAGTTAGGCTTTCCATGCACTGATCCTATTTTTCCTTAATCTTTGCAAAGGGTGCTTATAACTCAGAGGGGGGAAAGAATAAATTTATTTAATTCCTATAACTTTTACACAAGCGTATAATTTATGGGAATAACGACGAAATGGTTTTAAAAGATTGTTAATACAGAAGTTGAAAATAAAAATAAAAATGTCCGATCTCTGGGCTGCAACTGACGATTGATTAAAGAGGACAAATAAATTTATATTATAATATATTAAATTTTAATATCTTAGTATTATTTTATTTATTTAGTTAACTTGGAACGTATTTGCATGCCTAGGTTTATAAAACTAGTTGACAGTTGGTTATAACTTCACCCAACTGCCCAAAATTAAAAAGGGTATTGAAAACTGAAAAAAATCTATATGTATTCAAATAGAAAACTCATCAGTTTAGTCGAGTACAAATTAAATGCGATAAATTCTTTGGAAAAAAGCCATTTACACACTGTGATTTTGTTTATGATTATTGAATTTGCAGACTGTCTGCAATCATTCATGAATTTTGTATGTAATTCACATATCTTTGTTTACTCATGTATTATCGTTTATCGTTTAGTATTTTTATTTTGTGTTTCGGAGGGTTTCTCACTGTCTTTACCCAATCAGTGAGTTATTAAACGGATGTCAAGATTTTTCATCCTGGGAGATTGAGGATTTTTTTAGGATTTATTTCCTCTAAAAGATGTATGAATAAGATGGAACAATTGATAGCGTTAGCGAAAACGACGTCCAAAAAAGCTGAACTCCAGGAGCAGAAGTAAAATGAAGAATGAGACCCCGAAGACCTGGCTTATACAGTCCACATAACAATTGACGTCCAGGCTAGTGAGAGGGTAATTAGATATTACTCACATTTTTAAGGTCTTCATGGTAGGTTCCTCGAAAGGAGCCATTAAATTTTGAAACTGTATAAAAGGCCTTGCTTTTGCGAAAGAATATTTAAACTAGCAGCTCACAGCCCAAGAGAAAATTTCATATTTTCTGATGAAAGCATGGACTTGGATGGATGGTCTTGGATCTGTATTTGTTAATCTTATCTTTTTCTGTCCCGATGATACCAGAATTGGTAAAACTCGAATGGAAGTGGAGGCTTTTGTTTTGGCTGTGATAATGTGAAATGTTCTGATGGCAATCGTTGGGATGATGGCTATTTTGAGGTTCTATGGTTTCATTAGCGTTCTAATGATATCTAAATATGTTATCATGTTAACATGTTTATGAGAAAGCTGGTTACTTAGGAAAAATCTTTGTTGAATATATCCCTTCTGACAACCAAGCATTTTTACGAAGGCATTATCTTCCAACAGACTTACATTAGTGAAATTAAGATGTTTGGAGACTATTGTGTAAATTCTATTTTAATTAATTATTTTGTTTGTAAATATAGCATAATTATAAATATTACGGGGGCTTTTGAAAAATGTTTATGCATCAATATTCAGTATATTATGTATAATATTCAGTATATAGTTGTCTAAGGTCTAATGAATATTTGTAAAATTTTCAAAATGTCGCAGTTGAGAATTGGAATTCGTAACAACACATCAAATTATAACTTTTAAGTTATGGATCAAACTATAATACAAAGCATTATATTATTAATGAGAGCAAGTCAACGTTTCTAATTAAGGCTTCATAAATACAATAAAAGATAAGATAACCAAAATTCACACAAGAGACAGCACATCCCACATCAACAATCTAAAATAGACTAACCAAATAGAGAAAGTAGGGTAATTTGGAGCAAGTGCGCAAAAATTTTGGCAAAGTTCGGCTATACAGGACTGTATAATTTTTATTTTTGAAGCTAGATTTTTCCTCTTTTTTTTTTTAAGTTTTCTTAGACGATTATACTTAAATATTACATTCAATCCTACGTTTTAACCACGTCTATTTTGATGAGATTAATAATTTTATTGCATTATATCTTAGTACGCACTTGCCCCTACCTTAAGGGGTAAGTGCGTACAAGGTATCTGGAAGACGGAGCTGTTTTGGAGCAAGTGCAAAATAGATCAGTTTCCGGTGGATTATTATACTGGTGTAATCATAGAAGAAAATTTACCTCAGATTCACATTTTATAATTTTCATTGAGTTATCAAAATAGGATGTGGAATATAATTGAATAAATGAATTGAATAAGTAATTTTTGTTTCTATTCGTTAGTCCTTAATTGACTCGACAAAATATGATAGTAAGGTTAAGTGTACTTTCATGTTTTGCAGGGTGACTGCGGACAAGCGCTTAAAAAATAGACAACTGTCCAGGAGAAATGTTAATCACAAACTATTTTGAAGAACAGTTTCTGTAGGTTCAGCTTATGGCCAAAAAAAAAAAAAAAGAAGGCCTACGGGTATATAAACACCGATGCAGGTGTAGAGCAAAAGTTGAAAGACACGGCTTTACCAACAGGTTGTAACTAACACATTTAGAACTCGTTATACTTCACCTCGTGGCTGATTTCTGATATATTAGTGTTTAGGCTTCATGCTCCGTAAAGAGCAACTCATACGAGTTGAGGATTTGGATTTAACGAGAAAATTATACACTTACCCCACATCACCTTACATGACTTCAATACAGTTCAATACAAAGTGAAGAAAAAGGGACGTAACAATAGGACAGCTGAGAATGGTTATATCCTGTTATAACGGCTAATCAACAATATAAGAAAAACAGAAATGCACATCACGCAACTAAAATTAATCTAAAAAATCCATCTGGTCAATTTTATTAGTTTCATCTGAAATGCTTTCAGTGTTTATTTGGTTATATTTTTAGAACTGTTTAGGTGAGATGCGGTGTCTGTAGTATGTAGATGTGTTATTATCATTTTCTCTCTTTATGATGCCTGAATTGGCGAAATATTGACTGGTTATTAACGATAGAAAATATGTTATATACAGAATAAAATTCAAACAATTTGCCAAAAAAGTTACATCGAAGACAAATTTAAAAAACAGATTGAAACAACTAAAAATTAATATAAAAACATAAAAGCTACCGCATTAGCAAAACATGGTATTATGAATAAACACAATTTTATTAGGGATTGATAAATTATTTGCCACTTCTATAAATTTGTTTTATTGAAAACTAGTTTCGAATGTTATACATTCATCCTCAGTTCTAAGAGCACACAAAAAATTCAAAAATAAGCAATTCAAAATATAGTTGGTATTATTAATAATACCAACTATATTTTGAATTGCTTATTTTTGAATTTTTTGTGTGCTCTTAGAACTGAGGATGAATGTATAACATTCGAAACTAGTTTTCAATAAAACAAATTTGTAGAAGTGGCAATCCCTAATTAGATCAATCAATCAATCCCTAATTAGATCAATCAATCAATCCCTAATTAGATTGATCCTTCTATACCATCATACGGATGTCAACTAAACACAATTTTGATTTCAATAATGAAAAATCCTATGTAGTGCCGAAAATAATAAAATCAGAAAGTTCATAGAATGAATATAAATAACCAAAAATAATAATTACGTCATCAATTTTAAATTAGGTATAAAAAATATGGGTCAACATTATGCTGATCTTGATTAAAATTAACATTTAATTATTACTATAGAACACTGAAATAAACAAAAAAAATAGTCACAATAAGAGAAGATTATCTTAAACCTTGAAAGATAAATTGCACTAAAGACATTGCAGTTATGATCAGTGAATAGTAAGGTAACAATTGGTAATGCAAGACACAAATTGACTTAATTCATATTATTTTTTTTTCAGTTAAAGGAAATTAAAATTACATATTAATTAAAACTACGATAGTTAAATTTTTTAGCCAAGTAATTATAATGAATAATATGATTCTTAATAACGTACAATTGAGAGATTAGGATAAAATTATAAAAATTTTGGATAAATTCATAAAATTTTTAAAATTAGGACTGAAAAACAAAGTAATTTTAT
This sequence comes from Rhaphigaster nebulosa, assembly GCA_948150685.1. Classification (NCBI taxonomy): domain Eukaryota; kingdom Metazoa; phylum Arthropoda; class Insecta; order Hemiptera; family Pentatomidae; genus Rhaphigaster; species Rhaphigaster nebulosa. The sequence goes on along the minus strand of OX411307.1, from coordinate 92,193,717 downwards.
TTATGAAAATTCTAATTAATATGGTGATTCATTACTTTCTTATTTAAAATGTTATGATATAATATGGCGTAATTATTCATACATAAAGTATATAATAAATTTTTCCTGTTTATATAATGTAACAATATTTTGAAAAATGTAAAATTACAGTGTATAATTGAATTAGTATAAATTGAAAATATCTCAAAAAAGCATTAGATTGGTTGTAGATTTGAAACTTGGGGTTGACCCCATTGGCTCGAAACCTTGAAAAAATAAAGCATTTTTTGAGGTTCGAAGGGTTAAAATTTCGTTAGAAAATTAAGAAAATAAGACTGGTTATTTATTTATTTGTATTTGAGATTTATAAGGCTTTGTTCTGAAACCTTTCTATAATATCCTTTTTTGTACAATATTTTTCTTTGCTTTAAATAAATCCTGAAGTCTCCATAATTCAAAATACTCGTATGAAATAATTTAAGGTGGAAATTTGAATAGTATACTCCTCCGATCTGGCGAAACAGCAGCAACAGTACCTTGGGAAAGGAAAGGGCTGGGACCTAATCAAAAGGGCAACCCAGGTGGCTCTTGCTATCTGCCGGGAATCTCGGGGCAAAGGCAAAAACTTCATCACTAATTGGAACTTCCCAATCGATAGTCATCAACTGTTTTACTAACCGCTATCTTAGCCTATCGAATCCCCTTCGTTGTAACCAAGTCAATATTATTCTTTCTGTCTACAACTAAACATTCTGTTTAAATCGTCTGTCGGAAAAGTTACTTGAAACGCATTTTAATACAGTTCTTCTCATTGAAGAATATCGGCGAATCAGTCCAGCAATGTACGGAAAAAGTTTTTTTTGCTTCTGTTTTTTTTTTTTTTTTTTTTTGGCTGAATGATCTGTTTGATTTCTTGGAATCTTAAACATCTTAAACTTGGAATAAGTTCTTTATAAAAAATAGAATTATTCTCTCTCATAAAATGTAGATTGTAGAATCGGCATTAAATTAATTTAATATTATACTTCAGGGGTGGATTATTTTATTACATTAATCCAGCGCTTCCCAGTGACGTAACTAGGCATTTAGAGGCCTAAGGGCAAGTTCGTAAATTTGGTCCCCTAGATAAATTTTTCTGGAGCCTCCCTTCCCACGCTACACAAATTTTTTACCAAAAAAGTAATAAGATATTTTAAACTAAAATCACCATTTATCCAAAAAAGATATTTTACATTTTTGACTTTACAGGCTTTGAAAGTGATGCTACTTAATCGGAGACAGCATTTGAAATGGAAAACATCAGAACCACAATCTTATACCTAATAAGGTCTTGGAAATTATATGGATAATAAAAGCAACAGAAATCCAATAGCTATTTTATATAACTCCTTTAATTCCTTAAATTTAAAGAGTCAATGTATACATGTATTGCTTATGATTAATTGACTACACAAACTTGCAGGGTAGTCTAACTATCAAACTTCTGGTATTGCAACACCATCTAGATAGATAAATAGAAGATCTTTATTCTGTGACCAGGTCCCTTCAGAATAACACAATCGACCAAATAAAACAGAAACAATGTCTGGCCATAATATTACAAAATAAAGATCTATTAATGTTTACAATATTTTCAATAAAATAATATAAATTCTTCTCTTGAAAAGAATAATTACTATAAACAAAAAAAAAAGAAAAAGAGAAAATGAAAAACACAAAAATAATGGGCTGATTAGAGAAGTTGAAGCTAGTGCATTAAAGACTATTATTTACTTCTGATCTAGATGTTAATCTAAAATTTAAATTTCGTAATTAGAGAGTATCATTTTGGAAAGAAAGGAGGTATTGGAAAAGAAGGGATTTGAATGAGGATAGAGAAAAACCATGGCAGATATTAGAAGGAAAGGAATTCCAGAGGGTAGAGGAGCGGGCGAGAAAAGAACATTGGAATGTTTTGGTTGTATGGGAAGGGATATAAATAAAAAAACAGTACCAGAACAAACCACGAAGGGTCTTGGGTTCAGTACTGGGTAAGGACCGTACTGTTTCTAAGCCAACGCTTGAGCAAGGAGGTGATTTGGCCGAGATCACGGTCAACCGCCAGGTTTTGCCCCAATAAAGGATACCCACGTTATAGAGGCTGGGTGATCCCCAGGAGGGCCTCCCGATCCCACAGGATCAATCCACGGATAAATAATTATCTGCCATAGTCGGTCTCGAAGCAGGGACCGAGAGCATAGTAACACAATGTCTTACCACTGAGCTACTCCGCTCCTGTGGGAAGGGATATAGAGGTCAGAAAGGCGCGATCTTATTTCCTGTGCGTGGACCGAGGATTTAAATTGTAAGAGGATGTAGATGTAGAAAGGGTGCTGGGTGGTGAAAGTTTGGTACCGGAAAGATCCGAGGAAATATTGTCTACGGTAGGAGGGGAAGAGCCACTTTAACTCGCCATAAAGGTGGGAGACGTGAGCCCGTCTCGAGGTTCCGAAGACAGATCTTAAAAAGCAGTTCATGATCCGCTTCTGTCCGGTTCAGTCTGTCCTCGAGCACCTTCGAGAGGTCCCCGTATTCCACACTGCCATAGTCAAAATGGGAAAAGATAAGGGAGGATACAAGGAGTTTACGGGTATGTTGTGGACGAAGATGTCGTGAACGAAGTGATAACTTACGGGTACTTATCGACCGTCGAGAAATTTGGGCGATCTGCCAAATGATTTTTTCATTGAAAGTCATCTTGGTTATTTGATTTATAAATAACGATATTCCTGAGAGAATTTGGCCAGTAAACATTTGCGAAACATCATCTGAAAAAGACTTAGCAAACTACAGAAAATAAAGTAAGAAAACTTCTTCTTCTTTAGCTTCCCTCTTTAGTGCCTTTCAGCGTAGAGGAGCATTCAGCCAGGAATTCCATTATTCCCTATTTCTAGCTAAGTTCCCCGCCTGTAGGAGGTCCTTCCCCCTTGCCTTACAGAGTCGTTCAATGTAGTCGAGATAGGACTCCTAGGGCGACCAATCCGACTAATCGACTCCTAGGCGACTAATCCTAGGGCGACCCCTAGGTCTTCTGCCTCTGCCATCTGGGACATATTCCATGGTCTTTAGAGGATCTCTGTGGTCGTCCATCCTGATGATAACATGGCCAAACCACTATAGCTGACGAGTTTCTAGGAGCTCTTTCAGTGGGGCTATCTGCAGTTTCTGACGAATCCTTTCATTGCGAACTCGGTCTGTCCTTTTTATCCCAATCGTCCTTCGCAGAAATTTCATTTCGGCAGTGGTGATTCTGCTCTCCTGTCGGTCTGTTAATATCCAACTCTCCGCTCCAAACAAAAGTATAGGTAGATATACTGTCTTGAACATGTGTAGCTTCACATCTTTGTCTACTTCTCTCTTCCCTACCACAGTGTTACATATCTGGTAGTAAACTGCATTTACCTTGTTAATTCTTTTAGAAGTAAGAAAACAAAAGCAAAACATTAAGATTACGAATCCAAATGAAATATTACTTCATTTATTACCCCGTTTCTTGGGAGCCCCGGGACGTTTCCCTGGTTGCCCCAGCCAAGTTACGCCCCTGGCGCTTCCCTACCTTTTCACTCTTATGGAACCTTAGGAACCCCTAGCGTCCATGTAACATTATTTTTCATAATATTTCTATTAACGATCATTAATTTAAACAAAACATCTTTTTTATCCTTTATTTAAAAAAAAAAATGTAATTACATACAATAGATGTAATTTTAACAGTAATTGGCAAAATGTAATTACAATTACAATTACAAAATCTTGCCAATTACTGTAATTTGGAGTTGCATGAATAAAATTATAGTGATTCATCAAGTAATTTTGATGGACCACTGAAATTGTAATTATGGTCCACAATTACAATTATAGTGATTCATCAAATAATTATATTCATGCAAATCCAAATTACAGTAATTGGCAAGATTTTGTAATTGGAATTATATTTTGTCCAACATTGAATTTTAAATATGACAAGATATAGATAAATAATAAAATTATTCAGTATAAAAATTTATAACATATATTAATGTGAAATCTACGTCTATTTTTTAATTTTTTATTTTTGTATTATTGTCGATAGCAAGGCCGGAAATAGAGGGGCAAAGGGGGTTGCAGTTGCCCCGGGCGGCAGAATATAGAGGCCGAAAAATTCCGACTAATATTTTATTTTTAGATTAAGAAAAAATATTTTTTGTATTGTTTTGACCTTAATTCAGTCAATAAATGAAGTCATGATATTTATCTAGAAATATACCTATTGCATAAAATACTTTACTTTTATTGGAAGGGGGTCAGCGAAAGAAGAGGCGGCAAAATTAAGCTTGCCTCCCATCTGGTAAAAATTCTAGTTCCGGCCCTGGTCCAACTACTACCAACTATTATCACAAAATATAATAATTTGGTTAATGATCAATCAAGTGAAACAACAAAACATTTTAGCAATTTTTGTCCCTTTATTGGGGCAGGCAACATTTCGGCTATACCTTTTTTTAGGGCAAGAGCAGTGCGCTAACAAAACAACTTATTTGTTTTAAAAAAAAATCATTGTTTTTACAAATAATAGCCCTTTGATAATTGGATACAAATTTCAGACTGATTCATTCAAATTTTTAAGGTGCAGTATCCTTCTTTTCTAATTATCAGCAAATAATAACTTTCCTGATTAACATAATTTATTTTTCAGTATGGCTCGGTGCCGAAGAGCTTGGTTTCTAAACTCAACGCTAGAACTTCAGCAATATATTTGTTTTTTATTCCTTCATCTTCCAGCGTTCACATTAAGCTGATTATTTCCCTTTTTCCCTTTTTTTTTACCAATAGGCTATTCCAGACTAGCAACGATCTAATCGTTTGGGAATGGAATGCTACCAGTACCAACAGGCTATATTTTGTGATATAAATTATTTTTCTTTTAAGGCTCTTCTTTAAATTCTTTCGGGGAGCTATTTCTATTGCGTGGATTTGAGTTCGAAAAGCAGTGAGGTGTGAACCTTTAGCAAGGATCTTCTGGTATTTTGTTCCATATATTCGAGCCCCTGCTTAGACATACCTGGAAGGGAAATTTTTTTATTTAAATATTCCTTAGTAATGCAATTAAATTTTTTTGTTTAAATTTCATCACACTATATTAAGTTAATAACAGCTCAATTTATTTTACTATGAAGCAATCCTTAAAGAAAATAATGGAACTATGGAAGATTTTTAGTTTGTTGGTTACTAAGATCAGTCTAGGGCGTTGCTATGAGGATCAGTTTCTCCCTGAAAAAAATAAATAGAATATGTCCTACATTGTGTAAATAAAAGAATAAAAAAGTGAACAGAGGAAATATTACAATATATTTTTTTTTTACTTTCTAGTTATATTCTGATAAACTTAATACTATTTCATACACTTATACCTTAGGTACTTATTTATATCTATATATTTGTATCTCTCCCCTCACGAAATAAAAATTATCATTCTTGAGATGTAGGGTAAGGTGCCCGAAATCCGTCCCGTCGCCTGAATTCGTTGTGTTTTGGCTCAGTATTTTTCAACGATAGAACGAGAAGAAGCTGGCTATAGCTTATGTTCAACTTCAGAACGCTATTCTGGTGCATCGAGGAAAGATATTTTTTTATTTCATCATTTCTATTTGTATACTTGGGTATTGTTTTCATGTCCAAACCGTCCGAGTCCCGTACGGTTACTCGTTAAGATGGAAAAACTACCATTGTTTTCAAAGGTCGAGTCCTAAATTCGTCCTTATCAAGGTTTTTTAGCTTCTTTACGTCTAAAGAAAAACGACCCAACTTTTCTGAAGACAAATAAGCGAAAAATGGGTTAAATGTTTCAAAAGTCCCGAACTGTGTTATCCTTACCAAAAGTAGAGAAATTTGTTTGTGATTATTGTTTGTATGGATAATTAGTCACATTTTAAAAAAAAATAAAATAATTAATTATCAAAACTTTTCAAGTAGCTTGATGTAAATCAATTTCGTTTTGGGGAGTCATCTGCCTTTATTTATATGACCCTGACTTCAAATCAACAGTAAATTGTGAATTTAATCGGCGAACAAAATTAAGGCCACTCTTTTAAAATCCTAATACTTAGGTTAATATTTTTTTTAACTCAAAGGAAAGATTATTTAATTCTGCCCAATAACGATAACAATATTTTTATCATAGAACAGAGCTGCTTGTATATTTTTTTGGGAGGATTTTAAACTTTAGGTTTTTAATAACTGAAATTTCGAATTTGGCTTAGGTGAACGATATTTGGGCACCTTCCCTTCAATCAAAGGTCCTTTATTGAGACTAAATTGAGAATAAATATATCTATTCCGACTGGAAAAAAAAGCAATGTCCTCAAATGTGTAAATAAAAAAATTACAATTATTACTAATTTGTTAATTCTCTGTATGGATTTTTCGCAGCTAAAGATATACTTATTTTTCTAACACACAAGAGAAACCAGAAATACAAGCATCAGGAAAAATTTAGATAGTTTCGGTCTAGAAATACCCCATTTTGACATAGTAAAAGAGTTGTTCATTTCTCCATTCTTGGAATATGACTCAAGAGAGAAATCAGAACTGAATAGCTGCCTCACCCTGTACAAATTCGACCTTCCACCCTCAGCTTATCGTGCGTTGCCATCTATTACTTATTTTTCTCAGGTTCAAAGATTCGTCAGTATAATTATGTCAAAACCGCCCTTCAAGAATTTTTTTTTTAAATCAAAGGAGTTTTTGGAAGAGAATTCAACGCTTCTTCGAAAGGCAGGTTTTAAATAATCAGCGTTTTGTTATTCAAAACAACAGTTTTACAAAATACAACAGTGTTATTAAATGAACTTAAATCTCAAAGCATGAAAAAAACTGACATTTAACTTTCATATTATAATAAATTAAAAGCGCATGTTTTCCAAAATTTGTTGTTACATACCTTAGCTTCATTCTATTGTCGTCGAACTAATTTTAAAGATACGAATAATATTCTATCTGGATAAGATTAGAATATTATGTATGTAAATATGAAGTTTTGATTTTTACGAATAATACTTTATTCTCTTATTTATTGTTTTTCTTATATTTTTGTAATAGTCGAATTGCTAAAATATTGGAGAGTAAATGGATTGTTATCTATGAAGATTGATCTTTAATTTAACTAATTTTACTGTCTCAAACCAATATTTGTTCTAAATGTTATTATATTTCAATAGGATTATTGAATTGAAAGAATAAAAAAATGATTTACAAAAAGTGTAAACAAAAAAATAAAAGGCAACCAGAAACATGTTTCACTGAAATGTTAGTGAAAGTGGAGGAAGGAATGATATATTAGAGTGCGTGAACAGTAAGCAGTTACGCGGCAAGGAGTTATGTATGTTAAGTGTTGTTACAATGGACAATAAAACTATTCTTATGGTGGCAACTGTGAATAGCAAACAAACTAGGTGATCTTAGATATAATTGAATAAAGTTTGTGAAGGGATCATAGAAATGCAAATACTTGGGAATTAGTGAAATGAAATCTTCCAATTTGTGTTGCTTGCCGGCTTCCGGAATACTGGCAATTCGCAAGTAACAATTCTTAATTTCTCTTAAAATTTATAATAATTCTTACAATTTTTATGCTGTTTATTTTACTTCATCACTACCGAATTGAAAAAAAAAAATATGTCCTCATTATCAAAAATTTCCACTCGCGTTTTATGTTTTAGATATCAAAGAACAAATTTGGTCTCGTCTCTGTCCGTCCCATATGACGGTCATGAAACCTACTAATGTTAGTCCGATATTGATAAAATTTTGAGATTGTGTGGGTTGGTACCCTGATGGTCTCATATCAATTTTGTGAAATTCTTCCTCTACTTTCGCTTGTACATGCGCAAACGTATATTTCAAAAACGGCTAGTTCAATTTCGGCCAAAGCTAGAAGAAAGTTAGGAACTGGCGCAAAAATAGTTTAGTATAACTTTTATCAAATTCCATCGACTATTTCTGCTTACGCACTCAGGAACGAACATTTCAAATTAATCACTAATTTTTCAGAATTAATCGGCATAGGCAGGGCCGCCACCAGCTTTTGCGGGGTCCGGTGCAAATCCGAAATTGCAGGGCCCTTTCTAAAAATAAACTAAGTATTATTTTTAAAAAAATAAGTAGTAAGTAAAATATTTAATGTAAACTTTTCAAAAATTGATATAAACTAAATTTCGGAAATTATAAAACAAATACTGTTGGAAAAATATTTGTTTAAGCTATTATGCTTACTTTTATTTATTTTTATCTTAATTTTATGAAATATTAATTTTTGCGGGCTTTTTATTTCAGCAAAATCTTTTATAAAATCATCGGAATTTAATTTTTCAAATATTTCGTGTCAATAGATAAAAGGGTCGGATTTATTAATCGTTTCCAATGTAGCTCGTAAATAATTTTTAATTAGTTTTAATTAATAAAAACTTCGTTCTGCTGATGCTGTTGAAATAGGAATTGTTAATAATATTCATAAACTAAGGGCCAGATTTAGAAATGAGTCTTGCATATTTCAGTGGTACACTGTGCACTGGTGTTGCATTTTCATCATTAGTACAGATCGAACGAAAAATTTATATTTCTTTCCACAAACCGGCTCCATTTATATCATGATTATCCTCTTTCCTTAATTCTAAATCTAATGCATAAATTGGTCGTCTTCCGTTGTTCTAATAATAGTGAAATACTGTAATGAAAACCGAAAATACTAATACGATTTTCAATTTGCTGAAAGGAAAACATACTAAAATTCACCGGGTTTGAGAGCAGAGGCAAAAACAGGAGTGAGGGGAGAAGGTCGTGATTTTCGGTTTTTTGTTTATATCTCCAAAACGGTTGGACATAACTTAAAAGATATGATTTAAAAAATTGAAGAACATTCAATTTTCTACAGTAATGGACCGATTAATTTTTTCGTTTCTGTTGTAGTTTAAGAAATATACGCTCTTCAAAATACCAACAGGCGATAAAAGGAAAAGTATGGTCCAGTTGCCATTGGGTCAATAATGATTTTCAAATTTCTAACTTAGTGCGTATATTTCTTAAACTATAACAGTTAAGAAATAAACTAAAAGGAACATTCTTTCAGGAAATTGAATTTTTTCAATTTTTCAAATAAAATGTTTTAAGCTATGACCAACCAATTTCGAGATATAAAACAAAAACCAAAATAGATTCTCTCTCCCTTCCTCTCTTTTCCGCTGCTCCTAGATCCGGGGACTTTAAGTATGTTTACCTCTAAACGAGTCCGATCAAAGCCCTGAGGTCAATTTAGGCCATCCTGTCATTTCCGTCTAACAAACCCCTCATTGCCTGGCGCATCTAGTATATTAACTAATTTCAGTAATCTTATTAGTCAAAGTGTTCATTTTAATAGTTGATAATGATAGCTTTGCTCTTCCATTCGGATACCATACTTACATATTTCTATGCCGAAGCAGTGTTATTTTATTTCCGTAGGTGGATTGTTTATTTCTGCTGTTTGGGTGTTTATTACATGCATGCATTATGTATAAAAATTATTTACTTTGCATGTGCCAATATTGTGATGGGATAATGTTAATATTGTGAAGCGGTTTTTTATATTGCTTGTTATAATTGGTTAATTCGGAACATTGTAAATTACAGATTGGCCTAACAGTTCAGGGGTATCATATTTTATTTTGCATCTGCTTATAAGTGTATATTAAAAATTGCTTAATTTAATAAAGTTCTTATCAGCACCCTCAATAAAGTAATAATCGATTCTCATACAGACAAAATGCAAGATAGTAGTACAATTCGTTGTTAAATAACAAAATTTCTATTGTTAATTGATTATTACTATCTGCAAAAACCATATAAATACCCCTATTGCGTTAGATTTTTTTTCGTATGTTTTTTTTCATGCTGAATATAATTATGTTTTAGCTGTTAGAAAGGCATTATTTATGATTAATATTTTATATGATGTGCTCAATAAAACTAGATATATTTGATCTAAGCTTGATATATATTGAATGAATCCCAAAAATCCTAAACGTTCGATTATTTAATTTAATTGGTACTTACATATGAACTTTTATTTTATTTATATATTCTTATCATTCGTTTGTGTTCTTTTTACACGATTTGGATTGATGTAAACGTATCATAATGATTCCAAACACACCTCTGGATGTTTTATCATATCTTATTGCTAATCTATCTTATTGCTAGTAAAACCATAACTATTAAAGTATTCGACATATGATTTTGAGTGCATTCTCCCAGCTGAGTCTCTATCAACCCATGATTCCGCTGTTCCTTTAAACTAGTGGTCACTAAAAGGCTCTTCACAAAAAAATGTTGGTGCCTCCTAATCTCGACACTTTTTAATATTTTTTAGAAAACAAAAGTATCAGTAATTCTTGAATAACTGACTTAAATAATTTCTATGCGACTAAACGATTTTAGCTCTTTTTGTATAATTAACTAAACCGAACGTAAATGCTTACATCTCCGATCCTAGGATCAATGAAATTTGAAGTAGCTATAAAAATAGCTATTTGCGTGTTTCTCAATGGATTCTATATACTGTGCACTTGATACTGGTTACCCACATACAGGACCGGAACTAGGAGGGGAGAAACTTGTCCCGGGCGGCCGAATAAAGAGGGCAGAAAATTTCGAACGAAATTTTATTTTCAGGTTAAGCAAACAAATATTTGTTTATGATTTTTTTTTTGTTTTGACCATAATTCAGTCAATAAAATGAGTTATGAGATGATGGTATTTATTTCGAAAATAATATAAATATTATAAAACAGTGGTGGGGAAGTGAAAGATCGGGCAAAAAATTAAGCTCGCCCCCTGGCGAAAATCCCGGCTCTGCCCACTTGCAAACAAAATCGAAGAAATGTGTAAACAATTATGAGCGTAAATTAACAAAATTCTCATCATTAATTGATTATTAATACCTGAAATAACCTTATAAATAGGAAATGAAATTGAGAATTATTTGTTTAAGGAAAAAAATCAAATCATCACTAGATTCTTATTGTTGTAATTTGTAAAATCATTTTTTGATTTTTATCAAGAAATAGCTCTTATTTATTGGACAACAGATTAAAAATCATCTCATAATTATTATTGTTGTGCGAAAAGAATTAAATTAAAAATAACTGTTAATTTTTTGGAGTATTTTTTTCTGCACAAAATAAAACTTAATACGCTATAACTTGCTTAAATTTAGAGCTGGTGGTTCCATTTTATTCAACGTGAAAAAAAAGGTATTAGAAGACGGTCATTAAACCACTTTTTAACTAGTACAATATACTGAAACCGGCAAAACAAATATAAATCCGTAAAGTAAACAATTCAATTTGTTCTAACTATTTGATCTTTAATCATTTTTTACTGTTTCAAAAGAAGTTGTTTACTTCTATTCATACAAGTATTTATGAAATTTATCTATATCTTATTCAGGCCTACTTAAATGATCTCAATTCCATTTCTTTTCTCCATATTATTTTGATTTATCAGTTGAGCTTGTGAATTTACCAAAACGGGACGTTAAAAAAAATAACATTTACGAACGAGCCTTTTAATATAGTTCAGAATATTTTAGCCTTCTAATATAGTTCAGAATATTTTAGCCTTCGAATATAGTTCAGAATATTTTTTCACTAGCAAGTGCAAAAACTGCGAAATGATTCTGATCATTTGTATCAACATTTGTATGATTAGAAGTAAATTACTTGTTATAACATATTTTCAAACAATAACTAAGGATTAAAGATCAAATTGGTAGAAAAATATAGTTGTACCATGAATTAAGGTTTTACATTCCGTTTGTTGGTAGATTATTTTCTTTCATATCGAATCAGTAAAAAAGTGGTTAAATGACCGTCTTTTATTTTTATTTTTTTCACGCTGAATAAAATAGAACCACTATAAATTTATTAGCTCTAATTTTAAGCAAGTTATAGCATTTTGAGTTTTATTTTGAGCAAAAAAAAATATCGCTCAGAATTAAGAGTAATTACTGACCTAAAAAAAAACCTCTAAAAGTGATAGATATTTTTTAACTGGAAACAAAAAATCAATTATGACGCTTGAATTTTATTTCAGGCAAATATAAGTCATAAATTAAAAATTAATTTTTAACAAAATACATAAATGTTGACAATTAATTTTGACTTTTATTTTTAAACCATGTGCGATTTTTATTTTCGTTTGTCAAAAAATGATTTTTATATTTTGATTTGGCAAAAAATTAATTCTCAAATTCGACAACTTTTTTTTTTAAATAATCATACAATTTTATTTATGTTATTTTGAGCTTTTAGTTTATATTATAAAAAAGTTGATGTGTTGAACATTGAATATATCAAAGAATAATGTATTCAACAATAGTACTGAAACCGAACTATAAAAATTATAATAAAATTATAAACAGAATTATAATTCTACCAGCTCTATAGTTTATAAAGATATATATTTAAAGTAAAAATATTTTTTTTATATAAACTTGAATTTAGAATTCGTAAATGTTTATAAGATAATTTGCAACACTAAGCTGAATTGACAGCTCTGAGAGTCTTTGAAGCAGTTATATTTATATAATATTTTATTTCTTAAATGATATTGTGATGAATTAATAATTTTTTAAAAATCTTCTTCAAAGTATTTTTAATGCCATTGAAGCAATATTTATAAATATAAAACGTTTACTCGACAGATAGTCTTAAAGGAACCATTCAATTGATCGGCCTACCAGTTCTTCATGCATAAATGACGTGATAGCAAATATTCAGGGAAGAGCATATGCTACATTAAGGTCTTTATGGATAATTATATTGGTTACTTAATAGAGAGCATTAAATATTCTTCGAAAAATTTTAGATAGTAAGGTTGGATTCGGGAGGAATTGAAGGTTTTGTAGAACCTTAAAGCTCAATTCCGTTTGTACAAAAAAACCTGATGATGATAATCTATAAGAGCTTAAAAAAGTTAATTTATTTTATATATTTATTCTTTACCATTTCATCTTTACCAATAAGTATATCTATTATAAATAATTACACGTTTGCGGTTGTAACATGAAGGGATGGATGTATGATAACTATGGACTGGATTTCCGACTTTTTTTCTTCTATTTCAGCAACACCTCAGACATAATTCTATATTTTTTGAAGCGATATTTCAAACAATAGATTAGCATTATAATTTTTAAATCATTTCAAGACAATTATGCATTTTATTAATTAATACATTTTTATAATTTATGAATTTGTATTAAATTATAAATTACTAATTAATTAATTAATTTATGAATTCTTTAAATGGGAAATTGTTAAGGTCAATATTTCCCATAAAATATATACAACAAGAAAACATATTAAAAATGGTACTTACAATTATTAACATTAATTTTAATTTAATAACATTATTAAACTGTTTCTCCAGGTCATGCAGGATTCTTTCGTGTTTCCATTTAAGTGGAATGAGTTTCATAATAAAAAATGACTACCTATCTCATTATGAAACAAATCTTGTTTTGTTTAGGATAAAAATATCGAGGATATAATATAAAAGTATGCCAAAAATTAAATTTTTCTTTCTCTTTAGGAGGGACGCTCGCCCCCGGCCCCCTCCCCCTCTAGCTAGCCCTTAACCATTGAGTTTCCGAAATCAAACGCTGTGGCTCTAGAACTAGGGTTGTGATATCGAAACGCAATATATCGATATATCGGATTTAGAATTTTCTATCAATATCTTAACATCCGACTTATCGATTATATCAATATTTTACAATGATATATCGATGATACCGATATTTTAAGCAATATTGTTTGAATTTAATTAGCAATTTCCTTTTAGTTTAATTAATAATTTCCACACTCTTAACGCCTTTGAAAAAGCCCTTTTTCATTCTGATCCATTTTATAAAAAAGTGACACCTGGTTTTTCCTCCTTACCTTTCAAATAAACTTAAGAGTTTAGGATAACCAAAATAAAAAATATTATGGATCGATCACTCATCTAATAGGATTAAAATATACAATATTAAATATAAATGTAAGTATATTGTTGTATATTGACTTAATCACTGCTTATTTTAATGTTAATTTATGGATATAATAGAGTAAATATAAAGATAGAGTAATATAGATATAGAAATATAAAAATATAATAGAGTAAATTGGTGTAGGGAAGTGGCGCCTCCACTGGTCCTCCAGATTGGGGGAAACCCAGTACCAGAGGGGTGTAAGCCCGGTCACCCTTCCTCCTAAGGGGTCATAAATATTTAGAGGGCCAGTTGTCCTGAGGATATAGGGCCTCTCCTACTGGTCAAATCACCCGTAGAAGAGAATAAATCGATTCAAAGAACTTTAAGCTGCCTCGGGTTTGATCAATCTCAACGGTTACAACACGGCGCTCGAAAGGATATTAGACTTGGAACCTGGAATATAAAGACTTTAGCTGGCAAAGAAGTTGAACTAATGGAGGAGATGGATACGTTCAGGGTTAACGGAGACGTTCATTAATCCTGGGAATAAGTGAAGTGAGGAGGAAAGATCACGGAGAAGTGCGCCTAAACAAGAGTCATGTGCTTATCAACTCAGGAGTGCCACCTGGTTTTAGAGCTAAGAAAGGTGTTGGCATCATCATGAAAGAAAACCTCTTCGTTAAAGTAGAAGTAGAAGATTGGGAGCCCATCATTCATGAATAATTAAAGCAAATATGAAACTATCAATAGGAAAGATCGTCCTCATACAAGCATATGCTCCCTCAGAGGATGCTCTAGATAAAAAACAGTTCTATTCACACCTTGAGAGAGAAATCATATGAAGACAAAACAAGAATAAAGAGATCAGAATAACGGGTTGATTACAATGCTGGTGTCGTAAAATATCATTCCAATACTCATGGTGTTATAGGCCTACATGGAGGGGAACACACTAGAAATGGATATGGTCAAAGTCTCATTTATTTATGCATAGATTATGGCCTGCTTATTGAAAACTCATTTTTTCCTTATAAAACTGTGCACAAAATAACTTTTTCTGCGGAAGAAAGAAATCGCAAAAGTATAATAAACTACTTCATACACAGCAGGAGAATAACGAGATACTTCAGCGACGTAAAGATAATAAGAGGCGCTGAAATTGGATCAGACCATCTTCTTCTGATTGGAGACACCCAAATCCTTCGACCTAGAAATAAACGGCCCAAAAGCATGCAATTCTCGAGGCAGCCGAAAGAGTATGCGGAATGAAGGTAGTCTCCACCAAAGGCAAAAGGACTAAGAGATGGAGTGACCGAGTGAAAGCTGCGATAGCTAGGAAGAAGGCAGCCTGGAAAGAATATTATAGACTCAATAGGGCAGCCAATTGGGAGCTCTACGTCAGAACAAGAAAAAAAGCTAAAATGGTTGTCAGAGTGGCGAAGAAGAAAAGTTGGGAAGGGTTTGGCAAAGGCCTGCAAAATGACACACAAAAATCACATAGAAAAGGGTAAAAGCAATGAAAGAAAATATTGGAGGTCCGGATCTTCAAAAAGCACTGCAAGATTTTTTCAAAAATATATTTTCTGCTAAAGGAATGGGAGTACAATATTATCATACTAATCCACAAGAAAGTAAGCTCAAGTAACTGTGAAAACTATCGGCCTAAGTGTCTCTCCTATATGTCTATAAACTTTACCCCTCTATTTTGGAAAAGAAGCTCAGGGCAATTGTTGAAGGTCAGCTGGAAGAGGAGCAAGCTGCATTTAGACCCCACCACCAGACACAAGACCACATCTTCTCGCTCTGGTCAATTATTGAGAAGTCATGTGACAGAGGGAAGAGCATTTACCTCGCATTTCTCGATATAAAGGCAGTCGTTGACTCGGTTCCTAGACAAAAAATATGGGCAGCTTTAGCCGCTAAAAATGTGCCAAAGGAATTAATTGGTGGAATAAAATCTACCTAACTTGATAATAAATTATGTTCCCTTGTCCAACTTATTTCTACCTATTCCAATATCATTATCTCTGGTGATTTTGATATTAATATGCTATCTGAATCAATCCAGTGATATATCCTTTCTTACAAATCTAGTGTTTTCCCTCAATCTTTACCTCGTTCCCTATTCTTCTACCCCCCACACACAACTTTTCGAAACCTGGCTAAACCTTCACATTTCTAATTAGGGATTGATCCTTCTATACCATCATGCGGATGTCAACTGATTATGAAGCGAGCCAAGCTATAGCGTATTTTAATCCACCGAAAGGCTCAAAACTGAGCAATTCAACAAATTTATAGAAGTGGCAAATAATTTATCAATCCCTAATTAGATTGATCCTTCTATACCATCATGCGGATGTCAACTGATTCACATCTCTCATGAAAATCCTCTCATCTTCCCACCACTGTATTCCGTTTTTTTCATCACAAGACCTTTTCCAGATTTCATTCCACCTACCCATCAAATCCTTTACTCCAAAAGTTGTTTACTCCAACTTGACCTGGACACTTTCCACTGGGATATCGTATATTCCTATAATTCTTTAGATCCCATGGTTTCCACCCTTACCTCAAACCTACAATCCGTATTAGACACGTGCCGTACGACGAATTACTTTCCACAATCCTAAAATCCCACACCAATGATTATGGTCCTAATGATATCCTAATAAAGGTAATGAAATCCTGTCTTCCAACCCTTATGCCCCTTCTCTATCATATTTAAAACTTTTCTCTACAAAATTCTATATTGTCCTCTTCTTGGAAAACTGCCCTAGTCTGGCCATTAAATAAAATTACAAAATCCTCCTCATACCATGACTTCCGTCCTATTTCTTTCCTCTCTAACCTTTCAAAACCACTGGAACGCCTTGTACAAATTCAACTTTCAAGCTTCCTTAAAGAACGTTCCCTCTCCAATCTGGCTTTCGGCCTTCCTATTCAACACAATCCGCTCTCCTGAAAGTAACCCACGACCTACCATAACCATAACCACGTCCAACCCACCATTGAACACCAAAAACTAACTATCCTCATCCTTTTAGATTTCTTCAAAGCTTTTGACGCAGTTGACCATAACATGCTCCTCTACAAACTACAAAGTCTTCCTTTATCCAACAGTGTTATGCGTTGGTCCCATTCGTTCCTCTCAGATCGGTCGCAGTATGTAATCGTTCCAGGTCAACCTCCATCCAAGACCTCTCCTCTGGTGTCCCTCAGGGTTCCTCTTTGTCTCCTACTCTATTTGCTTTTTATTTTAAATACCTTCCTCTCCTTATCCATCACTCCCAATACCATATCTATGCTGATGATTTCCAAATATACCTGTCCTTCCCGCCTACCGACCTATTGCTAGCCACAAAAAGACTCCAAGAGGACTTGAATAAAATAAGTCACTGGGCTGTTGCTAATAAGCTAAAGTTGATTACAGAGAAGACAAAGGCAATTGTAATAGGTTCCCATAACCTCCTTAAAACTGTTCCTTATATCCCAACCTCGTTCCTAAATTATAATCCCATAAAGCACCATCCAACTATAAAAAACCTTGGAATCACCTTTGACCAAACTCTTTCCTGGAAAAAAACAAGTTTCCGATATCTCCCGTCGTACCTTTTCCGCTTTAAGGCACGATTCATCTTCGGGATCCCGATAGATGCCTCTGCCTCCCGATATTACGAAGATTTGAAGTGGCTTTACCCTTCCTACCGTCGTAAGTACATCCTGGCATCCTTCCTCTACCAAGTTATCCAATCCCGCCGTCCATCATACATTTTCGACCTCCTTCAATTCAAATCCTCTGTTCATTCTCGTCATACCCGTTCTCGGCCTTCAGATTTATAAACAGCGGCCCACCGATCCGCAGCTTTCCACAGATCTTTTCTTGTCCGATCCTCATCCTTATGGAATTCCATTCCTCCTTCCATCCGTTGCTCCGTTACTCTTCCCACCTTCAAATCCCTCTTATTCAATCACTTCTTTTCCATCCAGTTTCAATAAAAGTTGTAAATAGATTTTCTTTTATTTCAATCAACATTTGTATTTATTTATTGGCTTTTCTTTTTTTTCTTTTTTTTTTCATTATCTGTTAACTCATATGTTCCTATTTCCTTTACTCTAAGGCTCTGAAGCCCACCTATCATAGCCTGCAATTGTTATTCTAAAGGGATTTGTCCCGGAATAAATAAAGAGTTTATTATTATTATCATCACGACTCTAGAATATTCGAGGCATAGTTAGAATAGACGCAACAGAATTCAGAACTTTTAACATGATCAAAGGAGTTAAACAAGGTGACAGCCTTAGTCCCCTACTTCTTAGCATATTCATGGATGAAATTTTAAAAACATGCAAGCGGTCGAAGGCACGGATAGTTGTGGGAAAGTAGAATATGAGGACAATACTGGTCCAAGTTCTAGTTTTTGCAGACGATATTGTCCTCATTGCTGATTTCCATGAAAATCTTCAGCAAGCAGTCATTCTGTGGGAAGCAGAATTGAAAAGAAAGGGCATGGTACTGAATGCAAAGAAAAGTAAGGTGATGCGCATTGGTCGTGAGGAAGAAGAAATGATAGTTCGCTGCAAGGAGAAGGTATTGGATACAATAGAGGACTACACTTATCTTGGGATTGTACTCAGAAGAAATGGAAAAGTTGAAAAAGAGCTTTCCAACAGGATCAAAAAAGCAAATAATAATAAACACTAAACAGTATCAAACTACACAAATTCAAGGCCATCTACCTACCCACCCTTCTTTATGGCAGTGAATGCTGAGTCCCGTTGGAAAGGCACTGAAGTGGAGCTACAGCAGCTGAAATGAAATAACTCCGGAGAGTGGCAGGCCGAACAAGGAGAGATCAGGTCAGAAATGAGCGGATATGTGGAGACCTTGGAGTACCCGCCTTGGGGGATACTGTCGAAAAGAGGCTGCTAAAGTGGTTCGTTCATCTATGCCGAATGAATGAAGACCGGGATCCACAAAAGTTTTTTGAAACCAGGCCTACTGGACGTCGCCCTCGAGGAAGACTCAGACTGTTATGGACCGATCACATCTCCACGATAGGACAAAAAAAGGGAAAGAGTCTGAGCTCCTTGAGAGCGCTGACTCGGGATCGTGAAGCCTGGCTGGCTTGGACTGAGGCACCTCCACGCTGAGAGGCACAAAGTAGGAAGATGAAGAAGAAGAAGAGAAAAATATTTAATTACCAAACAATAATTAGTGGATAAGATGTATATACAAATAATGTTAATTAATCCTAAAGACAAATAGATAATGATATAAATGGCCATTGTATTGAGATGAATATCAGATGAATTACATATTTTTATTTAGATTAATGTTTTGAGAATGCAGTCGGAAACGTTATAAGATAAATAATTTTTTTAGAAGTTTGAAGATTTTATTATGGAAAAAACTTGTAGAAGAATATAATATATGAAATATGGCTAAATTTTTAATAATGCGATTTATATAGCTCTGTCTTACCTACAAATTCTACCTCTCTCGAGTAGTGTCTACCAAAGGCTGTGCCACTTTCTATTTCTCTTTAACACATCGTTGTGTATATTTGTGACCATTTACGTTATCAGGAAATCCTAAAGAAGCCAGAATTTAGTTGAAAATAATTATAATATTGTTTATGAAAATATATCTAACACATGTTACAGAAGACTGGTTTGTTGAAATTTTAGCGATAGCACCATCTCGACTTCTAACACAAAAATTTTTTCAGGCACACGTTCTAGCGATGATTAATGGAACTCGATTCCCCTGTTCATTCTTATATCTGGTACTTCATACTTATATTTTTCAATTAATTCGGGAAGTAGTGCAAAAAGAGCCCGGGCTTACTGTAGAAGTGAGGGGAATATCCACTTAGGAAACGCCCAGACAAACTGTTAAAAGTAATAAATAAAGTCGAGAGAGGAGAGAGCAGAGCCAGCGCAAGTTTTAATTATGGTTTGGTCACGAGCTGGGGCCAGCCACCGTCTGTTCTTACCTGCTCCGCGCACCTTCGGATAGTTTTAAAACTAAGAATATCAGGCAACTCCTTGAGAACAGGGTGACTCAAAACACTACGACGGATCTCTTTGAGGTGATTTCAATTACAAAAACTGAACAGAATTTAGATTTAGATTTAACTAAAAGTATCCATATCTAAAATAAAATAACCTACGATTCAATATCCATTGTTAAAGCAACATTATCTTAAGCTGTAACGTATTCGCTTTCCTGTCATATTGCAATTATTGAAATATTTCTTAATTTTTGAGAGTGAACACTCTAAAAAAAATTACAAAACTATTATTACCGTATTGTTGGAAGATTTAAAAATCCTTTACATATATTTTTCATCTTTATTTGTTTGTCTTTGCAGAAAGCCCCCATACAAATAAAATTGACATCGATTCAGCATAATTGCATATTAATAAATAATTCACAAATATGAAAAAATAAATAAGAATATTATAAATTTAAATTTTAAAAGTATTAAGATAAATATCATCAAATTTAAAAGTGAATTTTTAATTCTTCCAAACGAGTTCAAAATCTCACTTTCATAAGGGTATATAGGAAAAAATAATATATTTCAGGAAACTATCCCTTATATACTTCATCACTTTATTAAATAATTTATAACGATGGTTCGGGCTTATCCTTGCAAGTAATCTTTATCTGCCACTTTTACATCCCTATTTGTCAAATATGTAAAATTGTTGCCTCATTGCTCATATTTGTATAAGAAGAATCTAATTTGTCATCTTAGTTCTCCATTTACTATCGCCCTGCTGTTCAAACAGATGTAATAAATGGAGAACTAGGATGACAAATAGGATTCTTCTTGTACAAATATGAGCAATGGGACAACAATTTTACATATTTGACAAATAGGGTTGTAAAAGTGGCAGATACAGATTATTTGAAAATGGACTAGGATAATCGCGAAACGTCGTTATAAATTATTTAATAAAGTCATAAAGTATATAAGGGGTAGTTTCCTGAAATATAATAATTTTTAATAATTATAAATGATAATACCAACATGAAATACAATCCTGCCTGAACATAGATACAGAAAGAAAGAAAAAATATAAAATAAAATAATGAAAATATTTATATAAGAGAGCAAAAAGGAGACAAAGAAATCTGGTGCGCTCATCACAAAACTTACACTTACCTCCCTGCTTGAAATAAATTTACATTTAGTTTCTATGTAAACATTTAGTTTCTATTAAATAATATAACAATAGGAATTAGTATATACAAAAATACTAAGTTTATGCGCTTTTGTCACCCTCCATTACCTTCTACGGCTATACATGTTGGATAGTTTTTTTTTTAAATCTTCAGCTTTCCAACGATTTTTACACATCTATATTACTACTATTATCTCCAGAATTTTTGTTTTCAACCTGGGAAAATATTTCTCCTTTTATCTCCTTCAGTTAATTACCAAATTATTTCATAGTTTATATTTGTCCATTTTTTATTACTACTGACAATGAGAGACGGTTATTTTTTTTTTTAAACAAATTTAAAGATACCTTAGAGGAAGAAATCTTGAAAAATCGGCATTTGGGCCTTGTCAGACTATTTCAACGAAGATAAGACCTATTAAGACCATTTAAATATACACTTATATAACGAGTTTGATCAAAATAGTTAGAGCCTTTTTTGAGAAAATTGTATAAATGTGTAAAATCGATGATACAAAATGGCACTTCTGGTAAGTCGATTTTAGCATAAAAGTTGCAGCAACATCACAGGCATATGCCTGTCTTAAATATGCACTCGTAATTACAGTTCCGTACAACTTTTCGTTTTTGAGCTAGACTAACCACATATACACACACACACCATTGTACGGGACTTGGTTCTTTGGACTCAAGGGACCTTAAAACGTTGAGAACCTTATTTCTGTCGAAAACTCGGATTCGAAATTTTTCACTATCACAATACTTTCCCTTACTATATATTTCATATATAGGTAAGTGAAAGTAAAAATATAGTAAATGTTTTCGAAAATTTTAAAATTATACTGCACGCACATATAGTCCATGTTTCTTATCGCTTTGAAGGTTTTTTTAAAGTTGAATCAGACCCTGAAAAATTAATGAAAATCCAGAAAAATTACTTTTTTTTGTAAGAAATTATTTAGAAAGTTTGTTACAAATATGAACTTTTGCTGATTTTACATGAATTATCCAATCCCAATTTAATATCTCATCAATGTATTATATAACCTATTTTAATAAGTGTACCTTCCAGCTTAATATATAAATTTATTTCTGTTAAAGTTAATGGGGATGAGCTAAATAAACAGCAGCGTACTAATACAAAATTTATTATTGAGGCGTAACTACAAAGCGTCATACTCACTGATACAAACACGCCCATTACATCGAAAAGCGTAAGGCACCTAGGGCACATCTCTTATTACGAGAATGCCAACTGGATAATTTGATATCTTATAAAATGTAACAAAAAAAATCTTTCGATGAAAGGGTACATGTTAAATATTAATTAATTAAAAACAAATAAACATTATATGTATATTTCAATAATTTCCGATACATTTTTTTTTTTTTAAATGATGAAATGAAACTTAAACATGATGAATTAAAAATGAAAAAAAAAACGTTTTAATATTTTTCAGTGAGATTAATGTCAATTAGATAAGACCTTAATTAATCCTGCAGAATTGCTGAACTAAGTAGTTTCATATTTTAAGATTCATCCGTATATTTCTCTATTATTCCAAGAAAGTCAATCTTTGTATCTTCATTTACAGAAGGAGCATCAGATCGCTATGCTTAGATGGGACTCTGATTAACATCTTTAGTTAAGTAAAGCACCTTGGGGTTACTCTAGATAGTAAATTGAAAGATCAGCCACATTTGAAAAATCAGGTCAAAAGCAATACTATGCCTTGTACATACATGTAAAAGGGCTGTAGGCAGATCCTGGGACTTAAACCCCAAAATGGTTCATTGGTCATATACAGTAATTAGACTCATTGTTCTGTATGCTGCCATAGTATGGTGGTATAAGGCTATGGCGAGCACACCAAGGGCATTTCTCGACAAGCTACAAAGGCTGGTGTGCCTTATGACTACTGGTGACATGAACTCCACTTCTACTGCTGCTATGGATGTTCTTCTGAACTTAAGCCCATTGCACATAGAGGTAAAAGCACAAGCTCTTAGCAAGGTGCATAGACTTTCAAAGCTAGGAACAAGATCCAAATCTCTGACTCACCAAAGACATGGAAACTTGTATAAAAGGATTGACAAAGATGAGGTGCTAGCAATGCACTCCAACTTTCAGGTATAGAAGTACACAGCTACATACAACGGTGCTAAAATTACAAGGATTAACTCACACAGGCCATGCAATGGTGCTAATTGTTTCACTGACGGATCCCTAACAGAACTTGGTTCAGGGGCCGGTATATGGAGAATGGACAAACCCAAGGAGGGAATCTCTATTTCTTTAGGTAAACATACTATGGTCTTTCAGGCTAAGGTAATAACAATTAATGTCTGTGCTCAAACATTAATTAAATATAGGGTATAAGGGATAGAGAAATTACAATTTTCAGAGACAATCAAGAGGCTATAGATACCTTATGTGGTAATACGGTGCGATCCAAATTGGTTGAGAAGTTTAAGAGCAACCTTAATACCCTCTCCTTAACCAAGACAGTCAAGGTCGATTGGGTTCCTCGTCATTCAGGCATATTGGGTAACAAGAGTGCGGATGGCCTAGTTAGAACAGAGGAAGGGCTTAGAACAGACATTTTCAGCACCAGAATCTATTTGTGGTAATAGTCTTGGATATGCAAAAAGATGAATCAAGGCGGCTGTAGGCTATAAAGTCGGATTCCATTGGAGAAATATCAAGAAACAGCAACAGTCTAAACTGTTTCTAGAATGGCCTTGCAAAGAAAGAAGCTCAATACTTCTTTCAATGGATAGGACTACCCTATATTTTGAGACTTTAGTAAGAGAAAGGCTTACAAAATTTTGCAACCATCTAACCATTACCTAATGATATAAACCGCCAGAAAAAAGCGACATTTTGCCATCTGAGCACATAATTATTACCCTACTATAAGATAAGTATAAACAATAAAAAATGTACTTATAGGGTATATATATATATATATATATATATATATATATATATATATATATATATATATATATATATATATATATATATATCCATCCCAAACAACAACACATTAACATATTAAACACATTTTGTAGTAAATATACATAAGCAAGAAGGTAAGAAATCGACAGAAGAACGAAGGAGGGAGGTGGGAAAAAAAATGAGAAGAATATGGGTAAAAAAGAAAAAGCCTAGAAATGGTATATGTGTGGTCCTTAGTTGGCCTATATCGCGATAAATAAATAAATATATATAGATAGATAGTTTTCTTTATTTATTTTTAGATGAGCCTATACGAATGGAGTTGAGTTAATTACATATACATATATACACATACAAATAAATATAAATATAATGTTCTACTAATGCATGAATGACAAATACGGATGTAAACATATTTGATATACATATATACACATACAAATAAATATAAATGCAATGTTCTACAAATGTATGAATAACAAATATGGATGTAAACATGTTTGATATAGCAACAAGTATGATAAACCTTCGTAACGAAAATAAAAATAGAACTTAATATATTTGAAGCTTAATAGCAAAAATAAAAATATTGTTATTGAAACTTAATCTTTTAAAATAAAACAAAGCTATTCTTGTATAGAAAAAAAAAAAATTCTTAATTTTAAGCAGTCTTCAACATATCTTATCAAATCATAAAATTGGTTTTTGTTTTGTAAAAGTAGTATTTTTTCTATTTTAACATCCTGTACTGAATTATTATTAATATATTTACTTAAATATTGATTCCTAGCAGAAGTGTACATCGGGCATTGCAACAGAAAATGCTTTAAGTCATCCGGTTTGCGTTGGTTACAGATGAGGCACTCACTACAGTCCGTATAACTATTTTCAAATCCATATTATGTTACTTTTATATTGCCAGGCTGACATATCCTTAGTTGACTTACCAGTCTATGCTTTCTTATTGGTGCTTTAATTTTTAAATAATATTCGCCCGTAGTTAAGCTACTAATCCTCCTAAAATTGTGATTAAATTTTGAGTTCAAAATAGCTTCAATATCTAGGGAAAGTTTATTATTGCTCAATATTTCAATGGTGTTATTGAATTCTCTTTTAAATGACTTTGTTTTTAATATTTAATAGATCAGCTGAGTCTATAGCAATTTCAATTTATTAAACAATGGCGAGTACCAATTATACTTAGCCTTAGTTGCATCATTTAAGCAATGTTTTTTTAACATTTTTAAACATAGGTAAGATAGGTAAAGATAGGTATTAGATAGGATCTTGTATGTGCAATTCAGTAGGGTTAAACACATTTTGCAGTGTGTGTGAGTATATATATATATATATATATATATATATATATATATATATATATATATATATATATATATAAACCTGAAAAATAAACAATAAAAACTTTCAAACCCTAAAAAAAAAAACAGAGGTTTAAAGAAAACCTAAATCTAGAGGAATAAACCCCAATCTGGTAACGCTGCCAACAACTGCGCCTAGCAGAAGAGCTTTCAGGCACACCCTCTTAACATCTAATTCATACATGTCATCCATAAAAACTGTAGATGAAGTAGGTTATAAGATAAAAAGTGGAAGTAATGTGAAGATTGCTGTGATAACTAAAAAAAACTTCTTCTTATCTGGCATCACGACCCACTTGATGAGTCATAGCCTGCTCCAACAAGGATTACCAGTCCTCTCTATTGCCACTGCCTTCCAATTTCTTAATCCAAGCAGATTTCTGGAGTCCGTAGCCACGCAATCCTCCCAATGAAGCTTGGGACGTCTTACTCATCTTGTACCATACACTTGCTCAGGTATAACTTTTAATTGGATCTCGCCCTGGTTCATTCTCATGACATGACCAGCCCAGCGAAGTCGTGAAAATTTGATGAAGGTGATGACATTTATCTCTTTATACATCACGCTTAGTTTATGCACAGACTATAGTTTCTTTCCACTCATTAGGCAGTTTCTCTTCTCTCCAATGTAAATTAAAAAAAAAAAAAAATATATATATATATATGTATATATATATATATATATATATATATATATATATATATATATATATATATATATATATATATGTGTGATACAACACTTATGAACAGTAATTATTGTCATTTGGCTGAACTTGGGTCACCTGTCCAATGAGTCCATATGGCAGCCAGTGTTCTGTTTTTGTTAGTATAGAATTTAAAAAATGTAAAGAACTCATTGAACTAATTTTAAGCTGTACGATTATTGAAAGGATCGGGTAGATACACATATTTTTTTTTTCTCATTTAACTGATTAAAAGTTATGAGAAGTTAGTCATTTTTTCATGAAATGATGTTCAAGTATCTATTTTATTTCTATTTACCTGGTGATGAATTCTTTTAATTATTTCAAAACTATTCTTTATAATAAATGCTCTTTATATGCTTTAAGGTCCGTGGTACACTAGGAATGGTCCAAATTAAATTATTAATCCATCATTTGACTCATTTTTAATCTTGAATTGTATTCTTGTCTAAAACTTTTGATAACTGAGATGCATGAGAGTCATATTTTAGTATACTGGATGTTTATAATAAACAAGGTTCAACAGAACTTAGATTCAAAGTAAATATAACTTTTCTAAAACTCATTATTAAACCATATAAGCTATATAATTAACAAAAAATATTTAAAAATATGTTTAATTTTGAATTTCTCTAACATGGAAAGTAAGTAAGGCATCATTAATCAATTTTTATTTAAATATCAGGTAACAAATATGTCACAATAATGTAATGTATTGAACAATTATAAACCATTTGACTGATACATTTGAATAATTAACCAACTGGAACACATCTTTATTCTTCAAAGCTTAATGCAACACATTCCCTAACCATTCTGGCATATCCCCTTTTATTTTGTGTATACATCACAGCTGCAATTGCATTTGCTGGTGAATCAGGAAAAGGATCACCAAGGAGGGACTGAAAATTAAAAGATACTGTGAATGTTAATTTTTTTTAAACAATTTAAATAAATAGAGAGTTTATTAATAGGAACAAATAGTTTGAATTACATCTAGTTAAAAAAAAAAAAAAAAAGAATTATAAATACAGACATGATACCTGATTTCTGACAGTTAATTCCAATTAATAGCATATTAATCTAACTTTTTATTGATTAACACACAATAACATATCAATTGTGGATCATGCACATAAAAAAAAAATAAATAAATAAATAAAATATATATAAATTAAAATGCAAGAGCAAAAACTCAAAATGAGACATAAATAATTGTTAAGATATAAATGGAAAAATCCAAACAAGAAACCAAAGCCTAAAAAATAACAGAAAATAAATCACCTGTCGATATTTCGCCAATTCAGGCATCATCAGAAAGAAGAGAAAGAAGAAAAAATAATAAATAAATAAAGTAAAGATAAAGAAAAAAAAAAGCTATGTGAAGAACAATATGTAGCACATTTCTCATCCACAGTCAAAAAAGTCACTAACCAGAGACAGCACACCACACAAAGACACCCAGACACATACTGAGGGAAAAGGGAGGTCACATGGCAACAGCTGGAAAAAGTTAAACAACAAACAGCTGATCACAATAAGAGGAAATACTCATACTAAAAACCCAAAAATTATAAAAAAGTACAAAATATCACAAAAATAAATCAAATAATTATGAAGAAATCCAATAAATACAAGAGGATATATATATATATATATATATATATATATATATATATATATATATATATATATATATATATACATATATAAAAATTAGTTTTGGGCAAAACATAATTTCAATTACTATTACAATTAATTTGCAAATAATTGTAATTTCAATTCCTCAAGGAACCACTGTAATTGTAAATGCGGCTGCAGTTACTAGATGAGCAAAAGTAATTACAATTATTTGTAATTGTAATTTTATTTCTGCACTTCAGAGACATTGTAGTCCGTAATAGCAATTACTTAATACCGAAATGGCACTAAAAAAAGTTATTACTGATCAAATGACTTTAAATGATCGTTAAATGATGCTGTTCTAACAAAGATTTATTAATCAATATTAATTGAACATATACAAAATGTTTATTCATCATATCATAATATAATCTTTACTGTGACAAAGAATTGTTTAACAGCCCTTTAATGCATTTCATAAATAAACATACTGAGTAACTTAATATAATAAAAAATTACCATTATTACAAAACAATACAATTAAAATTTTCAATTTTACTTCTCCACTGGTCGGATACTCTTTTTTCCAGGTAAAAAGAGTGAGGGACCAACTAGCTATAGTGGATCACTTTCACAGACTCGTTTTTTTGAGACATTAGTGGAAAAAAGGTTTACACAAAGGCAGCCACCGAAGAAATTTGTGCCATAGAAGGAGTCAATTATCCTTCGAAATATTGTCGCACTTTGGTTCAGGCGTTTCAACAATGGAAATATGATCCTTGCAGATGAACCTAGATCAGGTCGCCCATCAGGTCGTTGATGATGACGTTCTTCTTGAAAGTGTGAACTAGGACCCACATGCAACTACTCATGATTTATCGGTTGTAGTAGGAGCTTCTAACGCCACAGTGGCTCGTCATCTTAAGAACCTGGGCGTACGGAATTTAAGACCAAGGTCCAACCCACATGACTTGACAGAAGCCCAAGCCCAGTAGCGAGTTGATATGTGCAAAATTTTGCTTAAAAATCCAAAAGATGACAGGTTCTGTAAAAAAATTATTACAAGAGACGAAAAGTGGATATTTTTAAAAACCCTAGCAAACATAAGCAGTGGATACAGCCAGGTGAAGCTGCACAACTGGAGGTTCGCCAAGATCAGTTTGGGAAAAAAGTGATGCTTTTTGTTTGGTGGAACTTTGAAGGCGTTTTGCATTTTGATCTTGTTCCTGATGGTTGGGCAGTGGACTCAAACCTTTACTGTAAACAGCTAGACAGAGTCTATGTAGTTTTGAGTGCAAAGTACCCCGCTTTGGTCAACAGGAACCAAGCCATTTTGAAACACGACAATGGCCCTGCACATCGTTCTTGTTTGACCAAGGAAAAATTATCGGAACTACAAGGAGTAAAGTGTCGCCTCATACTGCGTACAGACCAGATATTGCACCATCAGATTATGGTTTGTTTAGATCAATGGCTCATTGTTTGAATCTTTGATAATTACGAGGACGTAAAAATTGGATGTGAAGAGTTCTTTACCTCAAAACCAAAGGAGTGGTTCCGTCATCAAATCCTGTTACTGGTGAAAGTAGTTGAAAACAATGGACTTTACTTTGAAGAGTAGTATTCAATAATGTTTAAAATATGTAATCTGAAATGAAGCTATACTAATGCACAACGACTTTTGAAACAACCTAGTAGTAAATAAGGGGTTGCAAATTTTGTAGCACTGTGAATTCTGCCGTCATGAGCTAAAAGGCTCTAACTCCAAATAATTTGTTTTAATTCATTTTTGTATTGTACACAAATTTCCCTTACAACTAAACTTTTTTATGACATTAGAAAGCCCTGAAACCAATGATAAGAAACCTTAGTGAAGAATCTAAATCTTATAAGCAAGAACAGAAATATTTATTTTATAAAAACAAGCTGGAATGTGTTGAGGATAGCAATAAACTGAATAGCAATAATCTAGATAAAGCCAGGACTGGTTAATTTAAAATTATAAGAAATGTATTGAACTCAATTTATTAAGTAAATTATGGCAAAAGAACGAAGGAATCAACATCAACTAGCTATTACCATTTAATAATTTATGTTATGTTTATTATTTTGTTTATGATGTTACCCTCATTTTACATTTCTTCATTTCAAAGTTGTTTAATCATTACCATCCAAAATTTTCTCGAACCCAGTTCAAGGCTTGAATTGGAGAGACATAATATTGTAAATATGATGAATATGTGAGGAATTGAATATCAATGTATTTACAATTTCAAATATATGTTTTAAGTATATAAGTTCTTGTTTGGTGAAAAAAATTCGCTATTTTATGGCAGATGTGAAAGACCTTCCAATGTTTTGTTCGCATCAATCGTATTATTTGTTTTGCTAATTTCATAATAAAGTCAATTATTGCCAGTTTATTTTTGGAGACTTCAAAAATTGATTTCATTATTTTAGTGAAAAATGATTTATGATTCATACCAACTATGAAGAAATGTTACACACACACACACATGTATATTACATATATGCTGAGAATTTCATTGAGGTGGTAATGGAATACATATGTATAAAGGAAAATAGAGAGGAAACATTACTGATTTAATTGCATGATGCTAGAAGCACTGTTTATCATTATAAATGAATAAACTTGTTTATGCCAAACTTGGCTTTGATATTTCATTATATTTATAACCCCAACAATGATTATGGGCCCAGTAAATGAAAATCATAGTCAGTTTGAATGGCAAAGTTAGTGTTTTTTCTAAAAACAGTTTGTTTTTGAGTTTAGTGAATTGTGAGTTACGATCTTCTTTGTTAACCGTTTTTTTTTTTTTTTTGCGTGTTTTTACGTGAGGATTCTTATTAAGAATAAAGAAAAATGGAGAACTCCAAAAATTGGCCAGGAATTAAGAGGTTAACCGGACGAGAAAATTACAATAATTGGAAATTTAGTATCGAAATGCTTTTAACGGCTGAAGATTTATGGGAAATTGTTATGGGAACAGAAGAGGACAGAAAAAAGGAATCCAAGGCAAAATCAAAAATTTGTCTCTTGATAGATGAGTCATTGTTCCCCATGGTACAACCATGCAAATCAGCCAAGGAAGTATGGGATAAACTAAAAGGAACCTATGAAGATAAAGAGCTCACTAGGAGATTATCTTTGCTCAGGCAATTATTCAAGATCCAATTGGTGAATTTCAGTGGTATGGAAGAGTATATAAATGAAATTCTCTCGATATCCCAAAAACTAGCTGCAATAGATGCTGGTTTAGATGATGAATTTATAGGAGTACTGATGCTCAACGGTCTCACAGAGGAACATGAACCTATGATTATGGGTTTAGAAAGTACAGGTGCCAAAACAACATCTGACCGTATTAGATCAATGTTAATACAGAAAATGTCGAAAAATACCTCTGGTGAAGAATCTGCACTAACATCAAACAACAAGAATAAAGTAAGTACTATTACCTGTTTCAATTGCAATAAAAAGGGACATAAGGCAAATGAATGCAGAGAAAAAGTAGTTTGCAGAAATCTTAACAAAAGAGGTCATAAAAGTAATGAGTGTAGAGATAAGAAAAAATGGAATAAAAACGAACATAATAGAAACACTACATTGTTTGCTGCCTTATCCACTGCTCCAAGTGACACTAAAGACTGGATTATAGATTCTGGAGCTACATCCCATATGTCCAGGAATAAATCATGGCTAAAGGACATCAAGGAAAGCAGTCAAGAAATCTCTGTTGCTAATAATGATAAATTAACATCAAAAGGCGTGGGAAATATTGAATTAAGCAGTGAGGTGACCATTTCTAATGTTTTTTATGTGCCGAATTCATCTGCTAATTTAATGTCAGTCAGCAAGATTGCTGAAAAGGGCTTCAAAGTATTGTTTGATGCTGAAAAGTGTATAGTCTGTCAGGATTGTGAGGTGAAAGGTGACATCTTAGTCATTGGAAGCAATGTTGATGGTATTTACAAACTAGATCAAAATGTTGAGAAGGTAAACTTAGCAGATAAAACTAAACATACTGAAAAATTACCCAGAGAGTTATGGCATTGGAGATTAGGCCACCTTAATAGAAAATATATGTCAATTTTGCAGAAGAAATTATCAGTAGGTATAAACTTTAGTGACAACAAAGATAGTGACTGTATCGCGTGTATTAAGGGAAAACAATGTAGAGAACCATTTGGAAAATTTAAGGCTATCAGCTCTACAATAAAACTTCAACTTATTCATTCAGATATTTTTGGACCCACATCTGTTCCTAGTTGGGGTGGGCATCGCTATCTTATTACGTTCACTGATGATTTTACAAGAAAAACATTTTGTTATCTAATGAAAAACAAATATGAAGCCTTTGATAAATTCAAAGAGTTCAAGCAATTAGTTGAAAATCAAGTAAGTGAAAAATTAAGATATTTAGAAGTGACAACGGAGGGGAATATATAAATTTTAGATTCAATAAATTTCTAAAAGAAAATGGAATCATTCACCAACGATCAACACCACATACCCCAAGTCAAAATGGAACTTCTGAAAGAGTCAACAGGCCCATTATTGAGAGAGCAAGAACCATGTTGGAGGATTCCAGTTTAGATAGAAAATATTGGGGCGAAGCTGTTAATACTGCTGTGCATCTGAAGAATAGAAGCCCTACAAAAGCTCTTCAAGGAATGACTCCAGAAGAAGCTTGGACAGGTAGAAAAGTAAATCTGAGATATTTAAAAGTCTTTGGATGTAAAGCCATGAGATTAATCACTAGTGCAAATAGGGGTAAATTAGATGCCAAAAGCGAAGAATGCATCTTTGTTGGTTCCAGTGACCATTCTAAGGCTTACAGACTTATCAACCCGAAGAACACGTGTTATTATTTCAAGGGATGCCAAATTTCTTGAAAGCATTAGAGGTATAAATAGTAAACCCTTTGGTACATTATCAAATGAAGACTCGTCTAAAGAAGAGACTTCTGAAATTCCTACAATAATAATTGGAAATTCGATCCTGGAGGAGGATGATGAAGGGGTTGTTGAAGCACAACTTGAAAATCAAAATAACATGGAATTAGTGCATGAATCATATGACGAACCGTTTTTTAGATTTGAGGCTCCTGAGAGTGATGAAGATACTCCAGTTCTCAGAAGATCGCAACGAAGAAAGATCCCAAAAACTTGGTTAGATCATGAGCTGTACTTAGCTCAATCAAATGAAAATAATCTTGACCTCACAGAAGCTTTAAGAGGGCCAGAAAAGACCAAATGGGAAAAAGCCATAAAGAAAGAGATAAAGTCCCTAATAAAAAATGATAGTTTTGATGTTGTTGATCCACCAGCAAATGCGAAAATATTAAAACATAAATGGGTTTTGAAAATAAAAGAAACACCTGATGGTGACAAAATACATAAGGCTCGCCTAGTTATAAAAGGATGCTCTCAGATTTATGGGAGAGATTATGAAGAAACATTTTCTACCGTAGTAAAATATTCACCTGTAAGATACCTACTCTCATTAGCAGCAAAAAAGGATCTTCACATAGATCATATGGATGTTGTTACAGCATATCTCTATGGTGAACTGGAAGAAGAACTCTATGTCTCACCACCTTCAAAATTCATGACCGAAACAGATAGCTCAAAATTTTGGAAACTGAAGAAAGCAATCTATGGACTTAAGCAAAGTGGACGATGCTGGAACAAAAGAATAAAAAAGGTTCTGCTGGACCTAGGGCTTACTCAGTCAGAAGCTGATCCCTGCATATATTATTTAAAAGGGAGCTCTAAAACCCTATTAATAGATCTTTATGTTGATGATCTACTCATATTTTCAAATGATAAGGAACTCACAACTAAAGTGAAACAAGAACTTCTGAAATTTTGTAATGAAAGACTTAGGAGAAGCTAAACAATGTTTAGGTATGGAAATTTCTACAGATGAACGATCTGGAAAAATTTGTGTATCACAGAAAACTTATGCTCTGAAATTGCTAAAAAGGTTCAACATGCACGAGGCAAAACCTGCTCCTACACCTATGGAACCTGGTATGGATTTCACTCAAGAGAAGCAAAAGGTTGAAGATGAAGAAAAATTAAACAGAATCCCCTATCAAGAGGCCATTGGTAGTCTGCTTTATTTATCTCAGGTTTCTCGCCCAGATATCCCTTATGCTGTAAGCTTTTTAAGTAGATTTAACAATGACTATAAAGATATTCATTGGCGTGCAGTGAAACGATTGTTGAGATACATTAAAGGTACCCTGGATTACAAATTAGAATTCAGTAGACAAAATCCACAAGACCTTATTGGTTTTTGTGATGCTGATTGGGGTAATAAAAATAATGGAAGATTTTCTGTGACTGGATGCTGCTTCTTAATTCAAGGGTCTGCTGTTTCTTGGTGTAGTAAGAAACAAAAGACAATAGCATTATCAACATGTGAGGTAGAATATATGAGCTTGTCTTTAGCTGCACAGGAGGCAATTTGGTTGAAAAATTTGATTTTTGAAATTGATCCCGATGTAGTGAAGAATGCCATAACAGTTCACTGTGACAATACAAGTGCCATAAATTTAACAAAAAATGACATTGTGAATCAACGATCAAAACACATTGGCATTAAACATCATTTTGTCCGAGAGCACGTTTCAAACAATAACATCGCTGTCAGCTATGTTCCCAGTGAAGATATGACAGCGGACTTCCTTACAAAACCTTTAAATAAACTGCAACATGACAAATGTGTAAAGTTAATTGGATTGGTGAATTATAAATAAATGTTGCCTGTGATAAATTTGATTTATGGGAGAGTGTTGGAAATAAATCAAATTTAACTTGTTTGTAAAGATCATAAGATCGAGATGGCATTGTATCCCCCTCCATCTTCTTGTACTCTGTTCTTTGTTCTGTTGTTAGTAATGGCCGCCTGCATGATGCTAGAAGCACTGTTTATCATTATAAATGAATAAACTTGTTTATGCCAAACTTGGCTTTGATATTTCATTATATTTATAACCCCAACACCCTTGATGTATTGTTCTTGAATAGTTGGATAATGCAGTTTTAATACAGCATACTATCAAGAGACACAAGAGCATTGGGAGGGCCCATAGATGAATTTTATGAAATAATTCATTAATCTCTTGGAACAATCCACCATATACTTGGCATTGTAGCATTTTGGAAAAACAAGGCAGGATGCAAGAAGTTGGAAGGTATTTTGGGAAATAGAATGGCTAGAAAGTAGCTGTTAAATTGCGATGGATTTTCCTGCAGCTTTATGGACCCCTTAATCAACTCAAGAAGGTGGAAGGAAAGCCAAATTTTTAGATTGTCAGTTTACAAAGGAAACTTTTTATGTATTGATAAAGCCAGATTAGTCATTAACAAAAATATATAATTAGATTGGTAAGACAGAAGGTAGTGATCAATCCTGAGGAATGAATACCCTGCATGAGGAGTAGAGATGTCAAGGAAGATTTGATAAAACTATCTTAAAGCATTATTAGATAGGGAGAGGTTATGTGGTTTGAACAAAAGAATTTTATTTTCATCAGCATCAAAACAAATGGAAGAGGCCATAATCCTGAGTTTCTGTTAATTGAAAATTTGATTAATAAGGTTTTTCCCAAGCATCAGCCACATATTCACATCAAAATAAGTAAAATGTTAAAGACTTAGTACTGTTTCCTTGTTTTTTAATGAAATACTATTTGTAAAGTATTTTATCGTAAAATTTTATAGTAGAAAACTGGGTCATAAGCTATTAGAAAAATAGGTCAGAGTCGGCTTTACAGATTCAGTATGACTGCGAAAAAGATCGAAAGTATCTTCTTACTAGATTAATTCGTACTAGATTGGTATAAATGATGGGGAATTACTTGCAAAGGAACTAATACAAATGATTTATACTGAAGATCAAACTTACATGTATTATTATTCATTATTATTGTGTGTAAATATATACTGTAACATAACACCTAAATATGCATACAGATATTGAAGAAAATTTGTAGGAAATAAGAAAGATATATATTCTTAGAATTATTATAAAATTTTGAAATAATTTTTTGAAATCCGAGCTATGGAATAAAATTTATTTAAGCATATGATTGTAACAAAAAACAAAGATGTGGTTAGCTAATTTAAGGAATGTAACTAATTAACTGAGTACCTAGTAGCAAATATCAGTTGTTCTGTGCTAATCAGGAAAATCGCAAAAACATCAGTTTTAAGTTGATTCTAGCAATTATGTAGTAATTTCTATAATAAAAGAATAAAATAGTTCTTTGAGACCTCTCATACATTGGGAATAATTAATCAGATGGAACACTTTGAAAATATCAACAAATTATAGAAACATGAGAAGCATTATCAATGGTTATGGATGAGGAAATTGAGAATTTTAAATTTTCAAAAACACCAGGTCAAAACTATTTAGAATTAGATTCAGCCTTTCAGCACTATATAAGAGATGGTACAACTTTACAATAGGGGCACGTTATCAATGGTTCCTTCCGAACTTACCCGAAGGTCGCCGGACTAGGACACCATTTGTGCTAACCAACTGCTTTGTATTCTATTTAACATTCATATTCATTGGGATTATTAAAATTATTACTTCCTTAATTACATATTATTTAAAATTGTTAATGCTGTCGACTTCCGGTGATCTGGGGAAGTTGTAATAATAATTTAAAGGTGTGATAATTTAAATTGCGGTAAGGACCCGACCTCAATTGAAAAGGAACTTTTGAGGTTTGTTTATCCCTTGAGTGAGTGTAGTGAGCGTAAGTCGACAGCTGTGATCTAATTAAAGCAGTAATAATTGAAATTACGGTAAGAGCCCGACCTCAACTGAAAAGAATCCGTTGGTGTTTCGTTTATTTCTTGGGCAAACGTAATGAGCGGAAATCAACAGCACTAATAATTTTAAATAATATGTAATTAAGGAAGTAATAATTTTAATAATCCTAAGGAATACGAATGTTACAATTCAATGCAAAGCTGTTAGTTAGCACAAATGGTGCTAGAGTATGCTAGTCTGGTGACCTTTGGGTAAGTTCGGGAGGACCAGTGATAACGCACCCCTATTGTAAAGTTCTCCCCAATAGATATACCCCACATGCTAACTAAATCATACAAATGTTTATTTCCATTTATAAATATTTACCATGTTAAAAAAAAAAGATCTTTTATTTTCCATTTCAAAATTGCTTCTGATGTCATTTATTAACAAAAACTAAATAAATAAGAGAAATTGTATATACTTATTTAAAATGTACATTGGTACTATCTCTCTGTAAAGTGGAATTAATTATAAAAGTATAGAAATGCCAGAATTATTTCATTTTCTATTAAATTTCAATCGATGTGAGAGAAAAAACTCAAAAAGAAGAAAAAATTACAATTAGGATATTATTAGAAGATTCTAACTCGAATCCTTTAGTCTCTCAAATGCCAATGAATAACTAACTAATCAAAGTTTCTCCAATTCATGTATCATCAGGACAGAAAAAGATAAGATAACATAAAAATAGACCAGAGATAGCATATCTCATATCAATGTTCTAAAAAAGACTAACAAATAGAGGTAGTACATCACTCCAAGACACTTGGGCATATACTTGAATTTTAAGACAGGTTATATTTATTTAATAAATTGGTATCATTGAACTAAGTAAATTACTTATTTAATTTTTTAGAACTTTCCTATTTAAATGTTTGAATATCAAGAACAATAAATATACTAGTTCCATAAACTACTATTGTAATTGGAAATTTTAAGACTAAATAACATGAAAAGACTTTAGAATTTAAACAAAATAAAGTTACCAAATAACTACATAAATATTGGTAATATTAGAAAGAGAAAAAAAAATACCTGTACGGATGTCAAAACTGCAGCAACATCCAAGGCTGGGCTCCAAAGGGTAGCTAATGTATTCATGCACACCATTCCATCCAGGAATATGTTGGGATGAAACATTCTTGATGTGAATCTAACCAATGGAGGTGACATGGGATAATTATCAGTAAAAAGCAAAACTAATTTGAATATACCATTTTCATAAAGAGTGTCTGGTGGCCTAAAAGGTAAAAATGATTATAAATATTTAATTAGACAAAAGGACAAGGATTCATATATTATATTGTCTGTCTGTGTCTATGTGTGTGTATATATATATATATATATATATATATATATATATATATATATATATATATATATATATCAATAATTTTATGTGATTAGGTGTGTGTTTATGTGGGTATAATATATATTTTTTTTTCAGTTGGCACTAGATCATGAAGAGTTTTGGCCACCCAATAAGGTCTTCTTACAGATATTTATTGCTTACAGTAATTCAGATAGCTTGGATGAGGTCACCCAACCTCATGTTGCTATGAAGCATGGTTTCCATGGTGTAGCGACAAGCTACCCATAGTTCCACAATCGGTCCCTTTGGGCCCAATTCAACAATGTCCTTCCCACCAAATCACTT
Organism: Rhaphigaster nebulosa; assembly: GCA_948150685.1. Lineage (NCBI taxonomy): Eukaryota > Metazoa > Arthropoda > Insecta > Hemiptera > Pentatomidae > Rhaphigaster > Rhaphigaster nebulosa. The sequence goes on along the minus strand of OX411307.1, from coordinate 92,155,327 downwards.
GTGATCTAGAATCAATCAATCGGCGCAACAATCCATTACTGGGTCCTGGCCTCCTCAAGCAGCTTCCGCCAATTCGTTTGGTGAAATGCAGCTGTCCCCCAATTCTGAACACCAAGCAGAGTCCTTGAATCCTCTCCAACACCGTCAGACCATCTGAGTTTTGGGCAGCCTCTTGGCTGGGTTCCGTGCAAGTCCTCATCAAGGAGTTTTCTTGGGATCTCGTGAACTCCCATCCTGGTGACGTGGCCCGCCCAACGAAGCCTGCTGAACTTAATCATTTTTGCGACATCAGGTTCACTTAACAGTGAATACCTTTCTGCATTCATCCGCCTTCTCCATGTTGCACCATTTTGTATAGGGCCATAGATACGCTGTAATATTTTTCTTTCAAAAATTAAATGGTCTCTTCATCCACCTTTGAAAAAGCCCAGGTCTCAAATCCATATGTCAACACCGGCCTAATCAGCGTCTTGTATAGTCTTGTTTTAGTGGCTCTGGAAATTAAACCACTTCTTAAATGACGACGCAGTCCAAAATAGCATCTGTTGGCTGATATCATTCTCCTCCTTATCTCAGACGAAACATCATTGTTCATATTCACTTGTGATCCCAAGTACACAAATTTGTCAACTCGTTCAAAAGAGTATGGCCCGAACTGGACCGTTTTTGTTTTTTTATTATTGTTTGACCAGCCACCATGTATTTAGTTTTTGAGGAGTTGACAGCCAGCCATAGCTTTTTAGCAGCATCCTCGAGAGCAAGGAATGCTTCTTCTGCAGCAGCTTTTGATCTTCCTGCAATGTCAAGGTCATCTGCATAACCCAGGATTTGTACCATGCGGTTGAGTATTGTGTCGCTAGTATGGATCTTTGACTCCCTGATAGCCTTTTCCAGACCAATGTTGAAAAGGAGACAGGCAAGGGAATCTCCTTGTCTAACACCATTATCTGGAATAAATTCCTCAGACAGATCTCCCTGGACCCGCACCACACATTCAATGTTTGTCATTGTAAGCTTCACCAGTCGAATAAGCTTAGTTGGCATGTTTAGGTCTTTCATCGCTTGATATAGAGGTTCTCTTTGAATGCTGTCATTGGCTGATCTGAAATCCACAAATAAGTGGTGAGTGGAGATCTGGTATTCTCTGCTTCTTTCTAAAATTGTGCGTAAGGAGAAAATCTGCTCCGTAGTCGACTTTCCATTACGGAATCCACACTGATATTTGCCTAGCACCCTTTTAACATGAGGTAACAGTCTTTGGTACAATATATTTGAAAATATTTTGTAGGTACATGGGAGGAGAGAGATGCCCCAATAGTTACTACATTCAAGTAGATCTCCCTTTTTATGGATCGGACACAGTACTGTTTTATTCCAGGCTGTCGGGATCACTTCACTAGTCCAAATCATAATAACTAGATTGTGTAACATCTTCAGAAGTACATTCCCTCCTTTCTTAAATAATTCAGCCGGTAATTCATCGAAGCCAGGTGCCTTGTTGTCCTTTAACTTGTTTAAGGCTTAAGAGAGCTCGTCTTCATCTGGGGGCTCGATTTCATCTTCAGGGATTGATAAATCATTTGCCACTTCTATAAATTTGTTTTAATTGAAAACTAGTTTCGAATGTTATACATTCATCCTCAGTTCAAGGTTTAAATGGATTATTTCAAACAGAAAAGTTTGTACTGGTTTCTTCTCACTAAAACTAACCAAGTTAGCTCAATGCGAGAAGAAACCAGTAAAAACTATTCTGTTTGAAATAATCCATTTAAACCTTGAACTGAGGATGAATGTATAACATTCGAAACTAGTTTTCAATAAAACAAATTTATAGAAGTGGCAAATAATTTATCAATCCCTAATTAGATTGATCCTTCTATACCATCATGTGGATGTCAACTCATCTTCAGGAGTTCTCGTAAGATCAGTAGCTTCCTGATGTAGGTCCTGTCCCTGATCAAGCAGCTGGTCGAAGTGGCTGTTCCATCTTCTTAATATCTGTGTCTTCTCATTTAACAGGGATCCATCCGAGTACCTGCACGATGTGAGTCAGGGCTTAAATGGTTTTCGGCCGCTATTCACTTTTTGGTAGAATTTGCGACACTCATTAGTGCTCCTCAGTCCCTCAATTTCCTCCAATTCTTTATTTTCCCAAGCACTTTTCTTCTGTCGATGTGTGCGTTTTTCTTCCCTTCTTCGCTGCCAGTAGTTATCAACCGAGACTCGAGTGTGTCTATTTTGAATCATGATCCTATATGCCTCATTTTTCATTTGGGTGACTTGGCTACACTCTTTATCAAACCATGGCGATCTTCTTTCTACCTGATGAGGACCAATTGTTTTTGTTGCTGTCTCAAACATTGTTTTCTGAACAGCCATCCACATCCCGTTAACATCCGTATCTATTGCAGGTGATCTATTGGCTATTTTTTCATTAATTTTATTAGCATATCTTTCGCATGCTTCGGGCTCTTTAAGTTTCTGTGTGTCGAATTTTTTGCTTCTTTGCCCACACTTTGTCTATACTGTCGAGATCCTGGCTCTCACTTTGGCTAGAGTTAGAAAATTGTCTGAATCTATATTTGCTCCATGGTATGTTCTTACATCTAGAAGGTTTGACCTATGTCTGGCACTAATTAGAAAATGATCGATTTGATTTACTGTATTACCATCGGGGGACATCCAGGAACCCAGATGGATCTTTTTATGACGAAACAGGCTGCTTCCAATGGCCAGGTTTTGGGAAGCGCAGAAATTAACGAGCCTTTGACCATTATCATTGCAGGTATCATGTAGGCCAAATTTCCTAATGGTTGGAGCATAAAATGGTTCCTTGCCAACCTTGACGTTAAAGTCCCCAGAAAATATTTTAATGTCAGATCAGGGACACCTTCTAATTGTATTTTCCAATTGGTCATAGTATTCCTCCTTAGCTAACTCATCTGAAGTTTTAGTGGGGGCATGGCAGCTGAACAGTGTGTAGTTGAAGAATTTCCCCTTTATCCTAATTATGCTTAATCATGGGCTTATAGGCTTGAAGTCTATGACCAGCTGTTTAAACTTTTTTGCAATGACAAGCCCAGTTCCGAAGAGATGTTTTTTCTCATCACAACTATAGTATATAGTGTGGTTTTTGTTGTCAATGGATTCCTGTCCAGTCCATCGGATCTCTTGAAGGGCAGTGATGCCAATCTTGTATCGGTCAATTTCATCTAAGAGTAGTTTTGTTGCTCCGGGTCTACTCGTACATAGTGTTAAAACATTCCATGATCCTAGGGTGAAGTCAAAATGACGGGTGCTATGTCGTTTCCTAGTAGAAAATCTGGCTAGTTGATGTTGAGGTCTCATAATAAGATGTGTTTAGGGGAGATGGGTTATCAGCCCATTGCCCTGAGTCAGATCGAGAGACTGCCTCCTCAGAGTGCACTGACGGGCTCCCCCATCCAGGGCGGCTACCTAGGATATGTGATCCTAGGGTGTGTACTGTGAGTGACCTTGGTCTGTAGTGAGGGGGTGAGTGCAGTGTGCTGTTAGTAGTGTACATGTGTCTGTGTCAGCGTACTTACTGTCCCCCAACCTGGAGGGCCAGTGGCTATCTGCTGTCCAACGACCGGGCGACGAGGCCGCCACCTCCCTATGCCTGCTGTGATCTAGAACAGTGACAAATCAGTCTAAATCCACGGATTATGGAGTTTCAGGGTCAGCAGGTACACAAAAACCTATATTTCTTTACTCGAAGCAGGCCGTACATGGACCAAATCTCCAGGTGGCTATTTAACATCCTAGAAAACCACAACACGATTGACGATTAAGGTACACATGATAGGACCATCACTCCTATACCCAATCAGTATAAGTTGCCTTCATTAGATTGAAGAGCCTCAGATACCAAAGGGGGAAGGGATAATTGCCAGGAGGATTTTGGGCTGCAAAGCTTTCCTGGTGGTTGGTGACTTATAAGAGTACTCACCTCGCTCGACATTGCTTAACTTTATTGAAATTGCCTTAGCCTGCTTGGCCATCCCAGTCCCATATATATTTATGTATGTGTTCTTTTGTATGCATATGTCTTTGTATTTTTATTTTCAATTTTTGAATTCCTGTTTTAAATCCCATAAAAAGATAACTTAGAAATTTAACATTAGATAACACCAAAATTCAACATTAACATTAGATAATACATTAACATTTAACATTTGGTAACACAAAAGTTTAGCATTAGATATATATATAAGTTGATTGCTTGAGGAAAAATTAAGAACAAAACATAGTGTATATTTTATTAAAAGTTATTCAAATATGGATAGATCACAGATAAGATGACCTTTCACAACTTCCGGACATTAAGAAAAGTTAATTATATTTTAATGCAAAACGGAATGGAGGCTGATATTGTGTTTTATAAATAAATTACTATACAACTATATTAAATAGGTAAATGTTCTGAATTATTTTAAATTATAAATTTTGTAATTCCCTAAAATTGTTGGTGTTAACATTTTTATTCTACTGTTCCATTTTACATTAAAACTATAAATATTTGTCATAAATATTCTTCTCCATTGCACCAAGTTTAACATGAAGCTATCCCGATTGGCATTGACTTTTTCTTTGATCCTCATTCTAAAATGTATAAATCTGCTTTTGTACTTTGAATGTTTATAGTATGCCTAAACCCACTGCAATAGAAGGTTTTGATAACTTTAACTCTTCTTCTTCTTTTTATATCAGTATTATTAGCGTGAAGGAACAACCTTAGCCCATTTTGTCCATCATTTTTTTCTCATCTTGACAATGGTGCTGCCTCTGGTTTTCCCAAGTCTCTCAATGTAGTCATGGTACATCAGCCTGGGCCAGCCTCTGGGTCCTTCATTTGTTGTAAAGGACATTTCAATGTCAGTTATCTTGCTCATGTGCTTGTCGAGGACAGTCCAACTCTGCAACCTACAGATCAGGCAGGAATACTGTTTTAAATAAGGCTGTTTTATTTTCTTTCATACTATTCCCTTGGTGTCCTGATACACTGATTTAATAGCACTGATGAGATTGGACGTCATCTGTTTCTCCTGTAAAGCATTCCATATCTCTTGCCTAGGAATTGAATAAAATACAGCCTTCAAATCAAGGAACATCAAAAATAGTTTTCTTCCTCTATCCCATGCTTTCTCAACTATCATTCTCAATGAGAACACTTTGCCAAGTTTTATTTTCTCCATGGTCAATATAACTTCGTCTTTTTCTATGGCATTATCGCTATTCTCAACCTGGTTTTCTCAGACTCTAGTTCTTCTGCGTACATCATATCAGGGATATTGCCTAAACTGCTGGAAGAAAAATGTCTCTTGAAAGTGATTATGCCATACAGTAAGATTTTCCTTATCTTGGATCATCAAATTACTATCTTGGACACTTCGAACTTGTTTCCCTTTCTTTCCTCTTAGTCCATTTGCTGTCCTCCAGAATTTTTTCTGATTTTCTTCGAAATTACATTGTATTTATCTTCTGAATTCCTTCCAAGATCTTGCCTTAGCGTTTTTGACTACTTGTTTGGCACTATTTCTGTTTCTGACATCCTAACAAGTCTGGGTTTTCATGTAAACATTTTTATTCTAATGTTCCATTTTGTTATTTAAACTATAGATAATCTTCTCCATTGCACCAAGTTTAACATGAAGTTAGTGCAGTTGATATAGACTTTTTTTTTTGTCCATAAACATTTAATAATGTTTGTAGTATTACAGCAATGTTTGTAGGGTTTTGCTAATGTTAACTAATTCTCAATTGTTTCATTTAGTCTCATAAATCATTTGTGTTGAATGCGCATTTTCAGATATTGGCTAACGTGAAATGTATTATTATTTTGTTATTTTATTATATTGGTTGTGTTTTAGAAATGTGAGTGTTTGTGGTTTTTAAATACCATGTTTTTATGCGTCAATGATGCATTGTATAATATTAATCTATTTTTTCAACAACATATTATTAACATTACTGATGGTATATTTTTAGCTGCAACATTATTACATTTGTTTTCATTATTAATTTATTTTTACTGCTTTTGTATTTTAAATGTATATAGTATGCCTAAATTTTCCTATATATTAAGTCCTAAGCCTGTTTTTGAAATAAATAAATCTCAACACTATTGAGATTTTATGAGATCAGACTTAATCAAACACAAAAATTTGTGGACCTTACGAAAAGATAAATGAGATAAATTGACTTTGAACAAATCAAGAAGCACCTTACACAAATATCTCTAGCTGTCAAAGAAATGGTAAAGTAATGAGAAGTAAATTTCATGAAAATAAAGTTGAAATTTTATTGAATACGTTAATATATATTTCAAGGTTTACATTTAAGTTTTGTTTACATTTAAAATTGTTTAACTAATTCACTAATTATCAAACAAAATAATTAAATTCATATTATTAGAAAAACAATAAAATTAGTTTTCTTAAACTTATGGCTCCTTGAGAGTACATGTGTATGTATACTTACACATACATGCACACACCAAGAAACGAGTGTTTACTTACATTCTATCTCTTTATTTATGATGGAAATAAAACAAACAAAAGTAATATTTACCCAACAATAACAGCATCCCATTCCAGCAAGCTATCATTAGAAGGATAACTGCTTATACCAGCAGGTGGATCCTTCTCCATCCTGTACATAAAAGAAGATAAAGTGATATAAATATTAATGAGAAAGCATTAAACTATCTGAAAATAATAAAATGTAAAAATAATGATTTTAAAAAGTTGTATTTCAAAAAGTGAATTAAATAACAGTTTTCCCATCAAATCTACTATGTTTAAATGCATTATTAATGGATATATTATAAGTTAATGTAGGGTGAGAGAATTTTCAGGGTAAGTGCATAATTGTCTCATTAAATTCAAACCCTCAACAGGTTAGAGCTCCCCATTATGGAGCATGAAGTATAACACTGATGTTTCAGAAACAAGTTGTAAAGATATTAGTTCCAGCCTGTTAATTAAGTTGTGTCTTCCAACTTTTGCTCTACAACTGTATCGGTGTTTATGTACCAGTATGACTTTTTTTTTTTTGCTGTAAACAGAAGAGGTTATTCTATAAAATACTTTGTGATTTATATTTCTCTATGACAGTTTTCTGTTTTTTAAGCGCTTGTCCACAGTCACCCAACAAACCATGATTGTAGGGGCCAGTGCAGACCTCTGTTATGTGACAAGTGTGTGTGATGCATACCTATCCTTTCTATCATGTTTTCTTGAGGCAACTACGGACTAGCGAATAAAAAATACAACTTTTTTTTCTATACATTTATTCAACTATATACCAAATCCCACTTTCATAACTCAATGAAGATTGTAAAAAGTGAATCTCAAATAAGCTTTAACTTTTTTAGGTGATTAAATTAGTATAATAATCCTCCGGAAACCAAACGATTTTGCACTTGCCCTAAAACCATTCCTACTTGAATAATGAGTCTACCAGATACCTTGAAACCCACTTACACCTTAAGGCAGAGGCAAATGCGTACTAAGTACATTGCAATTAAATTATCAATCTCATCAAAATGGACGTGGTTGAAACGTAGGATTGAATGAAATATTTAAGTATAATCGTCTAAGTAACATTTTCAACATAGGAAAAATCTGGCTTCAAAAATAATGATTTTACAGTCACTTAATGTCAAACTTTGTAAAATCTAGTGTGCACTTACTCCACATTACCTTGTTCTATATTAACATAAACAAATTCTGTTTTATTCTTTATATTTATAATTTTATCAAATGTTTTATCTTAAATTTGTATCATCTTCACTTTAAATGGTAACAGTTGTTCATTAATTTTAGTCCAATGAAATCAGAGTATGTTATTTCTAAATAATTTGGGAGAAACAGTAATAAAATTTATAAGGATATATCTTAAAATATTTAAAGGTTTGATGATCATTGTGGGTGCAGTCAGAAATAAAACACACAGTAATGAATATTTACTGTTTAATTGTTTTATAAAGAAAAAAAATAATTAAAATAAAAAACCTGTACCACTACAGCCCATGAAAAGTCCTGAATTCAGTACTTGGTAAGGACTGTACTGTTTCTAGGCCAACGGTTGTGCAAGGTGATTTGGCCGAGATCCCTCTCAACCACTAGATTTTTCCCCCAATTAAGGGTATCCGTTTTATAGAGGCTGGGTGAGTCCCAGGAGGGTTCCCCTACACAGAAGGTTGGTCCATTGCTGATAACAGAATAAATAATTATCTGCCACAGCCAATCTCGAACCCGGGATCAGGAGCATGGTAACACAGTGCCTTACCACTGATCTACTCCGCTCCTCTTAATTGTTTTATACTTAATTATTATTTTAATGAATAAATATTCATCACTGTGTGTTTTATTTATAACCGCCAATCATCTTGATTTCATCAACAGCCAACTATATTTTCATGACCTTAAAATATTTTATTGATCATGATTAATTACTTACTTCAGTTGTCAGAACCTATCTTGAAACTGATATATTATATATCAATTACAGATTTAATAGTTTTGAAAAAACAAATATTAGAATAAAAGTTAAATAAGATTAACCCTTAAATGTTAAGGCAAGGATCAGATTGACCCAAGCTAAATATATTATTGAAGTGCACACCGCTACCAAACTTCATAGACCCTTATCTCAAATATCAGCCTAGCTATTAGCAAAGTGGCATTTTAAAATTATACATAATAAATCACGGCATATTCAAACTCTGGATTGGCTTGATCCACCCTTACCGTTTATGTGATATAACGTTTACAGTTTCAGCAGTTGAATGCTTATTTGTTTTTATATTTATAAGACCCACAATGTCCGGCAAGATCTGTTTACCACTTCTGAAGAGTTTTTTCAAGAAATGAACTACCAAGAGGATGAAGGAGATAACTGTATTGAAGATTAGAGTTCAGAGATAGAGGATAGACCAATACCAAATGATGACAATGTGAGTTAATTATTTGGTACAGAAGAAGGAATGAAAGCTGTAGATCCACTAGGTATAGACATTCAGTTTTGGGAAAAGATTGTGAAACTATTTAGGCAGAGCTTCCAATTCCTTCTAAGAGAGCTCCGGACCACCATGATGAAGTTGACAAATACAGAAGAGGTACTTCCTGAAGAATTGCCACAAGGAAAAAAAATGAAGTAGGAGCGACCTGCACGTCTGTTTCTGTAATTTATATTTTCCTACTTTGTAATTTTTTTTTTTAAGATATGGACTACAATTATTTCAGTAATAGGTAAATTTTCTAAAATATATTTTTTTAGTTTTATTCTCCCAAATAGTCGACTGAAAATCATAAGAATGAAGAATAATTATTATCGGGTCAGATTGACACAACCTTCCCGTTTGTGTTTCACCCTTAAGCCTTACCATTGCAGGGTTATTAATAATAAATATAAGCCACTCAAAGCGTGCACATTGCAATAAAGGAAACAAATTATCTTTAGGGTTTTTAACTTTTATCTTTGTTTTATGAAATTATATGACAGAATGCTTATTTGAGATGTAGATACAAAAGTTTTAATCAAGTGTCAAGCAGGCTTTCAGGTTATTAAGAATACCAATCTACTTTGAAATCATCTGACAATTTTCCTACAGTTCAAGAAATGATCTGTTTTGACATTGTTCATCTCGGGACTAAGTCCAAAAATATTAAGGATTCTAATGAAGTTGTACAATAGTACCACTTTTCAGGTCCCATCCAGTAGTACTTTATAAAAAAAATAAAAGTAACATTGAATTTTTTGGGGGAGAAAAAAGCTAGATGATTAAGTAAATATATGTATAAAATTAAGTATTGGTCCTGCTATATGCAATTGAATTAATTATACTTGTGGATAACCCCTGTTCATCTCAGGAAGAAAATAGCCAATTTATTTTCTTCCTGAGACCCAAGTTCGTTTTCTGTCAAAATCCTTTCTAATCCAGAGAGAAAATACAATCAGAATGTTGACTGTCTTATATTTCAGGTTGGATATTCATTAATTGAAAATTTACTACATAACTAAGATCTAAATTTACCCCTCACAATTCTTTGAGAATACAAGCTATGATGCATGAGTACATTCCATAATGCTATCTTGGTAGTCATATTGAAGGTTGAAAACATTAGGCAAATTAAAATATCACTCCTGGGATGCCACAAAGAATAAATACAACAAGCAGATTCATATTTATTATTATAATATGTAAAGTTTTTGGAAATATATTTGAATACTTGAAAACTTAAACTGTACTTCATCAAAAGGTTTTCAATCTTATTAAAACAACAGGTTATCATTGTTAGCTGGAAACTGTTTTTAATTAATGCTTTTTTCCTAGAAATAAAATATTTATTCTACAAATATTTCACGTTTGTGTGAGCCAAACAATGATTATAGACATATTTCCCATAATATTTTATTATTTCTGGGCCAAAATAATGTAAATTATTTTCAGTTCAACTGGTATCACAAATAAAACAAAATTTGTTTCACTAAATTCTTTGAAATTTGTTAAATGTAGAATCCAAAGTCTATTAACAAAACATTGGATCTATATTGTAAATTTATGTTACAGTGAAAATGATGAAAAAGGTGTAATCTTAAGTCTTTTCTGTTGTTTAGTAACTAACTTTCTTGATCTTTTCTGTTCATAAAATCATGTCTTCCTTATACATATTACAGATTACAAGTATCTTTCCCTGGGTAATATTTTTAAAAACATATACCTCCCAGTTAAATAACTTTAAAATATTAAGTTTAAAGATACATATACTGGACAACATGGGGATATTAGCTTTGAAGCTAAAAGCATCTCTATACTATAGTATCTTATCCTTCTAAAGAATAACAGATAAATAAATCTATTTCTAAATAACAGATTATTTTCATGAAATTAATAGAAAAGTAAAAGTATAGAATAATTATATATTCTATAGAATAATTATAAATATAGAGTTTTATGGTCCAAATATGGCCACTGAAAGGAATTTTATGTCAGGAGGGTGTAACACATCATGCCTGATAATGTCATATTTCATCATTCTTCTCAATCACTTGTCATATTAATTCACAGGTGTGAATTAACCAATAATTTTTTTTTTAATGTGATAATGTACATATATAATATATTTTTCGTATGTTAAGTTTTATTTATAATTTTGTGTACTGTATATTCAAATACAAATAACATTTATTCATCACATATGGGTCAAATTCAAAAACTAAGAAGTTACAATCTTATAAAATATTGTCGATGATAAATAATAGAATAAAGAAGTGTCAAGTGATTTGCTGTATATTTTTATAGCGTAAAAGTCATTAATTTGTGACTCATTAATGTATATTGATGTTTCAGTTATTACAGTTACAGTAATTCTAACCTGTATATTTTGGAGCTTGATCCTAAAAATGTTAAATAAATATGCAACGTTAAATTTAACAATAATTTCAACCATTACTGTATATACAAAACATTAGATTTTTACCATCCGAAAAAATGAGAGAGTATGAATAATAATTATATACTACATAATAAATATTTACCTATAGAGGTCTTTCATCAATCTCATTTCAGCAGCTGAAGACATTATTAAATTTTTTCCAAAACAAAATTTTTAAACCAATGCTAATAGCTCATGCAAGATGTCTGTCTATAGAAGATGCTATAAGTGAGTCATCCAGGTACAGTGTTACCACAGCCTGAACTCTAGGATTCTCACTTTTAGTTTGTAGATATTGAATCACTAATCCTACATAAAATATTATTACTATTTTTTATATGTTTCTTAATACATTTTCTTTTTTTTATTCATTATATCTAAAAGACTATTGGAGCAAACAGTTTTATTAGCATTTATTTCTAAATAAACTTTAGAAGCATTTATTTCACTTATTATATACTTTTCTAATTAATAAAAACATAAAAATAAACTTTTCAACTGATATTTTGAACCAGAAAAACCTCTATTGAAATCTGGATATCTAGTCATCCCAGAGGAAACTAAAGTCCAAAAGGGCTTACGCTGCCCTTCCATCTTATTTTCCCTTAGACTGGTTTAAGTTTCTATGAATCAGAATCAGTTCAGTGAATAAGTTCCCATTTGATTAATACAGTAAAAAAAAAAGTAACAAATCTTTTCATATAAGACTAAAAATAAAAGAAGGTAAATTTGTACGTATTTAATTAAGTATTATGTTTAAAAATTCAAATGTTCAATGCAAATATTATGTGTATGTGGACTTATAAACCCCTAATACATTATATTCTCTGTGATCTGAATGAATAAATCTTCTGAATGATCCCCTGTCAACAATTCGTCCGTATTATCATTCGGATTATTGTATAAAAATCTACTTTTCCTATGTGTCACCAATTTTTTTTTAATATTTAATATTTCTATACAATATAATAACTCAAATTGACTTTAAATAAATCTTTAAATTCATTTTCATTAAATACTGTTGGAATCGTGTATACTTACTTGATTTTATTTATTGTTAAATAATTTATGAATGAGTTCATGGCTGTTTGCTTATACTATATATGTCAGATGACATGTTAGGTAATATATATATATATGAGATCTAACTTGTCAGTTTACTGCATACAAATGAAGCAACTGATAAGTGGTGGAACACCTTGGGGAGCACTTCATCTAATTTGTGTCTTTCACACAAATATATTCCTCGCATAACACAACACAATCACAGACAAGCACACAGCACATAATGAAAATTAGCACGATGTTTCATAGAACACGGCAACACAAAATATTACTTAAAATGGTTTAACATCTGACCAACTGACACATGTGATGAAGATGGTCTGTTTCACAATTTTAGAAAAAAAAATTATAGCTTCAGGTAATATAGCAGACAGATTTAAAAATTAATACAAAATGTAATACATAAACATAGTAGCTGAACGGAGAAAGAGGACATACTTTCCCCAAACGTTAAAACTGGCTTATTAAAATGTATTAAACAAATTGATTTTTAAGACAAAGGAGGGCAATCTAAATCCTTGTTGTTATAAGTGTTCTTTTTCCTTCTATAGTTCTTTTTTCCTTTTATTGTTGTTCTTATTCATTCATTAACATAATTAATAAACACATAAATTCATTGATTAACATAATTAATAAACACATAAATTCATTGATAAACACAAAACAAAGAATTTATTATTGCCATATTTTCATATACAGTATTCATTAATACATAGTATTATCAACATGAGCTAATAACATTACAACTTATTATTTCATTTTTTTTAAACGTAATTAGTAGACCTGCCAATAATAATGACAAATCTTTAAAATGCTGACATGAAATAACGGTTGGTAGCCATCATTTCAGTGATGTATTAACCATGTATACAGACATACATATATAAATATATATCACTTTTCTTTTAAAAATATTCTCCTCAAAATGATATCTTGAAGTTGTGCAAGTGGTTTTTCAATAATTAAATAAAAAATAAGGCTCAGGAAGTAAGATATAAAGAGATCACCAGCAGCCATCCAAACCTTGAAAAAACAATAATTTTATTAATGACAATTTTTAAACATTATTAGAGATAACAATTGTTCCAAGAGATAATTATTAAGTATTCTTTACATATACACAAATAACTTATAAAATAAAAAAACTAGGACAGAAATAATATGCCTATTAACCACTACTACACTATTTAATAAAAACACACTAAGTTCTTTGGAAAAAAGGCAATTAATATTTTGTTACTTACTAAAACAGATGTGTCAACATAACTTGGACGCCTTTGAATTAACAAAGAATAACCTTGTACCAAAGGATGAATTAACATGACACACAGTGTCAATTTATTCAGTGGAACAAAAATTGAGTTGCTAAGAATTCTTTTGATGATGTAACCTATAAATTATAGAATTTTATCAATCAATGATTTAACAAACTTTATATATCTGTGTGTGTGTAACTATTCATAAAAAAGATAAAAATATAAACTATTACATACTATATATATATATATATATATATATATATATATATATATATATATATATATATATATATATATATATATATGTTTGTGTGTGTTTAAAATCTTTTCCTTACATGGTAACCCTACATAAGGACCATTAATTAAGGGCGCCATTCAAAAGAGAGCCATTTCTACAGGGGCCATCTGGCTCGCTTAGCTTCAGACTTCTTGCAAAACAGAGGGTCACTCACCATCGAGCTAAGTCACAATAAGCCATTTGGAGAAATTTCGGAGAAAAAGCTTATGAGCAGTTACCTTTGTTAGCCAGTTCCTTTGTTGTTAAGATAAATATTCGCAATAAATAGCCCAGGGCACAATTTCTTATTTTTTTATTTTCTTTCTAAATTTAAAATATCATTAATTAAGGAATTACAGTATAAAATCTAATGATTATCAATTAAAACTGCATTAATAAAAAGTTTATCAATATTTTAAATCATATTAAAAATATGTTTTGGTCAAATATTTTTATATATAGTTAAATAATACAGTTGACAGTTTATTTCACTTTTTTTAATAGTAAATATAGCTAGTTTTCTATTTATTATTTTAATTAAACTAATTCACGTTTTTTTAATTTTTTTTTTTTTAGGTGCTCTGATTGAGGGATATCAGTTCTACAATTTTTTTGTATGGGCAAAAGGGGCTCCTTTAAAAAAATTTGAGGCTTTACCCGAAAACTGAACCACAAAAAACGTTGAAAAATGAGTTTATATTATTTAAAAAAATTATTTAACGCTACATATTAATAAATCCTTAGCATTTCATATTTTTAAAATAATGTGTATCTGAAATAAAACAGTTTAACTAACAGTTTATTAATGTAGCAGTAACAAAGCCCTATGTTTATTACTTTTTTGAAGTGAGATCAGGCGTGCTCTACTCCAATTTTTCATAATTCAGCAGTACAGCCAGAACAAAAGTTAATAGCTCGGCATGGTTTGGATCCTTGGATTTTCAACTGGTTGGAAATCAAATCGAACACACTAAGCTATAGCAATTCAACCGAGCTTCCCCACACAAGCAGCGATGGGAATTTGTTTCTGTCCTCTCTGTACACAAGGCGAGTTTTGGACTGAACGGAGTCGTTCGGGCTCTTGGCTCACTCGAGTGTGACAGCCTTTAGACTTCCATTTATGATCCATGCCTTAAAGGCATTCCCACTACATGAATGATTACAAGAATTTTACATATAGCAAGAGTTCTACATTTAAGTTTTAAATAAATTCAATTTTAAAATTGTAGAAAATAAAGTAATATATAAAAAAAAAAACAGGAAAATAAAAAATTAAATAAATTAATTAAACAAGAAAAAAACTACTAAGTAAAGCCAACAAGAAATTACATATGCTGCCCATCTCTGGTCAATGAGTCAAAGTCTATATTTTTAATAAATTTGAGCAATTCTGTCTTATATTGAGAACAAACATTTCCATCTCAGGCCAATTTCCTTTCTTAAAAATTATAATTTTTATTAAATAAATCGCTGTCAGTGAAATAATTTATAGCCTGAAGTATATGTTTAAAGTTTTGGATTTGTCCGTCTTCATCATTTGAGTCTGTTTGTATTATGTTGAATCTTTTAAGATATTGTTTTGCATTACCATGTTATGTCAGTAATTGTGTGAGTTTGTAATCATTACTGTGAATACGATTGTAATTGTGAAGTGAAATTTGTGGGTTATATATATATATATATATATACCACAACAATATTTTCTTAAGAGCACCAATAATGCACACTTCAATTCCATTAGAGCACTTTTCATAATTCCACCATGTATTTTCCTCTCAGTACTTGATAAAATGATGATACTTTATATTAAGGCATTTCTTTTGCTTGTTGTTCCATCTGTCATTCATATGGAAACTACCTGAGTTTTTATCAAGATATTCAGAATTTTTTATAACTAAATCATTTTTATAAGGTAAATAATGAATCAATGTTAACTAATATAACCAAATTGAAGAAGCACTTTAACCTGAAATGAAAATCAAGGTTCAGGCAAATCACATTAATAAATATTAAAAGAAAATGACTGTATTTTTTCATGTATTAGTAATGTTTGGTTAAAGAACTAAAAACAGCATACTACCATATCCATTGAGGAAGGATGATACTATTAACCAGGTAATTCCAAGGGACCAAGTCATCCTTTGAACAAAGGGATAAACTATTTTCTCGATGTCTGAAGGAATTCTGTCTGGTATGTAAAATATCCATGAAGAAAACAGAGTTCCAAGCAACAGAATTGCTGTTATTAAAAGTCCTATTATCATCTGTCCCTAAATAGTCAAAATTCAAAACAAAAGGGAATTAGTATTTCTCTCTTAAAATATGCACACACACACACACACACACGCACATATAATTTAAAAAATAACTTCATTACGCTTTTGAAATGGAATTCCTTTTTCTGCAATTTGTGAGCAATGATAGCTGTCACCATACCAAAGATGTAAGGAGCAGCCCTCATATGCGTTGGGACATAGGCTTTGATGTAGTCGTCTTCGTTTCGGTAGTTTCTCACAAAGCTGTAACAATGTCAACTATTACAAAAACACTATAACCTTACTGATTACAAGATCTGACATTATTATTTATTCTTACTTTATATACAATTTCAAGATTGGTTCATATCCTTTATAGAAGACCACGACTGATGGTATAATTAAGGATATCACTAAAGAGCATCCTAAAAGAAAATATCCAAATTTCTTAAGTTTTGACATGATGTTTCCAATTATAACACAAATAATAAACATTTGCATATCCACAGCCAAGTACCATGAAGGCAGTAAACACTGAAACAAATACATCCGGATAAGGATTGACTTTCAGCAGTTAATTGAGTCCATCAATCCCGTGCTATTGCGAGCGTTTCTTACCTCAGCGCCAGGATCATAATAATTATTTATGTACAAAATATGAGACCAAAAGTTATTTCTGCATGCCTCAACCCTTGTTTGCCCTTCACTTCTCCATAATGGCTCATTCGTCTTTAAATGATTCAAAAATAAAAAGGAACATATTATCGCTACATAGACCGGAGTTGTCCTGTAATATCCTCAAGTATAATTACATGTTATTAGAAAAGGGTAAAGATTTGTCTACAATATGAGTTACCTGGCCCATTTATAAATTAGATAAACAATGATATTAATATTTCTCTTCTTCGCCATATCATTGAGTAGCTTTGTAAACATTAAGAAACCGGTAACATGAAGGAAAGTATTAACGATAACATTTCCACTCAAATTTATCGTTTCTATGAGTTCTGTGGTCCTCTAAAGAAAAGAAAAAAAATAAACAAAAAAAAAAACAACGAAGTGTTTGATCCTAAAACATAAATAGATTATAAACAAAAACATCCAATCAGGTAGCAAGAAAACTGATACTTGTTTTAGTATTTGACTTTATTTGTTAACAGTGGCAGCTCGCTTTTAGGAACTGTGCAACTGTAGCGCCCATGTTTTCACTTGATATTATCAATAAAATTCAATATAATGAGTCCTTTATTCTTTAATTCTTTCATTTTACTTGTAAAACAAATAATCCTTAAGTTTATGCCAGTAACTACACCACAGTTTATGAAAAAGATACAAAAATCTTTGTATGGAACTGTGGACTTCACAATTCCAGCAGCATGGTGTTTAGCTGCTGTGCGTATGTGCACATGGGAAGCTGCACGCAAGACTGCGGGGAGAACGATCACTGTCGAGAATTTTTGTGTTGGTGGAATTTTTTTTTTTTTTTTACGCCGCGTGCGTTATGCTTAAAATCGTTTGCCATATTCTTGTATGTGATAAAGTTTTGAATTAGATTCTTATCTTACTTCTTGCTATTCTGTTTGGTAATTATTTTGTATTTAACAGAAAACTTTAACCATGGCATTGCATCCCCCATCCTTTAGCGAAAATTTAAAATTTCATTTTTAAATAAATTGATCAAGTTTGAACTGTAATAATTTATGTTATAATAAGTATAAAATGTTTAATTTGATTCTTTTAGGATTTTAATAAGTTTCATATTAAATTTTCTTTTTATACACGTTTGTTTCCTTATATAAAATTATAAATCAAAGGATACAAATTTTCTGGAGCAGCACCATCACTAATTTTATCTACGAGCCGCCACTGGTTACTAAAAATAATAGAAACAGTTTTATATTATTTTGCTGAATGGAACCATACATAGACTGCTCTACTCCGATGTTAGTATAAAATAGGAGTTATAATGTTTGTTTGAAAACAGAATGTGACAAAAGTAAACATGATTCTAAGTTTTGATGACTTCTCTTTTCCTTTGATGTTTTTTTTTTTTTTGTAACAGAGTTGTGTGTATAAAAAAAAATGTAAACTTCATGGTTTATGCCAGTTATATACAAATTTCTCTTGCACTGCAATCGACAGATTTTGACTTAATGAGTTTTTTTATCAAATAGGCTAGGTTTTGACATATTATACATAATTCAAAAATAATAAAAGGGCAAAAACCTTGATAGTTTTTATAAGAAAAAGTTCCGCCTCACAAAATGCGAATGAATATATATATTTGTTCTTTCAAAACTCTAGGATGTCTGATAATTCATAAAAAGAAGTAGCAATTCTGACAATCCAAAATATCTTTATTTAGTGTTTAACTCACCTGTCTATAACAACATCAACATTTCGAGGTTGTTAACCCATCCTAAGGATAATTTTCTTTTAATTAGTGTATACTTATTTACAGGGTACTGTTTTGTCATAATGGTTACACTAGGAGTTATCAGCTCATACTTGTTTCTATTGCTTGAAACTGATAGAAACAAACCGTTTAAAGAAATAGAAATAAGTATGAGCTGATGACTCCTAGTGTAACCATTATGACAAAACAGTACCCTGTAGATAATTAAACACTTCTTAAAAGAAAATTATCCTGAGGATAGGTTAACATCCCCGAAACGTTAATGTTGTTATAGACATGTGAGGTGAACACTGAATAAAGATATTTTGGATTGCCAGAATTGCTACTTCTTTTTATGAATATATTTGCTTTTTACAAGATAGATTCAAGCCACAAGACGCATTAAAAGCGGTCTGAAAATGATGCTAATTACCTTAATACGTTCAAAATTCCAAACAATCTTTAAGAATTGATAAAAAGACACTTGCAAGACGTGATATGTATCATAGGATAATGTGGGGCAAGTGAGCACTAAATTTTACAAAGTTCAACTTTACGGGACTGTAAAATTTTTATTTTTGAAGCTATATTTTTCCTCTTTTTTAAATAATGTTCCTTAGACGATTATGTTTAAATATTACATTCATACTTCTGTTTCAACCACGTCCATTTTAATGCGATTAATAATTTAATTGAATAGTACTTAGTACTCACTTGGCTTAGTACTCAATGAGAAGCGAGGGCTATTTACATCATAACGAGGAAGGCTATCTGAAGACCGAAAACCTTTCTGAACTTATAAACGTGTATATAAAGAAGTCACAAAAAACAATTGACCCGATCTCATCTAGAGTCTTAGCCGGCGAAAGAGGGGTGAATTACAAATTAGATAGTGCTTGAGGCGTATTCATAGCTGAACTAAGAGCAATTTTAAAAGCAATGCAACTAGCCTCATCATCAGCAGACAATCACTAGTCTATTGCTCTGAATCCCTGAGTACCCTCAAAGCTATTTTTATTTATTTTTTTCTCCGGATAATCTCCAATTTCAGGAAATTCACAATATCTGGTTATATAGTAAACAAAAGTTTGATGTGGAATTGGACAATGCCGTTTGACCCACGATTACTTAAAGATTCAACTCACATCCACTTCAACTATTGTTATTGCAAACTATTTGTGGTATAGGCGATATCGAATTGAATGTATCGATTGGTTACCTACGGGAACGCGGGAGAGACTCATGTTTTTCTGATTATGTTTTGGTTATATACTGTTTTGCATTGTTTGTGAGCAAAATAAACGTTTTAGTTCGAGCAAGTTGTTTAATTTATGTTTGTTTTAAAGACATTACAAAATGGCGAAGAGGATTGGTATCTTTTTAGCAACAACCGAAGAATAAAAGTTGAGTGTTTTATCTTCATTGATTATAATTGGATTCCAAATATGAGTGAAGGAGCGATTGTCAGACAGTTGCGAGAATTTTCTCTTCAAAACTAGTGGCAAGTGTACAAGCCTCGTATGAAAAGTGTTTTTAATGCTAATAAACATTTTTTCAATTGACGCCTAAAACGCGGCACATTTCTAAACGCTTTGAGCGAGGACGCTTTCAAATTATTAACAAATTTAGTCATTCCGGGAAATCCGGAGTCTACTTCTTATAAGGAACTGGTTGTTTTGTTAGATGATCATTTCTCGAAGACAGAATCGGTGTTTCAAGTTTTACAATGCTGTTAGAAAGCAAAATGAGAGCGTAAATGAATGGATTACACAACACCGTAAGTTGGCGGGAAATTGTAAGTTCGGCAATGACCTCGACAAAATGTTCGTCGACAGATTCGTGATTGGAATGCAAAAGAGCCCCGCTTGTGACCGTTTATTTGAAGAGGACGCTGAAAAGCTTACGATTGCGGATGCAATTCGGATTGCCACTAATAAAGAAATCACGGAACAGCAGTATAGACTTTTGGATGTTAAAAAAGAACCTGCTGGGTTTTGTAAAGGTGAATTATCACAAACTAACGACTCATAAACTACATTTTCCAAGAAAAGTAAACAATTTGTATATGCTAGTTCGTCTGGAGTAGAGAAAAACGATGTTCTGTTTGCGGTTATACTAACCATGAATTTTCAAAGTGTAGATTCAAAAATTATTCTTGCAATAAATGTATGCGGATTGGACATTTAGCAAAACTGTGTCCGAGAAATAGCAAGTCTGAGTGGTTGGAAAGACCCCAGACTCAATCTATTGATAGTAGAAAACAGTAAAGTAAAGAAAAAACGCATTTTGTGTCAGAAGATCTCAGTGAACAGTTAGAGTCTCTATATAGTATTGAAGCTACTGGAGATACGGAATTCGGTTATCACGTTACTCTTAAACTGAATCGGAATATTGAAATATCTTTTCAGGTAGACACAAGATGTCTGAGTACGATTGTACCCCTTTTGGTGTACAAGGAAAACTGCGCACATTTGCCATTGGAAAGTCTTTCATATCGTATTTCAACGAAAAATCTCGATCACTAGGGGCTGTAAATGTGTCTGTCGAATATAAAAATCAAGAATATTATATGACGTTTCACGTGGTAAATTCTACTGGGCCTCCACAACTGGGGAGATCGTGGTTTGAGCATCTTGAGTTTAAAATAATTGTTCCTAGTAATCAATGGATAGTTCTGCCACTGCTTTTCAATAGTGATTTGTCAACGGTATTGTTCCAGAAGGCGGTACAGAATTTCCCCGATGTTTTCACTGATCGGCTGGGCAAGTTCAATAAAGGAAAAGTTAAATTGGATTTTTCACCTAATCCAAAACCCAGATTCATGAAAACAAGACCTGTGTCATTCGCCATGAAAGCTGGTGTTAATTCGGAGATCGACCATTTGGTTCATGATGGAGTTCTTGAACCAATAGACCAATAGTCCGTGGGGATCACCAAACGTCCCGGTATTCAAGAAAGATGGGTCAATTCGTACATGTGGGGATTAAAAATTGACAGTGAATCCCCACCTGCTCAATGATCAACACCCACTTCCACGAGAAGTTCTTTTTCAACGAGTACAGGGTTCAGTTTCGCAGTTCAGTTTTTGCGAAAGTCGACATTTCACATGCTTACCAGCAATATGAGATTGATGAAGAATCACGTGGCATCCTCATAATATCAACACAGAAAGGTTTGTTTCGTTACACTCGTTTGACTTTAGGCATTGCTTCAGCTCCAAGAAAATTTGAGAAAGCTATGGTTGTTTTCCTTTCAGGATTGGAAGGTACATCAGTCATACTCGACGACGTGTTAATAGGAGCTCGGAATGTTGAAGAATTGTGGACTAAAGTCTTCAAAGTACTAGAAAAGCTTCGAGATGCAGGGCTCACTGTGTCTATTAAGAAATGTGAGATTGTCAAGACCTCAATCGAATATCTTGGCTTCAGAATAGATGCTTAGGGGCTTCGTTCAACTGATGGAAAGGTTCGTGCAATTTTGGAAGCCCCAATACCGAATGATGTTAAGGAACTCCAGGCTTTTTGGGAGTAGTAAACTTCTTGTCAAAGTATCTGCCGGATTTAGCAACAATTAATCACCACTCTACTGTTTCCTGAAAAAGGGGCACCCGTGGAATTGGAATAATGAATGTGCTCGAGCTTTTTATAACATCAAGAGGCTAATTCTTGAACATCGAAGTCTTGCTGTTACAATTCAGACTCCTCAATTCGTTTAGCGGTGGATGGATCTGACTTTGGAGTGGGTACAGCGATATGCAGATGGATTAGATCGACCATTGACATTTGCTAGCCGAACGTTGTCTGAGGCCGAGAAGTCAGGATCTGCTACATAAGGATGTTGCAGCCTTGATGTTTGGAATTAGCAGATTCTATAGTTACTTATACGGACTAAAGTTCATTTTGGTAAACCATAATAGGCCCCTATTATCGATCTTTGGAGCAACACATGGTATCCCAACCTGCGCTGCAAATAGGTTGCAGCGGTGGGCTCTTATTTTGTCTTATTACGTGTATGATGTAGAATGGGTAAAGTCTGAGAAAAATATCGCCGATTGGTTTTCTCGAACACCACTTCCTGAATGCCCAATATCAAATGAGTCTGACCTATGTATCAAATATATTTTTGACATTTGCAGTGACCTTCCATTGAGCTACAAGACAATTTTGGCACCAACCAAGAAGGATGACATCCTTATGAAGATCAACACCTTTTTAAAGTTCGGATGAGGACGTCGAAGAGATAGTACGATCTTGTCATGCCTGTAACGCAACTAAGGATAATCCCCCAAAGGCAACTCTAGTACCGTGGGAATGGCCAGCTAAACCTTGACTCGTCTTCATATAGATTATCTGGAACCAGTGGAGGGACGTTATTTCTTCATTATCATTGATAGTAACACAAAGTATATTGAAGCTTTTTCCACACTCTCAATGACCACAGAAACAATGAAGATCTTGAAGCAGGTATTTGCTCGTTTCGGGTTACCTGAAACCATTTTTTCTGACAAATTTTCGGCTCTTGATAGTGAGACTTTTAGGAATTTTTTCAGCACAATGGCGTTGACCTCAAATATGGAGCTTCATTTTCACCAAAGATCAATGTTGCAGCTGTACGCTCTATTAAACGTAGTTTGAAGACGGCTGTGGTAGATTCTTCTGCTCAGATTTGGATGTGAATCTGAATAGATTCCAGTTGGATTATCGTAATACACCTCATATTACCACTGGAGTTTCCCCCGCTCAGGCATTGATTGGCCGTCAGCTAAGGACCAGCCTTGACCTCTTACGACCTCCTGCTATGTCTACCAAGGTGCAAATGGCTCAGGAAAAGCAAGTAAATGCATACCGTGGGTACAGCTTCTGATTCTTATCCCAAAGGAAGTTTAGTTTATGTCCGAAACTATAGGAATTCAGGTGAAAAATGGATTGCGGCATCCGTGGTTAGTTGCTTGTGATCTCGAAGGCTTCAAGTTTTCGTCCCGTCTTTGAATAGACATTGGACCAGGCATGTGGACCAAATCTATGGGTCTTCTATTTCACGTGAGTATCTGCCGGCATCTTCAAGTCTTGCGGAACCTGCTCAGGATACGAATGAGGCAACATTAGACCCAACTAAGGTGACTTCAACCAGTCAAGAGCCACCTCGCCCACAACGGATAAAAAAACCGACAGCAAGATTGATCGAGGAAATATAAATTATGGTTACGTGTTTTGCATATTCTATATATTTAAATTTTGTAATTATTTTTTGTTTCATATTTTGATGTTATAATTTTGTTTATTGTTTGTTGTTCATCTTTATTTGTTTTTAATTTTGTTTCATTTATATGTATTTTAAATTATTGTAATTATTACATTTTTTCTGAATTAGAGGGGAGAGAATGTGGTATAGGCGATATCGAATTGAATGTATCGATTGGTTACCTATGGTAACGCGGGAGGGACACATGTTTTTCTGATTAGGTTTTGGTTATGTACTGTTTTGTATTGTTTGTGAGCAAAATAAACGTTTGAGTTCGAGCAAGGTGTTTTGCTTAATTTATGTTTGTTTTAAAGACATTACACTATTGATGTTTTATCGACCTATTACTATTGTAAAACGGGAATCCTATGAATCAGAGGTACTAGTACTCTCTTCTACTAACTGTGGAATAAAAAAGAAAAAAAACAAAAACAAAAACAAAATAATATTTCGCTTGCATTACGTGAGTGTATAATTTATAATTTAAAAGGAGTTGGATTCATCTTTCGATCTGAAATGAAAAACTAAATACTGTACTACCTGTTCATGATCCTCAGCATTTAATACGGGAAAGGCGTAACTTATCAACATCCTATGCCCGTAGATAATACAAAACATTGATAAAACTTTGATCCCGCTAATAAACTGCAATTCTTGTTTTTTTTCTGGTTCAAACAACGCTGGGCAATTCTGGAGTAACGAAAACGTCAATAATAAATTATCTAAAACGAAAACCATAGTTATTGGTATTAAAAAAAATGCAAATGACCGGTAATGAATATTGTAATAATATGGCAAACAACTTGTTGTGAAAATGATTACCTTTGATTTCTTTTTCTTTGTTTCTGTACAAGAAGTGATGTAAAAGAGTGGCGATAAAAGCCAAGAGAATAAAACCAGCCATTGTGAATCTGTAATGTAAAAAAAAAAAATGAAAGCATATTTATATATTCATGTTTAGAAATGAAATATTATGAACAAGGCTTGTATCTGTTAATCTCTATGTTAAGGAAATATATTAATTGTGTTTTTATACCTTTTTGGGCCTTTGACTATCTTTTAACACTGTATAAGTCACAGATACTACCTATTCCACTACGACAATATGAAAACTTTTGCTATGTTTCTGTTCTGATCCGCTTTCTAGTGCCGAGTGGAGGTTCAGAAATGACATATTTATATATTTGTATTATATATTTTCAATCTCTATTGAATTAATAAAATGGCAAGATAACACAAATCCCCTATGGTTAACTAGGGGAGTGAGCCATAAAAATGACCGATTTCTTTTCTTGAAAATTCTAATTAACAGTTCATCTTTATTTGTTTTTCAAATCCAATTGATATTACTTAAATCTCTAGTCTATACTAAATGAATACTTTAAATTACCTAGTCTTGCTTTCAATTTCGTCTTAGCATCCAGTTAAACAACATGGCACTAAAATTTGAAATATTGGTAGTACTACAACATTATTGAAAATGTAAAGTTTACATCGCCGAAACAACACGTTTGGTGCTCTTTCTGGGCATTGTGTGAGTAGATGGTTCTAGAAATTTCAGACTGGAGATTTCAGCCTCGATAGGAAAGAGGGTTCAGGAAGGAAATCATCATTCGCGGGACTCTGTTGAGATAGACCCAATGAAAAGTACTCGGGAATTGGCAAGAGAGCTTGGAGTTTCCCAATCCAATGGCGTACGAAGGGGTGGGGAGGGGGGGGGGGAGGGGAGATCAGGGGAATATGTTCTTCAACCTTTACCACCTGCAAGATTGGGACCTATTATTTCACTTCGAAGGTCTTCATTCCACTTGATACCAATATTCCACATATTAAAATAAGTATGTCTATTCTATGACTAGTTAGCTTAACTGATATTTAATATTTATTGTTGATCAGAATATATGCTCTTAGAGATGGTGTGTCAGTTACAAATCACTAAAACCAAGTTGCGTGTTCAAAACTATCTGATATATTTTCTTCAATTCTACAGGAATAGTTAGTTATATTATATTCATGTAAGTTAGGATGAACGAGAGGTAACCAAGTTGATGATGAATTATTTTTGTGATGATGATTATAAAAAAATAATTGAAACCTGTTATTATGAAGTAGGAAGTGTTTATTAATATAAAAAAATTCTCAATTGAAGGATAAATTCTGATTTTTGTCCAAAATCACATCAATTTGCACTGTATGTCGGATGTAGTCGTACAATTTATTATTATTATTAATTTGCACAACAGTATTTAACAGACCTGGGCCTCTGAAACAAATTTCCGCCAGGCTTCCCTGTCGACGGCCACTATTTTCTATCTTCTTATACCTATACGGCTAAGATCGTCTTCGACGTCGTCGATCCACCGCAGCCGGGGCCTACCCCTAATTCGCGCCCCTCCTGGGCGGCCTTAGAGTAGTGTCTTTGGCGACCTCCTTTCCTCCATCCTCTCTACATGCCCTAATCATTTGAGACGGTACCTTTTAACAGTGACCACGATGTCGTCATTCTTATAGAGCTTATATAACTCAACGCTTTTCCTTATTCGCCACTGATCATTTGTTCTCTTGGGACCGTATATTTTTCTCAGGACCTTCCTTTCCCATATTGTCAGCAACTTCCCGCTTTCCTGAGTCAAAAAACATGTTTCACACCCGTAGGTAACCACTGGCCTTATAATAGTTTTATAAACTGTTATCTTCGCGACCCATGACAGTTCCTTTGGTTTTAGTGTTTTTGCTAGTGCATAAAAACACTTATTGTCTGCTGTGTTTCTGGCATTAATTTCAGCCTGCATTTTGTTTTGGTCTATCACTACCACTCCAAGGTATTTGAATTCATTACCGATTGGAAAATGATGCTGATTAATTTGTATTGATTCACGTATTGCTACATTTTCCCTTGAGGATTTCATAAACAGACTTTTTCCTTCATTTATCATCAAGCCTAGTTGCATTGCTGTACTTTCGAATTCTTCGATCGATCCTGTCAGAGTAATCTACGGGCGCTGATAAGAATCATCGGCATACGCAAGGCATTGGGTTAGGCGACTATAAATCGTCCCTCCAGGATTGGTCCTTATTGGTCTAACAGTCTGCTCCAGCGGTCGATTAATAGGACTGACGATATTGAGTCTCCCTGCCTTACATCAAAGCTGTTTGAGAGTGTATTTTGTATCATGATTTTACTTTGATTTACTTTAAAAAAACTTAAGTTTGCCAAAAACCAGCCCAGTATTAATTACATAATCATTGATTTAATAAGTACATATATAATGCATTGATAATAAAAAACTTTTATTATCTCAAAATTAATGGGTTATTAGTGGTTCTGTTTTTCCTAAATCTATAATTGATTTAAAAAATAAAAGAATATATGAATTAAAAATTATTTAAAGGTGTTCGGTTGCAAAAAAAGTTTTTTTATGAGAACTTACAGGTAGGCCTGAGTTCCAGCAGTCAGCTTCACAGAAAGATTTCTAGCCTCGCAGTTGAATTCGTTGACAGTTACGTTGACGGTTATGTTACTCTTCTCAAAGAAGGGGACGATTGCACTTCGCAAGGACTCTTCTAAATCGGAATGATCGCAACCCGAGGGTATACAAACAGACCAGTAAAAATTGTCCCTATGTTTTATTCTAGGATCTTTCACTCTCTAAAAAAAAAAAAGAAGATATAATCAGATGCTTCGCAGGATAATTCTATAAAACACGAATAAATGGAAGACAGGCGTTTTATGAGCTGCTATATTATCATTTAGTAACACTAAGTCGCAGAACCGTATATTTTTGTAGAGTAAAAAAAGAACTAAAATCGTAATCCAAGCATCTATACATATAATGTTTACACTCATTGTCAGTCAAGGAATACCCACACCATACTCCTCCCTCCACTTATGAAAGTTCCAAGTTTCAGTTTGTTTAATGTTCAAAAATTTAGCTATGCCCCACAGTCCATGGTCATAGATCCCATAGGTTTTTTGTATTAGAAGTTTATTCGATGAATGGTGAACGGTTCTGTCTTGTTAAAAATTGATAAATTTTTAAACACTATTAATTCAATGGTGCAACCCAAACATATTGCTTTACTGCTAAGACAGCTAACTGGATCAAATTATGTTTAAAAAACCTACAAACCTAGTTTAATGATAAAAATACTGATATTCTAACAAACATATTAAAATAGAGTCAATAAGAATAAAAAATAAATTAAAATTCACAATAATATAAAAATATCACACATTAACAATATAAATATATATATACAAGTTATTTATGGACAAAAAGCAGAACATCGCAGAAGAAAACGCCTGTTTTTTGAACAGGTCTTCCGGTTCTAAGAACCCATGCTGCCTGAAATTTGAAGCCACTTAGAATATTTTTTTTTCAGAATTGGGACCAACACTCGTGATTGTTTAAATTTAAAACATATAAATAACCTCCCTCTAGAAGCGGAAAAAATATAATATAAATACCAATAAGAAATGATATAGAGGATATATTTTTTACAGGTTAGGCTTAAAAATTGGCAACATTGTCTCTTGTGGCAGTAAATTTAACTGTTGACAGATGATTTATGCTCAGTTAGTTTTGATATTTCACCATGGATAAACAATCTCATAGCATGGATAGCAATCTCGGTGAGAATGTTAGAATCAATGGAGAGCGCTATAGAGCCATTATAGCTGACTATTTCGTTCCTCAATTAAATGGCTTTAATACGAGCAGCTGTGGTTTCAACAAAATGGTGAAACATGCCACATAGCGGGAACATTCGATGAGCGCATAATTTTTTGTTTTCTGGAATTTCGCACATGATTTTTGATGGATCTGTGAACTGGCCTACTTGATTATGTAATCTTATCCCTATGGATTATTTTCTACGCCGATAAACCACAGACGTTGGAAGTCAACATCCGCTGCGTTGTAGCCGATATACGGCCACAGATACTGAATAAATTGGTACAAAATTGAACATTCAGATTGCGCTTGCTTGCGCTGACGATTGCCTGAAATGATGGCTAAACATTAATGGTATAAAACTATATTTTCATAAGGTCAATACTATGGACATTAACATTGTTTTTGATGGGATTTATTTCAGTTTAAAGTTGTATACCACTAATAAAGACACCCTATACGAATATAGAAATAAATAATCTATAAAAAATTAAATAAATATACGAATAAATACATATTTTTTTCTTTGGAAAATATGAAGAAAATGCCACTGAAATATTCATATAAAAATAACTATGATGCCAATTCAAAACAATAAATTAAACAACTAATACCTTGACCTTCTCCCAGACAGAGCTGAAGGGTCCTGGAGAGGTGTAGAGCAAAGATTCATCCCCTGTGTCGTTGTAGTAACGAGGTATGAACTGGAGATTAGCCAGGCAATGCCTACCGTAGATATTATACTGTCGTACATGAATTTTAACACACTGGTCGTAATTTCCAAAATTGTAATCGCTACCACTGACAATGCCCGATTCCGCCAAAACAGAAGAGTCCAGCACTATAATTATATGAAATAAATTAATTATATTATATAGTTTATTACCTATTATTGATTATTGTCCACAAGTGATATGTTGTAACACTTTTCAATAAAAAAAAAAAAAATGATATTCTGTGTTTTCAGGTACAAGTGGTTAATATAATGAAGAGTTTTCTAACTTACTTTGCACAGCCCATAATGTCAAGTTACTGAGGTGCTGCTTGTAAAGTAATCCTTGAAACGTGCATTCTTCATTTTTACTCGACTTCGGGTAGAAGTTGGACAAAGCTAAAGGCATCAATTGGGAAACCCAACGAACTGATCTCTCGTCTTCCACAGGCCATGATTTGTTTTGCAGATTGTCTTCTAAAACTATAATATATACTTATTACATTAGTGATTTAATATATATATATATATATATATATATATATATATATATATATATATATATATATAATCGTTTGTGCGTCAGTTTGTAATTGTTTAACTTCTGAACTACTAGACCGATTAATGTCATATTCACACAATATATTTGGTTATTCAAGACGATGGTTCATTGCTATGGTATAATCCGATAGGTAGGGCTGTGGTCAAGTTATTAACAAGTTATATACTAATAAGGTGGCACTTCAGGTAAGTTATGTCCGTATATTTCTTCAAGTCGTTCAAACGAAAGTTGAGATTTCAAGGGAAGTTGTAATTAAACGGCCAACAAAAACGAAAAATGTGTGATTCTTCTTTAGAAATCAATAATCACTTTTTAAAATACTAGAAATGGTTCCTTAGGAAAAGCACATAGTTAAGCTTTTGGTATTCTACCACATAAATGATATAGTGAACAGTTTGATCGACATTTTTCAGTTTCATTACATTAACGGGCTTATATTAGTACAATAATTCAAGTAAATGTAACAATTATATATATGGAAAGTTCCAAACAATAAGCCAAGAGTCTCAAAGATAACAGAAAACAAATCACCTGTCGATATTTCGCCAATTCAGGACAGAAGGTTAGAAAAAACAAAAGGAAAAAAATAAAAATATATATATATATATATATATATATATATATATATATATATATATATATATAAAGCAAAAGATGCAACACATCTAACATCCACGATCCGAATGACACTAACCAGAGACAGCACACCACACCAAGACCCAGGAAAATGCTGAAGGAAAAAGGAGGTTACATGACAACTGCTGGAAAGGTTAAACCGCTCCGTGGAATGTGACTATTGCTAATTTTCGTTAATAATAAAAATGTAAAACTACTAAAAAAAATTAATATTTTTTTGTTTTGTTCTCACGTAGCATCAAAATCATGGATTTCTTAGCTGCATCAATCTATACTAAACCAAACAAGGGTAAATTCTTTACGTGTTTGTACTCTATAATTTTTTTCGTCCGGGGCATCGTTTAGGAGCATCTACTCTTGGTCTAGTGGGATCCAGTTAAATGGGGACCAGAAAGGGATCTCCGAGTAACGTTTTGTTCATTTATCCTGCTTGGGGAGGTGATAACGAGTTTCAACTTTGTTTCCTCGAATTTTTTCCGAAAGCATATAAAAAAAAAGGAAAACAAACAATTTGTTTTTTCTATTTTGCTATAACTTGAAAATCATGTATTATTTGAATACGTTTTAATTTTCATTCTATAATAACTTCAAGGAGAGTAAATTATCTAAAATTTTGATTCCAAAGACTTTTTTGTTAGGCCGCTCCGTTTTTAAGTGAGCGCAAGTCTAAATTGTAAATAAATAAAGACTGAATATAGAAATTATTTTTTTAGCTATTTTTTATATTTGCTGGTAAAATTTGAGCTAATGAAGTAGAAATTAGTAAAAAGCACCCAAAAAACATAAAGGAGAACAACGTTTGTTTGAAACTTTTTTTGATATAATGTATATTTTCTGATAAACGATGCTTTTTTTACAGTTTACTTTGGCCAAAACCATAATGAAGCTAGGTACCGATTTAGATTTCCGGATTATCAAATCCGTAATCTACGCAAAAAGGAGCTGAATCTTAGCCGTCTTGGTGGAAACGTAGGTGAGCTGCTACGGATTAACCGCAGCCTAACTTGCACGTCAGATAAGTGATAGAAATAATTTATTACAATTTATTATTTCTAATAAATTATTATTTTATTTTATCTGAATTAATTTAATCATTTCTTTACTAAAAGACGGCAGTTGCGTCTCTTTAAGAAGATATAGCCTTTTCTTTAGTCACTTATATTACAAGAAACATTTTTCGTTTTTTCTCGTGTATCATTTCAGTTTAATTAAACCTTTCTTATTTATTAATTTTCAAATTTTCCCTAATATTATATCTATACACAAAAAACTAAACCGATAATAATAGACAACCAAAGAGAGAAAAATGAATAAACCAGCTGTTATACGATCTCCAAATCAAAAAAGAATAAAAAGAAGTTGGATAAGTACTAGCAAATCTAATATAAATGAATGTAACAATCTGTTACATATATTTACCACCGACAGAAAGAATCAATGAAACAGCTCTTATACAACTCATTACTGGCCTACCTGCCCCTTATATTGTAGTTGGAGACATGAATGTGTCTCATCATTCCTGGAGCACAACAACACCTAGCAGCAGGGGAAATATCATTAGAAGAATCATTGATAATACTTATTCACTGATACTTAACACAGGAGAAGCCACATATTTCTGCCCAAGATCCGGATCTACATCTGCAATAGACTCAACTTTCATATCACCAAACCTTTATACACAAGTAACCTGGAGTGTCTGTAACGACCAATATGGGAGTGATCATTTTCCAACATTATTACGTTTCAATGCGGAACTACCCAAGATCAAAAGACATCGAACATGGATCCTTGAAAAAGCTAATTGGGGAAGAATTCGGAGAAAAAAAAATCTACAGCGTACCACTCAGAAAGCGTACTTTACGCAGAATATGATACAATCAGCCCTTCAGACAATTCCAAAAACAAAAGGAAATCCCAAAACAATCCATTCACCATGGTTTAATGAAGAATGCCGGGAACCCATTAATAAAAAAAATAAAGCCCTTAAAGAGTTCCAGCGAAACCCTAATAGAGACAATTTAATAAAATACAAAAACCAAAAAGCAATAGTCAGAAATCTTGTCAAAAAAAAACCCAGGATTTCATACATTGAATCAATGAACATTAACACTACCATCAAAAAAGTATGGCAATAAATCCATAGTATAGCTGGTAATCTCAATAAGGAGATCCCGATCCAGAAATTCCAAAATAATATTATATCAGATCCAAAAATAATAGCAGAAATTCTAATACATCATTTTGCAGCCACTTCAAACACTGATAAACTTAATCAAGATGATAGCCTACAAGAAATAAACTTTACTCCCTGTACAAGACGGGATATCTTATCGCAGCAAGACTATAATTGTCCCATAATAATACAGGAGCTACAAGCGGTAATAGATGAAGTAAAATCCTCTTTCCCCGGTAAAGATGAAATTCATAATATTATGGTAAAGCACTTTCCCCCTGAAATTAGTAATGAACTCCTGAAAATATTCAATAGAATTTGGGAAACCTCCAAATACCCCCCAGCATGGCGATAGTCACCCCAGTACTGAAACTGGGGAAAAATAAGTTACATCCTAATAGTTACCGACCAATATCACTAACTAGCTGTTTGTCGAAACTATTAGAGAAAATCGTTAATATACGTCTGATATGGGTGATTGAAAAATTTAACCTCTCGTCCTCAATACAAAGTGGTTTTCGGAAAACAAGATCCACAATAGACCAACTTGTGACTATGGAGGCTGATAGCCTTAACACTTTTGTAGACCAAAAAGAAGCAGTGGGAATAGTTTTTTGATATAGAAAAGGCATATGACACTATTGACAGGGAAATAATTTTAAAAACATTATATGGATGGGGCTTCAGAAGAGCGATGCCTAAGTATATACAAAGCTTTTTACTGAAAAGATATATAAACGGGAGAGTGGGAGAATCGATCTCTAGTCTTAAAGAAACAGTTAACGGAATCTCACAAGGAATTGTCTTGAGTTGTAGTTTATTTGCTGTTGCAATCAACTCAATAGTCAAAGAAATACATGGGTCAATCAAAGAATTTCTGCACGATGATGACCTGGCGATTATTTTAGAGTTCAGGAGTCAGGAGGGGATGAGAAGAATTCTACAGAATACATCGAACCGTTTACAAGCTTGTCCAACTCTTAGACTCTATACACCACTCTGGAATAAGACTTGCTATCGGAACTTTTAGGACCAATCCTATAGAAAGACTCTGTGTTGAGGGCTCCATTGCTCCTCTCCTATTCCGAAGGCAGGAACTAATTAACAATTATATCGCAAAAATTAAACTCCAGCCGACAAATCCTGCCTACCCCTATATATTTCATCTCAGTCAAAGCAGAAATTATGGAATAAACCCAACAAGATCTGCTCCATTTGGCATCAGACAAAGAGAAGTCTATGATATGCCCATAGATCCTGCTGACCCTATCTTTAGAACATCCCCCTGGATATAACAACCTTTTAAAATAGATTTAACTTTCAAACACATCGGTCCAGGTTCCAATAAATATAAATTCCACAATATAATACAAAAATACTCAGGATGTGAAATAATATACACTGATGGATCCAAGCAAAATGAGAATATCGGCTTCGCAGTAATTAAGAATGGGACTCCCTAGAAGTATTAATTACCCTCATCCTCAACAATATATATAGCAGAACCGCAGGCGATTTCCACAGCACTTTATTTATCAATAAACAGTAATAGCTCAAAAATATTAGTATGCTCTGATTCATACTCTGCCCTTCTGAGTATAGCAAATTTAAATACAACCGGGCCCACATTAAATAAGATACACATTTATATAGAAATATTAAATTATCTCAATAAAAGTTTGAATTTTCACTGGATCCCAGGACACTCCGGGATACCAGGAAGTGAGATAGCGGATAAAGCAGCAAGAGAAGTTGCTCATATGAATATTCCACCTCTCCAAATATACGAGCCTAATGACATAAAGACATATCTAAAATATAGAGTTCGGAAAAAATGGGAGTCCATGTGGGCAGAAATTCCACTAACTAACAAATTAAGAATTATCAAAAAAAACTACAAAACAGTGGATAAGTGCTGTTAGAGGACAGAGAAGAGAAGACGTGGTTGTTGTGTGTGTGTGTTGGGTGTTGTTGTAGTTGTGCCCAGGGTGAGGTTTGGTCATACCAACCTGACTCACATATATTTAATTATAAAAGAAG
The DNA here is from genome assembly GCA_948150685.1 of Rhaphigaster nebulosa. NCBI lineage: Eukaryota > Metazoa > Arthropoda > Insecta > Hemiptera > Pentatomidae > Rhaphigaster > Rhaphigaster nebulosa. The sequence continues at coordinate 92,120,574 of OX411307.1, read as the reverse complement.
TTCAACCAAATTGCGAAACCTGTCAGTCTCCATTAACTATACAACATATAATAGAGGAGTCCACAATACTGCATCAGGCTTTTGTAAATAATAAAATACCTCGTTGTAGAGAGATGGCATCAAAAGACTCACGAGAATCAATTGATAAAATCAAAAAACTATAAAAAGAAACTCGATTATCCCATAAAATATAAGAATTTATAATAAAAACTTGTCTAATAAACGAACAATTACCTATGGATCATTGTACATGACAAAAGGAAATAATCTGTATCAAATGTATGTTGGACGTGTGTGTATTTATATCTATGTGTGTGTTTACGAGTATATGTACATATTTACGGTGTATGCTGTATAATTTATCAAACTATAAGACCAATGTATAAATTGTTGCAAACTTGAAAACATATATGTAAATAAAATAGCATATACATTATTTAAACAAAACCAAAATTGTAAAATTAAAATTAAAATAAATAAAACATTGCAAAATTAAAAAAAAAATATTATAAAAAAAGGATTATATATAAAAAAAAATAGATTGTAAAATAAAAATAAAATGTTAAAATAAAAAATAAATAAAAACATTGAAGATAAGGGTGTTCAATAGTAATAAAATAAGTCAACTATATATATTAAGAATAAATGTATTTAAATATAAGAAAGATTTCAAAGAAAATTAACTATTCCAGAAAAGAAAAATAAGAAATAGAAAGCACTTTATGTCAATAGTCATAAGCTAATAACACTGATAATCCCAATAACCCATACAAACAACACAACAAAACAAATTTAAAATTACAAATAACATAGGTTAACTATAAAGGGCGTAATGACCATGTAGTTGATCGCCCAGAAAAAAAATCGTAATCTAATTTAATCTGCGCAAAAAAATGACGCCATACTAGACTTTACCGACTGAAGTAAGCTAATTCACTTACAAATCGGATGCTAGCTGATAGACTATCAACCCTTATCCGACGTGCCTTACTCCTTCCCTACTACTGTTAACCGAAACCCTTTCCCTAATGAAGCGCGGCGGCTGCACTCCTCTGATATCTTAAATTTCGATTTCGGAGGAAACCGTTGGATGGATTTCAAAACTGAAAAAAAATTTCAACACTGTCGCTCAATCTAACTTTTTAAAAAATTAAAATTTAAAATTTCAAATTTCAACAAATATTTGTTTGAAAATTTTTAAATTTATTTTCCGCCACTTTTCTCGTCATAAAGAAAAAAAAATGTTTATGTTTGAATAAAAATTGGACTATTTTTCTTATAAGTAATGGAGGGGAAAAAAAAAAAAAAAAAAATAGCCTGGAAGTGCAGCCATCTCTTGTCTCAGAAACACACCAAAGTGTCATCCAAGCTCGTTATATTTTTTATATTCGAACCCAAATTGTCTAGATCTTGAATCTTTTAGGAATATAGTTTAACTCAGTATTATATATTCCTTTCCAAGAACATTTTTAGGAATCTGACGCGAATTCGTCTTTTTGGGGTTATCTGGAATTTAGCTTGTTTTAATTTCACGATGTCATGCTATGTTTTTCATTATCCTGATCTCAGTTCATGTTCGCCAATGATTTAGAAGTTCCTGTGACCGCTGTTTGGTTCCTTAAGGATATCGCATGTGCCGCTATAAACAATTCATTTAACGCATAATATTTCTATTTGTTAAAATTTTTGATTTCTTAATGATGTAATTGGTCTGTTTTAGTTGAAGCTAAGGCTTCCATTATAACTCGACGTTTTCAAAAGGCATCACTTGATCCTAAAAATTCACTAGTATCGATTAACTGAAAACCATTAGATTGATCGATTTTAAAAACTATGTTCGAGTGTTGAAGTAAAAATAGGGTGCTTACGTGCTTCAAGGTCGACCATATGCTGAAGTTAAAACAAACGTCAGCAATGTATTATTTCTTTTCATTTTTTGTTACTTTCTTCCATTATTGAGTCAGTGCACCCCTTGGGTATACGTCCATGACTGCCTCAAGGAGAAAACACTATTTTCAGTTTCTGACCAATATTTTCCAAAGTATGCCCCAGAATGAAATAGCTATTGTTAACTTTTTTTAAACTAGATTAAACTTATCACGATTTGAGGCTTCAGCCAACTCAGTGCGTTAAGTGTTCATGATACATAGGTCTTCAAAGATTGAATATTTTTTCCAAAAAGTGAAAAATCTTTATTTTGGTCTCTAAATTTGTCCCATGTCATCGAAATACTCATCCCATGAGAGAAGTCATCAAGAATGAACTTGAAGAATATTCATTTGGCTTTAATTTGAGCCTTTACGGGCTTATATAGGCTCAATGTTTTTCTCATAGTAGCATATAAGCGAAAACCTTGAAAAATTAAATTAGAAAATAATAAATGAAAACAGTTCACGAGACCGTTTATAGTAATGAATAGAATTTTAGATTATTACAAAAGGAAAATAGAACTTATAGAAGTCGTACTTTCGAAGGTAAAAGTGATCAATTGCATTTTTGTAAAAATGAAAAGTTGTTGCTATTTACCTGTGCCTGGACTAAAGCTTGTACCTTGTAGCGTCTAACTTCTATAAGCTTCATTATTGACAGAATTGTGAAATTATCAATAATTAATTAATAACTATTGACAATTTCACAATTTTGTCCATAATGTAGTGTAAATTTGGTTCAGACACAGGTAAATAGCAACAAAAATGCAGTTGATTACCAAACCGACGAATACCGAAAAATAAAAATACATTGCTATTAATTTTAACGACCCAGGCTTCAAGAAATGTTCCTCTCAACAAGATAAAGCCTAATCGGAGGAATACTCAAGATGGAAAGTATGTGCAGGCACGTCTTGCCGTTCGTTCAATGTAGGGGTGGAGATGTCTTCTTCACAATCAGAATCCTCTATTTGAAGAGATTGGACGTTTTTACATAATTATCCCGCGCAGAATCGACAGAAGACTGCGTTTCAGCCCAGCTTTCCGGGGACTGTAAGCGCCGCTGCAACCTTTTTTGTAATTGCAGTATGATCTGAGGAGCAGGATTCTGGGTGATAATGATGGGAGTTGGCCCCTGATCATCACTTTTGAACTTGGTGGTGAGTTCTGTAAGCATGGTCTTGTGCTGCATCTTCTATTCGTAGCAACATTAATTTTGAAGTTAGCTGCAGATTTAACGAGCAGCTGGTAGTGGAGGATATTCAAGGAGGCTTTTAAGAAATCACCCCCATACAAAGCTAGAAAACACTTCTCCCCAGCATTTGCAATGGCCTCCGTACTTGAGTCTGAGTGTAGGTAAAGTTCGACCAGTTCCGCAAGGTGGGAATTTTAGTTTAATAGGTTAGTCAACTTGGTTTTACCATGACCAAAAAGAGCCGAAGTAGCGTCATACTTGCTGAACGCATGAATAAAAATCTGGTGCGGTGTGCGCATCACACAACTTTCCCTTAAAGTCCTATAATAATTATCTTTTTAATATAATTTTAAAGAGTTCACATAAGCAATATTTGAAATAAACTCAGCAGCATCCACTTCTTCACATCTTCTCCCATTTAAGTACAATAAAACAATTTTTTAAACGTTTTTAGTACTAGTTTGATTTTTATGATTCTTTTATTGTTTATTAGATAATTGAATTGCCTTTCATACAATTCTATACATAAGTTAATATAAATTGCGTACTTTTTGAGTTTAACACAAATAAAATATTCTTTTCGTCATAACTTTTTCCCTGCATTTCCTCGGTGATGTACTACATAAATAAAAAGTTAAAGGTCTTTACGAAGAATAATTTAGGCAAGTTTCATCAAAATCGTTAGAGCCGTTTTCGAGAAAACTGTAAAATCCATGATATAATAACTAGTTCCGGATAGTCCGATGCGCTGTATCTTTGCTAATAAAGGTCCGATTTTGATGAGTCTTTTAATGTTTTTTAGATAATTTAATTATCTTTCATACAATTCTATACATAATTTATCATAAAATGGATACTTTTTAAGCTATGCGCAAATAAAATATTCTTTTCATCATAACTTTTTTCCCTGCATTTCCGCGGTGATGTACTACATAAATGAAAAGTTAAAGGCCTTTATGAAGAATAATTTAGGCAATTGCTGCTCACATACACATAGACACACAGACTCACAGACACGCAGACACACAGACCATTTTGCGAGACTTGGTTATTTGGACTCAGGGGACCTTAAAACGTATATTTCCGTTGAAAACTCGAATTCGAAAATTTTCGCGATCGCAATACTTCCCCTTACTGTATACTTCGTATTCGTAGGGAAAGTAAAATGCACTATTCCTGGTAAGTGTTGTGCGGGTAGATGACTGAAAGAGTAATGACAATTGCCAGCTTCACCTCTGTTCCTCTACTGGAAGTAGATGTGAGTACCAACTGAGACTAAACCATTGAGGAGAACGAAATCGAAATCTTCTCCTATTAAAATCATAAGGACAAAAGTTGGGCGCTTTTGAATGATGCCATGCCAATTATGTTGCGATCAGCACCTTCTTTGACAGCTTTTACTTGAATACTTTTTTCTCAATAGAATCGTGAAGAAGTGCGATGAGGCGCATCTTTTTGTTCTCATTAGCCGATACTTTTTCCTGAGGTAGTTTGATGATGTTGGATTCCTCGAAAATTATATCATAGTAGAAGTGAGAAGCACAGCGTCGGAGTCATCATTCATCATCTTTGGCGCTGTTATTAACGGTACTCTCTGGATAACCATCGAAAATAACCGAAACGTTGCTACCAAAGTGGGTTTTGATGTAGCTGATGATAGTGTATAACTGAGAATGGGGCCAAAATTTCTATGTTCTTGGCTGCTACGCAGCTCGCACAGATCTATTGAAGTAGCAAATTTGTTTTTCTACCGGCTTAGGTTCAAACAACATAAAAAAAAAAAAAAGAATCAGAACTAATTGACCTTCTGTAAGATCAGTTCCCGTTAATGTCCATTGACTAGACGATAACACTGGGATAATGACTACAGGAGTGGGGCGAGTTGATGCCGCATGTCTTCTATGGCTTGCCGCTTCTACTATCTTAATGTATTCAGATTGTATCAATTCAGAATGTATTTAGCGGGGGGGAGGGTGGATTTCATCTATTTGGTGATCGTTCATTGAGTTTTCGAAGTTGCTAATGTCAAATTTACAACAGAAATTTTGTTCGGATTTCCGAACAGCGCATGCGCAGTTAGATTTTCCGTTACTATTGAAGTTTTCTATAATAAAGGTATCGTTTATTAGGCTTTCGAAAGTTTTGATTCCGTTTTTCGAATTGAATTTTTATCGAGCATGCGCATTTCGAATTACTATTACGGTTGACATGTCTTTGGTACAGGCATCATTTATTAGGTTTTCGAGGTTCTGATTCGATGTTTTTTAATTAGACCTGTGATTGAGCCAGAGCTTTTCGGTTTACTGATACTGTGGTAGTTTTATTTGGTATTCAAATCGTTAATTAGGTTTTCGCGCGTTCTGATTTCTTTTTTCAAATTTTATTTTTAATCGAGAATGTAAATAATTTTCAAATTACAATTATATTTGACATTTTTTGAGTAAATCGTCATATAAAACCTAATTAACAATAACGTCACCGAAAAAAGGTCAATGGTATTATTGGTTCTCCGAAATGAGCATGTTCGATAAAATATCCAATTCCAAAAACTAAATCAGAACCTTTGAAAATCTAATAATCGGCTCTTATAAACAAAGAAAAGTTCAATAATAACAATAAATCAATATACGCACCTGGAATCAAAAATCCGATAGTAAATTCGAAAATATGATGATTGAAAATTTCATAAACGATACCTGTACCAAAGAAATGTCAACTGCAATAATTCAATATGCGTATGCTCGATAAAAATTTCAATTCGAAAAACAGAACCAGAACCTTCAAAAACCTAATAAACGATCCCTACATCAGAAAAATTCAACAGTAAGGGAAAAGCGAAATGCACATGCGCGATCCATAATCCAACTCCATAATCAAACAAATGGAATCAGAACCCTCGAAAAACAAATAAACGACCCCTTTATCATAGAAAACTTCAATAGCAACGGAAAATCGAAATGCGAATGGGCGATCGGAAACCGATGATGAATTTGGAAAACCTAGTAAATGATACCTATATTGAAGAATTTTGAAAACTATTAGTTAAGTAGAAATGCTCGTGGCCGAACAAAATTTCGGTAGTAAATTTGACATTAGCAACTTCGAAAACCTAATGAACGATCACCAAATCGAAGAAATCCACCCCTCACTCCACTAAATAAATAAAAAATAATAAATATTTAAAAATAAATGAACAACTATTTTATTTCAAAAATTTAAACTACTTGAAATTAGCAGTTAATATCAATTATCTAATAAATGAAAAAAATGTCGGTAGAATATGCAGAAATGATTTCAAAAGTCATTATTGTAATTAAAATAACTATTTTTCAATAAAAAAATAAAATAATATTGAATTAATTCATGTACGGTTGGGTTACAATTGAAATGAAAAACCTACAATTGAAATGGTAAAAATTACAATTGAATTAGAAAATTAGAAAAGGTGACAATTGATATATATATATATATATATATATATATATATATATATATATATATATATATATATATATATATATATATATATATATATATATATACTGATATACTGAGGTCAGAGACAAATAAGTTATTCAGCATATGATTAACGCAAAGGTTTATTATCTGATTCGTTCATATTTAATCAAAGATTCACATTGCGTTCTCCCATTCATATGTCTTCCTCTTCCTCAATCGAAGTCAGCTGCTTGCCGTTAGCATCATGCTAGTCACACGCACAAGTTCGGCGGTTTCGAACTGTTTCGTCCAATAAAGTAAATAGAGAACCTCCATTGTTTGGACGAAACATCATTGTATATTAATATCCAGTGGCACAAACTGGATTATTTATAAAAGCATGATGGAAGAATTTGTCATATATCTTTGGTTATTAATTTAACTTCAATAGTGTGCGTTGATTTCAGTTAAATTTCGATTGAATTCTCTGAATAAAATTATTTGGTAAATTAAAGTTCAAATAAAAGCAGATTATATTTGAAGATGATTTGATTTTTCTCTAACGAATTTATTTGAAATTCAGTCAGTAAGAAATTACTTCAGTCATTTCACTTATTAGTATATAATGTCTTATTATTTAATGAATATATAAACGTATTCGTTTAATTTTAGTGTTATTTTTCTATTTCTATTTCCTATTGTTTTATTATGTTTATATTTATATTTAAAAACCTTACAAATTACTCTACTTGTATGTTCAAAATATAATCTTTTTTTTTTCTATTCTTGTTTTGTTTTATTATTTGAATAAGCAGTTTTGAATAAAAAAAAATTGTTTATATAATTCACTGCGTAGAAGAATACTGTTTTCATTACATTCAATAGATCCTTCAGATTGCTCTGAAATTAAATTATTTAATTGTTAAGAATTGGATCATTATAAAAATTACATTTCTGAATCACGAATAATGTTTTTATATTACTTATAACTGAAGACCGGATTTGTATACAAATGCATATTTTTGTTGATAATTTTTGAAACCAAAATGATTGAATATATACATATATATATATATATATATATATATATATATATATATATATATATATATATATATACGAATCAATACATTTGGCGTAGATATTCTAAATTTTATGTTGCATATTTGGCCAAAATTATTGTTAAAATGATTTTTCTCTCAATTAAAATAGAATATGGAAAAGTAAATTATTTTCTTAAATAGGTTCAATAGGGGATAATTTTTTAATTAATTAACAAATTAATGACGATGCTCAAAGTATTCCAAAGGTTTCAGCCATTATTGAGAAAAGCAACGTAATTGATGATTTAGCTTATATAAAAACAAATTTAAGCTTTTAACAAATATTATTAAGAGCTTAGAAAAGAGAACTTTGTATTTAAATGAGAGATGCAAAATTATAGACGCATTACAGGCGAATGTCAATGGGAAAATTTGGTGACCTCTCTAGGTTTTTCATAATTAATGAAACTTGGTATTTATGTTCTATGCATAAATATAGTTATTGCATAAAATTTTAGATGTATCCCATATTTCTTTTTTCAGTAATAAATAAAATAAAAATAAAAAATGGACTGTTCTTTGACAGGTTTTAAATCATTGAAAAGCTATAATTCCAAACCTATTTGCACTAGAAAGCTTAAAATTTTGTCATTCTTTTCAGAATTGCATGAGCTTTAATCTGACATAAATCTTGACTTAAACAAGCCAGTCTTAAATTGTTTAGAATTTTCCAAATATTTGGTATGTGGCATGTGCATTCTTGCGTTAACATTAAACATAATTTTTTTTTAAATACCAAGGATATATCTATTTTTTAATACTCAAAATCGAAAGTAAGATTTTTTTTTTAAATATATATATTTAATGTGTTTCTATCGTGAATTTGTTAAATTTAAAATATATGTTTAACGTTAATGCAGAGTGCAGAAACCAATGTCACTCAACAATTAATGGCTCACGAATAATATCACGTTTGGTAAATAACTTAAAAACAGTTTATATAATGACTTTTGGAAAAGTAAATTTATTTTTTTGTTTAAATATGGTATACACAGTGTATCCCTATTTCAGTATGAAAAAAAACCGTCATGAAAATACATGGTCTTTATTTTTTCATGTAGGCCCCTATAAAACCCCATCTTGAAATATTGCCCATACATTCTAATAATATGTTTATGAGACATATATTTAAAAAAAAAATGAATAATTTTGATTTTGAGTTTTTGAAAAAATAACATTTTGGAGATTTTAAGACTGTTTTGGTTAAGTGGAAATACATATCAAATTAAAGATCACGTAATTCTGAAAAGAATGATACTATTTTTAACTTTCTAGCGCAAATAGTTTTTGAGTTATATACTTTTCAATTATTCAGATTTAAAATATAAATTAGTCCATTTTTGATTTTTTAAAATTAATAACATAAAAAAATGAGATAAATCTAAAATTTTTCATTTTTTATCCTAACCAATAGTTCAAAAATCATTGAATTCTGAGACATTAGTATTTTTTAGACTGTTGATATGAGATATGTCAAGAATTTTTCGTGGATCCTCTCATTTAATCGCTATAATGGCAAGGACCCCTGCATCCTCAAAATCTTAAATTACTTGCATAATCATGAATATGTATAGAAAACACCCTGTCTGTCTGAACCCTTTGAAACTATTTATTAAAAATTATTCCTCAGAACAAACATATTTCACTAAGTCTACAGTGTTTACTAAAAATATTTTAAATTGAAAACTAAATAAATTAGAAACTTAAAATTTGGCAAAAAGGTGTAGTTTGCGTGTTCAAAAAAGTGTACAAGATATCATAAGAGTTTATGGACTCTTTTCATGATGGCGGCTGAAAAATCTAAGATTTAATGGAATTTCAAAAGATGAATTTTAAAAAAAAAGTTTTAAAATAATTTTCTATTGCTTGAAACGTTTTATCCAAAAATCGGTTTAAAACAACTCAGATTTGGGACTTCGAAGTTGCAAAAATACGGCTTTAGTGTTATTGAACCGAGAAAAAATGCCCCAAAACAGCCGTGTATAATATGCTCTCTTACGTGCTGTTATCCAAAAGAGAGAAAATTTGTTATCATTAAAATATCTTTTATTACACCATTGCTTGATAAGTCTACAAGTTCATCTGTTCTCCTTTGAGAGGCTTCGAATCTTGTCTATTTCGAATCCAACTGTCATCCGGATCGGCTTCGAGAAAGCATTCCCTACTTGTGATTGCGAAGATGCTCAATCACATTTTCCTATACCGGATGATTCATACTCTCATCATGACCCCCAAAACTGGTTTATATAATGGTAGTACATGTCAATGGCTGATGGTAGTATAAGTTCTTCAGCAATTGTATATTGTTGTATTTTCCACATTTTGCAACAAGCAGACATATCTCATAAGATCAAAGAGTTACATTTTCATTCACATTTGCTCCAGAATATTGTGTAATAACATTCCAGAAATTTTATGAGCTCGCTATATATCATAATAATAAAACATAATATAAACCTTTAAGGAAAAATAAACTTGCAATATTAATACATTAAAAAATAAAGCCAAAAAAAAATACAGTGAAAGAGAATGAATTTATATTAATAATAAATGTAAAAATAATGCATTAATACATAAATGGGTGCAAATTTTAGTTAAAAATAAGAAGTACCTATTTACAAATGTTTTGGAACTGCATGGACATGAAGTGACTGAATAGACGGGATTTAAAGGTGGGAAGAGTAACGGAGCAACGGATGGAAGAAGGAATGGAATTCCAAAAGGATCGGATAAGAAAACATCTGTCAAAACCTGCGGATCGGTGGGCCGTTGTATATAAATCTGAAGACCGAGAACGGGTATGGCGGGAATGAACAGAGGATTTGAATTGAAGGAGGTCGAAGATGTATGATGGACGGCGTGATTGGATGACTTGGTAGAGGAAGGATGCCAGGAAGTACTTACGGTAGGAAGGGTACAATCACTTCAATTCTTCATAGAATCGGGAGACAGAGGCGTCCCTCGGGACCCCGAAGATAAATCTTACAAAGCAGTTTATCAATCGTTTTATTTTTGCCTCGAGGTCCCCAGAGTCGCCCCCGTACACTGTACAACAGTAATCAAAGTGGGGGAATATTAAGGAGGTAACTAGGAGTTTTCGGGTTTCAAATGGGAATAGGTGACGAAGGTAATTTAGTCGCTTTAAGATGGAAAAGGTACGACGAGATATATCAGAGACATCTTTTTTCCAGGAAAGTGTTTGGTCAAAAGTGATTCCAAGATTTTTTATGGTTGGATGGAACTTAATGGGATTATTATTTAAGAACCAGGTTCGAATATGAGGAACAGTTTCAAGGAGGTGATGGGAACCTATTACAATTGCCTTTGTCTTTTCTGCATTCAACTTCAGCTTGTTAGCAATAGCCCAGTGACTTATTTGATTCAAGTCCTCCTGGAGTCTTTTTGTGACTAGTAATAGATCAGAGGGCGGGAAGGACAGGTATATTTGGAAATTATCAGCATAGATATGGTATTGGATAAGCATAGAGTGATGGATAAGAAGGGGAAGGTCATTAATATAAATAGCAAATAGAATAGGAGACAAAGAGAAAGCCTGAGGGACACCAGAGGAGAGGGACAGTGTCTTGGAAGGAGGTTGGCCTGGAACGACTACATACTGCGCCCGATCTCAGAGGAAGGATTGGAGCCAGCGCATATCACTGTTGGATAAAGGAAGACTTTGTAGTTTCTTAAGGAGGATGTTATGGTCAACTGTGTCAAAAGCTTTGGAGAAATCTAAAAGGATGAGGATGGTCAGGTTTTGGTGTTCAATGGCGGTTTGGAGGTCGTGGGTTATTTTCAGTAGAGCGGATTGTGTTGAGTAGCAAGGAAGAAAGCCAGATTGGAGAGGGTTAATGAGGGAACGCTCTTCTAGAAAGTTTGAAAGTTGAATTTATACAAGGCGTTCCAGTGGTTTTGAGAGGTTAGAGAGGCGAGAAATAGGACGGAAGTCATGGTGTGAGGAAGGATTTGTAATTTTATTTAATGGTCGGACTAGGGCAGTTTTCCATGAAGAGGGTAATATGGAATTTTGTAGAGAAAAGTTGTGAATATGACAGAGAAGGGGCATAAGGGTTGGGAGACATGATTTTATTAGCTTTACTGGGATATTGTCAGAACCATAATCATAGGTATGGGATTTTAGGATAGTGGAAAATAATTCGTCATATGATACGTGGGAGAAAAAAAAGTTTTCTGGATTGAAGGTATGATGTTCAATATCAGCAGTAGGTGAAGGACTAGAAGCAGAGGATAATAAATAGTCATTGAGATCATCTGGAGTGACTGGGAAAGAATCCAGGTTTTTGGATTCTGGTACGGATAGTTTTCGAAGGATTTTCCATCTGGATTTGGAATCAGGAGCATTGGAAAGGGCAGAATGGATGTGGAGGGATTTGGCACGTTGGACTGCTGATTGGGTTTCATTGCGCAGTTGTTTGAAAGACGCAAAATCACGAAATTATTATCAGTACGACGAAATTATTTATTATTATTATTATTATTATTTATTACAGTGCTATTTATTCAAAGCTAGAGTTGAGTGCGGTTATAGATAGTTAATGCATATAAAATACTTTTAAAAAGCAATATTGCTCAATAATCAAGGGATATGCAGTAGAACCGTTATATAAGTACAATATAAACTTAAACGTTCTAGATTTTATCAAAATGTTTTAACTTTAAAATGCGTTTTCACAAAATTATTAAATTGCCACTTGTTACCCTCTTGGCTTCTCACAGCGTGATATCAAATAAAGATTTAAAAAAAAAAAAAATTTATTCAGTTTGATTTTTCATTTTTTGAGTGAAATTTTTTCGATCAAGAATCAAGCATTATTTTCAATTGAAAAAAACTATCGCTCAGAGAGTTATCATTATTTTTAATGGAATCGATGAAAAACAAAGATTGATTTTATTTATAAATCAGGCATGATTTTAAAATTGATTGATTAAAAAAATTATTATTTTATGATTTGTAGGAAAAAATATTTATCGATTTCAAATCCTGATATTAATCAGAACAATTTACTGTAACTTCATCTATAAAAGAGTGGAATTATTGGTCAGCTCCGCCTATTTTGGTAAAGGATTCGCCTTGTAAGAGCTTCAATTTCCTTTGAGAACAACAAAAAATATCCTAATATAAATTATGCAAACATTAATATCGTATAAATCAAATTTGAGAATTAGAGTCGTCGGGCAACGGGTAAAAAGATTTTGGACGGTCCATAGCATATTTTTTAATTGTATAATTATTTCTAATCGATTTTCAAAAAAATAAGCAGGTGGATATTAATTAGTCATGCTACATTTTAAAATTTCAGTTATGAGATTTTTTTTTTGGGTCCTAAGTATTCGGGAACATATTTCAGGTACAGTCTATTCTTGGTATTATGACATTATCAAAAAAGTTTTAGCTTGTCAATCATCCAAATTTGATATTAGTTCAAAATGACCTTGTTCTTTAAGGAATGCCAATTCGTAATTTTTGCTATCGTTTATTTTATATACGGAAATTTGTCTGAAGGTTGCCTCCTGTCAGCGTGAAGTCAGTGTCTGTTACAGTTGTGAAGTGTGTCAGTCTTAGCATACCTTTTAATGAATGTCATGGGCACAGGGGAACATTCAGAAAGTAACGCATTATTTTTGGATATCAATTTGGCCAATCAAAAAATTATTGTTTATGTATAAAAAAGTAAGTTAAATACACACACACACACACACACACACACACACACACACACATATATATATATGTATATATATATATATATATATATATATATATATATATATATATATATATATATATATATATATGTATACACTCTCCTTCAAATGCTTTGCGCACTCCCTCTAAAAGTCAAGGTAGTTAAAATGTTTGATAACTTTAAAACAAGTAATCACATCTTAAAAAATTCTGACGCCATTTGAAAGAACAGATAAAAATCATCAAGATTCGATGTTGTAGACCAGAGTTCCCAGACCGTGTTACATGTACCACTGGTGGTACGTTAGGATGTCCCTGGTGGTACACGAATTAGCATACAAAAGTCATGGATGAAATAATCTTTTTAACCACAATTTTATGAATGTATCAATTATGAGATGAATAAACACGATCTACAATTAATGCAAATTATTCAGGATGTTTGTTGTAGTAACGGTGAAAGCATTAAATGTCGAAGAAAAATTAAAAATCAAGTTGAGCTCCATCAAGCCTTATATTGATGCTCTAATTGTAAATAACCAATATGCTTTTAACTGAGAAATATCGAATTTTCTTTTTTTCACAATGTACAATGAGAAAAATTTATTGTTTGTTTTTTCAATTTACTTAAGTTAATATGTGTATGACATCCATAAACCTCTTGTTAAAAATTGGTTTCATATTTCAATCCTATATTAGGTCTCGTTATCTGTAGTAAAATTCCTCATTAAAATGGTGTATTATGTATAAAAGAAAATTAAGTTGCTTAATCCAAGTTAAGGAGTTCCTACAGACCAGCAAGAGATTTGAAAAGTTTGGAGAGCCCTACATTTTTAATACCTCCAGTTGCACACCTGTTCTTATTAAATTTTATGATGAATTTGGTAGTTTTTACATCAGTAAATCACAAACTGAATTACTAGTTGCCTGTGATATGATTTGTTTTTTAGCTTTACTTTTGATGGATACAGCTTTATTTGCAGAACGTGTTGTTATGTGAATCATTGTTACATAGTGTTTTATTGCATTGTGTGGACCCAGGTTTTACTGTTGATGTTACGTGAAATTGATCAACTTTTGATTTTTTAACATTATTTTCTTAACAAAATTTACTATTATATATATATATATATATATATATATATATATATATATATATATATATATATATATATATATATATATATATATATATATATATATATATAGAAGTAGTATATATGAGATATACGTTGATAATGAGTTTTTATGGCTGTTACTAATAATAGTTTTTAGCTAAAAATGAGTTTTAACCTTGTTACGTATATTATTTTAATAAGATGACTTTTGGGTCTGAAGACGGTTACGGGGATATTAATAATTTTGATTTTCAGCAACGTATTTTAATGGTCATCCTAAAACCACCAGAAATTTACGAACCGGAAAAAATAAAGAGATCTCTACTCACAAATGATTTTTGCACTAGAATTTCTCATAAACACTGCCACATAGATCTGGAAACGGAAAAGGATTCATGATGGCGAAATGTTTAAACTGGAGACGTGCAGACGAAACAGGATCGACTTGTGCTGTAAAATATTGAAAATTTTTATCACAAACACACCAGCTAAGTAAAAGACTATAAAGATCACGACTATTGTTGGTATCCTCCCTGCAAATCTGGTAATTATTTATTGTCTGGTCAAACTGTAAAATGCACTCTTTAATATTGTAAAAAAAAGTGCAAAAATACTAGTTTGTACATCAACCTTACTTTGCTTGATTTACTTCAGATCTTCCGAAGTGTTCACTTAACTCTTGTTTAAGTAACTTTTTGCCTAACACTGACTAGTCGGGCGTTTATAGCCGTCTCTCGACAATTCATGCATTTTGTAGCAAAGTAAGGTGAGAATAAGATATTTTGAGAATGCTTGAACGTATCTGAGTTCTCGATTATTAATGCATGGATAAGAATGTGAATTAGGGCCAATCCTCACAATCCGCACCACTTCACCGAGAACTGTAGTCTCACTAACCTCTAACAAGTGTTCTATATATTTAGCTCCAAAGAGCCAGTATTAGATATCCCGAGAGTCCAACAGTATCTCTATTCTCATATTTTCCTGTAGTATTTATTTTTGCGATTCTCTTAATGGTATTCCAGTTCTCTAAATAAAAATCTCCAATATTTTTCAAGTTTAAACTACCTTAAAAGTTTTCGTTGACTAATCTGAAATTTTTGATTTTTAAATGTCTGATTCTTTGTACTATGTATCTCTCTCTGGTATTCTATCGCATAACTATATTCAAGGTCAGAGATTGCGGCTAGTATCACATACGATAATTTCCATCAGCAATGACTCATTCTTTTCTATTTGTTTTTCTGGTCACTGCCCATGTATTTTAAAGGATATAAATCCTTTAAAACTAATCACTTAATCTTTGTATTGTTATTAAGTTGTAGCTTCCTTTTAAATAGTCGTAGTGATTTCGCTGAAAATATACGTCCAATCTTTGCTTTAATTCCTTCGGTATGGGCTTGTTTAGTTCGTAAATCCAATACCAATCGTGGCTTGTTGCTATAATCAATAAGACTAGACCCAGTGACAAGACCTGTTTTATTGTCGTTGTATATTTGTTTTACCAAGCACCTATAGTTTTGGGATTGAGGAGATTTTGGTCTATTTGTAGAAGGATCGTTTTTCTGGTAAAATGCTGAACTTTTAACTAGCATCTCTCTATAATTGTTCAAGTAATTTTCTGTAAATAGCTTGTTTATTCCACCTTCGAAGCCTGAAACATCCTGAGTCAATAATCTCTAAAGTCCTTCTTCAGACGGTGGTATCTCCATATCAGCAATATTTCGTGTAAACGGAACTAGATCCGTAATCAGAGTCTTATTTTTGTCTAAAATACTTTTAATGCTTGTATCCACTTGTGATAACTTATCATTTATGGTTTCGTCTACCTTTTCCAAAGCCTCAGTGGTTAGGTTGTGTTCCTCTTCTTTATTTTGTTTTGCAAACTTCTTAAACTTCTCTATCAGTTCTTCTTGATTTTTTTTAAGCTCTTTGGCTCTTTTGGGAGATACTCCGTGTTCACTCATTTATTAATAGTAAAAAAAAATTATTTATTAGTTAGCATTAAATTCACTTCAGTTCATGTTCTAAAAAAAGTTCACTTTAGTTCGGTATCAACTTTTGTTCCAACTTTAATTTGTGCTTTCCATTACAAGGTTTCTTGGTTAGATCTATAGTTAAGAAGCGACAATCCTCGTGAAATAAATTGCAACAACACTCGAAATTCTTTTATGCCATTATAGTCACTACCCACTAAGTCATCATATATCATGTTTAAGTAATAGTTGTTCTGCTTGAATTGCAAGAAAAAAAAGTTAACGTTGCAAAGAAAGTTAACATTATTTCTAATAAACTGGCGATCAGCTTTACTGTAGCACTGGGTCAAGTAAATAAAAGACACATTCCTATGTCGGCGCCTCATGAAGTACTTGTGTATCTCCTTTTGGTTCTTCTTCAAACAACCATCAAAAATAACTAATGAATTCGGTTCGCAATCATCGACTGTTATCATGTTTTCAAAATCGTTGTTGTAATATGCAACACTCTCGCCAATCTCATACTTTACTCCTTCAAAAATACACTTTCATATGTCTGTCTTATTCTTCTGATCGATAGTTTTACTAAACAAGTAGAGTTTTTCATAAGGTAGCCCCCTATAAACGAAGTTACGAACGAAAAGTAGTTTTACCACACCCAGATGGGCAAACTATAGGAGCTTTCAAAGGAGTAGGTATGACGTCATCACTAATCTTGGAAATTTCGTGAAAAAGCTTTACATCATACTTCTTTGTAGCTTTGTGTTTCGAATTATTTTTTTTTTTTCTTTTAATAAAGAGACCATTTATTACAATGAAGATTATAAAAATCCGTAGAGATTCGAGTGAGATGGTTTTAAAACCCTCTCACCCTATAATATTAGACGAAGCTGAAAGGTATAAAATAGGACTCGTCGGTTTCTGCTCATTTAATAACATCTACAATGTGTGTAGGGAGTGCAAACTATATTTCCCTTTTTACGGGAAGGATCGTTCCACAATAGTACACTCTGTTGTAATTTATCAAGACTACTGGACATGTCAGGACATATGGACATATGGAAGATATGGAAAGATACGTTCAAAACGAACTCGAACTGAAGCAGCTGAAAAATGTTCGCCTTCCAAATATAGCATATATTTAGTAAAAAATAGTGTTCACATTACCCTCACCCATATGTTAATGTTTCACCTTCTTTATTTTGGGTATAACTACTGAAACGTCTGATTTATGGTATGCAATGTGCGTTTTTATTCCCAATTTTGTATCTAACAAAGTGAGCAAACCCAATCTTAGTTCTTATGCTTGTTGCACTAGCGGATTCAAGATTCCAACAGAAAATAATTGGCTGAAAATGTGCGTAGGGAGAGACGAAGAGGTAAATAACACTGTAAATTATCTCCATCAAGAAGCAATGAGAACTTGGGATAAGAAATGGGAGAGAGCATTGACACCTGAGCATTTACCGGAGAACTTTTCCATCGAATGAATTCCCCTATGATCCTCTGAAGCTTTAAGAAGTGTATTTTTTCACAATTCCGGATTGTGAAAAATTTATTGATTAATTAAAAAAATGATAATTTATAAAATATCCCATATATAATAATGAATAAAATGGAAGTAAAGAGATATAAACACAGTGACAAGTGTAGTTTGGATGTTACATGTAAAAACTGGACAGGACACCTCAAGTCAAAGAGGTATTCGGTGGTGAATGGTCCAACCGACAATGAGAAAAAGGAGTGGGGTAAAGAAAGAGTTACTCTGAGAACTCTTAGGGAGATGGCTAAGAATTATAACCTCAGGTGTTATTCAAAATTCATAAAAGCGCAACTTATAAAGGTTTTAGATAAGACCAAAGATATTTTGTATAAAAAGAGCAATTTGGAAAATTTAAAAATACCACAGCTTTGGGAGATCAGTAAAAGTAACAACATTAAGATAACACACAAGATGAGAAAGCCTGAAATAATCGAATCTATTTTGAAGACCCAAATCGCAGTTTTTCGTAATAAGATAGCTCAAGAGGAAATCTTTCCGTTTCACGAAGACATAGTAGAACCATCAAAAACACAGTTGTGTGGCTATGTCTTTTGCTACAGTTATCTGCAATCGTATATAACTGGTGAGCATCAATCTTATATACAGCGAAAAATACAAAAGGGTGGAAAATGCACCGACCTTTGTGTTTGTAATATCGGCGGGGAAAAAAGTTTTTTGAAAAGATTTCTATGAAAAAAATCAAACCACACTTTTTGAGAATCCAAATATTAAAAGACTTCACAAAAGATTCTTAGATGGTAAAATTCCACAAGAAAGGTATAATGTTCTCTTTAGTAATATTTGTATTGACATTATCACACGCGACCATGGTTGTAGTTACACTGAGAAATATATATGGTTTGATTACGGAGCAGAACAAGAAACTGGAGTGCACGTAGCCAACATTGTAGTAGCACATTACTTCAATAGGACCAAAGTATATTTTAACACCAATGAAGAATTCTGTGAATGGCTGATATCAGATAATCACCGTGGTTACACTACAATTACACACAATGTTAAAAATTATGATGCGCAGTTTATCTTGAAATATTGCATCGAAAATACTTTGAAACCATGTACCATATACAGCGGTACAAAACTAATGATGTTAAAGGCCCAAGGTATAATTAAGGTAATTGGTAGTCATAACTTTATTGCTTCTCTCTTAAGTGACTTTTCAAAAACCTTTGGACTGAATGAACTGAAAAAAAAGGATATTTTCCCCATTTTTCCAAAATGAGAAAGAACCAGAATTATATAGGGTTCTGTCCGATAAAAAGTACTGAAGGATAGACACCATGAAAGCAAAACCCAGGAAAGAGTTCCTCGAATGGTGCGATGAAATGGTAAAAAAAAAAATACCTATTTGACTCTCAATAAGAATTTTAAAAATATTGTGATTCTGACGTCAATATTCTACGTAGAGGCTGTTTAGAGTTGAGAAAACAATTTTTAAAAATCGCTGACATCGACCCTTTCCAGTACATTGCGATCGCTAGTGTTTGCATGGTTATTAACAGATCAAAGTATCTCCAGAAAAATACAATGACTGTGATAAAAAACGATAAAAACAGACATGTATAGTGAAGCGTCCATTGCTGACTCAATACTTTCAAGAATATACAACACTCATTGAACGGCGGAGAAGTTGTGATTTTTGATGCAAAAGTAGATAGTTTCTGTAAATACATAAACACAGTTTATTAGTACCACGGGTGTTTTTGGCATGGATGCTCTAATTGTTATCAGGAAGAAACAATAAACAACATCAATCACGAAACCATGGCAGATTTGTTTGAGAAAACAAAACTACGAAGATACAAAGATACGAAATGCTTGTGGAAATATGGGAATGCAAATGGATCAAGACTGAAGAATATAAGAAAATTTTAAGTGAACAATCAACAACAACAGTAGTAAAACCCCTAAATCCTAGAGATGCGTTTTATGGTGGCAGAACTAATACAAGTAAGCTCAAGGTTATAAACAAAATGTTAAGATACACAGATGTGGGCAGCCTCTATCTATCCGACCGTTCAGTATTTCGACTATTATCCTGTGGGACACCCTTTGAATATATATCATCCCAAACTGTGCAACAAAAACTGGTATGGACTCATTAAGTGCAAAGTAATTCCACCTAAGAATCTATATCAACCTGTTTTGTCCCTAAAAAAGAATAAACTGCTGTTTGTGCTGTGTGCAAAATGTGAAGAGGAGAAGTGCAACAAATGCAAGCATACGGACGAGGAATGACTTAGGAACTTGGACTATAGACGGAGTGAACAAGGCTATAAAGAAAGGGTAAAAAATTGAGAAAATTTAGGAGGTTCAAAGGGTACGTGAAGGATTTTATGAAGATCAAACTAGAAACTACCCCTTGGAACGACCAGTTCGAAACAATGGAAGATTACTCGGATACAGTGAAAAAACTCTTTAATATACTCGTAGATCTGTACCCCAGTGAGACTGTTCCCAATCCTGGAAAACGTGATGTTTCAAAAACTTGCCTGAACTCGTTGTGGAGAAAATTCGGACAAAGGCAAAACTTGACGCAGAGTGAATATATAGTGAACATTAAAAAGTGGTATGAATTACTGATGAACGATTGCCTTGAAATAAGCAATATGATATTCATTAATGATGATATTGTGCAAGTTAACTCTAAGTGCAAAGATATTTTTGTAGAAGTTTATAACTATGTGTTTATGGCCGCGTTTACAATATCTAATGCCCGATAACGTTTATACGATATTTTAGAGCGATTAGGCGAAAGCGTAGTGCACTTACTAACCTCTATAAAGTCGGTCTCTCAAAGTCAAAAATTTTTAATTTTTTTTTAGAGTTCTGATGGCCCCCCTAGAGTACTAGAGTTCTCATTACTTTTTAGAAATAGCTCTGTTGCTTAAACAACAAAAAATAACGACTAAAGATACGGGGTGCCAACTTCACACTTCTCGCAACTTTGAAGCCCTATAACTTTTTTGCTATCAACTATAGCACTATGGTTAGGATAATTCATAAAACTCTTCAGGGGATTACCAGAACTAGCCGGAAACGAAAAATATTTTGCCAAAAAATAAGTTTTGCTCCCAAAATCAATTGTTTAAAGCTTTTCTTAGAGTTGTGAAACCCCCCAAATAGTTCTAGAGTTCTATAAAATTTTTAGAAATAGTTCTCTTGATTAAACCACAAAAAATAGCGACTAAACATACGGGGAGCCAACTTCACACTTTACGCAAATTTGAAGCCCTATAACTTTTTTGCTATCAACTGTTGCACTTTGGTTAGTGAGGATAATAGATAGAACTCTTAGGGGGGCTACCGGAACTTGAAAAGAAAGACCGGAAACCAACAAAAATTATGCCAACAAATAAGATTGCCCCTCAAAATTAACTTTTTTAAATTTTTCTTAGAGTTCTGATAACCCCCCAAAGAGTTCTAAAGTTCTCTATAGTTTTTAGAAATAGATCTGTTGATAAAACAAAAAAAAAAAAAAAAATAGGAACTAAAGATACGAGAGGCCAAGCTTCAAGCTTCTCGCAACTTTTTATCCTTTTAATTATTAAATACATTGTACAATATCTATTTATAAGTGTATTATATCAGTTTAAAGTGTATTTTATTTTTTATTATGCCAGAATGTTTTATGTAAAATAAATATTTTTTTTTCGATATGTTTTTTCTCATTTTTTCTCGATATACTCGCGCCGCCCTTCAGTTTTATCACGCCCCCCAGGTTGAGAATCACTGGCTTAAGGTAATAAGGATAATTTTTAGAACTCTGAGGGGGGCCAACAGAACTATCAAGAAAAACGTATTACCGACGAAAAGTTTTGCAAAAGTTTTGACTCGAAAATATTACAAGCTAGAGGAGTGAAAATTATAAATAATCACATAGTCTATCACATAAACCAAAAGTCAAACATGCAAATCAAAACTGATTGAAACTCATTAAGCGTTGTTTTTTCTCGAATTTTGAAAAAATAAAAAGTATTGGAAAGCAGAAATAAACGTTCAATATATCCCATAAACTTCACTAAGACCTTCATTTTAATTCGTGTTAAATTTTTTCAACCACTCAATTAAAGTAAACTCGAAACAAGGGCTCGGTGGCTCAAAAAGCTAATAAACTAATTGTGACACAAGGACTGACTTCGCGACTGAGATGTGGAGCTAGTTTATCAAGTGCTTAAACTTTTGGGTCTTCGTTCAAAGTCTAAAGATTTTGCCAATGCGGATGTAGAGTGACTGTTACTACTGTAGTAAACATTAACTGGCGTTTTAACAACAGTTTAAAATTGATTATACACTTGTAAGATTCCTAGGAAAACGTAAAATGACTGTAGTGCATCTAATTATAAAGTGGTATAGTTAAAAAAATACCTGAGTAATAAAAAATATAAACCAATTACTTTTGGGGCCCATTCGGGACTCCTTCATGCCGGAGGCCCTCGGCGATTAGCCGACTAGTCGACTAAGTTAGACTGTGTCTGCTGATAGCGTCCATGTTTAAGAGGGATTTAATAACTGTATAGGACGTAATTCATATCCACTGTTATAGGGAATTATTTTGTTACACCTTTTAAAAAGTCAAAATTTCTGTTATTTAGTTGGTACTAAATGGGATGGGTCATTTTCCTTACTCAGCCTCCACTGGCTTTCAATACCAGAAAGATGGTTGAGAATATCTTCTGGAGTCCTATATTACCCTCCATACTAGGTTCTAAGTTCCACAGGATCATTGTAAATATTGTTTATAAATATAGCTGTTTTATTTTATGTATTTATTAATTTAGTTATTATTTAATTCATTTATATTGGCCTGTATATATCGTATGAATGGATACATATATTACTATTACTTATAGTACATTCAGCAACTCTTAAAACTGGCAGATTGTAATGTTTGATAATAAAAACAGTTAACTAAAATTATTTATAATAATTCTAAATAAAGAAACCAGATTTAATTAAATAAATTTTGATTACCATTATTTATAATTATCAAAGTTTTTATGGATGAACTTCCAAATTCCTAGATAAGTATAACTGGTAATTATTTTGTATTAAGAAGGCTTCTGAACACCGAGGTGTCAGGATTAAGATTTATAGAGTCATCTTTCGTTCTATACTCGTTGAGGGAAAGTTCGAAAGGACGAAAGCTATTTTAAGGGTAAAGGGATTCAGACGGGACCAGTGTCGAGGCCATCAGAGGTAATTGCAGTGAGCGAAAAACCTCTACTAATCGATCGGTAATGGAGGAACCTGACCAAAAGAGGAACCAAATAGGAACCCCTGAGTTCACTCTAATCCTCTTAGTACTTCTTCTTCAACACTTAGAGAGTATTTATCTTGCAAGTTAGAACCCATGCATTTATACGCTCCCGATGGTCGTCGAGGGTGAGGTGAGGACGATTTTTCAAGTTTCTGAGGCGACTGTGAGAAAATTCATGGGATAATTAGCAGCTTAGGTCATTCAAAAATTACTTATATCTTAAATTTTGGAAGAATACTTCGATACGACGGGATGATTAGAGTTCTTTATGATTCTTTAGATTTGAATGAATGACTTGGACTTTGTATTTTCAGTCGGAACGAGGATTTGACGACTAGATATAGTAATTTTAATGATGGAAAGGCCATAATTACAGATCTACACGTATCAGGGCCTAATTCTAAAATTATTAACTAGAAGTTCCTGAATATTAGCAAATGCAACGCCATTGAAATGAACACTTAGATCAGAAGTGTATGGCTTTGAGAATCAGTCGTTAAGCTGAAAGGGTTGTTAAAATAATTATCTTTTTATTAATTTTGATTTCGGTGACATACTGATAGGCTATTTCAAATGTCCCTATATATTCTTGATGAACTCTCTAGCATTTAGATATGGGGGAAATATTATTAAAAACAAAATTTTTTTGCTTCTGGTTTTCTTAGAGATTAAGGTTCTAAGCATGAAAAATATCAATGGCCGAATACATTTCGATATGTGATTACAATATAAATACTTTTCTAGTCTACTATTCAATGTCGAAGAAAACATTGAGAAAAATATACGCTCTTTATTCTTATTACTATTTATTTTTATTTTTTTTATAAAGGTGTTTCTTTGAGATTATTTGATTTCATCAATATTGTTTTGAAAGGTCTGTGTCCTTCCTTCAGAAAAAACAGATGGTATATCACAAAATTATGAATTTATACAAAAATTAAATAACACACCCTTATACTTTTGATTATTATATATATATATATATATATATATATATATATATATATATATATATATATATATATATATATATATATATATATATATTTATATATATTATATATATATATATATATATATATATATATATTATCTATTAAAAATTCATAAGAAAAAAACAACATTGAGGTCAGAATAAAAAAAAAACAGTCCTGGAGGAAGAAAAAAAAAGCCATTGTCCAACCATTTTTTTTCTCGCACCGCGTGGCCCCTTGACATTTAAATATTAGTGAGCTCATATAACTAGTTTTTTCCCAGATTTATTTTATTTCCTAGTTTTGATCTAGACCCCCGCAAACGACTCAAATTGAGGAAATTATCTGAAATCTTCCATTTTTTTTTATTGACTTATATTTCCTGAGGGTTCAATTTTTTTCTTTTTGATATTTCGTATATTCGATATTATTCGTATTCTGTATTTTCTCCTTAAAAATATATTAGGAAGAAAAATTAAAACCCATGGAGAAAAAATCCTGATTAGTTGCCAATTAATATATTTCAGATAAAAATACTCAATACCCTACAACTGTAAAATAGATATGTATGAGATAACTTTTTCAATGCTTTGCTAATATTCATGTTCAATGGGAAATTTTTGTTAAAATGTAATCTTATTTTATCTATAATCTATATATATATAATCTCTTATTTTATACTCTAAAAATCAATTCAATACACTATTTATTAAAAGTATTATAAATTCATTTATCATAAATTTAAGAAATATTTAATAAGATTCATATTCATTAATTCATTTTATTTTAGACGAGAAATAATATGTCAATGAATTTGAGTGGGGTATACTTAAATAATCTGATAATATTATTACTTTCCAAATTATCATTACATATATTTTTCACCTATATGCCTGTTTCCATTATATAATTTCGTCATTTAGATTTATAGATCATGTCAACATACTAAATAACAAGCCAAGAAAATGGATATGGTAATAACAAAACCAATACCTTAAAAAAAAAAAAAAAAATATATATATATATATATATATATATATATATATATATATATATATATATATATAGTTCACATCATAATAACAGCATAAAAAGATGAATATGTAGAAATCCTAGACCGTTTGAATAATCACCTAAGGAGAATTAAGATTAAAATAGAAAAATCAATGAATAATATTTTAAGATTTTTAGATATATACCCTCAACTTAAGAATTACAAAATGGACCAACAAGGGGAGGCTACGTACGTGGCATCACCGATTTCAATGAAACCTTTTTCGGTGATATTAGGTCAAACCATATTAGACACGTGTCCGAGAGTTCTTTCCAATGCGCCCTAGGAGCCGAGAAAAAAATTATTTTAAGGAATATCAACAATTTTTATATCAATGAATTCAGATTTTGTGAAATAGTGTGGTTTATTGATCGTTAGAATAATATTAACAATAAAATTGTTATATTGGTTATCAGATTATTTAAGTATACCCCTCTCAAATTCATTGACATATTATTTCTCGTCTAATAAAATGAATTAATGAATATGAATCTTCTTAAATTTATGATAAATGAATTTAGAATACTTTTAATAAATAATGTGGTGAATTGATTTTTAGAGCAACAAAATTAACAACAAAATTGTGATATTGAAGAAGAATTGTATATCTGATGATGGGGGGTTGGCCGTGAAACTTTATGTAAAATATAGATGGCATATGATTATTAATAAAATATTAATAATTCCAAGGAAATTACTAATCATCAATGAAACAAGATTACTAATAGAAAACTTCCAAAGATATAACTAGGCGTTAAAATGATTTCTCTACAATTAAAAAGTTTAAGAAATATGTTATTATATAATGTCGACGATAATTTTTGGTAAACATGTAAATCACTCAAAATATTAGCAGACATTAGCATATGAATAATCAAAATTTTAGTTATTTTATTGAAGATGTTACTATTTTTCATTTGTTTATTTCATCAATTTATAAATAAAGGACAAATTTAAGGCTTTCAGTGTAATATTCACTTTTATTTAATTTTTGCTAATGTTTCGGTGAAGACGTTCCCATCTTCAGAACATTCTTTTAATAATTCACACCACTCTTATTCTCAGATTTAACAATAATTTTTTTTTTTTTATTGATAAAATAAATAACATCATATTTTATACCAATAAGAGTATTGGTCATTGACTAACAATTAGTTTACTTTATTATCACAATCAAGTTTATATCTTGACTCAGACTAATTTTTTGTCAAAATTAAAAGAAAAAGTGAGAAATTTTATTGTCAAAACTGACAATAGGAGTGGAATAAACAAGAGAAAGAATTTTCTGAAAATGGGTATGTCTTCCCCGAAAAGTTTACAAAAATGGAATCAAAGTGAATATTACACTGAAAGCCTTGCATTTTTCTTTTCTTTTTTAAATTGATTAGGACTTCCTAGAAAATTGAAATAAATAAGATACGAATATTTTATGCTTCCAAATATCAGTTCACTATGTACCTCACTATTATTCTGTTAAGATGTTTCCATCTAACTTTATACACGTTATGGTTTCACTTCAAGTCGACACGCTGGTCTAATAAACATATGGCGGAGTTTTCATAACAGAAATATTTTTAGCCTTAGAATTAACAACTTATAAGTTCTCTGTTACTGATATCTCTTGCGAAGTCCAATATCACGCGTACTAGATTTTTAAATTGTCATCCAGAGAGCAGTAAATAAATAAACAGTCAACGTTTCGCAAATTTCAGTCATCATTAGGACTCAAAATCAGTTTACTAGTGATGCAATATCTTTATTTGTTCAGTCTGTTTTAGGCTGTAGATGTGAGAAGGTCTGTCGCTGAACTGCATTGATACTTTTTATTCACAATCCTAATGGAGCCTGTAATTGGCGAAACGTTGACTAGTAAGTCATTTACTGCTATCTAAGAGACTCAAGGATTTGTTTTGGAAACTTTCAATAATAATATGATTGTTCTTTATTGTTTTAATTATTACTTTTTTTTTTGGGAGGGGGGGAGGAGAGGGGAGTTTTCGTTCTCACGCCGATTGTAAAAATTCCGTGCATGATTTAGATATTTTTCTGTCACTGCTACAACTTGATAATCCCATTTCTAGCTTCCATTAAAAATAAATAAAAATTTCTTTGATTATACCAATGTATGGGATATGAATTTATGTTCTTGAAAATTTATTGATTGGGAGATTTTCAATTATATGCAGATTTTTTTTTTTTTTCATGTAAGATACATCATAGTATTTTGAAACTGATAAACGTATATAGACACTGAACTTTCGTTGATCTGTCGAGGTGTTCATGTAATTTATATATCAACATAGCCAATGTTAGCAATATACAATATCATTATTTCAAATAAAAATCTGATATAAGGTGAAAGCAATGCTAATGATAATAGCATGATACTATACTCATAAAGCCATACATTTTTATACTTAAAATTAGGAAGCCAGAGTCTTCGTTTTAAATATAACGTTTTATAAAAAAAATAATTTACTCACCATTTCTTATCTATGATTTACAGCGGTTTTCAAATAAAAATACAGTAACATGGGGCGTTCCGAATTTGTATGGTTTCTAAAAACTTTAATTGTTGTTTTCCAAAGAATGACATTCTGAATTCCCCTTAATTGTATTGTGCAAAATGCAATAAAATGAAATTTTTCCTTTTATCCCTGCAACGCTGATAATTTAAATTGAGGAAATGTAGGAGCTTCCCCCTTTCTTTGAAAATTAGATGAATCAATGACAGACTATTATCATTGTTACTGGAATACTTACAATCGTACTCTAATTTGGTATATATTTTGTGGAACTCTGCATATTTCGGCCTTGTGATTAAAGCATTATTTTATCTTTGTTGATCGTGTCCAAAAAGTATTTTTATCGGTTTTATTAACTCATTTAGCAGTCCCGTTTTCGACAACGAAATGTCGAATTTTCTTCCGATTCTTCCCAGAGCTATCATCCACGTCAGGTTCTTTTATACGATTAATTTTGAGATTGTAGTTGGGTCCATTTGCAACGCTAATATCTTTTATACCATATCAAAATAAAGTAAACACAACGTGTATTAATTTAATGGATTAAAAATCCTGTTTCTATATTTAGCATATAATTGGATGTATTATTATCAGGGAGCCCAATCACTATTTTTAATGAAATATTTCAACAATTTCTATGCCTTCTTAGAGTCTTCATATCCCCAGGACTGTTGGTTTTTCATAGTATAAATGAGGAGTTCCTCGAAGTCTATCAATGTCTAACGGGAATGTGAAGATGTGGATTTTTTTTCTTCCTATTGAAACCTCCTAGATTAATGGTAGCTTTTTTTAGTTACTTAACCTTTAGATATAGTTTTATTTGTTGACATTAAAATCATAAACTGCCGAACTACGGTCCTCAAGGCCTATTCTGACATAAAATTATTGCCAACGGCCTTCTAACTGGACCAGTGACGACCTCGACAAACAATGGTCACTTATGAGCAATTCGTAAGTATAGCCGATGTGCCATGGTATTCTTCATTAACTGCTTTATAACCACCATCGGGATGTTGCTGCTTATTTTTCGCTTTTTTAAGTTGCTTTGTTCGACCGTCCAGATGTGGATTCATTGAAGTATACTGTATTCATAATTTAAAGTACTTATAACATTAATAATACCTTTCATACTTAGCATTGCGAAAATCTAAGCCTACCTATCGAATATGAGGTGTGATACCAAAATTCAGGGAAGTAATACATTACGAATCATACATCAATACTCCTACTAACTAATTACTACCGAGGGCAGGTTCTCTATCGTTATTACTTAGCAAGTATTAAATCATATATATATATATATATATATATATATATATATATATATATATAAATATGCAAGAGCAAAAGCTCAAAACGAGACATAAATAATTTTTAGGACATAAATGGAAATATCCAAAAAAGAAGCCAAAAGTCTCAAAAATAACAGAAATAAAATTAAAAGAATCATCTGCCGATATTTCGCCAATGCAGGCAACATCAGGACAGTGGGAAAGAAAGAAATAAAATATTAAGAATAAAACCTGATAAAGAACAAAATGCAGCACATCTCTCATCCAGAATAAAAAAAAGTCACTAACCAGAGACAGCACCCCATACCAAGACACCCAGGCACATACTGAGGGATCAGAGAGGTTACATGACAACAGCTGGGAAAAATTAAATTACAAACAGCTGATCATTAAAAATAAGGAAATACTCATACTAAAAACTCAAAAATGTATAAGAGATCATAAAAACAAATTAAATAAGAAAAGATCAACCAAATACAAGAGGAAAGGGAAAGTTCATATGTAAAGAAGAGGAAGGTCCTAATAAATCCAAAAAAGAAGCCCAGAGTTTTTTCTAAAAAATAACAGAAATAAATAAAAAAAATCATCTGTCGATATTTCGCCAATTCAGGCATCATCAGGACAGTAGGAGAGAAAGAAATAAAATATTAAGAATAAAACCTGATAAAGAACAAAATGCAGCACATCTCAGCTTTTGTTTTGGATTTTTCCATTTATGTCCTAAAAATTATTTATGTCTCATTCTGATCTTTTGCTCTTGCATATTAATATATTGTGTGGACAAGGCGTGTATCCCCTGTTGTTTTTATAAGGACCTTCCTCTTCTATTTAGGAATTGATAAATTATTTGCCACTTCTATAAATTTGTTTTATTGAAAACTAGTTTCGAATGTTTATTTCCTCTTCTATGCATATAAACTTTCCCTTTCCTCTTGTATTTGGTTGATCTTATCTTATTCAATTATTTTATTTGTTTTTATAATCTATTATACATTTTTGAGTTTTTAGTATGAGTATTTCCTTATTTTTAGAGGCAGCCAAGATTCAGTAATGGATTGTCGCGCTAAGGATGATGATGATGATTTCCTTATTTTTAATGATCAGCAGATATATATATATATATATATATATATATATATATATATATATATATATATAATTATTATATAATTATATATATAAATATATATTATATATATTATTCTTTGCACTATACTTGTCATAATTCATTTTTATCAATAATTTTGTTTATTTCAATTTCCCTTTATATAGGTAATTATTTTGTTGTTGAGCTAAAGAGGGCAGGCCAACATTGTTGTCAGAATAAATAAAACAAAAGATATAACTTTTTTTATTTTTACTAACCACGTCTGATCCTCAGCAATAATATAAAAGATATATAGCAAATATAATATATAATAAGAACATACATAATAATATATTACAACTATAATATAAAAGAGCGAAAACACGTGGCCCGTGGGCAATAAAAGTTAACAGTTATTTTCTGTTTTTTTAGAGTCTTAAAGCATTGTTTTTGTATTATAAATTATCTATAATACTCATTATAAATTATCCAGCTACATATTATGCCACTTCTCATAGAAATTTTAAGTTCTTGAGATTCTGAAAATTGATAGCATTGAAATACGATCAAATAAATAAAATTAACCAATTATCTATCGTTCTGTTTTATTGTGGAACATTTTTTTTTTCTTTAAACTTTTCTTATCAATCCGTGTTTGTTAGGTTTCACGATAAGAGAATTCCGAAATTGATGATCTTATGACTTTCAATTTTTATAAAAATATTTATATGTTTGGTTATTAAAAAAAATCTGAATATTGCTAAATCACACCATCTTCGACAAGTATTTTATTTCGAGCACAGGTCCTGCTGACAATGATAAACAACGAAAACTGGAACAAACACTCATCAGCATTTCTAACACTTCGTAATATAGTGGGTCTTTTATTTGGGTTACTCTTCTAAGGCTCGTCATCATGAATTAATTGTTAAGGGATATAAATGTGTTACATTATATTATTGTTGTAAATATTAATAAAGAATGGATGCATCGTACTTAAAAAACATAAAAACTTTATTATTATTTGCTTTATTATTATTGAAACATCTGTACATAAATATTGATAAATACAAGGAAGTTTAGCATTTCATAAAAAACAGACAGAAATATGATAAATGCAAAATACTTATGATAGTTTTGACGAAAAGCGTGGATCAAAGTCTTTTGAATTAATATTAGTAAAAATCTTCCAGGTGAACGGCAAAATACTGATATATACTAGCATTAAAAAGACCTTTTGTTCATTACCTTCATTAAACTAAGTACCATCATTAAAGGAAAGAACTAAATTACTTAAAATTGATGAGATCAGTTATACAATTATGAAACTAAAATTATTGACAGAATTATGTCATCTAAATTAACATTGTTCATGTGCTAACCTTTAGAATCCTTTATAGTTTATTCTGAGGATATAGATAAAAAAAATAATAAAGAACTTGTTTCTACGATAGTAAAAACCGGAATACTCCATCTTTCTAGCAAAGCAGGCTCCAATGGTGGTTGACAAGTAGGAGATGTATAATTCTGAATATATTTATATTATTTTTGTTGAATCACACTGATTTAACACTAAATGAATATTCACTCTGTTTCCATACTATACATGTAACGAGTGATTTAAAATCACGAGATACCAGTGGCTTACGAAAAGGGAGATCACGGGGATGTATCCCTCCCCAAATTATGAAACCAAATATGATTTTCATACCCACCAACGTAAAGTTTGTATTTTGAGTAATATTATGAAATAGAATAACAAATAGCGAAAAACAAATTAGTATGTTACCCTTAAAACGTACCCCCAACTTGGGGATTATAGACACCTAGGTGATTACTTGTCTCTTCTTCCTATTAAATCCTCCTACCGAAAAAAATTCTGCGTAAGCCCCTGTGAGATACACAACTTAATCATAAAACACAATATGTTTCTGAATATAATAACTCTAGGTTTCTGAAAACACTACCTAGTGTTCCAAAATTCGTCATATCGATCCCTGAAATTTTCTATGTTAGTTTTTTACAAGATTTGTTATCCAAAATAACACCCAAAAGCAGGCAGAAGCCGAGAATATTATTTTAAACATTAAATGTTCGAGAAGATGCTGCTTTAACTGAAGTAGAGCCCATCAAACTGATCTAAATTATTTTTTCTTTATTTTTTTAATTTTGACTTTTGGATCGGTAACAAAGAAGCCAAATGTAATTCCAATTAGTTCCAAATAGTTGGTATTGATTTAATAAAAATAATAATAATATGTATTTTACTTATTGATGAAATACTAATTAAATAATTAGAGACCATCATCGTTATTAGTAACTGATGATTGGTTGATAAATCGATGTTTATTTTCGAATTGATATACAGGTCAAAGAACTTCTTGTAACTATCTTCACCCGTCCACTTTTTCCAAGGATTTCTGTATTGCAGGATATTTTTCCTTGTTATTTATTTAAATTTTCTTTAATTTTTTTTTTTATACTTTTAGATGTTTCTATAGTCCAATGAATTTTAAAGTATAATTTTAAACCCCCAACTACAAAAATAATAATCAGTTGACACCCGCATGATAGTATAGAAGGAGCAATCCCTAATTACAAAACTAATAGGTACCCTTTGCGCCTGAAACTGGTTCCGTTGAACTTCGCAAGAAACTGTTCAGTACCTGAAACTGATAGCGTTGTGAGAAATTTTCTTTGCCCGGATCCCATTAACGTCGTTAGATGCTGAAAGGGTGTGAAAGTCTTACCCCATCCAGAAACATAGCAGTGCAAGAATCGTTATTTGTTAATATTAAGGTGATATACGACAGCTACACTTAGGAAAATGTTAATTTTGGTTATTTTAACCTATCAAAAATAGCATAGAAAATTTATTATTACTTTCTCTTATTTCATTTACTTTTAATTACATTACTTGAAATATTCCTTTCAATTGCACTAAGAATAAATTAATAAATAAAAAAATTCTGTTAATAAACTTCAATCCGTATTGTTTTCATTATATATAATTTAATAGAATAAATAAATCATAGGTAAATTTTTGAGTTATTCAATTTTTTAATATTTTTTTAACGGGTTTATTCTTGTTATATGTACACGGCCTTACTAAGGATGCCATAGTAAATAGAAATTTAATTAAATTAAATTGAAAAATTAAGGTTGGGTTTAAATTGTTATAAGTACTCCAAAAACTTTTCTTTTTTTTTATTTCGATTATATTTATTGCATAAAGCTTTTTGGTGCGCTGAATCAAAATCTGGCATAATTTTTGGTGTGAAAAAATCTATAAGGCTTGCTTATCCAATAATCTAAACATTTCTTTCAATTTATTTGACCAAAAAGCAAACATTTTTTAAGATTTGTAATTTTCTTTTAATATGCACTGAAAAGCAAATGTTTTTATGGAAAAACCACGTCTATATCATTTTCCAAACCCGAGATAACTAAATGAAGCAGTTTCCCCTTTTAAGACATGGCAGAGTTGCGAGTAAGGAGGTTGGTATATCATGACCCTGAGACAGCACCCTTATTAAAAAGTAAGTTGGACGCCTATGGATTTATTTAATCCCATTTTGGACGATAACAGTTAAAATATAATTACAAAACACTATATTTTTTAACGTAGAATATTATAATTCCTATAAAATTAAAATTACAACTAACTATACACCTTTGCATATTATTATTAATTTTTTGTCATAAAAAAAGGCTATATATAAAAGAAAAAACGCTGGAAACAATAGTTTAGAAAATCAAACATTTATTTAATCATATACAGGAACTTAAAATTTATCGGTCGAACTAGACTTTTATCCGTTAGCTATTCATTTTTATTTATATTACAATAAATTTGCTAGTTAGATTTATTAAAAGTAGATTAATCTAGCAAATAATCGTAACTAAATGTATTTAGTGTACACAGGAGTAACGGCAGATATAGAAATATTATTGTGAGAACAGTTGTATTGCAAGAAAATCCTCACTATTTGTATATAAAATATATATAACGGAATATCGTCTTTGAATATTCATTTCTTCGACATACTGGGAGAGTACAATGAAGAACCAGTTTAAAAAAAATCTGTATCAACATACATGACATTTCGATGGCCTATTACTACAGGAAGCTAAAAACATCTTGTTCGATTGATAGTTGACACATGGGACAAAAAGTATCAGTTAATGGTAAGATTGATATAGCCGTCCCATCTCTATTCTAGGTTAGGATGGGCATATTTTGGGAGGACGGTAGTTGGTACATGTGACAAAAAGTATGAGATGCAGTTGACGAACAGGAACAACTTGTCATTGATAACAATAGCGGTTGTCACAACCCATCTCTAGCTACAACGTCTGTTGAATTGTCTTCTAAGGCTTGTGTGAGGGATCCATGTAAGTCTTTTGCCTTGGAGGAAAACAAGATACCATTTCTTTTTTTATTTGGCTAATGGTATATTATTGAATATAACTGCTGAGCCGGATCTGCGACGGAGGGTAAAAGTCATATGCGTGTATCTCAAATGATTGACTTTAATCCGTCCTTTATAATACAAATATTTTCAGGATCTGGTTGAAATAGTAGAACGGCTGTATCATTTAGAAAAGTTACTAGGAAGGATAACAACGGTGTTGCTATTGTGAAGTTAAAATTAATTAATTGGCCTTCTTGTAAGTTAAAAGTAATAAATTGAAACAAAACAAGTTGGACTGGGATTATTATTCATAACGGAGAAACTTAAAAAATTGCATACTAAAACTGCCAGAATTTACCAAAAGTAAACAAGCAAAGAGAATGGTTGATGACCAACCACACACACACACACACACACACACACACACACACACACACACACACACACACACACACACCTTCTCACATACATATATTTTATATTAATATCCATTTTTTATCTAAAAGCTGTAATATTATTTCTCTGATAAACGTCAATATAAAAATCTTTGAATTTGATTTCGCAGATTTTTATTGAAAATATCATCGCTTTAAGCTTCTTGAAGAACACCTGCGATATATATTTTTAAAATTCATTGCAATCGATTTAATTTAATCAAATCAGAAAATAGTTGTCAATGAAGTTAAGTATTATGTTAACCAATGGTACGTCTTTAACATATCGAAGTCTTTTCTACTTCCGATTTCGGTTCTACTGTCTTCTAAAAGATTTTCTAAATTTCAAGGTAAATAAAAATACATTCATTCTCCTTTTCCTTTCTATTTAATAAGTAAACTCAACTTTATTTTTATTTTTAAGGCAGGTCTCGTAACGATATATTTCGCCTTATAAATATAAGTACATATAAATATATTCAGATATTAAGAGGTGCCCAGTGCAGTTTTCTGAATAAAATATGATTACAAAACTCATCTACTTTTTATTTAAGTATTCAATATCATTTTAAAGATCAATTAAAATTAGGCATCAGACAGCTTAAATACTGTTCAACTCTTTCTTGACATGCCATCTAATCATAATTTTAAAAAATCTTTGATATATTAGTCAAAAATTTTCTCAGCATTGCTTAAATAAATTTTCACTAATATATAACACATAACACTAATGTTCATTGATAACATTTAACATCTAAATAACGCAAATTTTACTATAAATTCAAATTAATCGATTTTCGCCTCTATCTTACAGAACGTTTATTAGAACACAAATACGAGAGTACACAATTCTGTGGTGCTTGGGTAAAGAGGTATAACTAATTTTTTTACGAAAATGGATTTAAGTTATATTTTGGTCTTTTTAAAGAATCTATGAGAAAAAGGAAGTAAGTCAATGAAACAGTTTACACACGTCATGTGAACACTGTTTCAGTGATCATTTTTCTCAAAAGAAAAATTCATTCAAAACAACAATATATGACTCAAGTCCATTGTCACAAAAAAAAAAAAGTAATATTTATATATAGTTAACAGAGTTGATAAAAAACAAGAATGATAAATTAATAAGAGATCAATAATTCATAATTAAATAAACAAAGTAGCTCTATTACGAAAAAGCTGAAGAGAGTACAACCATAAAAGAAAAGACGGAAAATTATGGTAATGATTAAAAAAAAAAATATGATCTCTTATGAGCTTTGAAATTATAATAGGTGTTTAACACCGTGAAAAAAAAAACTGAAGTAGTTACAAATAATAATTGGCATTTTATCGTTTTATTCTTATTTACTATTTTATCATCTAACAGCTATTTTCTCCTAATGTTCATTTTATTCAACTGTCTAGCGTATCGTGGCCAGTCATGAATAAAAAATAAAATCTAATAATAATAACTATAAATAAACCAATGATAATAATTAAAAGAGAAAAATAAATAAAATTTAAAAACTATTTTTGAAAATCTATTATTACGCATTGCATAAATACGTTAACATGTGTACATGAATAGCAACCACATGCTTTTCATCAAAAATATTCATATATGGTCATCGTAAAAATATTATTATGATCTATAAATGAATGGTACCATTTGATTTATGCTTGATTAAAAAAAAAAAAAAAGTGACCTTTTCTTTTTTTTTAGTTTATATTTAGCTGTAAAGCTATTTGACGAAACAATACTATGTTTCGCTATCAGTGCTAAGAGAAAAATGCAACCGATTTTAGGTCTCTGAGTAATAATATGGAATTCGAAATTGTATGCGCCAGGTCTCTCTTTAGTGAGTGAGATGGCAGCATATATATATATATATATATATATATATATATATATATATATATATATATATATATATATATATATATATATATATAAATAAATAAAATATAAAAATTCATAATTTTTACTGATACATATTTGCTGCTGAATTTTTTTTTACTTTCCCAAGAAAATAATACATATATTTTTTTTTTAATTGCAGTTGAATTTGTTACCCTGTTGCTTTTAAAAATAACTAATAACTTTTAAAAAAAATTGTACAATCACTATCCTACTGTAGTTGATACATTTTTACAATAGATCTTTTAATTTATTAATTTAAAAAAAATATATTAATACAATTATATAATATATTATAATACAAGCAAGAAAAATGATATCTTTAAAAAAATATATATTTACAAGAATTTAAATTTGTATTTTTTTCTGCAACGACAAATTCCTGGCGTTCCAAAGAATTCATCACATATATATATTTTAATGTTACCCTATTGCTTTAAAAAATAATATTATTGCTATTATAACTCTATTAAAGTTACTATCGTATTGTAATCGTTTTTTAATATAATTCTTCTAATTTATTAATTTAAAGAAATCTTTATTATAAGGGTAAAAATAATATAATAGATTTTTTTTTTATCATTATTACAAATCATATATATATATATATATATATATATATATATATATATATATATATATATATATATATATATATAATACAAATTTTATAATTATCATTACACACTCCATAATAAATAAAAATTCTATTGATTTTATTTTAAGAAAGCTTTTATTATTAGCTTACGGTACTGTTTTTTACTCACCGGCATAGGCGACGAAAGGCAATCCAAGAAGTAAGAAGCGCAGCATACCTGGCGATGGACAATAGTGATCTGCCGTCTGAACGGACCCCACCAGTTCAACCCAAGGGCGATCCCCCCTGGCCTATAAGCAAATTATCTATTAGATGGAATAACAAACAATTTAATTATACCTACAAGTTTGTCAATCGGCACAGTGCGGAGGAATAAAAACACGCATAAAAGTCTTTATTTCTATAAAAGTAACAAAAGAAAAATTATCTACACCTAATTTTTATACAAAGTACAACTGTCAGAACATCAAATAAATATTTTTGTAAACTTTTGAATGTCTTATTTTTTTTCTGCAAATAATTGCAACATTAATTTCTGTGGATTTTTATTAAGATCGTTTAATCAAAACATGAAATTTGTTGGAAATAGTTTGTATACAGGTGAAGAGTTATATATCCGAAGAATTATAAAAATAAAGAATCGAGAAGTCTTTTCTTCAAACAAATACACGACAGGATCAGCTAAGTAATATTGATTGTGATAATTTTTTACCAGGACATAAAATTATAGGGTTCATCCATACCAAGTGGTCCAAAATAAATTAATTTGGTTGCTTGCTCATTTTTAATAGCTCGTATGTTGATTCCTCCACGTTCTTAGAGATAAAAACCGCTTGGAAAATTTTATTTTCCTTGACCGATTATAAATGGCAGCCATTTTTCTTCAGTTCTATAGGCCAATTTCTGTAAATGCAGTCATCTGCGGCTTCGTCGATAGTTCAAAAAATATATCAATTCGAAAGATCAAACAAACACCATTTTAAAGATAATGCTTTAAGCTAAAAAAAAATTATTCTCTCTACATTTAATGTGTTCCTACTCCTAATATGATAAAAATTGACCTGAAGTTTAACGCTCAAACAAAAAAAAAATTGCGTTTTCAAACCATTTTTTCTATGAGAAGGAGCGCTATAAGCAATTTATCTATTAGTATGGTAGGTAGGTACTTAGCAGTAGGTCAACCAGAATAAATATATATTCTACTAAATGTACGCTTGGATTTTATGATTTTTTAAAATTTGAAGTTTTTCAATTTTTTTCAAAATTTGGTCTTCAATATCTCCAATAGGACTGGAGTTAAAAATCTGAAATTCACACGAGTTACAGTGTTTTAGAAGAGATTTATGATAAATAAAACCGTCACTTGTTGATTTGCTTGGTTAAAACTTGGTGAGTGTTCAAAATGAGGAAAAACACGAAATGCAAGCATTTGCGGTTTCGTCGATACTTCATATAGTTCAACTAGAACTTAGAAAGTTCAACTAAACGCCTTTTTTAAGGCAATGCTATAAGCTAACAAATTTATTCCTAGTACATTTGATTTATTCCTACTCCTAATATAATAAAAATTGACCTGAATTTTAACGCTCAAATTTAAAAATGTCCGTTATCAAACAATTTTTTCTATGAGGAGTGCTATAAACAATTTAACTATTAGTGTGGTAGGTAGGTCCTACCAGGTAGATACCAGTAAGTCAACCAGAATAAATATAAATCCTACTAAATGTATCCTTGGTTTTTTAAAATTATGACTTTTATGATTTCAAGTTTTTTATGATTATGAGTTTATGATTTTTTTTAATTTCAAACTTCTTAAAAATTTAAGCTTTAATATCTTCGATGGGACTGGAGTTAATAATCTGAAATTCACACTGGTTATATCGAAATGCAAGTCGATAGTTCAAACACTATATGACATAAATACATCAAACAAACACCATTTTAAAGGATATGTTTTAAGA
Organism: Rhaphigaster nebulosa; assembly: GCA_948150685.1. Lineage (NCBI taxonomy): Eukaryota > Metazoa > Arthropoda > Insecta > Hemiptera > Pentatomidae > Rhaphigaster > Rhaphigaster nebulosa. The sequence goes on along the minus strand of OX411307.1, from coordinate 92,081,042 downwards.
TAACAAAATTATGCATAGTGAATTTGTTTATACTCCTATTATGATAAAAATTGACTTGAATATTAACGCTCAAATTTAAAAATGTCTGTATTCAAACCACATTTTCGATGAGAAGGAGTGCTATAAACAACTGACCTCTTTATGTGGTGGGTTGGTAATTAGCCCAGAGAGTAATGGTGTATTAATCCATTTTTCTATCCTTCAGGACCTCGAACACTAAATTAGTTGATGTCAATGAAGAGTGCGTGTCATTGACCTATGTTTTAAGAAAATTAAGCCCACTTGAATTAACAACACAAACCGAACGTTTTCCTGCAATTATAAAAAAACTTTATGAAGATATATCAAAGCTTCTAACCGGAATCCAAAATAAGAAAAATACAAAACACATTATGAAGCTATTGCTTAGATAAGGCTAATCAAAAATAATGCAGGTAGTCATATAAACATTACCTAACTGAAAAATATCTGATGTGGACAACACGACTTCCTTGTACTCCTATTAAACTATAAATCGTTGGCTCAAAAAGTGGTCCTCAATTTGGTTACTAATTTCCGAAAATTGCAATATCTCAAAAACGAAACTCGGCGTCGCGACACCCATCTATTGACACACACACATACTCTTGTTTCTGGAGGTCTCATTCCGTTATTAAATGTCGTTTTTTTTCAGTAGGTAACTAGTTTCCAAGAGATTTCTTCGTGTTCCGTGACAACATTAAAACTGTCAATATCACTAGATAAAGCATTAGAAATCGACAGTTTCTAAATTTTAGGCGAAAGAACCACTTAACTTATATCTTATTCTCCTGCTGCAAACTTGTTCATCGCACAAATGGGGAGGAAAACCAGTATTATATGCACAATATTAACACTTAAAATAAGTAATAAAAATGTTTAATTAGAGTATAAACAAAATCGCGTTTGTAACCTTTATTACCGAACCATATGATTTCTCTATTTAATTTTAATATAATTTTTTATGTAAGTTTATTATGACCTTCAAGTAAAGTACCCTTTTCGGCTCACCAATTTTAACCAAAATCTAGAAAATTCATTCATATTTATATAAAAGTCCTATTTACTAAATTTTAAATGTTTTACATTATATTTTAATATAATTTTTGATGAAAGTCTAATATGGCCTTCAAATAAAGTACCTCTTCCGGTTTTCCAATTTAGACCAAAATCTAGTATGTTATTTAAATCAATATATAAAGTATAAATACTAAATTTGAGAAGTTTTGCATAATATTTTAATATCATTTTTGATGGAAATCAATTATGACCTTCAAGTAAAGTACCACTTCCGGTGATTAAGCAGTGACCGAAAAGGGAGGTTCACAACTAGATTTTACAACAATCCTAAATACAAAATTTCAACTTTCTACGGCTAACCGTTTTTGAGTTATGCGAAATACGAACGAACGTACGTACGTATGTACGTACAGACGCCACGTCGAAACTAGTCAAAATGGATTCAGGGATGATCAAAATGGATATTTCCATTGAAATCTGAAAACCGAAAATTTTCGCGATTACAATACTTCCTTTACTTCGTACAAGGAAGTAAAAAATTGCTGTGTAATAACAATTCAGATAACAACAAAATTTTATGCAATTAATTATGCCATCTTTAACCTGATATAAAATTAAGTTCATATTTAATTTCATAATTTTGTAAGCGAATTTATTTGTTTGAAAAATATTAATTACGAATTTTAGTAAGTAAAATGTTACTTGCACTAAAAAGACGTTACCTGCTATTTATGTGCTTCTCACCATTTTCGGACAGTCGCCAAGCTTTAACCAAGCAAATAAACAAGTGATATACCTATGTATTTAGCATAAACCTCTTCTAAAACACTGTAACTTGTGTGAATTTCAGATTTTTAACTCCAGTCCCATCGGAGCTATTAAAGCCCAAATTAAAAAAAAAATTCAAATCTCAAATAATCATAAAAACCAATGATAAATTTAGTAGGATATATATTTATTCTGGTTGACCTACTGCTAAGGACCTGCCTACCATACTAATAGGTGAATTGTTTATTGCACTCCTCCTGATAGAAAAAATGGTTTGAAAACGCAATTTTTTTTTGTTAGAGCGTTAAACTTCAGGTCAATTTTTAGGGATTGATAAATTATTTGTCACTTCTATAAATTTGTTTTATTGAAAACTAGTTTCGAATGTTATACATTCATCCTCAGTTCAAGGTTTAAATGGATTATATCAAACAGAAAAGTTTGTACTGGTTTCTTCTCGCATTGTACTGTACAATTGTACTCGCATTGCCAGTACAATGCGAGAAGAAACCAGTACAAACTTTTCTGTTTGATAAAATCCATTTAAACCTTGAACTGAGGATGAATGTATAACATTCGAAACTAGTTTTCAATAAAACAAATTTATAGAAGTGGCAAATAATTTATCACCCACCCACACACACACACTCACACACACACACACACACACACACACACACACACACACACACACACACACGTGTATATATATACACATACATGTATATGCAAATTACGAGATGGAATTTGTATTATTGTATATTGTACAATGGAAATTGTAATATGTGTGTAGATAAATTTCGCGGGTAAAGAAAAAATACTAAGCTTCTACTAATCGCCACATGAGTTCGTCCTCGGAATGTCAATTATCTGTGGGCGAGCTATAGTTAGGAAGTTCATTTTTTAAAATTTTGTTTAATCAAGAAGTTTTTCATTCAACCATTTTTTTTTTAAATTATTTGTCAGAATTGTTTTTTAACCATGGTGGTTTGAATTTATATAATATAATTTAGTAATATTAATAATAATGTTTAGTATGTCATATATATAAAAAAGAAATGCTAAGGATTAGGTTTAATGTTTAAATCTAGGAAGTTAGATTTAAACGTTTGTGTTATCGGAGTTATCGCTCTGCACTGATTCAGTAATCTTAGTGGTATTACCTCAAGTACTGCTCAGAAACTTTGGAAACATTGATTTTAAACAAAGGTAAATAATGTTATAATAATTATGAGTGAGGTGAGTGCTTCCTAATTAACTTTTATTAGTGAGAAGATGTGCTCGTAGATCAGAGAGATCACCCACGTGGCAAGGCAGTCTGTTACCTGCTCGCTACTGGCGTCTGGCCTCTATCATTGCATAGAGCAGTATCGTATCAGATCTTAGGTAGCTCAATGGTCAAGGCGTCATACCCCTGTTCTCGTCGTCTCATTATCACGAATTCGAATCTGTAGGGTTATTCTTTCTTTTTTTTCCCGTAATTCCATAGAATGTTTTATTATTGTTTTCTTTCTTTATGTACATTATTATAAATATTTAGAAGTATCGAATCTGCCATTTTTGATAGTTTACCACAACTAAGTTTTAATTTTGTGAATTTGTCAAATCTAATGAAATGTTTATTTTCCACTTTCTTAATGACAGATTTTTTTTTTCATTCTCAATTTTGGCTAGGTCTATTGAAATAAATCTACTCCTGTTATTTTAAATGTTTTTTTTAATTTGTAAAAATTTTTTATCATAAAAATTATTTCTTACAAGACAAAGTGGGAAATGCACTTGGAATACAATAAAAATCAGAATCTAAAATATCAAAGGCCATTCATTTTAAGCATTAAAAAAACATAATATTTCAAAAAATTTGTTATAATAACATAAAAGAATAAGAACAAACATTAAAAAAAAATAAAATCACAGTTATTTAAAAAAATTAAGTAATTGATTATTCGTTCTCACTTTCGTCTTCGTCCGGTTCCGGAAGTTTATCTTGGACAGTGTTATCTGCCATTAAGTCAAAATAGAATTGGTGATAGTCCTCAGGGATCTAAAGATAACTGCACAGTTTCAGAAGATCTTTTTTATTTTCGGAGATAGGAAACCTTTTGTTATAGGGTTGCGTCGGTTCTCCTTCCCGTGATTTCCCTCTTTTATTAAAAGACGTATTAAAATTTCGTTGTTTGCATTTTGTTTTGACGTAGATTTTATTTGAATCTTTCGTGTATTGCAGCCATACAGTATCCTGGATTTTAATTTGTTGAAGATATTTCTTTCCATTTTTATTTTCGAAGGTTGACATTATTATCTTCATCTCCATTTTTGCCAATATTTTTTCTTGGTTTACTTTTTTTTGCCTTTTTTTTCGAACTTTGATCATTCAAGAAGCATTTTCCCTGATGGTTGAAATCGATAAAATCGTCATGCATAAGACGGACTAGGATTGATTCTTCCCATGCGAATCAATTGATTCCATTCAGATGGTGTATATACAGGAACACCTTTACATTTGCGCTCGATTTTTGAATGGATTGATTCACATTCCATATGACTATGTCCTGTCTCAAAAAACACGTGATAAATTTGTTTAAGCGTGAGATGAACTTTTAGAAGATGCAAACACGTACAGCAAAAATTGTAGTTTTTTGTTGTCCTTGGGCGAGCTGGTGCATTTTTTTGAGCAGCCAATCAGAAGCCAGCATTTGGTCACGTGACCAAATCGGGAAATTTGATTTTTTCACCTCGACCTAACCTTAACTGCCACGTTGTCTCACCTCTACCTAACCTTAACCATCTCGTGGTCTCACCTCGATCTAACCTTAACCATCGGGCCACGCCTCTTGTTAGTCACGTGATCCAGTCACGTTCCCCATGACGCCTTCTGGCCTATGCTCCGCCCACTTGTTTTAGTCATATGACCCATGGCACCTTTTGACCGATGCTCCGGCCACATATTTAGTCATGTGACCCATGGTACCCTCTGGTCTATACTCCACCCACAAGGTTTATTCTCTCCACCCATTGAAGGGTCAGGTACCCACCTTATAGAGGCTAAGTGTATCCAGTCGCCATTTTGTTTTCCTTGCACCACCATCTACACCCCTGCAACTGGAGACAATTACGGTTTTGTCAAAGGGTCAGGTACCCCCCTTATAGTATGCAATCTTCACGACGGTTATATAACCTTAACCTATCCGACGAAGAGTCAGGTACCCACTTTATAATTTGTAACCTTCCCAACGGTTACATAACCTTATAAATATATACATAACCTTTACGACATTTAACTTTAGTTAGATCATGTATAAGCAAGTTGGATGATATCCAGGTAAAATGTATACATGTAAGGATCCTTAATCCTATAACAGCTTTTGGAATTTGAACTGTTAATCCTTAAAAAGTTTAACTTTTATACATAAACAAAGATTTTTTTAATAATTAACAAACGGCTTCTTAATCCCATAACAACTGTTGGACTTTGAACTGTTAATCCTTTTTCTTTACTCATCTCGCTGAAACATAAATAAAACAACTTTTTAATCTCTGATTATTTAATCAATGGACTTACAAATTTACAAATATATAGATAAATCTAAACGACTGTATCACACTGGTCAAAGAGGTTATACCTTTCAATCAAAGTGGACATAACTTTTAAATAGTTATTTATTAATACACGTTAGGCACGTAAATCAGTCGCGTGAACCATGGCGCCTTCTGCGCCATTTTGTTTTTCTGTAACTTGAGAAACTTAAGATTTTGTCAAAGGGTCAGGTATCCACCTTATAGTATGTAAACTTCACAACGGTTACACAGCCTTCTCAATCTTTACATAACCTTTACAATATTTAACTTTTCCTAAATGTAAACAGGTTGGATTATGTATAAGCAAGTTGGATGATGTCCAAATGAAATGTAAACATGTACTTCGGTCTTTTAATCCTTTTATGATACCAGGATAGATAATGTCACACTTGAATAATTCTATATCACTTAATTCTTTTGCTGAAAGTAAACAATCGACTTTGAACTGTTAATAACTACAATATAAAAAAAGAGTATGGCTTCTTAATCCTACAACAGTTGGACTTTGAACTGTTAATCCCTAAAACATAAATAAATAGTAGGGCTCCTTAATCCTTTAACAGCTTTTGGACTTTAAGCTGTTGATACCCAAACATAAAGAATGATTTAGGACTTGTTAATCCTTCCGCTAAAAAGTAAACAAATTTAGCTTTTGCAATAATGTTCTATCTCTTAATCCTTCCTTCGAAAGTTAACAATGGACTTTGAACTGTTAATCTCTACAACTTAAACCAATATGTAGGGCTTCCTTGCTCTTATAACAGCTTTTGGACTTTGAACTGTTAATTCTCTAGCATTACACATCTCGCTGAAACATAAACAAAACAACTTTTTAATCTTATATGTATTTTTAATATCTCATAGTATGAACTATTTAAACGCCTTAAAAGGATCAACTATTAAACACTCAAAGTTTCTTATCATTTACAAACAATGATATAGATCCTTTTAATCCTTTCATAATATTTAGATAGGTGAGGTCATTATTATTAGTTTTGTACCTTTTTCAGTTCTCAATGTTTACATTTTATGCAATTTTCCCAATTTTTACCTTTACCTACCTATTTCTTTTTTAAATTTTCTATGACTTTCTCAATGTTTATACATTTTCTGTCCGCTAGGGCGCAGCACCTTACTCCTCTTGGGGATTTCCCTGGCTAGTTTACATAATCTTCTCAATGTCTATGATTTATGCAACCTTCCCAATGTTTACCTTTACCTACCTATTTGTTTACGCTTTCTTTAACCTTTCTACGTATTCTCAACTGATTTTCTACCTAGACTTTTCCAGATTGTTTTTCTCCATTTCTGAACTTGATTTAATTATAATCGACAACCCTGGTTCGTAATCGCACTCGTATCAGACCTTCCGATGTCATCGGCTACTCTCGGATGCCCTCGGAGCAATACGAGATTGCTCGGCCGGGCTCGATAATTCACTATTGTCCTTGAAAACGCTCGTGTTTCCACAGGCCCCACCTAGATCTCTCTGACACTCGAGATCGTTCGTTATTAGGGTATTCCCGATCCGAGAATAACCGAACCCCTCTGACCTCATACGATTATCCAGAATCACTTGGAAAAAATTGAAAAAAATCTTCTCTTTTCACCTGGACTTCTCCTACGGTTCGAACCCTACATTTTACTCAGCTCGTTGAAGTCTCTCGTCTGGGGAAGGCTCCGAATCTATATTTACGACTTCACCGACACCACATAGTCCTCTATTACAGTTAATATCCGTAGATATACCTGTAATCTTTCGTCCAATTGCTTCGGAATTTTACAGAGACACACACGAACACTAACTTATAATGTTTACCTTTACCCATTGAAATGTAATCAATGGGCAGGAGGGTCTTCCTACACATACATTTTCTTAGCATCAATTTTTTTGTATAACCTTCATGACATTTATCTTTCAGTTCGTTGAAGGGCCAGGTAACCACCTTAAGGAGCCTGAGTGTGTCCGAAGTGGGTCTCACGACCTCATAAATTTCTATTAGGCGCCATTTTGTTTACGTCACCGGTTTGTCTACAAAGCTTATCCCTCCAATCCCAACTTGAATTTCCTCACGGCTTGATCCGATAGTACTCGTAGATAGACTGTAACCTTCCAAAGTTTAAATAACGTTTACATTTTCCACAAGCTTCTTAATGTTTACATCTTACACAACATGGAATGAATTTCTTCTCGGCTAGATCCAATAGTACTCGTTAATCAACCCTCAATATTTAAATTTTTCATAACTTGAAGTCCAATAATTTTAGTGGTTTTTAGTAATTTTCGCGGTTTTTGTTGATTTTAGTTGTTTCTCATCAACTCAATAGCTATAATACTTCATTTCATTGATAATATCATTTGAGTAGGTCTTTCATTGCTTTGACTTCAACCTCTACTTTTTAACATAGCTTTATATTTTTTTAGTATATTTTAACCAATGTTAGACATTTTTTTTAATTGATTTTGCCTGTTACTTTATTGATTTTAGAAAATTTTAATGATTTTAGAAATAAAATAAAATATTTTACTAGCAAATATTTGTATATAAAACTGTTTTGAGATGATGTATTATCTGTAGTTGATATTATTTCAGAATGCTGATGTAAGATGTGCTATATTTGGTCCCCATTTGTATGATATTATATTTTTCAGTCCTAATGATGGCCAGATTGGCGAAACATTGGCTGTTCAGATATTTACTGCTGTTTAAGAGACTCAAAACTTTATTCAAGAATCTTCCAGAAATATACTGATAATTAAGAAATATTCATATTAACGCTTCTCCATACTCACTCCATAATTCAAATTGTTTGTTTTCTTTCATGAAATTATAACTTTTTATTAGATATTTCCATATCGTCTCCGGATCAACATGTCTTGTATTTTATAGGTGACTATTAATAATAGAATGTTTGGACTCATCGGATTATAAATAATACTAAAATTAATTCATAGGAGCAAAATTGTGGTAATTAGAGCACAATTTTATCTACACTTTCCATTAAAAATACCAAGAGTTCGTCTATAAGGCACCTCTACCAGTACCTTATTTTTATTTTATTTTATTTGTTATTATTTTTTTTTTTTTACTAGAAGACGGTAGCTGGACGTCTTTAAGACTCCCATATCTTTTGGTAATCAACTCAAAATGTTAAATATTGCCCCGAAAAGACAGGAATTCAAAGGAAGGCATAAACCCCTTTCTGAAAAGTTAGACGAGCTGCGGGCACCTCGTGGGGCTATAATCCAAGAGTCATGCTCTGCATATATTCTACTGAATATTATAGATAATAAAGGATTGCTTTCCATAATCATCCTAAGCTTAGTAAAATGGTGAGCCCAACGTAATTTCGGGTGAGTAACATATTTAATTTATTATTTTATTTATAATAAATAAAATTTGAAAATTGCCACGATGAATTATTCACCATCGATGAGACACAGGTTGATGAGAATGCGTACAGACTCTACGTATTGTAGAGTCGGCGTCTTTATAGAGAGGAGCTGGACCTGTGGTTCATCTAAGTTGAGGCAGTGTTCAGATCGTGCATAATTACAAATTGTAAAACGAAAATTATTATTACGATGAAGGTTATTATTACCTATTTTGATTTCGGCGCGTGGAAGCAAATAGCTGATCTGCCTCTTAATCCACCTGCTACTGAGCCGTATGAGATGTTGAAAGAACGCCTATTCTTCAGTTTTGGTCAGTCTAACAGCTGCCGAATCAAGAAAATTTTGGTGAAGCAGAGGTTAGGCGATCAACGGCCAACCTAATTTCTCTGGTAGATGAAACAGGCATGGGATAAGGCCTCCGCACTATGGCTCCGAGGGCTACCGTAGACGACGAAAGCAGCTCTAGCCACCTAAACTATACCAACCCAACGAAGCTGGCCCACAAGCAGACAATATAGCCGAGACACCACAGCCTTTCGGTAATCCTAACTTGGCGAGCCAAACAGGCCCAGCGTCTTCGAGCATGAGCGAGCTAGGAGCAGCGAGCAATCGTATAACTGAAGAGGTGGGCGCCCTTAGAGAGCAAATGGGGCCAGGACGAGTCGGCGGGAGAACAGACCGTCCAGCCGGAATCGCGGGACCTCACGAAGTAAAAGTGGAAGGTGTCTTTGCTTTTATCTTAAAAAGTCAGCCCTGCGATTGGAAGCCGGCTAAGGCGTTATACACGCAGCCTTTGGACACGCAGCGACAAATGGGGCGGTGTTCCGTCGCTGAGATCAACGACCGCCGGTTCTTTATCGCAAACAAAAAGTCCGGAGTCAGATATCTGGTGGGTATTGGAGACATCCAATCTGTCTACCCGGTGAAGACAAGTAGAGCTAAGTCTAGCCAGGAGTTCAGCCTATATGCGGTAAATGGAAAGCTCATGGGTAGCGTGGTCGAAAACTTCGATCTGGGGTTCCGTCGTAAGATGTGGCAGATCAAAGTGACCAACGTAAGCTATCCCATCATCGGCGCAGATATACTCCATCACTATAATATGACAGTAGATCTTTCCGGATATAACCTGGTGAACCAGAACGCGGGATTTAAGGCATGTGGAATATTGGTGAAGGTGCCGGTACCCGTTATATATTTGGTACTAGCTGGCGAGTGGTACACCACCTTACTGCGCTGGTACCCCAGCGTGACCTGAGTCAGCATCTTTAGTTAAGTAGCCAAGCACGACGTCGTCCTCCAAGTAGAGACTCACGGACCCCCAGTTACAATACCGGAAAGATACAATGCGGTCAGGTGTGAATTTATGCAGATGATAAAAGAGAGGCATACGGCCCTGCGGTGATTAAAGGCAGCTATACGCCAAGACGCTCCCCGACCGTTATGCAGACTATAACTTGGCGGACTTCAACGTAAATATGCACGGGAAAGAGATCTTTACAACGTTATATTGCCAGATTATTATATTATGATTAGCATATTACCAGATCCCGGTGGCTAAAAAAAGACATCCTGAAGACGACTGTAATCATACCCTTCGGCCTCTTCGAATTCCTTAGTATGTGTTTTGGCCTTTGGAACGCTTCGCAGACCTTCTAACGGTTCCTTGACCACGTGCTTCGAGGTTTGAACTTCGCTTGGTGGTTCCTGGATGATATTATCATCGGCTCAAGAGATGAAGAAGAGCACAAAACACGTATGGAGAAAATACTATGGCCGCTAAAGAACTACGGTCTCACCGTAAATTTGACGAAGTGTGTCTTCGCTCGTCAGGAAGTTGAGTTTTTGGACCACACGGTAAACTCCGCGGGGATTAGTGCTTTCCCAGCCAAGATGGAAGCCGTCGCATCCTGTTCTAGGCTTATTACAATAAGGGACCTACGACTTTTTCTGGGTATATTTAACTTCTACCGTCGTTGCATACCCAGGGCAGCGGATTTACAAGCGGCTCTTAACAGGTTTCTTGCAGGAGTAAAGAATGATAAGAGGCCACCCAGAACTCTACAGTACTTGGACACCCAAAGGAGAACGCACAAATCGTCCTAGTGTGCGACGCCTCCCATGTGGGCAGTTTTGCAGCAGAAGTATGGCAACGATTTTTCTACAAGGCTTTCGCTCTAGCGTAGAAAAAGTACGCTACCTACAATAAGGAGCAATTAGCTATCCACCGGGCTACTAAGCACTTCAGGCATTACCAGGAGGGAAAATATTTTGAAATTTGGACGGGCCACAAACCACTGGAATATGTGATTCGCCAGAAACTCGAAACACCGATGCCCATGCTGATTCGGCTTGTGAACTTTATCAGCCAATTTACGACCGATATCGACTACGTACCCAGGGAGCATAACACCTTTGCATACCCTCGAGAGAGGAGGACATCGACTGTACTGAGAACGTAAGAGTGCATTACGGCAGAGAAGAAGAAGGATCCAGAGATTCCAGCTTCACTGGATCAAGCCTTCCGGTTCAGGCGCGACCCTACGTCCATTAGAAGAGATCACAAGCGCCAAGGTGGCAAAAGCGATCGTGATCTCCTTCTATGGTACGTCGGCCAGGTTTCAACCTACCAAGGGCGACAGTTTGAGTCACACCTCTTCATAAACTTTAATCATGTACTTCGTATCCAGAGAAGCAGGACCTCGGCGTACCATCCTCACTCCAACGAATGCGTGGGCAGGTTGTACAGGTCCTTCAGGGCAACGATGAACACTGCAAGATTAACAAGAACGCTGCCAACTGTCAGCGTTTAGGTCTCAGGTCGGCAGTAAGAGAGGATAAAGGAGCCAGTGCGCTTTATGGGGCGTGATGAAGGATCTTCATCCAGCACCACACCTCAGCAGTTTGGCCAGAATCTTCGTGCACCTGGACCTTCACGAATCAAAGGATTGCACCCACGTATTCATGAGAGATGACAAGAGAGGAAATCGCTTACTCCACCTTACACCCTAAAAGGTAATATCCCGGATGGAGAAGATATTCCAGGTGCTGCTGCCATCTGCCATTTCGATGGATCACCCGAAGGTGACACACCTCCTTCCTTCCTTGGGAACGGCAGAAGACAGCGACAACAGGGACCAGCCCACTCCTTCGCCCGCTGCAGCTACCACCGATAACAGGAATAAACTCATTCCTTCAACCACAGCAGCAAATACCGACCCTTCAAATGACCTCGACGCAGAACAGCATACGCCGAAGCCGATTGATCTCACCTGCTACGGGCGTGCAGTGAAACCGAAGGTTAGGTTCTGTGCCGATGTCACCCGAGGGGGAATGATGTGACGAGTGTGCGGTGTGATTTGAATTTAAGAAGGTTACAATCACACAGCTGACGTGAGCAGAGGTTGTGTAAAATGATTTGTCACTGCTGCAATTATTTTTTTATTTAATCTTTCATTATTGAAATAACATTTTATTTTTTCTTTATATTTATTTGTTGATACTCATTTTCGTTTATTATTTATTTTCTATATTATTATTTTAATCAGTTTTTTCATATCTTTCAGGGGCAAATCCATTAGAAACCTCCCGCAAGCTGTTGTGTTTGGTTGGTAGTTAGTTGTGTTGTGTTAAAACTTTTTTTTTAATTTTGTTATTACTCACGACCTGAAACTGTTTTTTGGCTATCACCTTTGTCTGACGATTTTGTAATAAAGATTTATAGAGAGAATAAGGCATTACTTTACATAATCATCCCAAGTTCGGATAAGCTCACTTGTAAGGAAGGTCGCCTCTAGTTCACACTCCATATTTTATCTGCAATGAGGCTATTGTGGAGTGTTACTTTAGAACTAGTACCAATTAATGATTTTAAATTAAATAAATCTGCGAAAATCCTTTTCCTTTTTTTTTTTTTTTTTTTTGCAATATTTGTCACTTCCTCAATGTATTAAACTTCTTTATAATATACCAATATATTTGAACTATCGTTCTTGAACTAAAATCGTTTCCCGAACTAATGTTTAAAAGTTTTAATTTAAAAAAAAAATTTTAGTTTGATTGTTATTACGGTCTAGTAGTATTACATGATTTTTATTGCAGGTATTTTGTTGTATTTTTAAAAATAACAATGGCTGTCAGTAATGTTGTTAAACAGTTATGGAACAGATTGATGGAAGGAAAAGTAGGATTTGAACAGGTTTTAAAAAAGGTAAGATTTGTGGTTACAGGAGTAGTTTTTAATGATTATTTAGACAAACAAATTGATCATATAATTAATTTATTTAAGGTCACTGTTTGTGCTTTATTATGCTGAAGTTATAAATTAGCGGGATTTGGCAGAACACAACTTCCAAGAAAGTTGCTTCGTAACCAACTGTGCATTGTATCAAGACTAGACTAAAATGTCTAACTAAGACTATAAGAGCTGTATTGAAATGTGACATCACAAAGCATTCTTCCTTTTTAGATCTAATTAATGTTAAAATAGTACTTTTCCTAAAAACAATCAAATATGTAATTGCAATTCATATACAAAATATTTTATAGAATATTAAGTAACATTTAAATGCTAAGATACTACCTATACTAGGAAACTGTTGAGCAAGTACAAAACAACAGGTAAATACAAAATTAAATATTTAGAACAGCTCATGACATGACCTAAAAATTTTAAATATACCTATATATTACTGCTTTAACTAGATATTATTTAAAGTTATTAGTGCTGTCGACTTCCGGTGGTTTTGGGAAGTAATAATTTAAATTACGTTTAGGACCCGACCTCAACTGAAAAGGATTTTTTTGGGGTTTGTATTTCCCTTGAGCAAGCGTAGCGAGCGGAAGTCAACAAATATGATCTAATTAAAGCAGTAATAAGTGAAATTCCAATAAGGCTCCGACCTCAATTTAAAAGGATTCATTGGGGTTTGTTTATCTCATGAACAGCACTAATAATTTTAAATAATATCTAATTAAGCAGTAATAACTTAAATAATTCCAATGAATTGGAATGTTGCAATTGAATACAAAGGAGTTAGTTACCTCAAATTTTAGTTACCAAAAAATTAATACTAGCTTATAGAGATTGCTAGTTCACAAATGGCGCTAGAGATTGCTAGTGCGGCAACCTTTGGGTATCTTTGGCAGTGGATATTGTGTCCCGATTGTAAAGTTACACCATAATCTGGATGTTGCTGGTCCATTTTTTGGTGCATTTTGTTTTTATCTCCCCTCCTATTGGAGTAGCTCAGTCAAATTAGACTTTAGACTGTGAATTAGTTTAAACAAAGCTGGAAATTATAAATTCTCTCTGGGCATCCCAAATAAAAGAGTATTATCAGATTGAGGCAGTTTCTGAAGGAAACTTTTGGGAGTGAAAAAAGGGGATTTTGGGCACTTTTTTTGGTTTTAGAAAAATCAGCGCTACGAATGCTTATAGTGTTTTGCATATATCTATGCATAAGAATGAGCAAATTAAAAAAATAGGGATGCTATAAATGCACGATATTTTTCATTTGGAATAACAGTTTTTGAGTTACAGGCATGTAAAACTGAGCATTACATAAAATGGTAAAATTTTCCTATTTTGACTGTCGATTCTGACCAAATTGCTAAATCAAATTTAATATTTAAGAAGAACATGCGACACATAATTTAATGCTCTTCAAGTTAGGTAAGAGTTAAATTTTCTACATGATGAACCCTTCTGATATTATAAGATAAAAAATAAAAAAAAGTGCCCAAATTTCGCTTTTTTTTTATTACTCCCAAAAGTTTCCTTCAGAAACCGTCTCAAACTTATAATACTCTTTTATTTGGGATGTCCAGAGTGGATTGAAATAATTTCCAGCTTTATTTTAATTAATTTGCTGTCTAAAGTCTTAATTTGACTGGGTTACTCCAATTAGAGGGAGATAAAAACAAAATGGACCAGTAACATTTGGATTATTAATCATTTAGCTATTTTCAGTCAATATCCATTGACCAAATGTGGCCCTCGGATTTTATATAATCAATTACCTCCAATGCTTGCAATAATATGCTATACTGTAATTTTACTCCAATTTCATTGTTCACTAAACTATTATAACTTTTTTTTAGGTTACTTTGACTCATGCTGCTGATGGAGTATGTTTAGCAGAAATGACAGTTGATAAGGAACATACAAACTCTACTGATACTCTTCATGGAGGATTAACATCTACCCTTGTTGATACCATTTCTGGGATGGCATTAGCAACCAAGACAAAAGATGGAAGTGTTGGAGTTTCTATAGATTTACATGTTACGTATGTATAGTTATTCATCACCAAGTTTTTTGTTTTCTCAAAAACTTTAATTATTGTATCTTTTTTTAAAATTCTGTTAGTTAAATTATATATTATTGATAATTAGTGTTTCCCTTCTGCAATTCATGAATTTTAGTATTCCTTTATCCAAATCTATTGGTCGTTCAATAACTTATCATGCTTAAATATCTTCCTTGTTATTTTCCTCCTTAACCAATAATCTTCCTGAATCAATAATTGATTGTTCCCATTGTTAAAATTAACTTATTATTCCAATGGTTCTTTACCCTTGAATCATTACTTGTCATTCATTAATCTTCAACCTTTTGATATTTTCCTTATAAGAAATGTGGAATGTCCTTATTGTTCATTTTTAGTCTGGCTAGCTGCCATAAGCTTGTTCATGTTGATATATATCCTGCTGAATTTGATTGACTTGTTTACAGTTGAATATCAGTTCTGAACTAGTTGAAGTAATTCTAAGTAAGATTATGTTTCAATAATCTTTAATTGATCAAATTATCTAAATATTGGGGCAAGTTTATATCAGATTTAGCACAAGGTCAAAGAAGAATTGCCAACCTGTCCAAACCAGTTATATAAAAAAAATACTGACTGTTTGTAGCAATGTAGAGTTCAGTGACCCCCCTGTTCCCATTATTTCCTGACACTGCCTATTTTGTATAATCATAATAACTATATATACTTAGATATTAGAATTTATAATTAGCCTAATTGTATCTTTTAGATTGTAATAATTTTAATATGTATCTCTGTAACTATTCAAAGTATTTTTTATTATTGTGGATCAATATTATGATTGACAGTCAAACAGGGAGGGCTTGCTGATCGACATTATTCAGAACTTGGACTTAAGAACATTAGATTGTCAATATAGGATGGAGGACAGTGAGATTTCTAAGAAGATGCTGGCTGACGAGCTTCATGACAAGCGGAGAGTGGGTCGGCCTAATGTGAGGTGGGTGGACTCCGTCGCGGCGGATGCTCGGGTTCTTCTGGGAGAGCTGCTGCAACAGAACGAGCCGACTGGCGGAAGCTTTTATAGGAGGCCCAGACTCGGTGACGGGTCATCGAGCCAACCATGATGATGAGATAGTCAATATAAGAAGATTTATTTCTGATTCACTCATCTGAGGTATTTGCTATATTTCTTCAATATTTCTTTGGATATCAGTATCCATTAGCCCAATCTCAGATTGTCTTTTCGCGCAGACCTATGTGTGATATTTATATTACTAAGTCTGCTTTTATTTGTCTACTTATCTGACTGAGATAGAGTCTGTTTAAGGCCTCGTCCACAACGGAGCACTGACCCGCGCACAACCCCTAGAGCCTTGCTCCAAGAAAAAAATTAACACGCAATTTCCTATGAGACTGGCCATGAAGAAGCCTCACCCCGCAGATCGACCCTTGCCTCTAGCCTAACACCAAACCAAGGAATTGCTTTGCCAATTCTTTTACCCTGGACCCTTGCACCTGCCGGTCTAAGAACGTCGAGATTTATTAAATTACATATTATATTAGGGATTGATAAATTATTTGCCACTTCTATAAATTTGTTGATTTAAAAAAAAGGAAAGGGTTGAGAAATAACTATCACAACTTCTGAAACAAGACTGTTTATTCATAGAAGTAATCCTCCTTATATACATTCGGAATGTTGTTTACATTCCATGATGGTATTAAGGTTGATACTGCCATGCTCCGGTCTTTAACTCCCCCCCGCCAGTTTACAGAGATCTCCATAAACTTTATATTCAAACGTAACTTGTTAACCTCTTCGCAGAGCGGAGCGGACAGTCATTCGAACCTTACTACCTTACATATCATCTTTTAAAAAACAAACAAAGAAACTCAAAAGTCCTGCAACATATACAATTTTTAACAAATAACACACAAAAAGAAAATCTATTATCACTAGCTTGTGCTTAACATAAAACTTTTTTATTTACACACTTGCACTAGAAAAAACAAAACAAAGCAAAAGGTCTTTACATCTACGTTTGAACTACAAAGAAATTTCTTAAGATCTAACACACACTAAAACTGTTTTATGGTCACAAAAAAAAAATGCGTGTGCAGAGACTCCCGTTCACATTGCTTTACTGCGCTCTACCATAGGAAATTTCAATTGTTCAATATGTTCCGTTCATCTCTTTCTGGGTTATTTAATGCTCTCTATGGTTACTATATTATGTTTCCTGATGACAATAACTCTGAACGGACCCTCGTACCGTGTCAGTTCTTTCCGTCTGTTAGATCCCATTCTCCGGTAGACTGTTGTTCCTATCCTTATCTCTCCTGTCTGATCTCGTACTTTTAAATTCTCCCTCTCTACCCTTTTCCGTTTCTCCTGTTCTATTTTCCCGCATACTTTCTCCCAAGCCTTCCTTATCTCTTATCTATTGCTGATGATTGCTTCCCCTGTTTCCTCATTAGTCGCCGTACTACCGCAATCCAGTCTCCACCCATGCACTCCAAACAAAACTTCGACGGGTGAGAATCCCGTGATGGATTGTATCGAGTGGTTATATGCCGCTACCGCTTTCCTCATAGCCAAATCCGCTTCTGATCCCTGCTCTCCCTGGTACACGCTTAAATGGTCACTCAGAGTACTGTGCAGTCTTTCGATACTTCCTCTGCTCTTGGGATGTCCCGGAGTGTTGGGATGCCATACTATATCTAATCGCATCTCCTGTTGGTGTCTCTTCTTGTCTCTCTCTTGGCGGGTGTCGATCATATTTCATGTGCAGACAAACTTCAGACGCCCCTATAGTTTCTTTGATGGTCTTCTTCATGCCCACCTAAAAGTATCTTCTCCGCAATGCTTGTAGCGTTTCGTGCACCCCGCAGTGGTTTGTTTTCCCTTGATGATAAACGAGCGTCACTTTTTGTTTCTCCTTGTTCATTAGCGTTTCTACCACATTTTTGCATTGAATAAACATTCTGTCCACGTCATTTTTTTCTGATCTCCAAATTCTTTTAATTTTTTCCCATATAGTGGCATTCCCCACGTAGAGGTGATGGGTTTTCCCTGGTTCCGAAGCATCTCTTAGCGTTCTGCAAATTTGGTCTTCCTGCGCCTCTGGTTGTGATCAGATTGTGTTAATTTTATTCTTCGGTTAGGCGCCTTCTAGCATATGCTACGGGACGCTCTCCTCCGACTCCATCCTAAGATAACACGGCTCCTAATATGTATTCATTGGCATACGTGGTAACGGTAAATTGTTTGCTGAAATCCGGGAACGCCAGTTTCTGGCTCTGCCTGCAATTTCTCCATGCATTTCCGGATATTGTCCTCCATCACTGGTGTCACAGTTAGTTTAGCCCCTTTCTTTAGTAAATTATTAACCGGCACTAAATATTCTGCCATTTCGGGTACAAACCTTCTATAATAATTTAACTTCCCCAGGAGCCTGTGGATCCCTTTTACATCTCGTGGCACCGCCATCCTCCTAATCGCCTCTATCTTCGCCGCGTCGGGCTTTACCCCTTCCCTGGAAATGGTATGGCCTAAAAAATTGATTTGCCCCTGTATCAACATCGATTTTTCCCTGGACAGTTTTAACCCGAATTGCTGCACTCTCTCGAATACACTTCTCAAATGCTGTACGTGCTCGGCATCGGTTTTGCTGAAAACTAGTAAATCGTCCATATAGACCTGAAATACCCCCTCATCTATACCTCTCAGGAATTCGTCCATCAGTCTCTGGAAGGTGATTGGGGCGTTCTTTAATTCGAACGGCATTCTGGTAAATTCCTAATTCCCCCTTTCAAATGTAAATGCTGTTTTTTGTTGGTCCTGTGGGTGCATCCTTATTTGGTGATAGCCCGCTTTGAGATCCAAAGTGCTGAAAATCATCGCTCAGCCTGTCCAAAATGCCCTCGAACCTGGAGATTGGATATTTTTCGTCCACGGTGTTTTCGTTTAACTTCCTATAGTCTATGACTTCCCTATATTTCTCCTGGCATGCTCTTTTTCCTCACAGTCCACAGTGGACTATTGTACAGTGATGTGCTGTTGACGATGATACCCTGCTTCTTCATACTCTCTAGCTCATCTCTAATGTGTTGTCTCAGTGTCTGCGGATATCTCCTTTCTTTCACGTACGTCACCTTATCCTGCTATAACAGGATCTCATGGACCATCCTCCCGTCACTCCTAATGTATTACCCTCCTTAAAGAAAATATCCTCAAACTCTTTCCGCACTGTTTCTCTCCAGTCTTCGACCCTATTTACTGCTCCTATTCGCGCTTTTTTATCCTTTGCAACCCCTTGGCATTTGTACTTCATTTCTCTTAACCTAATATTCCACTTTCCTTTGCTATTCTTTACCCGTGCACCTACCTGCCCCAACAGATCGCAACCTGCTATTGCCTGGTACTCACGAGTGATGTTCCCCAATATGTGCACTTTAATTTGCCCTTTTTCGCAACCCACCTGTTTAGACCGATTAATGCTTCTCCTTCCACCCTGCACGGCCCCCCTCAGAGTGATTAATTTACAATCGCATTTCTGAACCCAGAGAGCCCCTGCCACATAGTTTCTCCAGCACCTCTCGGGTCATAACAGTGTTTGAACTCCTTGTGTCCACAGGCACCTCACTCCACCTTTCAACTTAATAATTGGCAACCAGCATGACTTACATCGGATGTTGTTGCATGTCGCTGTGCAGTCGCCTCTCTGCGGACACTCCCCTCAGATTCCTGCTGGCTTCCTACTCTCAGATACCGCTCGTCGTCGCTCACCCCATTGATGGCTCCTGTCTCCGCTGCTCCCTGGTTCCTTGTCATCTGTCTCCGAAGCTACTGATGTCTCCGTCACCTCTTCCGAAGTTCTACTCCTCTGGAATGAACCCGCCTTCCTCCGCACCTTCTGAGTGTTGACCTACATCAGCCTGCTCTTTGTGTTTCCCTCCTCTGGTAGATGTATGGGCATTGCTTCGCAACATGCCCTTCTGTCCCACACTCGAAGCATCTAGTGCGAGGACACTGTGCCACTAGATGTTCTGGCCTCCCACAGTCATGGCTCTTCCTTTCGAGGTCCATTCCTCGGTTTAGGTTATCCTGACCTTCTCTCGCCTACCAAGGGCCTCTCTTTGTTCGTATATGCTGGTTCTTTTCTCCTCCAGCCTATTGGTGTGGTCCTGGGGTGTCATCCTGCTCCACCCCGTTTCTTCCACCTCCATCCTGGTTTCTTCTTTTCTTGCACTAGCGTCGACCATCTCCTGGGCGCAATGGACGAATGAGCGGTCTCTTGGCAAGCCTTCCCTCTTTCCATTCTCTTTAGCTAACTGGACCTTGAGGATGGTCGCCAAAAATACCATTCTGCCATGTACCTCGCCCATACTAGGGCTTCACGCATTTTTTACGTGATCTGATTGAATCACGCTAACAGCGCTCCCGCGTATTGTCCGCTCGTCTGTCGAGGGGAACGCCTCTCCCTAAACATTTGGTAGATGTCCTCTTCAGGGGTACACCTGCCTCTTCCGAAAGCTTTCTTCAACCTCTCCTTAATTACTGGCCATGGTGTCTCCTCGTCTGCTTGTATTTGATTCAGAATATTCCTTTTTACTCTGCATACCAGAGCTGGCTTCAATGCTTCGGCATCTCCAGCGTTAACAAGATTCTCTAATATCTTGGCTTCTATCCTCACCATAAGGTGATCACCACCCTTCATAAAATGGTTCAGCTCACCTATTTCGCCGCCAAAGCTCTCCAAGTCGGAAATCGCTCTCCGCAGATCCTGTGATGTCACTGTCCTTATCTTCATCCATTCCAGAGCGTTGGCGTGTGCTTCTGCCATGGTCTCTCTTGGTAATGGAGGGAGGTCTAGTACGTTCAGCAGTGCCGGTCTTACCACGCCTTCTGATGTCATCTCAATTTTTCCTTGTCTCCGCCTGGTTCGAAAAGTATCAGAATAAAAACGAGGAGGAGATAAAAAAATTTTATCTTGTAAAATTTTATACAAAGGTCTCACGTTACGACCTCCCAGGTTTCGGTGCCAGTTATGCGACGACGAAAGAATTGATTTAAAAAAAAGGAAAGGGTTGAGAAATAACTATCACGACTTCTGAAGCAAGACTGTTTATTCATAGAAGTAATCCTCCTTATATACATTCGGAATGTTGTTTACATTCCAGGATGGTATTAAGGTTGAAACTGCCATGCTCCGGTCTTTAACTTTTATATTTATAATTATATTAATTATCTAATTTTATATATATATATTATATTTTATCTTATATATTATTTTATCTCGTTTTTACAACAACCTATTATAATTGTCTTTCTATAATAGTTCATATAATTATGCACTTTACAAATATTAAAATTAGTATCATTTTTCCTAAAATAGCAAATAATATTCTCTTAAACATATAATTTTTGTGCTATTATTTTATACTCAAGTTATTATTTTGATTCTACTTAATTTAATTATTTATAAATTTATTTGAAATATAGTAATTTTTTATAGATTATTCGATTTGTTCAACAAAAAATCGAATAATTGAATTGTAATTATTCTGGCCCACTTTTCATTCGCTTTTTCTCTCTATATTTCGTGAATGGGTAAATGGATTTTCACTGTTCAAACAATTTTCCAACTATTTAGAGGTATATTAAAAAGAAAACGAGCATGAAAATTTTCTGACTTTTCGTTTCCTTTTCTTCTTATAACTCCTGAACGGATGAATGAATTTTTACTGTTCAAACAATTTTCTGACTATTTAATGGTAGATTAAAAAGAAAACGAGTGTGAAAATTTTCCAAATTTTCATTCGCTTTTCCTCTTATGTCTTGTGAACGAATGAATGGGTTTTCATAGTTCAAATAATTTTCCTACTATTTAGAGGTAGGTGAAAATTTTCTGAATTTTCATTTGCTTTTCTTTTCATATGTCGTGAATGGGCGAATGGAACTTTTGTAGTTCAAACAATTTGCTTTCTATTTAGAAGTAGATATAAAAGAAAAAGCAAATGAAAAGTCGGATAATAATTTTTTTGTGGAACTAAATAGATTAAAAATGGTGTATCAGGATGTTTATTTTTTTCAGTACAACTTTACAAGAGGGGCGCGTTATCACTTGTTCCTCCCGATCTTACCCGAAGGTTGCCAGACTAGCATACTCTAGCACCATTTGTGAAAAGAATGAATAATCAAAAGTTCTTTGCATCCTCTTGAACCCGACTTATTTCCTAACTGTTCTAATGCCATGATGCCCTTTCCCCGAATGTGCTCAGTCAATCTATTTCTGATAGAAATATAGAAAAGAACAGCTGTTAGCAACTTGTACACACCATTAAGACAAGTTATGGGTCTTATATTCTGTGGCTCCAATTTTTATTTTTTTATTAAATAAGTCTTACCTGTGCAGAAGTTTGAAGGGAAATCTATCTCTTCACGTAGAAGTTTCTGATACCATGCAGCAAGATGGCCGTGAACATTACTAAAATACTTTAAACCAGTAATTTTGTATTTTATCTGGTCCGGAGGCTTTCCAGTTTTTTCATTTGTTTGATTGCTTTTGTTACATCTTCTGCACTAATACTAGTTGCTTCCATAGGTTCAAGGTCTTATAGACTCCAGCGAATATGTTCCAACCAATTTGCATCCCTTTTATAATATTTTTTATTTTCCCAAATACCTTTCCAATATTGAGATACTTCAGCAGGGTCTGGGTAGACTTCCTGATTAACATTTTCTTTTGGCTTTAAATGCTTATAAAAGTTTTTCTCCCTTGTAAAAAATGTATAATTTTTCCTTCTTCTACCATGAGCTTCAGTATACTGCTAATTTCTGCTTAAGTGTGTCCATGTAAACGCCAAGAGTTTGTTCTAACTCACAACTTGCCACTCCTCCTATATTAAAGACTATAATCTCATCTATTTTCTTTCTTAGTTTCGGAGATGCATTTTCTGGATTTCGAAGATAGTTAGGAATAGTACCAATTTTACTGTGAAGATTCTCAATCTTTTTCTTGATTCTTCTTTTCCAAGGGAGATCTTTGCATTCATTGATTTTATTACTCTGCTTCTTATCTTTTTTTAGTCCTAGTTCTATCGTAACTGTTCGAGCTTCGATGTATATCCAGTGACAAATCTCTTTAAGAGTTATTCCCACTGACATATGTTCAGCAAGTATTTCATTGACAGCCCTGACAGTATGCAAAGTTTGTTTTGAATAAGATATCTTAGGTATTGTGGGTCTACTATTTAAAGGGATTCCATCATAGAGCATATGCTCTCTTTGCATTTTGTTACGGATTTCTGAAAGGTGTTGGGCTTCTAGGTTGTTCGATTGTCTATTTGCAACAGCTGATTCTTCATTTTCCACTTTCTCTATTTCTCGATGTGAAGTTTGATCTAAAATATTGCCTACTTCAGCTTTAATTGCAGTGATTTCTGATTCTGACAACAACTTGCGTTCTAATATTTGCTTTACTTGATCAGCAAGCCTTTGGGTTGTTACTGTTATTTGAGGATATTGTTCACTCCAGTATTGATTAATTCTATTGCGATATCCTGTTTTATCTGATTCTAAATTTGTAGCCAATAAATAAGCACGGATTGCTGCAATATTCATATTGTGGTCCCACTTCATCCTTTGTTGCCTACTTCTTTGGCCGGTGGTTCCTCATCCTCGTGCGGGAGATTTTATAGTATCCAAGCCCGTTTCAGAGTTTAATGATGCAAGTCCTATGGCAGCCTGTCTTATGGGAACATACGACACCAAGGTACCGCTCGCACCACCTGCAGAAGTCAAAGACTGAGAATCCAATCCCTCCGGAGCAGCCCTCACTCCGGATTCGTCCGAGGCTATTTGATTTCTAGTTTTCACCATTTTGACGGGTAGTGCATTTTTTATCTGCTGCCTGGTCGTCCCAGGGAAGATAGCCCTGCAGCGATACTTACGCAGCTGGACTCTAACCGTTTGCTCAAACGCTTTTAGTTCCATGGTAGACCATTTTACTACTCCAAAGGAGTAGCTCAAGACTGGAAGAGCGGAGGTGTGAATTGCCTTTATCATAATCCGTCTGTTTTACCCGGTCCTAAGCAGCTGACTGATGCGCTTCTTGAAGCAACCCGTTATTTCATTTCTTAACTGCTTGTGATCTATGCCCCTGGCTTGATTGATTCCAAGGTAGCGGTAGGCTTCTCCTTCATTTATTTTCTGAAAAGCTGGTGCTATTGGGACAGGATTTCCTGCATTGTAGAAGATTTTACCTTTAACTAGGCGTATTTCCTTGCATTTGTCTAACCCGAATGCCATGCCAATGATTTCACTAAACTGGCTTACTGTCTGTATAGCCCAAGCTAGTTTTCTGGCAGATGGAGCAAACAACTTTATATCGTCCATATAAACTAGATGAGACACTGTTGAAGCTTGAGATCCTCTTACTTATCTTGTTAGTTTGCAACTTTCGGCCGCTTTTTTTTTATTTATAGCATGAGAAGTTGAATAAGTTCGTTTTAATTTTTGGATTCTGTTAGTTCGATGAATTTCAGACTGTTCCATAATGTTTTTTTCTTTTTGTTGTTCCATTTGTATAGTATTTTTATATTTGAAGGTATTTTCAAATAAAAAAATATTAGCTACATGCAAAACATCTGATACATCGATATCACTATTTAAGTTAATAACACCCAGAGCTTCTGATATGCTTTTGTCGTTGTTGGCCAAGAAAGTTTTTGTTTAATTACTTTTGTGTGCTTTAACCATTGTTTATTTCTTATCCTGTGTGAAGTGGTCCCAGAATCGATCATCCAATCATTAGATTCTGTTATCAGTGATGATAAAGAGGCAAATAAAGTAAATTTCTGATTATTGGCATTTACTGTTTTAACAAATCCACTTTTTTCCTACACTCATTTGACTTGTGCCCATTTCTCTTGCAATTATAACAAATGACAACTTCTCTACAATTCACTTACATATGTCCCAGTTTTTTGTAGTTACAAGTTATTTGAGGGTGGGTACTATTTTCTTGAATTTCATCACTAAAGCTGACTCTTCGTCCTGATCGACTTTCGACGATTTTTTAATTAGGGTAGACCTGATGTAATCTGACATAGTTTTAACGAATGATTAGATTCAATAAGATCTACTTCTGTTTTATTATCTTTTTTGTCCTTTTCAATAGCTAACTATTAGTTGTATAATTTTTTTTTCCAATTCCAGTTTTCGGCTAAACTTCCATTAAACTGTGAATCTGCTGGCGGCTTAAACTCTATTCTCACATTATTACAACCACTTATAGTTTTTCACCTATTACCCAGTTTTTTTATTATTATTTATGTTTATAACAAATACTGAGATAACATCAGGAACAAGTAATAATGCAACATTGAACTAACAGTGTTTCTTTATTATACAATTTCACAGTAGATATAACATCCCAAGCTAACCTCGTACTCCTGTTACCTTGTTGCCAATACCAGCTACATATCACAATGTATTTATATCGTATTTTAAAGGTTCTGGTAGTGGAACTGATCGGATTTTACAACCATAATAAAGAGTCTTCATAGATTCAATCATAATGTGAGTGAATTTACCAATAGCAATTGACACTTTGATTGGTGGTGAATACAGCTCGACTGAAGCTCGATGGCTGAGCAATTCATTGGCAGTGACATTAAACCTCTCTTCCCATTGTTTATGTTTTGTTTGTAAAGCTTCATCGAGTTCTTGATTTGTCTTAATTATTTGTTTTTCAGACTTACACTCTCTAGCACTTTTACCTGGCTTGTTTTTGGATTTATTTTGTTTCTCCTCCACCTTAGCTGAAGTTGAAGGGAAATGAGAGCATTAGCTGTAAACTTCTTAATAAGAATAAAAAACTAAACGCTTCAAGATTTCGTAGTTTTCATATTAGAGAATTAATTCAGGAACAAATGAAGCTTAATAAATTATTACACATTTATTAAAATGCACATTAACTCTTAAAAACGCTTTCATTTTTTCCAATATAACACAAGTTATAATACATTAACAAATCCTAATTAAACCATATGATCTTCAATCATCCTTGTAATTTTTTTACAAGTAATCAGTATTGTCATTTTGCTATATCAATCCAACATACTCCCATCTTTACTATTTACAGTTTAAATTGTAAACAGATTTAAGTTTCTGTTGGATCTGACCAATCGCTCACCCCCATCTGTCCGACCATACTGCTGTCGGTGAATTAAACTTCCATGTTATCCTCTTTATGGTTGAGAAGGTGCCAATATTTTCCCAATCCAATTTCTTCAGCGTGTTGTAAGCTCCTCTAAAGTTCATTTCACCATAAGAAATTTTGGACACTCGTCCTCTTCTGGTCACGTACACTTTCAAAGCTGTAATCAAATCTTCCATTGACAATCTTCACACGATCTCCGAGTATTCGGCTCAATAGACAGCACATATGAATAGAACGATCCATTATTTCTCTTGATCTCTTAAAAATAGTGATTGAGTCAAATCTACCTCTGTTAAACGAATGCACATAAACTCATAAAAACTGTCGTTTGTTTGAGCCTCCACTGTGTCAGAGGGTCCAGCTTCTGGAATGTTTATGGCCTCTTCAACATCCGACTCTTCACATGAAATATCGAAATCCTTATCAGATTATTCATTGGGGATGAAAAAGTCAGAGCAGCTTCTGGTTTCATATTCTTCAGGAAAAGTTCCTCTTTTAGAGGAACTTGTTCCAGGATGTAGATTGTCTAGAAGATCCTGTGGTGAAGGATATTGCTATCACCAACTGGTTGTCTCTCCACCTAGGTTGTTTTTCTTTTTTGCTGTACTGTACTCTTTTTCTTTGGTGGAGGTACTGACATTTCATTCAATCCCTTATTCACATCAGCAGCAAACACACTTTTTCTAGAAGTAACCGTGACCTTTCTTTTCTCAATGGCTGGATAACATGATGTCTCTTTTCTTCAAGTTGTTGTATGAAGGTGTCAGAAATAAAACTAAAAATATCAAAAGCCGAACTGATTTCACCTAGCACATGGTTAGATAACCTTTGAAGGGCCATGTGAGGGTTGAATGGATATAGTCTAGTTTTGCGGAATCCAGCTTCAATATTGGACGCAAGGTTTGGCTCCATTTTTTCTGAAAGAAGTTTCAACAGTGAATGGAAAGTGTCTTGGTACTGTGATATGCAGCTACTGACACTAGGTGTGTCCTTTCAGATTCCCAAAACTTATATCTATGTCTCCTTCATTGGTCTCATTACTATCACCTCTAATGGTTGAAGAAGATGAGTAGCGTTTGGTAGTAGGCAAACAAAAGCAATTGGATTGAATTTATCACACTGCACCAAGACTTTGACATTAAGATGAAACAGCTGCATAAACCGGTCTTCAAATGTAAAATCAGACCATCCAGTCGATGTTATACAGCGCATTTGATGGTCCATTTGTTAGTTTATTTAAACATATTTAGCTCAGCAGTCATCATTAAAACACACATGTAACACTCATTATAATAGATGAAGACATCATAAGCACATTTTCACTCAAAACAACTAACTCATTTTCTGATAACCTTCTCTTCAGCGTTGTCTCACCGTTTTATATACAATACTTAAAATATCATCATTATTATTATCATCTTATTACTAAAAAATATTATTATTACTTTTTTTTTTTACTAAAAAAACAATATTAATTTGACCATCCTCCTTAATCCAGGCCTTTTTACTCAAGAAGATTCACACAAAATTTAGTACAACCCCTATAACTATTTTACTTAATTTCTAACTAACCTATTTTATTCAACAGGTATTATAAAACATTGTGATTAACAAATTTAGTCAACATATCGCCCGTTTAGAAAATTACATACATACCAAATTTTCGAAATAAACAGTAATCACTTTAACACCTCAAAAATCCTTCCTTGTACATCTCTTCTGTAAACCGTTCGTACCTGTAATTTGGTGTTTTTTCCAACCCATAACCTTTTTTGTTTTAAAATAAAACCTCCTGGAACAAAAGTTGCACTTGGCGGTTTTAAATAAACATCTTGGTCTATTCTAGCTTATAAAAATTCTGCCTTAACATCCATTTGATGGATTTCATATTTCCTATATACAGCAAAGATCCTTAGGGTCTGCATTTTTAAGACAGACAAAATAAATATCTTCAAATTTATCTTTCTGCTGGAATCCTTTGACTACTGACCTTATGTACCATTGTCTTATATGGTAAAGTTTTTTTTTTCTATTTATTGAAATTTAAGTACCACTATATAAGAAAATACAAGTAAATGTGATTTAAGAATATAAAACTTTATAACAGCTTGTGAATGAGCTACCCATTGGTAGCACTTTAATGACTATTCTATGCTAGGAGATCCTGCGGCGATCTTCTTTTCAAATGCCTCAGAGAATTATCAGGAAGAGTTAAAAGGTTACGAATTAGTGGGTTAGTGGGGTCAAGTAAGTGTTGTAGTAATCATTATCCACGAGCTGTTTCTTCAGTTTTATATGAGGATTCCATGTAAGAGGCTTGACAAGATGGAGTCCTAAATAGTAGATCTTTTTATAGGGATAAGTGGAACATTATTAAAGGATATTGTAGGAAAGGATATCATGGGTTTACGATGAAGGGTAAAAATGATATGATGAGATTTTTTGGGATTTACTTTAACTCTCCATTTTTGAAACTTTTTATAGATGGATTTAAAGGTTTCTGTGTCTTCAATAGTTGTCTGCAATAAATAGTAAAACCCAACTGTTCTAATAAGTAAACTGAAAAATGTCAACTCGTGAAAGTAACGATTAATGTCTTACTAAAAAGATACCTGCTACCTAACAGTTTGATAAAAAATGCATTCTCTAAGAGCTATTTGGTGTAAACCAGCTGAGCAAGCAATTGCTCCTAACATATGATTTAAATTAAAGTGGAACTGAGGTTATTGAGATTTCAGTGACCAATAAATTCCATAAGTTTTATTAGTTTTAAAGTTTTCAATAAATTTTGATTCTTCTAAACCAATTCAAAATCTCACTCAAGTTTTCATTAGGGTGTATATGGCTTTTAAAATTATTAAATTCCAGAAAATTATCCCTTATATACTGCATCACTTTATTCACAATTTATCACGATGTTTTGGTTTTATCCTTGCCCATTTTCAAGTGATCTACAAAAAATATTGCACATCAACTATAAAACATTTATAACAACAAAATCAACTAATCAAAAATTAAATATACATATGTAATCAATAATTTAAAAAATATTCTATGTACAATTAAGGCCTTCAAAATATTCATGTCTACATAAAACTATATCTGAAAGAGAATTCGCCAAATAACTAGTCAAATGTTTACAAAAGTTTGCAATACTTTATCTCCCCAATATAAAGTTCGTTATCTTTATCTTCCACTTTTTCATTCCTATTTGTCAAAATATAAGATTATTGTTCTGTTGTTCATATTCATATAAGAAGATTTTATTAGTTCTAAAACAAATATTGTTCAAATCACTTATTAGTGTAGATCCTAGTAAATTGATTCCAAAAATTTCCTAACTTTATCATGTTCATCACTACTTAAAATCTTGATTTCATTAAAATCAGTTTATTTTTATTTTATAAATAACATTTTTCTTTTTCTATTTTGTCCTTCATGGTGTTCAAAAAATTTTCAAGTTTGTTATTATTATCGATTCCAAGTTTGACATTTGCATGATCGTATTTTAAAAATGCCTTATTAATTTTTGTCAGTCATCCCAGGTATGTATTTAAGCTTATAAAACTGGTCAATTTAGGAGTTTTAACTATGTCATATTTATTATTTTCACTTGTACTGCTATCTTTATTGTTTATGCATTTAAAATAATCAGTTATCATTTCCATTTTTCTCTATTTTTTAGATATGGTTTTTTCATTGTTATCATGTTGCATTGCTATATTATCATGTTTCTCCATATTTTTATTGTTATCATTTAACTCATCCATACCAAAGTTTATTGACCAAACTATATTGATAAAAAAAATTATATAACATTTTTATATTTAAATGTCTGCTAGGCTTATGGCTTTTTTAATTAAATGTTAAGCCATATTTCTGATATGATAGCGTGGGTGATTCAAATGATAATAATTCTGTCATGTCTTTTTGACCATTTTGTCACTATATTGTTATCATTAAAAAATTATATTAATATAATTACCTTAATTTCTTGTTTTTAGTCCCTAATTTCTTGTAGATTGGTGTTTCCATTATAAATTTGATTTTTGTATTTACTTTGTTTAATGTATTTAACAGTTCCAACGCTTGATTATTTTTATTATGACTAACAAGTCATCAATATATTTGGTTATTAGGACTGGTTTTTCTTCAATATTATTTATTTGTTCATTAATCATTTTATTCAGTTAACAACCACTTAACAGCAATGATAGTCTCCCTTCCATTGCCAACCCATTCAACTGCTTGTAGTAACCATCATTGTATTTAAAATAACCATTCATATTACATAATTTTATTCCTTCCTAATAAATCATTTTATTTTTTATGTTTGTGTGTTCCTTTATTATATTCCATTTTTCATCAATGATTTTAGTTGCCTCCTCAATGGGTATATTTGTGAACTTTATCATCTAGTTTTAATTTCTTGAGTTTATCCTTAACTTCACTTGAATGATCTCATCATAACTATGCATTTCATATAAACAATTCAAAGTTGGCTTAAAAAATTTAGAAAGACTGTCCGTCAGTGCGTCTTTATTATTGACAATTGGTCTTAATCCTTTTTCAGGCTTTTGCAATTTTATCAATCCGTGAATTCTAGGGTCAGTATATTTCATATCAGCCAAATTTATCTTAGTATATTTGTCTATATATATATATCCATATTTTCCCAACTTTTTTACATATAAGTTTATTATTTTACCTAATTCCATCCTCGGATTCACTCTCACTTTTCTATAGATATTCTTGTTATGCAAAACTGCTTGCACTTTGTATAAGTAATTTTTATTCTATTTTTGTATACTTCTATTTTCAATACAATGTTTAAACATTAAATTTTGTTGATTCTATGAGTGAAGGGTATAGATGACCACATTTTATTCCTACAAATGATATTTTGCATTTATTAACTGTAGATAATGGTTGGCTGCTAACACTGTACCTTTATTCTTACTAAATTACTGTTATAGTCAACTTTTTCAGATGATCATAGACAATTCCTAAAAATGATATTTCTGCAAAAGAACTGATGGAAATCAATCTCATTCACTTAATAGCTTGTTACAGATTGATACTAACAGCATTACCATACCTTGCCAAGAGGAAGAAATTAGATTTGATTATATTAACTGTTGACATTGAATAGCTGCTACCATGCTAAAATAATTGATAAACGAAATGGCAATCATATGCAACTTCTTCAGATCGCTAGAATCCTAATCATATTTCTCCTGAAGAAGTAATTCCAATTATCCTCAAAATGCTCATTTATTGCCATAGAAACTTGACTTTAAGATTTTGATTATGAGCTCGTATAGTATATCTAGAAGGTAAAGATTACAGAATAGCCGAACATTTGCCTAGATATCTATTCTGTACAGAGTACAAATTGGAAGAAAAGCAATTTGAAATCTTCCTCATAGAAATATATAAAAATCTTTTAATTTTAACCTGTAAAGTTAATGTAGAACATTACTATGGCCACAGGAAATAATTTGTTAAGTCAAAAAATAGACCTCCTGAGTTATGTGTATTCTGGTCATCTCCCAAGCCTTCTGCGAAAAGTGAAGAAGATGTTAACTCACAACTCTTCTCTGTTCTTAAAAATGTAGAGTTACCAAAAGGCTTGGGAGATGATTACAATACACATAATTCAGGAGGACCATTTTTGGACTTACGAACTTATTCCCTGTGACCATAGATTTAGTGTCATTAGCTTTCAACTCAACATTCTAAATAATTTGATAATCATTTCCTTCTCTTTGATAGTAAGTTCCAATCTATTAGTTTTTGAAAACATTAAATTGTATTCAATAAGGTTTTAAAGATGCAATACTTGTAATATCTTTAAAAATAAAATTACCATACACCTAACTTTTGTCCCATACCCTATCCACATCTGAAATATAAAAAATAAATTTTTGCAAACACTTAGACTGACTCAACATAACATTGTTTTCTTTCTTATTTAAAATGTAATTGAAGCTAAAACAATTGGTATGATTTCTAGCCCATCATGACCTTAGCTTAGCTTACGATCAACTTAATGACACAAAATAGTCTTTAGAACAATGCACATTGGTAATAGTTCACATTTTGACATCTGCAAAGTTGTATGTTGAAACTGTTCATTTTTAAGAACTATTCTTATAAGATTTAGAACTAAATTGGCTTTTAAGCATCATGTGTTGTAGTAGTTATCAGGAATTATAATTCATCGATTTGCTTCTAAAAGTAACATTTCCAAATATTCAAATGAACAAGGATTTAACTTTATCCATCGGTCAGTGATATGAAGATAAAACATTAAATTTCTAAATGGAGCTTTTACAAAATATAATACCAATCATTACTGTAAAAATATCTTTAAAATTTTAGGATTGTACTTAGAACTAAGCAAAAACTTAGAATTAAAGTGTTGTATGGCTGTCGAGATCCAACGACAACCCTTTATAGACCAATCATTATTTATATAACTTCAATTCAGCTAGATCTATTTGAAACTAATCTGATTAGCTTAGAAAAGGGTGAAGGATATACTAAAAAACATTGTGTTTCTTCATTATGAGCACCACTTTCATTTCTCATCAATATTTGTCTCATGTGGGGAGTAAAGCTTAGTTCGGAGTTCCCTGGGTAAATTGTAAATATTGTATATAGGGATGAATGTTATCAAGATGATATATTTTATTTTTACTTAGCTTATTTTTTCTTTAATTTGGTAACTTCTTTTACTTATTCTGCTATTATTTAATTTGTCTATCTATTTACATTTGTGATGTTCATATTTTTAATTATTGTTTTTTTTTCTTTCACTTTGTGTATATGGTTTGAATGAATTCTTTTAGTCCGAAAACCTATTGCCCTTGAGTGTTGCAGCTTGTATTATATTTCAATAAAAACTTTTTATCTCAATATCCATCTGTAAAAAATACCATGTTGTTGATTATTTAACATTTGAAATTTTATGTATCTTTGCCATTAAAGATATAACTGTATAAGAATTGAAGAACTCTGGTTAGGTTACAGTAATTTGTTTAAGTATTGTATCCTATTTTATTTTGTTAAATTGTTATTAATTTTTTGACATGTGATTGAAAAGTAAAAATAAAATAAGTAAAAATAAAATGTCAAATCTGTCATTGGTCTTCCCTTTTCCTTTTTTGGTCCGATTAATAGGGAATAACAGAAATGAAACTAAACAAGTTTTTTATAATTTTTTTTTAATTTTACTATTGAGCTTTAAAAACTTATTTCATAAAATAAAACAAGTTGATTGGCTGAACTATATGTGATTCTAAGCCAAGTCTCCCCTCTGTCTTCCCTTTGTCCTGTCCCAGCCTGCATACATGTTTTTAGTAGGTAACCTTGGGCCATCCCATCTTGCCTGATGATCGGGCTTCCGTTATCTTTCTTGGCCATCGATCATCACTCTTACTACTAAATATATACTAAACTAGTTCTGTTGACATTAATAGTATATCTCTCAGTGGTGACATTCTCAACACTTCTCTTACCATTTTGCACCATCCAAAATCTCATCTAGTTTTGTATGTCGCTATGTCAATAGACAATACGCCTTGATCCATTTGGAAAGATTTAGATTTTTGTCTGTTAATCCCATTTTTTCAATTATTAACTGCTAAAAGTTAAATTTACTATTACTGATAAAGATTATTTTCTGTTAATTTATTTTATCTTCAAAACTAATATTTACATTTAAAATTGTAGGATAGTGATGAGAATGAATTTTTCAGATCTTAAAGGGTTGCTAGACGTGTTAGGTCTCTTATGTTGCATAAAATATAGTATGTCTAAGGCAACTCTAAAAGTAAAATTAATATATCAGTTTAATTTTGGCTACAGTATTTTATGTTTATTTTTTTTTTTGTGTTTTTTTAGATTCTTGAAAGGGGTTCCACTTGGAGAAAAGATTGTTATTGAAGCTAAAACAAATAAATGTGGAAGAACATTAGCATTTTTGGATGTTAATATTATTCATAAAGCAACTGGTGCCTTGGTAGCAAAAGGTTCACACACTAAATTCATTAAAAACTGAAGAGTATAGAATTATAAATATAGTAGACTAAATAATAGTACTTTGGACGCTTGTAGTTATCCCTTAGTAAAGAAAGGCTATTTTTTTTTTAACATGGGAAAATACAAATTAAATTTGGTTCCATCTGGATTATTCCAAAGAGCCTCATCATTTTCAGCATTATAAACTTCAATTATTACATTAGTTTTTCAAGATCAACAAATTCTGTTTAATTGGCAAACAAGTTGTAGATATTGAATGAAAGTCACTTTTGTTTTTTATTTTTCTTAAAATATTTCGGAGGTGATCAAAGAAAGAAAATTAAGATTATATAGGCGTGTAAAACAAATGGAAGAATTTCGAAATTGGTGATGGAATGGGAGGCTGAAGGTGAAATAAAGATGGAAAGACCTTTTATTATATGATAAGATGAAGTGTCTGAAAGCATTTCTGGCCTAGGATTAACCAAAGAGGAGGCAGTTGACAGATAAGGAAAAGAGGGTAATGTAGGACTTGGGCTGAGGAAATATGTGGAGAAATCCTAATTAAAAAAAAATCTTAATTTGTATGCTGAAGATGATATAGCACTATTCTCTTGAAATTTTATTATGATGAATGAGAACATTTTCTTTTGTTTTTCATTGTTTTATACATTTTATCTTTGAATACAGTTCTTATTACAACCTTTTTTCTTTTTCATTCTCCCAACCTTGATAACAGCCTTAGAAATCTTGAGTTCCTAAGTATTTTCAAGAAATTAGGTATATATTGCTCATTAAATTCAATAACATATCTCAAAAAAGTCTCAGATCAATTAAAACATTTTCAATAATTCTAACATATAGGAGATATTTGTTATAAGTTCACTATTAAAGCATTTGAATGGAAAAATTGATACTAATGATTGTCCAAACTTCAAATTCATTTATTAAATAAAACTAAGACAATTATTGTACATTTTGGAACATATGTTTCGACTTGTGTCATTCTGAAATTAATATTGGAAAAAGAATAAATACAATCTGGAGCACTGCCAATATACACTTCCTAAAGAGGGAAACTGAACTCGCTTTGTTAGCATGTGCTTACAAAGCTCACTGTCACCAAAATCAATGTTCCATTAAAAATTATCACTATTTTAATTGCTAATACATTGAATATTAATGTGCCTTCTCTCAATTTCAAGTCAGAATACAAAGAAAGCCTATAAGGCATGACTTGAAATTTAACAAAAAAAAAAAATTACCAATCAAATCTCTTTTAGACCATTCTTCAAATTTTAAAATATTTGCAGTGCTTACAGGCTTGGTAAAAATATCAGCGACATTCAAATTAGTGTTAACATAATTAATATTTACTGTTCCTTTATTGAAATGAAATTTAATGTCTATGTGCTTTGACCTCTTCGTGTTTTCATAATTACACATCATATGTATTGTTCTCTGGTTATCAACTATTAAAAAGCATTCTATATTGTCATCATGGAACTCAGACATAAGTCCTTTCAAATATAGCAGATCACTTGCAACCAGGACTGGATGACATATATTTAGCTTTGGCTGAACTAAGGGCGACGGTGTTATTCTTCTTTGAAAACCATGCAGCAATATTGGCACAGTGATAAGCAGCCATGCCACTGCTAGACTTCCTATCCATCAGATCACCTCCCCAATCTGCAATCATTTTCCCAATATCTCCTAATCTTTTTGGGTACACCAAATTTTTGTTTCTTTGTAGATTTCAAGTGTTTTAATACTCTCTTCCCCACTTTCCACAGAGTCTT
This sequence comes from Rhaphigaster nebulosa, assembly GCA_948150685.1. Taxonomy (NCBI): domain Eukaryota; kingdom Metazoa; phylum Arthropoda; class Insecta; order Hemiptera; family Pentatomidae; genus Rhaphigaster; species Rhaphigaster nebulosa. Next base: position 92,044,936 of record OX411307.1, on the reverse strand, counting down.
GGTTAGTTTATCCAGGTATCGGCTCATTATCGGTTAATTGAATTTGATTAACATTCTGTCAATCATGTTCTCCTGACCAAGGTAGATTTTATCCTCAAATCGATGAATGTTCATCATGAGAAACTTATCTGATTCTCCGATGTCTTTGGTTTTAAATTCCTCCTTTAAATGTTCCACCATTATATCCATTTTATTTTCATCATATAATTACAATATGTCATCGACCCAAATAATAAGCCATATGTCCTGGTCAACATACGAACAAACATCATGTTCCTTTTTTTTAAATTTTACTATTTTCGAACGGAACATTTTAAACCCACTATAATTATCTGATTTCATATATTATTTACTTTGGAAACAACTACATACCAGAGCGACCTTCATAAGAATGTTTACCTTCTATGCTCACAATATGCCTGGTCATAAAAATTCATTCCCTTATATTAGAGGAAATAATGAAGTTTATAAACAAATGATCATGAAGAAACGTACTGAAGCGGCTACTGAGAACTATAGGGAGGCTAGAAGAGAAGAAAATAAAACACACCAGACAAAGAAGAGGTAGCATATGAGGGATTGGGTGCAACGAGCTGGTGGATCATGGCGCTGAACAGAGAGGAATGAGCGAATTGTCTATGGAATACCAAGGCCACATACGACTGTAGAGCGCCAAGGATGCATGTATGTATGTACCATTGTTAAAAAGACCCCTAATTTAATATAGATGACATTTTTTTCAATTAAGCTTTTTTCTCGGGTTATTATTTATTTGTTATATACTTGTTTTTTTTTTACAATAAATATTCAATATTCAAAAGTGGACAGTGATATTGAAATGAAATTAAATAAAATAGTAACAATTACCATAATAATAGGAGTTGTAATAAATATAATAACAAAGTGATTAGTATAATCAATATAAATAATTAATTGAAAATTAAAATGTTATGCCCTGAAAGTAATTATTGTCATTTAAAAATTATCATTAATGTTATAATTATTGAAAGTGTATCACACTGGTGTTTTTTTGTAATAACTATTTTCGAATGGAACATTTTAAACTCACTATAATTATGTGATTTCATATATTATCTACTTTGGAACCAACTGCATACCCCAGCGACCTTCATAAGAATGTTTACCTTCTATGCTCACAATCAGCAAAGGTCTAGTCACATTTGCCTGGTCATAAAAATTCATTCCCTTATATTGCATCATTTGACCTTACTTGAATTTACAAAGAAGATCCAGTTTGCTTGGTTCGCTTCCAGGCTGATTGATGAAAGAGGAATATTCATGAATGTGAATGAATTACGTTTCTCACTAAGCAATTTGAAAAAAAATGTTATTGCAACAATAATAGTTTTATAAAATATACGCCGTGTGACGAAATTCAATGTTTCAAATGTTACTATTATGATATCATCCCAATGAATGTATAATTGTGAGTTAATCTGATGATGAGTGAGTGGCTAGAGAAGGGTAAGGTTAATAGGGGGCGGGACTAATGATCACGTGACTAAAAAGGGGTGTGGTCTAATGGTCATGTGACTAAATAGGGCAACATGACAGTTAAGGTTAGCGGAAGTTGGGATGGAGGAATCGGTTCCCAGCTCCCGCAATTTCCCTCTGCTTATGTTCATGTGAATGAAATAGCCACAATTGCAAACCAAACTAATATTTTTTCATCATTGTAAAAAACACTCATGTAATTATAAAGATACGGCCGAGAAAATGGTATGATTAGGCTACCTTCTGGTAATGCCAATTTTCAAATGAGGTATATGTGCTCTGTATCGTAAAATATAATAGGTTGTTCTGATTATGCAAACTTGTGTTAGTTTGATTCATTGCCTCATCACCATTTAGAAACTTACACTGTAAATTTATAAAAATAAACTTTAGCGGCCCGTATTGAAGGTGCTCACGGGTCGTAATTTGGAGACCCCTGACATGGACTAACATAAAAATATTGATTGTAAGATAAGTCTTTTATGTCGTTTATGTATTTTTTCCCCTAAAAATTAACTACAATGGGTTTTAGTTTGTGCTGAAAATGTTACTGATGAAAAACTGAAATTTCTATAAAACGAATAATTTTCAAGTTCGATATGTATAGATTGAAGTGTATTATGTAATATGCTTCCGTGAGAATTAATAAGACATCTACAATATAAAATAATCTTTTCTATTTGATTTTATTATATTAACCCAGAAGGTCTTTCCATGGATGTATCCGAATTGAGTCCCGTAATATTTAATGAGGTGGCGAAGAGTACCAATTCAGTCCCGGTATCCCTTCAACAGTATCCAAATTGAGTCCCGGGCCTTTTTCCAGGTATTGGGTCCGGCTTATCAGCGTTACCTCGAGACACCTTGAGGAGCTAGGTCGTTTCCCAAATATTTCCTGCGTTTGAGCACAAGTCGCTAAGTCCAGTTAGTGAATTTTGTGTATATTTTTATATAGGTTTTTTTGAAGTGCTAAATCAAATCTGACGCCAGTTTTGAATAAAAAAATTCTGTTAATATACTTCATTCCGTAGAAGAATACTTTTTTCATTACTTATGATTCAATGGACACTTCGAACCAATCTACAATTCAATTATTTCGTTTTAAAACGTTGTATCACTCTAAAATTTACTATTTGTGGATCACAAATAATGTTTTTATATTATTTATAACATTTTGAACTCGGTTTTAAGTATTCGAATTAAATTCAATATCCTACTATACTATGATATGCAAGGCTGGGTTCTAAACCATGTTCATATTATAATATAAAAACATTATTTATGATCAAGAAATAGCAAATTTCAATTTTAAAAATTATCCAAATAAAGAAATATATGTTCGCTCTATTGTAATATTGTTCTGATTAAATATGATTCAATAAACCTATCAGAACGCTGCATAATTTAATTAAATCAGTTCAATAAATTTATTCCCTCTATGCAATATTACTTTTTTTTTTTTACTACGGCTATGGTTAAAACGGTGGTGTGAAAGTATAATATTTACTATTTCTTGATCACAAATAATATTTTTGTGTTGTAACATGCACGGATTACCTGGGAGGCAGGTGTGCGGAAGGCATGGACGAGGAAACCTCTATAAAAACCCCCTCCCCCCTCCCTCGGGTGACGGAGTAATGATTTGAAAGAGATGAATATGGTGCTGGACACCGAAAGCTAGTCTCAATGAAAAAAAGAAATATATTAGAATCGAGGCTGTTTTGGTAATCTACCTATATCAACTGGAAATAAAACAGTCTATCTACAGTTTCGAATATAAGATTGATTATTTGTATCCATTGTTATTTATCAGAGATGGGTCCACTAAACAACGTTAATTTTATAAAATATTGACTTGTGATAACCAAATAAAATAAAAATTATTATTTAACTTATGTTTTTTGATATTATAAAATACCAATGAAATCTTTCGAAAATTTTGTAAATATCATTCAAAAATTTGTTGTGTAAATTACAAGATTTCGAAAATTATTAAATTTTCTCATACATCGTTTTTCTACAAATTAGAAATACAATGTATTTCAAATAATAATATTTTTGATATTTTTGTTTTATTGAAAACGAACATACGACTTTTCATGAAATTTAAAATTTCAGGAATATGTATATCTATTATGTATAAAAATAAAAGTTATATTATCTGCAATTTTTAAAATATCGCCAAACACGTGCGATATGCCTAATTTCATATCGCTTAAAAGATTTTCCTCCGCTGAATCTGATCCTAATAAACGATTTAAGCACAAGGAACGTTAAAAGAGTCACGGAATAGAAGTTAAGCTATGAATTTTGCAAAAAACATTAAATCAGTATGCTTTTTTTTTTTTTTTAATTAAAATATTTCTGGCTCAGGGAATCCTAGGACATGGATTAAGTGTGATCTGAAAAATACGTTGGATAAAAGTAAAAGTAATATTTTTAGGGTTTTGTGTTTATTTTATAATAATGCGATGTCAGGATAGAGGGGGTATAATTTGTTTTTGTTCGTGGAGTTCATTTTAGAAAGTTTGAATGTCATTATGGTCTTGGATCCGATTACGAATGTTTGCTGTAATACCCTTGCACTTGAGTAGGTGTTTAGTATATTTTATTTTTACTTTTGAAATACAGGAAGAAAACGTTTCTAAATTTGGCCTAACTGCACCTTATTTGGCATGAGAACTGTCTACTATGAGTTGCCCATGAGGTGCAGGAGACGTATCGCCTTGTTTGGATGTGACCGGGCGTGCCGTGGGCAGTTCGTAGGACGCCAGCCATCCCACGCCTCCACGCCTACCCATGGCCCATTTTTACATTAACGTTTGTTTTTAGCAAAAAATATTCCACCTTTCTTCCCTCCCCTTCTGTAAAATGACTTTTGATTAAATCTTGTTTAAAATGGAAGTTTTCATCGTGAAATTTTGTAGTTGGGGGTGGTCAGATGCTTAGCCGGAACTAGAATTTTTGACAGGGAGACCAAGCATAATTTTTCCGCCCCTTCTTTCACTCCTCTTTACAATAGACAAAAGTGTTATGACAGTGTTTTCGGGAATATATTTCGAAATAAATATCATCATCTCATTATATTAACTGATTTTATTGTCTGAATTAAAGTCAAAACAATCAAAAAGCAGAAACAAATACTTTTTATTTTACCTAAAAATGAAATTTCGCACAAAGAAAGTTTTTAATTCTTTCGACCGGAGCAAGTGCCACATTTACCCCACCTTTAGTTTTGGCCCTGGTCAGATAAACTGAGGAGAATCCGAAATTCTTTGCATCTACCTTGATGGCGTTCCTTCAATTTATTGGCGGAAAAAAGTAAAATTACTAATTTTAATATTAAAAACAATTATAAAACTGGGTTATATCTGGTTGTATCGCGTATATGTCAATAAGTCTGGATAGAATTAATATAATATGAATTGGTATGATATAGTATCATTAATCGAAATTTGCTCGTAGACCTCCAAAATTCTTGCGATGGACAGTATTTTTAATTCTATCTTCTTAAAAGTTCGGATTCTGATTGAAATTTAATCCGGGAAGGTATTTAGAATTACCGGTTTTAAACACCGCCCACTTTTTAGAAGATAGTCCAGAGTTTTGATAGATGTAATCGATCGCTGACTGGCTGGTCGATAATAAAAACTTTAATTTTTAATTAAGCCTTGAATGTATTAAGTAATTGCTTACCAATCACAATGCTCCTCCGCGATATTCATAAGTCCTGCTACACTCATGAAGCACTTCCAGAACCGCCGTACTGCGGGGCGAGCATATAGGTTCCTAGGACATCGGCTTTAATTACTTAATTCATTGGACGGCTCAAAATTTGTGAGTTCATGTCTTTGTAAAAAGTATAATAATAATATTTAATATTCAAATTCGCTCCGTTGGTGGAATTGTTGGTCCGTTAAAGTATTATTACTTCTTAAAATTCAATGATATTACTAAGTAAAGTTTGGTACGATTTTATAGTTTTTAATTTTACGCAGTCAATTATTCTTTACGCAAACATCCTTAGTTTTACGTCATAATTTTGCTATTACGTAGGCTTTAAGAACTTAAATTTTATATTAGTTGCTGATATTAGACCTATTGGTCCGTTGTTCGAACCCGGGACCTAGAGATTAGTAGCAAAAAAACAACAATAAGTAAATAGGGATATATAAATATATATATATATATATATATATATATATATATATATATATATATATATATATTATATACATATATATAGTATATACATATATATTACACAAAATGATATACTCAAAGGTTTCATCACCATAAAATTTAATTCATAATAATCTATCTGCTGCGTTTAGCTATTATTCAGCTATTTTCAAGCATATTCTGAAACAATAAATAAAAGATTTGGTTGGTTCTTTAAATTCAAAATTATTGTTTAAATTTTATTTTGAAATAAAACTTTTGCGCATAAATAATATTTTTATATTAGAAAATACCTGAAAATGGCCTTATATTAGGTGAAACGTGGCATTAAATTCATTATAAATAAAAATTAGTGTCGATAACTTTGACTCTGATTAAGTTTTTATAATAATAATTTTTAAAAAAAAGTGAATCTTAATGTTTATAAAAGATAAGATGGTCAAGATAATTTCTAAAAATTCAATGATGTTACAAAGTTAACTTTTTTACGATTTAACAGTTTTTAACTTTACCCAGACAAATATTCTTAAAGGAAGTATCCTTAGTTTTAAGTCATACTTTTGCTATTACTTAGGTGTTAAGAAATTAAGTTTTATATTAGTTACTGATATTAAACCTATTGGTTTTTTAAATTTATTTTTTATATATATTTTTTTAAATTGATACTATTATTCCTGAAAAAATAATTGCAGTCCTAAAATATATCGTTCGGTAACCATTTTGCATATGTATTGCTTTAAGCTTCTGGTGTTTTTAGGACGATCAAGATACATACATTCGCTTTAAATAGCCCACTCATTAAAGACCATAAACCACCATTTGTTGCTACTCATTAGGGAAAGCTGGATATACATATGTCGTCTTCCCCATGATAAACTTACGAATGTGAAAATTACTACTTTTCAGGAGAACAAAAAAACTGTTACATTCTTCTATGTATAAACGCCGATTTCGATTATTTAAATTTTTTTTGTCGGTGTTGTTTTTCTTTGATCTCATAGTTTCATGTCTAATTATTGTTTTACCTTTATAATAATACGAACATTTGTACTTTAAAATGAAAGCTTCACACTTAATGACGTTTTTCGGAAATATGCAACTGAGATTTCACCACTTTCTAATGCCGTAACAGATTCGTAACTTTACTACAGGTTGTATCACCCGAAATACTATCGAAGTAAAACAAAAAACCGAATTTTTCACATTCGTAAGTTTAACATGGGGCCGCCGATATGATAGGCCTTTATCAGACAGGTATTTTCTCAAAGTCCCCACTTATCCCCCTTGAGGGCTTTTCTCTACCTCCCACCAAATTTAGAATTCGCAGGTCTTCGTATAACACTCATAAGCCCATAAATAGTCGTCTCAGAGAGTGAAACTTTTTTCTTTTTTTTTTATGATTCCTAATAAATAATTCTATAAGTTTTATTTGAAAGTATTTTAAATTAAAAGTATACTTAAGGAGCTTTAAAATAACCAACTGGTTAAGTTTTTTTTTTTTTAATACAAATTTTGTTTTCGTTGTCTTGTTTTAAAATGTTGAAATACACAAAAACGTTTCAAACAAAACTTGTAGAGCGCATTTTAAGTTTCAAAATATTTTGGCTGGTCTGTATACGAAATGAAACAGAAATGGCTAGGGTGTCCTCAAAATGAGCAAGAGAGCGATGCTCCAATGCCTCCATCACATATACTATCGTTTTGTTTGAAACTTTTATGGTTGGGGAGATATTCCCTACAACAGGCATACCGAATGGGGCCATGCATTAAATGTTCAGCTTATTCACAGTATTATTTTATTACTATTTACATTTCGTTATATTCTACCATCTACTTCTCTGATTCAGCTCATTTCCTCTACCCACTAGTTTAGGATATTTGTAGTTTTATTCACAACTTTGTATTCAATCATTACTTTGCTCATGGTCAGCTGGCTCTCATATTGTAGATTTAATGTTTGGATTATTTACCGCATTTATTTACAATATTTAAACATGGTATTTTGATATTCACACAGATTGTCATTACTCACGTGGTCATTATCGCGCTTTTGAAAATTTTGAATTTCCAACGAAAAAACCTCTTTTGATCTTTGTCATATGTTAAGATTATTAGATGAGCATGAATAGAAGGTGTAGACACTTAATATTTTTTATTTAAATGCATTTGCTTATTACTTGAAACTAATAATTTGAATATTTTCTAATATTCGTTTCACATTAATTTAAAGCCTACAATTTTGGTTATAAATATTTTTTTGTTTGTCCGCTCCGTTCTGAAGCGAAAGTGAGTCGAATTTAGCAGACGCAATGTAGTCCAGTTAAATGGAAACCAGAAAGGAGGTGGAAAGTTTTGAAGAAGTTTTAAAAATTCTAATTACTTATGCTTTTTGGGGTGCTGATTGTAAATTTTAACTGCAGACAAGCAGAAAAAAATGCTAAAAAGCTCAAACAATAAATTTCTACACTCCGTCTCCCATTTCTATTGCCATGAAACTGCTAAACTATATGTACAACTGCCTAGATGGTAGTTTTTAGGTATGTTTTGCCTAATAACATCTACAAGATTCTTCTGCTTGGTAGCACAATGATTTCAGCCGCTATTTAACCTATTGGGATGCTCGTGGAAAAAACCAGGAAGCTAGGATAAAAAATATTGGGAGTATCGTATTAGAGCATTTCCCAAATATCTATCAGCAGGGTCACTACCAATGAGGATTTTATCAACATACTTCAAGTGACATTCGATGCTTTTGTTAATAAATTAAATACATACCAAAAACCGCGAATTCTGGATCTCCGAGATGGGATTAATATAGTTGAGCAAATTTTTTTTTTTTTTTTGAAGCGCATATGTGGCGCTTCCTGCGGAGGACTGGATCGGACTCAAACACAGAAAAGCCAAGCCGAGCCAAGCAAAACTACTCTCTTTACACGTTTGATTTGTCAAGGTTTGACATAGGTGTGAACGCATCTTTAATTATATCTGCAAAAAAATATCGATATTATAAATACTTATATAAATTAGAAATTATATCAGCAATGAAATGTTGATGTGTGCGTCCCTTTAAGAGATTAAAAATATCGAGGCCTGATATATTGAAATATCGATATTTTTTCGATATATCGAACTACTATTTCGATAGATTCAAAAACTATCGATACGATATATACCGATATTTTTTATCGATATTCTCATCCCAGCTCCTTAAGTTTCCTTTATGCTGTACACCCTGTATATATAAATAATATTGTTCACAATATTGATATATGATACCCATTTATTCGATAAAAAGGACAAAAAATGGTTGGTTGATGGATGCTAAGGGAAACTTAAATTGTGAAATTTTCTTATCTTCAAAAAACAAATTAACTTTGCATGTTAGAAATATGAACCTAAGCCGTGACACAAATCATTAGCTCCCTTAATCATTAAGCTGTTACTTCCTTTCTCTGCTATTTTTAATATTCTTGCATATCCTGCCGAAAATGTTTATTATAGATATTATCTTCAAATCTATAAATTTTAATAAATTATTTCAACAATATTTCAAATTTCAACAAATATATAAATATGTAATATACTTTGTAGGAAAAAAATATAAAACACACACATACGAATAGATTACTGCGTTTTTTAATTTTGTACCAATTATTTTTGTAGTCTTCAGTGCTTTCAGTTCTGATTTTGAAACCAGAAAAGAAAATATCAATTTTCGACCACATTTCTGCTTTGTTTGATTTTATTTTCTAATAAAAAATTATTTTAGATTTTAGTTAAATCAAACTAATATGACAATGTTGCTTTCTAAAAATCCACGTACTTCGTTCTATAAGATGAATTTTAAAGGAAATATGACTATGTTTGATATCAAGATATGTTAGGATATTTTAATAAATATCCTAAAAATAAATTTACTTGAGCAAATTGTTTTATATTTTTTAACATGGACTATATTATTGGAATAACTAACCTTAAAAACTTCGTCATAAAAAAGTGTCATGTTTAAATCCCGAAATATCAATATGCCAAATATCATTTAATTAATACGAAGATTTATTCATTCGATTGAATTTTTTTTTACGTATCTATGCTTTATTAATGATTAAAGAATCTATAAATATAGGACCGGAACGCAGACACCTCAGGATATTAAACAGAAACAAAATCGACCGGTGGATTCTCATCGGTAACTTATAGATCAAACATCATTTCATTTTCAATTTTATTTAAACGGATTGTAATTATTTCAATCTGTCTGAGTTAATAACCATAACCGATATTGTTAAATGCACTCATTCATACAATACGTTCAAAATTAAATATATTTATACAATATAAAGTAAAACTGATTCATTTCTCCTGATTTTAAAAATGCACGATAAATTGGATCTGTGTCCAAAATAGTTAGCAATAATTAAAACTATTCAGAGAAACAAGAATATTCCAAACCAAAACTTAATTTTTTTTTTAACCATAGACGTGAATCCAATTTAGCAATCAAGATTTTTTTCAATCAGCTATTTCCTCTCAACGCTTACATAACCTCGCCAAGGAGAAAGGTGAACAGATTGTCATGTGGTGGGCGGACAAGCATCAAAGCCAGGACTTGTTTCTGCAACAAAAAAGGTTGCTTTTACGTTATACTATAACGTTTATAGACGTATTTTTTAATTATTTTTTTTTGGTTTGTGGAGAAAATTAATACTGGACAATCAACTTGGAGGCAGTAGGTTTGATGATTGCAGGTGATTACAACCCGGTTATATATCGACACGAGCATACCGAATTCAGGAAGTTGATTTGATGTAATTTATTCAAAAGAACTATACAATTATTTTTTTTATTTTGACATTACTTTGCTTTTGGGTCATTTTCCACTGTCCCATCCACCACACTGCATATTTGTGTACCCACTATCGATTAATGCTTAAGTCTTATCCCAATAAAACTAATTAAACACGGTCTCCCCGTCATTTTCCCCAATCTTTTTGAACTTATATACATTTTCTCTCCTCATTTTAGAGCCTAGTAAGGTGTTCTAATACGTCGCACAGTGCTTTGAGAGTGGACTAAAACCAAAATATCATATCATTACTTTTTTTTTTTAATTGCATTTAAAATGTATCTATATATGCCAATTAACATGAACTATAGTTTTTACAAGTATTTGTTTATTCTTTTGTTACTTTAAGTATAGAAATATTTGTTTTTGAGTTGTCATCAGAAAGGAAATACAAACAAATTGTTTAGGTCTGTGAACAGTGGCGTTTGTAGGGGGTGGAGAGATTGGGAGATGTATCCCCTCCGAAATGTTCGGAAAAAAAAGTTTATATTTTAAGTACAATTTTGGTATTTTTTTAATAATAATTAATTTTGCGATTATAGAAATTTAGGTGATTACCCTCATAAGAAAAAATAAAATAAAAAGAGAGAACATGGAAAATACAAAAATAATGAGTAGGTTAGTAAAGCTGAAGCTTGCGCATTAAAACTATTATTCACTTCTGATCTAGTTCATCCTAAATTGAAAATTTGCCATTAACGAGCATCTATTTGGAAAGAAAGAAGCAGATGGAAAAGGAGGGATTTGAATGAGGATAGAAAAGAAGCACGGCGGATATCAGATGGAAAGTAATTCCAGAGGGTAGAGGAACGTTCGAATGCTTTGGTTTTGCGTGAAGGGGTATAGAGGTCAGAAAGGCGCGATCTTGTTTCCTGTACATGAACTGAGGATTTGAAATGTAGGAGGCTGTAGATGTAGGAAGGGTGCTAGGTGGTGATAGTTTGGTACAGGAAAGATCCGAGGAAATATTGTCTACAGTTGGAGGGGAAGAGCCACTTTAACTCGCCGTAAAGGTGGGCCACATGAGCCCTTCTCGAGGTACCGAAGACAAACCTTAAAAAGCAGTACATGATCCGCTTCAGTCTGTCCTCGAGCACATGCGAGAGGCCCTCGCATACCACACAGTCTCAGTCAAAGTGGGGAAAGACAAGAGAGGATACGAGGAGTTTACGGGTAGGTTGTGGAAGAAGATGTGGAGAAAGATGGAATAACTTGAGGGTACTTATTGACTGTCGGGAAATTTGGGCGATGTGGGGTTTCCAGGAACGGGTTTGGTCGATAGTAATAACCAAGTTTTTGATTGAGGAGCTGAAAGTGATGGGGTGATCGTTTAGGATTAAAGTAGGAAAGGTGACATTGGATCTGAGGAGGGAATTGGAACCTATAACAATAGCCTGAGTTTTCATAGCGTTTAATCTTAATCTATTCAGGTTTGCATAGATGTATAGATATAGATATGTATAGATGTATACGTGCATGTATAAATATATATATATATATATATATATATATATATATATATATATATATATATATATATATATATATATATATATATAGATAGATAGAAAAAACTTCATGGGACGAAGACCCTTTAGAAAAACAAAAATATAAGCATCGTTTCTGGCCATAAGACATAGAAAAAAGGAAAGAAAAACAAGTTCATCTAATAACCAAGCAGAAGAAAAAACGAACATATAAAACAAAAACATATTTACATGTGCAATATGAAAATATTTAAAAAGATATAACCATGTAATCCTGTAGCAAAGATAATATATATATATATATATATATATATATATATATATATATATATATATATATATACACAGAGCGTTAGATGGGACATAATACATAGAAAAAAAATATCTATGAAGAATGGTATGAAACATATGATCTTATTAAAACAAAAAAAAAAGGAATTATTGGAACCAGATTCTTATAACATAGTACATACATGATCTGCCAGCATCGGACTGTATTGTGAAGGGGAACTGGAATAGGAGGGTTTTGAATTTGCATAGGGATGGGGCATGCCGGATTTTAAGAGGGAGGGAGTTCTAAAAAGTGGCGGAACAGGCAATACAGGGACGTTCAAATGAGGCAGATCTGTAAAGAGGTATATCAAAATCAGAAGGTCCAGATCTTGTGTTAAGGGAGTGGATAGGACTTGGATTGGAGGAGATTGTAGACATAGGAAAGACGATAGGTGTTGATTACTTGGTAAAAGAATGCGCCTAGAAAATATTGTCTACGGAAGGAGGCGAAGAGCCACCCTAACTCAGCATAATGGTGTGAAACACAGGAACGTCTTGGAATCCCATTAACAATTCTTACGAATCTATTCCTGATTCTCTTAAGTTTGTCCCCAAGATCCATCGACAGGCCACCGTCCAACACGCAGCCGTAGTCAAAGTGGGGAAAAATGAGGGAGTCTACGTGTAGTTTTGAGTAGGAGATGGAGGAGACGATGAAATAGTTTGAGGGTAAAAATAGACCGTCGGGAGATGTTGGCAATACCATATGGTGGTTTCAGGAGAGGGTTTGGTCAATGATAATGCCTAAATTTTTAACGGAGGAGCAGAAAGTGATGGGATGGTCGTTTAGGTATAGAGTAGAAAAGTTGGTATTGGATCTGAGAAGGAGTTCGGAACCAATGATTACAGCCTGATTTTTTGCAGGGTTTAACTTTAATTTATTTAAGTTAGTCCAGGCGCCAATTCTTTCTGGATCTTGTTAAACGCTAGAAATAATTCGGAGGGAGAAAAGGATAAGTATATTTGGAAATCATCGGCATAAAGATGGCATATATATATATATATATATATATATATATATATATATATATATATATATATATATATATATATATAATAACTTTGTAACATTCACTGCCATCTGATATTAAATGAAAACCATTTTTATTACTTAGAGAATCACATAACTATAAAATATAAATCACGCAGGATATTGAAGGCGATACATTTGTAAAATAATTACAAAGAAAAACAACTATTATTTTCAAAATTTGTTTTTGGAGCAGTTTAAACTACTGTGAGCGGAGTGCTATGGCAGCAATGGTCAAAAAAAAAAAATAAAGCATAAATGCTTCATCATTTTTTTAAAGCAGTAGACGTCATTGAGTATCTCGCTGACTACAATTAGTTTTTCAGTAAGGGAATAATAATTCAGCAGAATACTATTGTAACATCTTAATATCATTATATAACATTAAGTCCATCATAAAGTAGAAGACAAAAAGGCACTCAAACTTGAAATGACAACAGCATGATCAGTCCTTCATGGGAAGCCTCCCATGACAAAACTGGGACATGGCTGAATGAATAACAAATATTAAAATACTCTCCTGTTTCTAAACTTCTTTGTCTAATATTTAATCCAATTTAAGTGTTAAGTGAATCTTCAATAAAATTTTCAATCTTAAATTAATTATTCAATCATTACTAAATATTGTATAAAAACAGAAACAAATTTTAATCGATCATTTGTGTTATTATTTCTAAGAATGAAAGTAAAAATTTTGATTTTGATTTATGAAAAAAAAATTGCTTTAAGAAAGGCACAAGTTAACTTATAAAATTCAAATATAGTCTAGCTGGCAATAGTTATTACAAATCAAAAGCATCGGAAAGAAATCTACAACAAGTATGGTATCACCCTAGTTTCGCTTCCCAATATGGCCGAATGGAACGAGCGTTAGATCATAGGACCTCACTGTACATGCCGAATTTAGCTGAGTGGGTCAAGCCTGTCAGTGGCATACGCAGGGGGATATGGGAATACCCCCCTCCTCCCCGTAATGTCCGAAAAAAAATAGTTTGAATTTTAAGTAATTTTTCACAATAATTTTTGATCCAATTATCATACTCATCCTTAAAACTTATTCCCAATTTGACGATTATAGACATTTAGGTGATTACTTGCCTTCTTCTAATTAAATACCCCTGAAAATAAATTCTGCTTACGCCGCCCTGAAACTAAGGTCGGAATATCGAAACGCGATATATCGGATTTGAAAAACCGATATTTTCTATCGATATCTTAACATCCGATATATCGATCATACTGACACTTTAAACTATATTACAGTAGAATTCGTATTTATTTTCGTCTTCCAATTACTGTAAACGTCTTATAATTCCAATTTCCAAATACAAAATCTGGTTAGCTCTTAATCTTTTTTAGAGGAGAGGAGAGGGGAATCGTTTCTATGAATTTCCGTCGGTTTACTCTCGTTTTTTTTCTATTCATCTCTTTTTAAAAAAAATGTAAAAAATCTGCAACCATATTGTTAGCCGCCAACATGGATTGATCAGAAAAATTAAGTTCGATTGGCAAGTGGCGAAGCCAATGTGTTAAAAAAAAAAGTCACCGATAGCCTATCATGCAAACACAAAAGCATGGACCACAATCGAAATATTCAACGAATGTGTACAATCAGATATGGTTGTCTCAATAAGATAAACAGTTAATAATATAAATGGTATTTTATTGAGATGTATACCAAATGAATTACATACTTTTAGATGAATGTTTTGAGAATGCACGTTGTAGTCGAAAACGTTATAAGATAAATAACATTTTTAGAAGTTTGAAGATTTTATTATTAAAAAACTATCGATATTTTTCTGGCGATTATCGGTGTATATCAATATATGTTTTTGCGATATCGAATATCGATATTTTCCTTTCGATATTTCAACCCCACCTGAAACGTGTTATTAATTATTGTTTTGGAGACTGAAAAAATAATTTATATAGCATTTCCAATTCAATTGTAACCTTTTCCAAATCAACTGTCACCTTTTCCATTTCAATTGAAACTTTTTCCATTTCAATTGTGACCTTTTCCATTTCAATCGTAACCCTTTCCAAATCAATTGCCACCTTTTTCCATTTAAATTGTAACTTTTTCCTTATCGATTGTAACCAAACCGGACATGATTTAATTCTGTTTTATTTATTTTATTATTGAAAAATAATTATTTTAATTGTAATAATGACTTTTGAAATAATTTTGGCTTGCTCCTCCTTGTTGGCTTATTATTTTTTTCGTTTATTATATAGATAATTGTTATTAAGTGCTAATATCAAGTAGTTTTTTTAATTAAATTATGGTTATTTATTTTTAAATATTTATTACTTTTTCTTTATTTAGAGGGGAGGGGAGAGTATTTCATTAATTTGGTGATGGTTCATTCCAAACTAGAGGGAGAGGGCGACCCGGACTAAGATGGGAAGACTGTCTCTCTCAGGACGCTAAAGCCATCCTAAAAGTGACAAACTGGAGAGCAGCTGCACAGGACCGAGCGACCTGGCGAAAGCTCAGCGAGGATGCCAGGGCCCACATTGGTCTGTAGTGCCATGGAAGAAGAAGAAGAAGAAGGTGATGGTTCATTTGGTTTTCGAAGTTGCGAATGTCAAAATTACTACCGAAATTTTGTTCAGCCATGAACATTTGTACTTCATTATTAGTTTTCAAAATTCTTCACTATAGGTATCGTTTATTAGATTATCAAGGGTAAAGCAAATAGTAGCTTTTTGGTTTTCATTCGCGCATGCGCATTTCTATTTTCTGTTGCTGTTGAAGTTTTCTTTGATGTAAGGATCGTTTATTTGGTTTCGAGTGTTCCAATTCCTATTTTGTATCGAATTTTTTATCAAGTATACACATTTCGAATTACTATTACAGTTGACATTTCTTTGGTACAGGCATAGTTTATTATGTTTTCAATGTTTATATTCCCAAATTTACTATCGGTATTTTTATCACGCATGCGCATTTCGATTTACTGTTCTTATTGAATTTTTCTGCATTAATAAGGACCGTTTATTAGATTTTCAAGGGTTCATATTCGGTTTTTCGAATTGGATATTTTATCGAGCATGTTCATTTCGAATAACCATTACAATTGACATTTTTTTCTGTGAAGTTATTGTTTATTAGGTTTTATATGACGATATATTAAAACAAAATGTCAAATATCATTGTAATTTGAAATGCGCATGCGTGATAAAAAATAAAATTTGAAAACACAATCAGAACCCGCAAAAACCTAATAAACGATTTCTATGTAAAATAAAACTTCAGCAGGATCAGTAAATCGAAAAGCGCTAGCGCAATTAAAAGTCAAACTCAAATAAATGGAATTAGAACCCTCCAGAATCTAATAAACGAACCCTATATCATAGAAAACTTCATTAGTAACGGAAAATAGAAATACGCATGCGCGACCGAAAATACAAACGCAAATAGCGCCCTTGAAAATCTAGTAAACGATACCTATACCGAAGAATTTTGAAAACTAATGATTAAGTAGAAATGCTCCTGGTCGAACAAAATTTCGGTGGTAAATTTTACACTAGTAACTTCGAAAACCTAATGAACCATCACCAAATCGATGAAATCCGCCCTCCTTCCTCCCTCCCCCCCCCCTAATAAATAAATAATAATTTTTTTAAAACTACTTTAAATTAGCACTTAATATCAAATATCTAATATACGAAAAAAATATCGGAAGAATAAGCCAAAATTATTTAAAAGTAATTATTGTAATTAAAATAATTATTTTTCAATAATAAAATAGAATTAAATCATGTCCGGTTTGGTTACCATTAAAATCAAAAAAAGTTACGATTGAATTGGAAACGGTGACATTTGATTTGGAAAGGGTTACAGTTGAAATGGAAAAGGTTACAATTGATAAGGAAAAAGTTACAATTGAAATGGAAATGCTATATATGTAAACAGCTTAGGTATTATTCCGTCGGTTAATTTTAGGTCATTCGTATTTATGCGAATTTGTGTGGCGGCATTAAAAATTCGTATTTATTGATATAATTAGTGGTTAAAAGTATTACTGCTTTAATTAGATCACAGCTGTCGATTCCTGCTCGCTTAAGAGATAAACTCCCAAGGTTACTTTTCAGTCTAGGTCAGGGCCTCACCATAAATTAAATTTAGTTATTCGGCTACACTCGTCTAGTTTCGAATACAGATAGACAGTTTCGGATAGTCGATCACAGACAGCCCCTTGATCTATGTCCGGCTCCACACCAGTGCCAAATCGTTTGCCACTGCTGTTGATCGGGGTATTTGTGAATGTCGGAGTATTGAGAAAGTACTGGCCGATGTTTGCGTTAGTAATTGTATTGGCCTTTTCCGAGCGGTTTTCTTTCACACATCAAAGGTATTTGCCATTGCCACTGCGTTCCATCCACACCAATGACGCTTGCCCAACGGATTCCTCATTTTTATCTTAATATTGGATTTTATTTTTGTTACTTTAAAGTTGGTATTGAAATAATCAATGATTCATAACTTGATAACTTTTGGTCTCTTCTTGTCTAGACAAGAAGAGACTGCGTTCGCAACGAGAGGATTCTACAAGAATTGAAGATTGTCCCGCTAAAAGAGCTCCTGGAAATCAGGCAACTGAAATTGTTCAGCCATGTTATCAGAATGAGTGACCACCGGGATCCTCTCAAGACGATGGACTACATGCTGGATGGAAAAAGTCCTCGAGAACGCCCAAGAATGTCCTATCTGGAGTACATCGATCGCTTTAGTAGAAAAAGAGGAAAAGATCTCCAACAGGCCAGAAACCTAGCAAGATACCGAGATGAGTTCGGCTCCTGGCTGGACGCTTCCCTACGCTGAAAGGCACTATAGGGAGAAGTGAAAGAAGAAGAATATAACTTTTGGTTGTTTATTGGATTTATTGTTTTGTTGCGTACTTTTATCTGCCTAACTTTTGTTTATAAACCACACATTTTCTCTAACATTTGGGAAATGATTTTCCATGTGTGTGGATGGCCCATTTGTTCATTTGTACTTTCATATTTCAAACTTCACAAACATTGGACAACTTTGACAAACGATTTGCCACTAGTGTGGAGCCGGCGTGTGGCCAGCCGACAAGTTGG
Organism: Rhaphigaster nebulosa; assembly: GCA_948150685.1. NCBI lineage: Eukaryota > Metazoa > Arthropoda > Insecta > Hemiptera > Pentatomidae > Rhaphigaster > Rhaphigaster nebulosa. The sequence goes on along the minus strand of OX411307.1, from coordinate 92,026,443 downwards.
GGCAGCGAAACTGGAGTAATACCATAAGTATTTATATTTTAATAAAGGATTAAGTTTTCATGTTAAGGAATAAATCGTTTCTGAAATAAATTAATAGATATTTCATAAATAGGAAATTGGAGACTATTACAATAAGGGATTGCAGTTATAAAAAAAGATTTGCTAAAGGAAGGAGTTTAGAGATCGGTCAGAATGCAAGGTTAAGTGGTAAAGCTCCTTATATTTTAGGGATTATTACAGAAAGGAACCAAGGAAGAATTACCGCCTTAACTCGGTATATCAGTAATAGATAAAACAGCGTCTAAGAATAGGTACAAAAAACATATTTTATAAAACAATTGATCAATTGCTCAAAAAACAAGAACCGTATGCGTACCTATCTAAGCGTTACATCGACATGTAACGTGATAATCAGTTTTATCCTTCAGCCAGAGTGGTGATTAGTGAATGATGAATGATGATGGTGATTAGTGAGTAATTTTATGAATCAAAATGTATGAGAAAAAATTGCTTTTTTTTATCCTAAATTGTTTATTTTTTTCTGGCATATAAAGCATAGTGGCCTTAACAGGCCTATTCTGTGCCATCCTATACTCGTTCTTGAAGCATCCCAATTAGACCGCGAGCCCTAGCAAAAAAATTGTCACTATCTGAAGAAAACTTTTTTAGTAATTTTTTTAATCTATACAGTATTGACATTAAAAAAATGAGTCTGCCAGTCGGATCATGCTACCTGAAAGAATGGGAACCAAAAAAACATTTTAGGACTATTTTACACTTATTTTTCAAATCGAAGAAGTTAGTTTCTGTATTTTTAAATGGCTGAATACAGAAATCAGCCCAGTGAAAATAACACTTCAATTCGCTTTGATTTGGAATTCATTTTACTTTTCGACGTTTCAACTGGAAATTTTTTTTTTTATTTACAATTCCACGCGTGGGAGTACTAATTAGTAAATTAGGCATGAATTGAAAACATGCATAAGCAGCCACGCATTCGTGCAGCTAAGGGAAGGTTATTTGTTATTATAGCTGTCTTTTGTTCAAATCTACTTTAACTCGATAATTCGTAATGAGCTAGCGTTACTCATTTTGACGCCCACCGAATGGACATGATTGGTGCCATGCCCTTATCGGACAGTACTCTTTGTTCAGCCGTCTGTTGAACCATTTGGATAATCCCTTCCTGTTTGGTGTTGAGGGAGTCAACATGCCAATCACTGACTGTGTTGACTTTCTGTTCCAGTCAATGCCATTATGATGATTATTTTGTCCACAATTTTGATTTTACCTCACTTGAAAAACTGGCCATATAAATGTATTTGTGTGCGTGCGTGTGTGTGTGTGTGTGTATGTGTGTGTGTGTGTGTGTGTGTGTGTGTGTGTGTGTGTGTGTGTGTGTGTGTGTGTGTGTGTGTGTGTGTGTGTGTGTGTAATTAATCAGACAAACCTATATCCCGAATAACCCCTGGTGTTGTACATTTTATGGTGAAATGTGAAAATAGAGAGTAACATTTCTATTTAATTATTACTTTTCAAAATTCTTCGATATTGGTATCGTTTACTGTTCAAAGGTGCTATGTTCGTTTGTACATATTATCTTTCGTTCTTTTTTTTACTGATTATAAGAATGTATTTTTATGTAGTTCTGTAGTTCTGAATTTCTTTTATGTTATGAATGTAGTTCTTTTATATTATATTCTATTGTTTTGTTACTTTTTAGTATTGTTTTTTTTCGTTTATCCTTTTAATTTTGCTATGTAAATTTTAGCACTTGCATAATGTGCAATACCATACTCAAAAATTTAAACTGTGCATTTCATGCATGTGTTATGCTATTTTGTATAGAGTATGTACACCTTGTTAATAAACAATGCTCAGAGTTACAATACTAGAGCAAATATACATAGCATTTCCATGTCAGTTGTAACCTTTTCCCAATCAATTGATACCTTTTTCATTTCAATTGTAACTTTTTCCATTTCAATAGTAACCTTTTCCATTTCAATTGTAACCCTTTCCAAATCAATTGTCACCTTTTCCAATTCAATTGTAACCTTTTCCATTTCAATTTTAACTTTTCCATTTTAATTGTAACCCAACCGGACATGAATTAATTCTGTATTATTTATTTTATTATTGAAAAATAATTATTATAATTACAAAAATGACTTTGAAATAGTTTTGACACATTCTTCCGAAATCTTTTCGTTTATTAGATAATTGATATTAAATACTAATTTCTAGTAGTTTAATTTTTTTAAATAAAATTGCTGTTTATTTATTTTAAAGGGAAGGGGTGGATTTCATCGTTTTGGTGAACGTTCATTTGATTTCTGAAGTTGCTAATTTCAAATTTACTACCGAAAGTTTGTTTGGCCAAGAACATTTCTACTTAATTATTACTTTTCAAAATTCTTCGATATTGGTATCGTTTACTGTTCAAAGGTGCTATTTTCGAATTTACAATCGGCATTTCGATTTTCCGTTGCTGTTGTGGTTTCAACAGAGATCGTATATTAGGTTTTCAAAGGTTCTGATTCCGTTTTTTAATTGAATTTTTTATTGATCGTGCGCATTATACGGTAATCCCATAGGAGATTTCATTTATCAACAACATATGCTTTATAAATTGCCTGATTGATATCATTTTCCATAGGCTAGAAAAGCTAAGTATTGGGGAGAGCGGTGTTACAAAAAAAAAATAAATCTCTTACCCCGTTTTATATAGCGTCGGTCTTCTGAGATATAAAAAAAATATTACAGGAACGTAAACAAAAAAATGTTAATTGGAATGCGGTCAATAAAAAATAATTTTAATTTTGAAACGAGAGAATTACAAATGACACTTATATCTACAAAAAAAATGGTTAAATCAGTAATGTTAACATGAGGTGAACTTTAAGCTACACGTAAATCAAAAATAAAATGTTTCCTTCAAATCGAATTACAAATAGTAAAACAAAAACAAGTATATATAGTATATGCACTTACTTAACTTAAACCATTGTTGATTATTGAAAAAAAAAATATATATAAACTAAATACGACTAATTGCAATAAATTCAGTCATATAGAAAGTAAATAAAGTGCCTTAGTTTTTTTTTAACATTATTTATTTTATTATTTTTAACATTATTATTTTTATTATTTATTTTTTTATTATTTTTTATTATTTTATTATTTTTATTATATTATTTATTTTTAACATTATTATTTTATTTATATTATTATATTTAGTTTTTTTTTAACATTATAATATTCTACGTATCGACATACTTAAAAATTATTTCTATATTTTTTTCGATGGTATGGTCAGAAATAAATTATCGGATTATATCCTCTATATCCTTCATAACAGATTATAAAACAATATTTTTTTTCAGTATAATCACTGCGATAGATCTTAGTACATCAGGATAATATATTTTACTTAACATAATTTTGTACGTCAGAGAACTGTCGTATACCTAATTTTGATATTAATATCGTATTTGCATTATTCAGGCCATATTTTTCGTGTATAATTATCGTAAATAAATTAATGGTTTAATATAATATGAATGCAAAAACACTTAAAATATAAAAATTGACCACTATCCACAACAAGCAGTACAGCGCCATCTGAAATTTCTTTTTGTTCTCCTCTAAAACTTTGAAAATGTTATGACAGTTTACTCCTGACGTACAGAATTATTAACTCATAAAAAACACTCGTACCCAATTTCATACCATTATCTCCAAGGGAAGTGTGAGAATGAGTTATGAGTGAGTCAGCCAATATTTTGCTTTAATAAAAATATATTCACAGAGATATACAAATAATTCCTATCACTTTCATAATGATATAGTCCGTCTAGTTATCTAATTAATGCATCTATATGAATTTGTTGTTTTACTTCAATCTAAAATTTTGAAGTACGGCTTTTTCTGGAGGTAAACGTTAAGAGTACCTAATGTATAACAAATAATCTAGTGCTAATTCCACATAAGGTTTAAAACAAAAAATACCCTATAAATTTGTTAAAACGACGGATTAAATTTAATCAAAAGGATATTGATTTTGGTTAAAAAATTTATATAAATATCGCATGTTTGTAATATTTTTTTTCAAAATCAGGACGGCCTAAAATTATTAATGATAAAATTAAAAAAATAATGATTGAGCAAGGCCCGATAGAACGCATTCAAAATGTATTTTTTCCGCGGAATGATTCTGGTTACTTTATTATAGTTACTAAATGATATAGATGATTACAGTTACTATAATCGTAAGGCAATCAATAACGATATTGTTCCACGAATGTGGCTCCTACATTCAGGCTCCATTGACAATGTTTTTTGTTCGTGTTGTAAATTATTTTCAAAAATATTTAAAAAAAAGTAAATTAGTTGGCATACGCATGATAATATGGAAGGATCAATCTAATTAGGGATTGATAAATTATTTGCCACTTAGGAGGGCGAAATAAACAGCAATTTTATTTTAAAAAATTAAACTACTAGAAATTATTACTTAATATCAATTATCTAATAAACGAAAAAATGTCGGAAGAATATGCCGAAATTACTTCAAAAGTCATTATTGTAATTAAAATAATTATTTTTCAATAATAAAATAAATAATATTGAATTAATTTTTGTCCGGTTGGGTTACGATTGAAATGGAAAAAGTTACATTTGAAATGGAAAAGGTTACAATTAAATTAGAAAGGGTTACAACTGAAATGGAAAAGGTTACATTTGAAATGGAAAAAGTTACAATTGAAATGGAAAAGGTGACAATTGATTTGGAAAAGGTTACAGTTGACTTGGAAATGCTATAACTTGAGAGTACTTATTGACCGTCGGAAAATTTGGGCGATGTGGGGTTTCCAGGAACGGGTTTGGTCGATAGTAATACCCAAGTTTTTAACAGAGGAGCTGGATGTGATGGGGTGATTATTTAAGATTAATGTAGGGAAGGTGACGTTGGATCTGAGGAGTGAGTTGGAACCAATAACAATAGCCTGAGTTTTCATAGCGTTTAACCTTAATCCATTCAGGTTTGTCCAGGCACTGATCTTATCTAGGTCTTCCTGGATATTGGTAAACGCTACTAATAATTCGGAAGGAGGAAAGGATAGGCAGATTTGGAAGTCGTCGGCGTATAGATGGTGGGAACAATGGTGGATTGAATTACGAAGATCATTGATATAGGTATTGAAAAGCAGTGGGGAAATACTCGAACCTTGCGCTATTCCTGAGGACAAGGTAAGGAAGGAAGAAAGAGGTTGATTAGGAATGGAAACTGCTTGGGTCCGGTTGGAAAGGAATGATTGAAACCACCGAATAGAGCTGTTGGAAAAGGATTTTGATTTTAATTTGGTGAAAAGGATAGAATGATCCAGGGAATCGAAAGCTTTGGAAAAGTCTAGTAGTATTAGTACGGTTAACTTTTTTTCGTCCATAGCAGTATTCAAGTCACTGGTGATTTTGATGAGAGTGGATTGAGTGGAGAAGCCGAGTCGGAAACCAGATTGCAGAGGATCGAATAGATTGGATTTTTCAAAGAAATTGGGTATTTGAGACTGGACAATTCTCTCTAGATGTTTGGAAAGGTTAGACAGGATGGAATTCGGACGAAAGTCTTTTGGGCTCATAGGGTTGTAAATTTTTTTAATAGGGTGGACTAAGGCTTTATTCCAAGTTGTGGGAAATATTGAATTTTCTAGGGAAAAATTATATATGAAGAGGAGAACTGGTAAGACTTCATGGAGGCATAGTTTTAACAATTTAACGAGAATTCCATCAAATCCAGTGGAGTTGGTGTGGGATTTCATAATAGAGGAAATAATATCTGTAGGAGAAATAAAAGTTTTCAGAGTTAAATGATGGTACTAAGGAATAACGGGAAGAAGAGGGTGGAGTAGTGTTAAACGAAGTAGATAAAAAGTATGAATTTAATTCATTGGGTGAACATGGGAATACAGCTGAGGATGAGGATTTGCAGAGAGAGAGCTTACAAAGGAGTTGTCATTTTGATTTAGGATCAGGAGCTGAAGAAAGGGCATCATGAAAGTAGTTAGATTTCGCACGCCTAATAGTTGTCTGTGTCAAATTGCGGAGCGTCCTGAACGCTTGATAGTCATCTGCTAATCTTGTGCGTCTAAAGCTTCTACGGGCTGCCTCACGTCTCTTCTGAAGATCTTTGATTTCTTGGCGCATCCAAGGAGCAGGCGGGCGACGGAAGGTAGAGATTTTAAGAGGGGCATGGGAATCAAGGATACTAGTCAGTTTAGAGGTGAGGATGTCAACCATGGAATTGATGGAAGAACAGGAATAGATTTCACTCCAGCCGAGGATTTCAAGATCGGGCAATATGTTTTCACGGGTGAGGGAATCCAGGTTGCGGAAAGTTATGGTTTTAGGGAGGAACGCAGGGGTTTGGATGTTGTATGATATTTGGATGAGGTCGTGAGAGGAAAGGAACGGGACAGGAAGTTGAGAGGAGGCAAGAAGATTCTGCGCTGAATCGATAACATGTAGGTCCAGCCAGGTATCGGACCAGCAGATATGGTGGGTAGCAGAAAATGGAACAATGAAAAGATGGAGGGAGAAGAAGAGGTTTTCGAGGTATATTCTGTCATTGGAGTCCGAATGGAGATTGGTGTTAAGATCGCCGGAAATTATTATATTGTTGTAGAACGGGATATAATTGAAGAGCGTTGATTCAAAGGATGAGTCAAAAGGAACCAAAGGAGGGCGATACACCACAACATATAGTAGAGGATGTTCATTGCAGAAAATTTAAACGAAAAGGAATTCTATGTGTGGATAATCTGATGAGGATGAGGTATCTAGGATTCGGGATTTCAAGCTATTGTGGATATAGAGACCCACACCTACGCCAATCAGGCCTATCCGGTCATGGTGGATCAAGGAATAATCAGGTAAGGAAACAGAAGAGGAATGGATGTGGGGCTTATGCCATGTTTCGGAGACTGCTATAGAACGGTAAAAGTTATGGGAAAAAACACTGAAGAAATTCGTCTTTATGAGCTGGTAAGGATAATAAATTAACGTGGCAGGAGGTTAGGACGCTAATTTGGATGGAAACTATTGTAACGTATTTGGATGGAAGATATTGTAGCTATAAATATATAATGAGTAAGAAATTGAAAATAAAATAAAGAAACTGTATTAAAAAAATAATTAAAAAATGGCATAAATAAAATATAAGAAAAAAAGAAAATCGAATGTATTAAAATAACTAAATAAATATGGAAGTAGTCGTGACACGTAGAACTCGAGACAGCGGGATAATCCTTTTGAGATCACCAGGTCGACGGGCGCCCAGATGTCAGCAGAAGACCTCGAGATCCTGAGGTTCGTCAATGAAGATTACTGAGTGGCCGTCCTCCTTCCGGCAGCGCACTCTACCGACCGCAAACCAGACATACTTTATTTTAACGGCCGCTCTCTTCTGACGGGCGAGCCAATACAGACGCCTATTTTTAAGAGTCATCTCGTCCCCGAGATATATCCGGTGGGAATCATTCTCCTTCCAGCCAATATCCCGGGTGAAAAATTCTCTCTTTACTTTTCTTGTATTAACTCATCAACAAATGTCTAACAAATCGGGCAATGACGGGTGAAGGTCGGGGGTCATCTTTTTTTATTATGCGGCGTTCCACCATGTCCAGGTCCTCTACGCAGATCTTGATTCCCAGGTCTGCCCCCACGCTAGACAACAGGGCCGCTGGAGTCTCCCCCGCTCAAACCGGTGATATATATATGTATATATATTTTGTGTGTGTGTAAATTCAAAGACCTTGAGGGAGAGGGGAGGAGAGTAATGTTTTGAACAGTTATTCAATTTATTTTCCTAGTGTATGGTATTCTTACTCAGCGAGCATAATCTCAAAATGTCAAACCACATTGTTAGCAATTTAAAAAAATGTGCAATACCAATTTGTCAGGAATGTTACTTGTCATGAGTGTTACCTTAACACTCAAGGCATCTTCCCCCAATGAACGATCCCAATGAACCTCCTTACGAAGCAGTACGGTGTTAAAATTAAGATATTTTAATTAAATCTGAAGCTTAGAGGCATTCACAAATGTAAAATATTAGAAACAAAATAAATATGAGTTTTTTTTCCTCCCCCTCAATATAAATTTCGCTTGACTTTAGTTTACATATTATTTTGGACCCTTTTCATGCCTGTAACCCCTATAACATATATCTATGCATCAATCTTTTCATAAAAGACTCGAGAAATTCTTAAGATTTTTTTTTTTTTTTTTTTAATTCATGTTTATCCTAGGCGTAAAAAATCACTTTAACTTGGAGAATTCAACTAGAATGAAATAATTCAATGTTTCCTCAATGCGTTCTTAGTAATTTAAGAAAAGTTGTGGTATTTTGTAAAAATTGTTTATGAACTGTGTAAAATTGCATTTATTTTGAAGACAACCCAATAGTATTATCTTCCTTATTTAAACAGTGTTACCATTTTTAGTTATTTATTATATTTGGCATTATTTTTAATTATTCTATCACTGAACTCAAGTCAGCTACTGAATTAATTTTCATTTGAGTGATTCATTGTAATCTATTACAGGTTGTGTAATAAGTCATATTGTTGAAGGTACATTTAAAATATTCACCAAATTAAATATTTCTCATTGGTTTAAAAGAAACTAGCTTCATTAATTTACACGCACAACACGTTGCTGCATAATGTTTTCTTCCGATTTATCTAATTTGTACATCAAAGTGACAAAAAGGCGATCTAAAGATGGACCTGGCAGCGCTTCCGATACGGGAATCCGCTACCGGAATGATGTAGTTGGCACTGAAGGAGGCGGCGGTGACTAAGCGTTGGCTGGTGGGGGCCCTCAATGAAGTGGTCCGATCCTCACAGCTTCCCTCAGTCAGCTCCTTGCGCTCACCACCAACGGTAAGTGAGTTCTCTCTAGCCAGAAACCACCTAACGCTTTGCCAACCAATAAACCGTACAGAAAACTGCTTGTACATTATCGATTCTCCGAGGAACCCAAACTAAGGTAGGTCGCTTATCTATGTCGGAGTACTAGAAATAACCGAGCGAGTTAAAATATTTCGTTGAATCAGTGAAAAATTAATATTGTTTCCACTATTTAAGTGAATGCTTTTCCGTGCGTTATCTGTTAAAGCTGAAGCAGAGCTGGGTGCTTATCCAATCACCCTTAGAGAACACGGTTAAAAATGTATTCAATATTTTGTTTCTCAACAAGTCAGGGATATATCTTTCTTTCTATTTCTTGTTCTTCCAGAATTACTTTACCGTGCTATAAAAGAAAAAGTCGTAAAATATTCAGAATGATTGCGAGAAAAAAAAATACTCACATAAACAACACATTTTGTTTTAAATATTATAACAATATAATATTTAATTATATACAAGCAGTATTGATATTTAAAAAAAAATAATAATTTGATTCCATTCTGCATTAAGAATTATTTAACAATGTTTATTCATTGAAACGGTTTTATTATTATTATGTTGAGGGATACGAACAACTTCTTCACCTTTACCCATATTGATCTTTTGTCAATACTCCTCCAGACATCTATAGATTCCATAGAAATTGTAGGCTTCATACGAAGCACATTATATCTCTGGGATTCGCTTTAATTTTTAATGCCTGACTTAAGTGATGCAATCTCTAAAAGGCTATTGCTTCACATTAACGAATGTGTTAAAACACCTTGAGATTTTTTTAACGAGCATCAGGCCACTTACTCTTCTCGTTTAGTTTTAAGTGTATATAAAATTTTGCCTTTAAAAAAAAAAAAAAAAAATGAATAAAAGGTTCAGACTGTTTCTATACCAGATTTTTATATCCCGTATATATCCAGCATACCATCAATCTTTTTCATTTCTTTCCTGATTTGGCAATTAGGCAAAGAACATATTTCAGTATGGCTTTGGGCCAGTTAAATTGTTTTTGAGCCTTCATCTAATGACCTTCAATTCTTTCGTATCTTGGTGTCTAGATTAGGATAAGGTTACTATCAATACATAAGATTAGATAAGTACACTTAATACTACATAGAAAGTTACATTCGGCTCGGTAATTTTTTCTGCACCAATTGGTAATCGTAAGTTTCTTCAAGTCCATTGAGAGTCGTGACTCTCAGTTTCATGTGCTGACCAAAAGCCGTGACTCTCAGTTTCTTGTGGTGCCCAAGAGATGTGACTCAGTTTCTTGCGGTTCCCAAGAGCCGTGACTCTCAGTTTCTTGTGCTGCCCAAAAGCCGTGACTCTCAGTTTCTTGTGGTGCCCAAGAGATGTGACTCAGTTTCTTGCGGTGCCCAAGAGCCGTGACTCTCAGTTTCTTGTGCTGCCCAAGAGCCGTGACTCTCAGTTTCTTGTGGTGCCCAAGAGCTGTGACTCAGTTTCTTGCGGTGCCCAAGAGCCGTGACTCTCAGTTTCTTGCGGTGCCCAAGAGCCCTGGCTCTCAGTTTCTTTTGATGCCCAAGAATGAACAATCAATGCCTTGCTAGTTAATTAACCTCCCTTAAAACATTCTCTAATTTTTAATATTTGCGAAAAACACGAATTCACAATTTTAAATATAAGATGTAGCATTTCATTTTAGTCAATCTTTCTTTTCGATGGTTTAGCTTGGGCTTCTTAACTCTTTTAATTGAAGGATCTATGTTTTTTTTTTGTTTTTGTTTTTTTGTAATTATCTCTCAATATAATTTCATATCGGTATATGACCGAAATAGAATATGAAAGTTATGTTAATAACGTTAAATAAATAATTACTTTTAGAATAACTTTGTAAAAGCTTTCATGATATTGTGGCATAAGTACATTGTCGAGAAAAAACTAAGTTCTTCATTTATCAATGCTTTTTACCTATAAAATATTATCTAATTAGAACATATTTGTATTTATTATTTGAATTTCTATTGAATTATTTTAAAGTCTAAAAAAGAGCCTAATGGAGGTAAAGGAAAATATTTCGGGAAATTTCGAATTTTCCATTCTTTGGAATGCTGAATTCGTATATTGCTCATAACATAAAATAAGTTAATAATTTGTTATAGTTCAGAATATATGCGAATAGCTTTATGTTAAAAGAAGTCTTGTGTTGTGGGAAATTCAAGGAAATTGAGAATAAAAATTTGTCACTATAAAATATTTTTAATTCAACTAAAATTCAGCTTAAAAGCAGCGTAAATTACTTTGAAAATTACGAACAGTAATCCTCCAAAAAGTAAACCGAATTTTTATCTTACGAAAATCTTATAATTTCCTTTATTTTGTTTTATATATAAAATTTAAGGGATAAAAAAGAGTGTGAAAGGATAATATAAAACAATTTTATTGGCATTTTCATACCGTCGATAAAGTGAAAAACCACGTAAGTCCAAAACGGATTAATTTAGAGTTATTTTATTAGTTTATTTTTGGTTACATTTTATGCACAACAAATAATATTTATTTTTTTCTACTCTATTGTATATCACTCGCTCTAGTACATACTATTAAAAATTAAATTTGTTAAACGTTTTTTGTCAATAGTTTTGATTTGATAATTATGCGGTTTCACACTTTTGCCGGCGATATGTGACAATTACAGTAAGGCAAAAGAAATAATGTGATGTCCAGAAATATTTTGTCATAAATACTGTAATTATTCCCTTGTTAAATAATGACAATTGTAAACATTACATCTGGGCTTACAGTAGTTCAAAAATTATAAATAATATATTACTTATTTATATATTAAGAACATAACATCGCGATTATAATTAATATTGGGCCTTATAGCTTGCTTTTAAAAAATGTCACTTTACTGAAACGACGTGCTCTATATTTAGTATATTGATTGAAGTGAATATGTGAAGCTACCTACAAAATTCAACTTTTCCATTGAGCATGACGTGCCAGCTGATTAATTTTTTATTTTTATGGTTTACTTTATAAACTATAAATAATTATTATCTTGCTACGGCCGATTGCGACATGTTGAATTTAGTTTGGAACAGTTGATTAAATTAAGCTGCAATGTCGACTCAAAGCGCTTTTGTTGAAATTTATTCACGGCATTGTTAACATTGGATAACAATATGTTGATTAAAATGTGACAACCTTGAACATAGAGGATCAGGGTAGTTGCGTAGGATGAGCGTCGAAGGGCGTTGAACATTCTGAAAAGTTGACATATGTAATAATATACTGTCTGTATAATAGCGTAGGATTAATAACTCAATGGAACTGTGTATCGCTTAGAAAATTGCATAGTGAATGACTTCCGGCTTGGTAAAGAAAGTATTGTTTTTTATTATATTTTTTTTTACCACTACAATTTTTTATTTATGATTGTTTTTTATTTACGTTGGTTAGCATTTATAAACTGTTTTTAGGTCCTGGCATTCATTAATATACCCTGGGATTAGCATTTCTTCCAATAAGTATTTCCCTTGAATTATATTTAAAATCCATCTTTCCTTTATTTTTGAATGGAGTCTTGACACACACGCTTCATTGAGTATCTGAAGATTTACTTACCATCTTCAGATCTTATAGTTATAGACTAGACGTATTAACTCAGTTCAAAATTCTTATTATCTATAGTTTTTTTGTTTGTTTTTTTCACGCTTTCGAACATAAAAATAGACAGTGAGATATAGATAATACAACAATAAATAATACGTACTCCCACTCAATACTTTATTTTTGTCAATAATATGAACATGAAACGAAACTTATTACTACATTATGATAATAAGAATTTATTGTTTTACGTATAATACAACACAAGTTTTACTTCCACTTACGCATATATGAAATTTAAGGGAATATGTCGCGATCTTAAAAAAATTCGAATCCTTGTTTTCATAGGATTTAAACGTTTTAAGGTTCTCTAAGTCCAAATAATGTCTCGCAAAATGGTCAGAGTTGGGAAAAAATTAACTGTAACTAATCACTAAAAAGTACAAATAATTTAGTTGTAATTCTGTTGAACTCACAACTAAGCCATTAGTTGTTATTCTTTAACAGACAACTAACTTCTATTACTAAATTAGTTATTAGTTGAGTGGGCAACTAATTTTTTTTAGCTATAAAATATTAGTTGCAACGGCAATTACAACTATTTAATTTTATTCGTATTTGACGAATAACAAATAACAATTAATTAAATAAAAATTCAAATATTTATTATTTGTTTACGTTAGCTTAAATATTTTTCTATCTATTTATTTTTTAAATTTTATCGACATTCATGATTTTTATTTTTAAATATATCTCAAATTTTGCTACATATTTGGGAAAATATAATTGGATATATATGTACATATTTAACTTTTTATTTTACAGGAAAATCTGCTTCCTACTTATGAGATTTTTTCGTTTATTATATATTTTATATTCAGTGATAATTTCAACATGTTAAAACATATGAAAAAAAATGTTATTTATTTTTTTTTATTTTTTGTTGGGGGAGGGGGAGGTTGTGGAATTCATCAATTTAGTGATCGTTCTCTAATTCTTCGGAGTTGCTAATGTCGAATTGACTATCGAAACTTTGTTCAGCAAAGAGTATTTCTAATTAATTATTTGTCCACAAAATTTTTCGGTATAGGTGTTAGCTTTTTAAGGACGTTTTTTCCTAATTGATCATCGTATTTTTGATCACGCATGCGCTTGTCGCTTTTCCGTTACTGTTGAAGGTTTCTTTGATGTAAGGATCGTTTATTTGGTTTTGAGTGTTCCAATTCCTATTTTGAATTGGATTTATTATCGAGCATTCGCATTTCCAATTACCATTACAGTTGACATTGTTTTTGTTGTAGGTATCGTTTTATGTTCACAAGGATAGTATACCCTTAAAAAATGTCAAATGTAATGGTAATTTGAAATACACATGCTTGATAAATAATTCAATTAAAAAAGTGGAATCAGAACATTCAAAAACCTAATGAGCGATAGTTATATCGAAGAAAACAGTAACAGTAAATAGAAATGCTCTTGCGCGATCAAAAAGCCGATAGTAAATTTGAAAATATCATCATTGAAAACTTAATAAACGATACATATGCCATAAAAATGTCAACTGTAATGGTAATTCGAAATGCGCATGCTTGATAAAAAATCCAATTAAAATAACGGAATTAGAACCATCAAAACCTAGTGAACAACCGTTATATCGAAGAAAACTTCAAAAGCAACAGTAAATGGAAATGCGCTTGCACAATCAAAAATCAAATTCAATTAGTGGAATAAGAACCCTATAAAACATAAAGATCTCCATATAATAAAAATATTATAAAGTAACGGAAAACTGAAATGCGCACCCACAATCGAAAATTCGATGCTAAATTCGGAAATAGCATCCTTGATTACCTAATAAACAAGAATCCGATAATTAACTAAATATTATTCCACATTGAAAACAAATTTCCGGAAAAAATAGTAGTAATACAGATTTATAATGTACCGTTGGATAGCTAAAGATTTTAGAAAAAATAATATCTAACATCTAATGCCGTGGAAGGTTATGGAGAGTGACAAAAAAAAGCTAATATTTAAGTGATTGTTTTAGTTTCTAATTTATACTTTTATCAGCCAAGAGTGGGCGTTGGCACTAGTAAAGTTTGGATTATTTTTTATTTACACTATTCTTTCATTCTTCGAAATTTTGAATGATTACTTCGAAATACTATATTCTTGCTAAACTAGATACAATAGACAACACAACTACATTGGATAATTTTTGCTGTCCCCATAATCGATCACGAACAATAATTGTTTGTACGCAGCCCACTAAACGTGCGTTCTGTCTGCTATCGAAACAGGGCAAGGCGAAAAATATATGAAGTGCTATACACACATCAGGTCATAATAAACTAGTAATTTTTAGCAGGCTCCCTGGAAGGGAAAACTGGAACAGTACCTTGCTTTTATTGACAATAAAAAGGCGTTTGAGAAAACAAAACACGATATGCAATGATGGATGCTAATATGTCAAAAGTCTATCATTGAAGGTGACCAGATACATTAAGTGAAGTGAAGTTACTAAAGGATAATTACAAGAAGAAACATGTTAAGTGAATAACATGTTAAGGTTCTTCTGGATTCCAAGGTACTATCCTGAAGGATATTGTTATTATTATTATTGTTTGGGATGGGGAAACCCTTTTTCACCACGATGTGAGAAAAACATTGAAGGATATCATTATGCATATGATGTAATTGTTATTGGGATCTCTAATCTGGATAAGGAGTAAACTGAAATTATTAAATGAGCACTGTACGGCTTTAATATTGATATCAATAAAATTAAATTCGTGAAATCAATTCAATTATTTAGCAATGATATTATCATTTCTCCCGGATCAAGAGTTTCGGCTATAAATAGTAAATTTAACTTCCGATCAATCTGTCGTGGAAAAAATCGCCTGCGTAACTTTGAAAGAATCCTCCTAAGAAGAATTTTTAGACGAAAAAATGATAAAATGGATAACATTTTCGGTAATGTGGATGTGGTTGAAATTATCAAGACCCGGGAACCCCGATAGAAACAGAATATGGAAAATAAAAACAAAAACCATCCACCGCACTAGACGATTGGATGTCCAAAAATAGATGGCATGATAGAATGGCAGTAGAAAGACATATATCTTTAATAGCTTGAACCCCTGGCGTAGGATGTCTGCTGCAAAAGAAAGGGTTAAGCGACCGAAGCGAATTCTGGATGGAGGTCCGTACCCAGTAGTACATCGCGACTTACTTAGATCAGAATTACATGCTAAACTCTGTAAATAGGGATATTAAACTAAACATTAAAATAAAAAAAACTACTTGGAAATAATAGTTAAGATAAATCCACCAATTTAGGTATTTACGATTAGGGCACTGTCTCACATCATTATAATTATAGATTGAACGAAATAACCCGAGAATATAATTTTCTTGCAAAGTTCTACACTTAGAAACCTTAAAATATTTGGTGATCGATCGCTAGCGAGGTAGTTGGTACGGACTGATCCAGGTCAGGAGAATTTTCCTCCAGTCACTTCCAGCCGCTTCCAGTCACTGGTACTCGCTAGCTAGTAGTACTCAGTAGAGTAGCTAGAGCTGAATCATGTCCATACTATTCAATGCACATGTTAGCGAACTTACACTATTTATAAATTAGCATTATAAATGTATCCTACCTTCGATATTCACCTATGCATGCTTAGTTTACATTAATGTTCAGTAAGGATGTACTTCAAACTTTTTTGTATCTATTTCTTTTTCCAAACCTATCTTTTACAAGAATTAAGACATTTCTCATACAATTATCGATCTTGTTGAAGGTAATCTTATCTTTTATTTTAAAGCAATTTTGAATTAAAGCAGATTTGATAAACTTCTGATAATTATTTTAATTAATCTACTATCAAAAGTAGTATTCAAACATGGCACTTTCATAAGTTCGATTGATGAGAATGAAAACGAAAGTTTCTTTAAATATCATTAGTTAATCACCACCACAATATCTAGTATTTAGTGAAACGTGTTGAACGATTTTAATTTTCTATTCCATGAAGTACTTTCCTCCTTTAATTTATTTAAATGAAATGTATATAAGTATATTTCATTTGTACGAGTAGCCATTTATTAAATTATATTTATGATCATAGTCATAGAAACATTTGAATTGCACTTATTTTTGTTTTTTTCACCTGGTAGAATGCTATTGATTGCTTTAACTGTCATATACAAATTTATATTTATTTCGAAATAACAAGTAACACAATAATTTTTTATTATTATAATTCATACGATTTTTTTACAACTATCAATATCAGCTATAACTAGAAATTGCGATTATTTATTTTATGCAAACGATTACATTTTATTTTAAATTATAATTGCACTAGTTCATTTATCTATTGCTTCCTCACTACCGAAGGTAGGGAGGGAAGCCTTGTGTCCATGCAGGAATTGAAAAAAATGTATGTCCTCATTTATGCGCATTTCGATTTACTGTTAAAGCTTTCTTTGATATAGCAATCGAGACTGTATAGACTGTAGCGCCAAAACGGCTGTAACGATTTTGATGAAACATTCCAAAAATCTTCTCCTTGAAACACATTTAATTTTCCTATATAGCACATCCCCTAGAAAAAGTAGAAAAAAATGTTAAGAAGAAATTAAAAGTTCATTCGTGCATAATTCAAAAAGTAAACATTTCTTGACCACTACCAAATCATTAAATAAATTTCCTACATTTAAACAAAATCATCCAAATCGCACCAGTATTAGCATAGATATAGCGTTTTGAACTTTGTACACATTTTATAAAGCATTCTGCATATGTTCCTATAGGAACAGGTTCACTTTAGTTTACTTTTTTGATTACTTCTCCTGGAAATTCCAGATGCTCATTTGAAAGATATTGTAATTTAAATCAGTGCGATTTTTTTTATATTGATTCACTAGGGCTCTCTATGTTATTTTAAAATAGGATGTTTTAAATTAGTTTTCCTGAAATATAATAATGAGATAATTTAAATATCTACAAACTTAAATATATTAAACAAAAAAGAAAAAAAAATCGGACTAATTTTATTGAAGATATATCAAAAAAAATTTTTACTTTCGCCCATGGTAAGGAATGTCATGTCAGTGTCCACGCCAGTTATTTTAAATTGGTTTTTCGATCGCTCTTACGTACTTCGATTTACTCTAATTGTTGAAGTTTTCTTCGATATAGGCATCGAATATTAGTTAATCATGGATTCCGATTCCGTTATTTGGATCGGATGTTCGTTGGTGCATGTACAATTTGAACTATTGTTTTGCCAAGTAAGTCAGTATAGCTTTCTCTCTATTTCTATAGGTTACATAAGGAAAAACAAATTTAATGTTATAATTGTGTATCACGATATATACAGGGTGTCTTTTTTAGATGGCCCGGCTGAATTTCTCTTGAACCGATTACGTTATAAAAAAAATAAAAAATACGTATTTAATATTTTTCAGTCTAGTTTAAAATTTAGACCTGTTTTTGAATAAAAAAATAAACGGAGTCTCTCAGATTCAGTACAACTTTAAAATTTCAAATAGAAACCTATGCCTTCCGATTCACCATTTTAACGGATTTTTGAAACTGAATTCAATGGTGAAACCAGATTTTAAATTGGTCAATAAATTACAAAGTTATGGTACAAAGTTTAAAAAAAATAATGCATTTTGTTATCTATTTTTAATAATAAAATAAATCCATACTACATACAACCAGAGGTTGGTGAACCTACATTTCATGCTCGAACTGCCTACCCTCTTCGACGATGCAAAGGTTGGCTCTTCTTAGCCACTCTTCGCTGGTGCTCAGTGCGATGTACTGACTCGATGGATCGACAAGCATTTTCCACTTTTTACTACAGTTCTTCAACTGATGTTGCAGGGTTGTGATTGGCATAAACGCTGCCAATCATATTATTTCTGTTTTTTCACTACATCTTTAAAACAAACCTTTATTATGAATTACAGCTAATAAGATAACAAACACGATGTGACCCAATTAATTCCTGTGTAACAAAAAAAAAATTTAAAGGCAATTTAAAAGAATTAATACCGAAACAAACAAAATGTATTTGTACCATAACTTTGTAATTTATTGACCAATTTAAAATATGGTTTCACCATTGAATTCAGTTTCAAAAATCCGTTAAAATGATGTATCGGGAGGCATAGGGTTCTATTTGAAATTTTAAAGTTGTACTGAATCTGAGAGACCCCGTTTATTTATTTTTTTTCAAAAACAGGTCTTAATTTTAAACTAGACTAAAAAATATTAAATACGTATTTTTTATTTTTTTTTATAACGTAATCGGTTCAAGAGAAATTCAGCCGGGCCATCTAAAAAGGACACCCTGTATATATCGTGATACACAATTATAACATTAAATTTGTTTTTCCTTATGTAACCTATAGAAATAGAGAGAAAGCTATACTGAATTACTTGGCAGACGTGTTTTTCATAGTTAACTAACATTACCTGTTTGTATGTCCTAGGTTAAACTTCCTATAGGCCATGGGAGGATTCCAGCAGAGGCCATGGACCCCTACCAAGAGGAGGGGCCCCATCGCCGCCGAATATACTAGCCCAGGGCCTGCTTGTGTAACTCTTCCTAACCTCTTTGGTAACCATCAATATAGCATAGCGTTATTTGAATGTATTTTAGATTAAATATTTATTATTGGTTGTATATTTGTTTTTTCCATACATTTATTTATATACTAGCATAGATGGCAAATAAGTTGTGGATAATTCGTTAAGAGCAGTTCTCTTTCTTTTTCTTAAATCGATGGTCACCCATGGTTATAAAACCCCCTCTCTCATTTTGGTTTTGTTGATAGAATTAAATATAATAATTTGTATAATTTTAAACAAAGAAAACCGAGATCAGTGCTGTTATTATGAAGTTAATAGCTTACTTTTTTCCACTAAAGCAGTGGGTTTCCTTAAACTAGATGTTGTATGGCCTCCTTCCAGGAATACTTCTTTATTCTTTAATATTACTAGTTATTAATAATTTTACTATTATTAAAATGTGAACAGAATGTTAAAACAATCCAATAGTAAAAACTTCTTATTTCTTCATCATAATTTATCTCTGATTATTTATTACACTTACAAGTAGTTCTATTGGCGAGCTGGGAGGAACTTATGACATTGAGTAATTTAAATTAATAAGGATAAAATTTACTATGTTTAACATTTAGCGCTAATTTTACTCAATTTTATTTTGTAAATTAAAAAAATTACACTTTTATCCCATATATAAATGCCCCAAAGACAACGTTAATAGTGCCTTGTTATTAATTATAACGATTTCTTTAAACTATTTACAGTTAAACCTTAAAAATCCATGATATTATCAGGCAATATGAAAATAATTTCTTCTTTATGTAATAATTAATCGCAATATGTAAAAGTAGTAGAGGAGAGCGAAATTCGTTGGGACAGTGGGATGAATTGGAAACTGATGCTTTTGGTTGAACAGAAGGTCAGGTTGGCAGGTAATGGAGTTATTTATGATTACAAATCACTTCGGCTCCTTTCTTTAGAACAAAGGGTTCAAATGTGGTTTGTGTTTAAAAAAAAAAAAATGGTGTTGAGGGATGAGTTGGACAATCATCCCCGGCTGTCCTACTCGTTCCCCTGAATTAAAAATTATCAAAAGTATTTCTCCTTTGGATTGCCTGCTTTCTTTATCATTTTTCTTCCAGATAAGAGCTCATGTTGTGACGTTATGATACTCATGTTATGTGTTATGACATTGCCTATTTGCAGTCCCCACAACACCCTTATATAATAATTATAACAGGCATGGTTTTAACCAAATCATTCAATCTAATTAGTATTCCTTCTATTTAGGTACTCAAATGATTTTTTTTTATGATTTAAGTTGCAAAATCAAGAATTTTGGTATATTTCAAATGGATCCCACCCATTGGGATACATTGAATAAAGTGAAGGTTTTGGGAAAACATCAAAAAAGTATAGTCATGGTTTTTTTAAGGTTCTCAAAGTATGGAATATGTTAGTGAAGAGCCCTATGTATGACAATCATTCAAAAGCAAAGAATTTCAAGCAAAACTGAGACTCTTACGAACACTGTAAAAATGTGACCCAACTAGCCCCGCTCTCCCCTAACCTAGGAGTATAGAAGAGTAACTAATTAATTATTCTTCCATCCTGCTAGCCTCTAACTCATCCTCTACTTGCCTCAGTGTCTAAAATGTGACAGTACTGCCAAATCAATACTCGTTTTGTGAGGACTTAGCTCCTCGAAGTTTTTTTTTTATTTGTTTAATATTATTTTTAAAAGAGATTGAGTTTGTTCAATAGGTTCATAAACATCGCCACAAACAATATCAGAACTATGTAAGCTTGGAGATAAATTAGTGTGACATTGTAAAACTCAGTACCTTGTTGAATATTTTATATTTTTTTAAAATAGCATATTGTTGAGATGATTAGAGATCAAATTAGATAAGCAAAGCAATTTTGTTTCTGATGGGCAAGTACTCTTTATTATTTCACCCATAATATCAGCTCAGCACGTGGCCTTGGCAAGATTTGATTGATTCTGAGAGGCCAAGTTCAGGAACCAGTTATACTTTGGATATTATTTACCGATATGCTTAATATTTTGCTGTTACATCATTCCCAGTACCGCTGCCAAATTGATTAAAAAGCGAATATTGTTTTTAAAAGCACCCTACACCTCTAAAAGCTAAAAAATAAAAATAGAACACCTTCCATTTTTCAATTCCGTGTTGGATGTATAAAGTAGGTTTTGTATTAGGACCTATTTTCAGCCTGAAGGATACAGATTTTTTAAACGTCTATGGTAGTTCGTGCATTTAGCATTCGATATACTCTACATCAATCTCATTAAAAAAATGCTACCTTTTTATTCATCCTTCATTACAAGAATATGCTTTTAAAAAAAGCAAAAGAAAAAAAAGCACTGGGAAATAATTTAGTGGCACCAGTGTCAAACAGGTTAGCGTTACTTCTCATATTTCATGTTTACTATTTTTTCATGAAACTCAATTTGCTGAAATCATTTTAAAGCTTTACCTTTTCTGTGACCTCTAGAATTTTCTTTGTGCCTCAGAGGTTTTCTTAAATCCATTGCTTCATTAAAAAAATTATAATTAATGATTTATTTGAATAAATATAATAAATTGCTTTAAATTATTTAATATATATTTTATGTATGTATATATATATATATATATATATATATATATATATATATATATATATATATATATATATATTTTTTTTATCTCTCTGATAGCAAATGAAAACAACCCCATTTTCCTTTTAGAGGCCAATAACTGAATCCCCTACACTCAACACTTTATTACTAAATTTAAAGATTAATCCTTTATTTCTAAACTAGTTCAATGTATAAAACCTTCAGCTACTTTATGGATATGATTGCTAATTGAAACAATTTTCATATATTGTTAATATTATTTTTGAAAATGGAAACGTAGTTTATTTCTTACATATAAAAAATTACAAATAATTAAAATATATGTTCCCTATGATTCCCTTTACAATGGAAGGTGACAACATTTTTTTGTAAAATACAATTATTGTTTGTTAAAATAATTATTTACCTGTAAAAATTGTGTTACTATGTTTATTTTATGAATAAACTAAATATTTCATAGATTATTGGCATTTATAGACTTATTTTTAGTTAGGATAAAAAATCTGTATAAATATACATCCTTTGCCAAACTTAAGCATGGTTTTGTTATCCCATTGCTCTAATGTGATCACTCCCTGAATCAATGTGATAGGACAAAATATTTTTAAACTTCTGCATCAACAGATACTGTCAATAACACAGCCAAAATTGTTTGCAAGTTGGTTTATATGTAGTTCTATTTTTAAATTAAAAATTTGTTAAATTCAACGGTGTTATAAAAAGTTCATGGAATGAATGAGAAACTATTAAATAAATTTTATTAATTTATTACATGATTCTATAGTATTTTGTTTACTAAAGTTTTTATTTATGAGTTACCCCTAAATAACAGTATTTTTATCATATTTCAGGTTCTATAACCAATGATTCAAAAAAAGGACGAGCTCCAGCATTTAGTTTTGGAAGTAGGTAAGCAATCCAGAAATTTTATCAATACATTGTTAATTAACATTTTATATTGCTGTCAAATTATATTAAAAAATTTCTAAATGTATAAAGTAATAATATAGTAAATTGTATGGTAAATTAGATAATATTATATAAATGGGATTACTACTGTTAAAAGTTTAATATTAAATTAGAGTCATATGTACATATTATTTGTTAATAATATTATTAACTCATTTAAATTGAGTGTTTGTATATATGTTTATAGACAAACTCGATTAGGCTTCTTTTTATTTAAAAATCAGCTATCATAACACAAAGTTTCCACACTTTTCTGTCAAAGGTGTGTTCCTTTCTCAGTCCTCTCTCCATCATATCTCCCTTTTGGTCTATCTGTTCTTCCTTGGTATTTCACTTTTCCTAGGTTTTATAGTAACATAATTGACAACAATTTTTTGCCATCTATTGTCAGTCATCATGTTATCTAGACCATACTTAATCAATCTTCTTCTTGTAATATCATGGTGAATATTGATTTGTGACCCAATTCTATTATTATTTCCTAACTTCTAATGTGAAAAACTCTGAAATATCTACCCATATAATCCATTTATAATGTGAGCACACTCAGTTTGCTTTAGATTTGGTGAAAGTAAATCTAATCCGACAGACAAATTCATAAGAGTAAACTATGGTAATAAACCCTTTTTAATAAGTAATTGACTTAAACATTAAAATATTTATGCAGTAATGCTTCATACATTTTTTTTTTGTATCATTATTTATTTTTGTTTAACAAATTATATTTATTCTTTCTTTTTCCTGATATCACAAGGTAACAAATATAATAATTATACAGAAGTTGCTCCAATGTATGAACGTCCTATCTAGAATGAAATATTATAATATAATATTTTAAGATGAAATTCCTAATTGTTGCTGTGTATAATACACCGCTTATAATGTTTATTTTTTCTCCTAGAATTTTGGGACTTTGGTTTTTTATAGTTAATGGATTGAATAGTAAACAATGACTTGAAGAACTGTTGTTTTATGATAATATAAATGTTGAATACTTTATTTTTATTATATTTTTCAGACATGGAGGAAAAAATGATAGTATTGGCCCTGGACCAGGACAGTACAATGTTACTGGACTAAGCGCAAAAGGTATGTCTTGTTTTTTTAGTTAGATTGATTAGAAAATTAAAATAAATTATTAAAAATTAAAAGTGAGAACAAATGCGTATCTATACATATATATTAGGCATAAACCAGGCCATCCACAGTAATTGTAGCAGTGTTACCTTAATTCATCAGTAGCGTTCTAATTAATTTTGTATCTAGACTAAAACAATTCACAGGCATATATATTATAAAGCATGAGACTGTCGTTAGCAAGAGATATTTTCATTTTATTAGATTTATGGTTATCAAATGCCAACACACAATGATTGCTTAAAATTCATAACGAATGATATATTTCCTCATTTTCAGGTAAGGACTGCCCACCTTCTGCTACCCTCCATTCCCGTGGAAAAGAGTCTAAGCCGGAAGCTACCCCAGCTCCTGGTGATTATAACCCTGAACGAAGTGAAAAAATTATTCACGATAATTCCCCAAAGTATACATTTGGTCTCAAAACCACGGTGGAGAAACCAAGCCAGACTCCAGGTTAGCAATTCTGTCCTATTTATAATCATGTTTTGCATTCTGACCTTCATATAATATACATAATTATAAAGAAATTATAAAAAATAAATATATTTCTGTACTTTTGATTGATAAGCAGATTGGTATTTATTCCATTTCATTAATTTTGAAATTTCACAGAAATTAGAAACTGAAGACACAAGTTATCTTGATTTTAAATATTTTCTATTTAGTCAGTGATTCTTTAAATATTCTTTTCAAAAACCTGGGGGCAAAATATATGAACCAAGTAACTGCAAAAAAAAAAAAAAATCTTTTTATTTAGTTTTTTTTTTTTAATAATACAGTTCTAATTATATCATTCAAAGGATTTTTCAAGAGGGTTTTTTTTTTTTTTTTCATTCACATCTCTATCTATTTCAACAAGGGTAGGAAGGATGTGTCATGTACAAATTATTCTAGTGGAAGGCCGAGATTTATTCTTTGGGTCTGCCATTTAATAAATGTTTATAGTCTTACAGGTCACATTCGATCTAATATTACTTTTTTTTCTTTTCCATTAATTATTTTATCATTAAAAAACATTGATTTAGGTGGCTTATAAATTATTACAAATTATTGATAATTATTTTGCTCTAAACATTTTTGAAAATTTAATTAAAGAGGATTTTGACTGATTGCATTCAATAAATAATAAAAGTTATAGTCCTTTAATGTTCTGAAATTTTAGCATGACAAATTCTAATACTAAAATATTCTACTTGAAAAAATGTTTCAATTTTTCATTTGTAAGAAAAAAATTACATATTTCAACATTTCTGGAACTAAACTTCAAGTAATAAGTTTTATTGATGCTTCCCAAAAAACAAAAATCAATGTTTTAATTCATTTTAATGGTATACTGTATTTAAATCCTTATTATAAATTACTGAAAAAGTATTAATTTTGAAGTAAAATCTGCAAGATAATATAATTAGTACTGATTGGATGTCAAATTTACAGTTTTATTAACTGAAAGATTGAAAAGATGAAAGCTTATAGATAATCTTTAATAATCTGATTTTGATTTATTTAAATCTTGAAAATAGGAAAAGTTTATATCTATTTTTTGTTATTATGAAACATCAATGAAAAATATCAATGTTGAAAATGAAAAATATCAATAATGTTCAGGTTAATATTTATCTTTACATTTTCAAAATCAACTACCAGTGAATGGACAATAATATAATGTAAAACTTCATTACGCATCACATGCCTTTGTTTTTTTCATAAATCAGTACATATTTAACATTTTTTTTTCATTTCTATGAGTTACAAAATCTCTTATAATATTGATCTAGATTAATTACGGTATGATTAGATTAAATATTAGCATATACAGCTTTTTCAGTTTTGTGATTAAAAATATATAAATTAAAGGGGTTTGTTTGAAAGATATTAAATATTGACTTTAGTTCTACTTAGCATTTTTTTTTCTAAACTTTATTTAAACCAAGTTGTATTAACAAATATTAAAATTAACTTTTGTTGATGTAGTTTAAAATTTAAATTCCTTCTGAAATTGATGATTATTTACAATATTTATTAACCATTTACCATGTATTTGTATATTGTACTCTCTATGTCAGGTCCAAATACATACACCATTCAAGGAGGGCTCGGTGCGGATACTCCCTCCTTCACTATCTCTGGCAGAACCAAAGAGGTGGTTGAGTCAACAGGCCCTGGTACCCAACCAACTCTGTTTATTTGTTCAATAACTCAGCTACTCACCTAACCTTTCAACCATCGCTTTTTCTTTTATAATATTTAATAGCTTCTTATAATAATGAAACTGGAACTCTATTTGGTTTTAAAAATTTCAACACATCACTTTTCAAAAATCTGGAAAAGCAGAAATTTGTTTAATGGGAATTAAACTTCATCTTCTGTCAATTTATTACTTAGGAGAATAAAACGAAAGGGAATCAGATCCATAGTACCCTAATCCTTCTTTTTCAGAATTAATTTTTTTTTTTATATACAAAATTACAAAAACTATGTCTTATCTTAAATAGGTCTTGGTAGTTTAAATATTATCTAATAACCAGCATTTGTTTGTAATATATATAATTACCTGCTTTCTAACATATTTACAAATATGCTTCTTCCCTTGTTAACTCTGTTAAAATTAATTAATATACAGTTAATATTTTTCTTTCTATTACAAATGTTTTATTCACATTTCTCTGTTTACTCTTTGCAATGATTTATTCATTACTCTGAAATAATTCAATTATAAAAAAATACAAAAACAAATGTCCAACGTTTATTAGAACCCAGACTATTATATTTGCCAAATATTGTTTTCTATATTTAAATATACATTAATGGATTCTTACTAATGCTTACCATTATTGAGATGAAGTAGAAATTAATCATTGTTGGTAATCTTTATATACATCTTAATATCTTTTTTTTTTCCCTAAAAGATCGAGGATTGAAGAAAACTCAAACAGATTTTCCAACAATCCTGGAAGCAATATAGCAAAATACAACTTGATTTATGACAGTAAAATAAGTTAATTTTATTGTTTTCTAATTTCTTTTTAATTTTTATTATAACCATAACATCAATGATCCATGTTCAAATGATGAAACAAAATTTATTGCATTTTGAATGTAGCAAATTGTATTCTTTTAGGTCCCAATGTTTATAAGATTTCTGGTGTTGTTGGTGGTCATGGCCCAGCCTACAGTTTAAGTGGTCGAACAAAGGAGCCTACCGATGACCGCCTTCTCACACCTGGTCCAGGTAGCTACAATTCTAGTACTGAACTCATTCTGCCTAAGTCACCGGCTTATTCTGTTGCTCCTAGAATCCAACCACCAACCAGCAATCTTATTAAACCAGGTCCTGGATCATATTCTCCAGAAAAGGTAAACATTTACGTACATTTTTTATTAAAACTTAATCAAAAGTATAGCTAAAACAACTAGGAATAGCCAACTTGGAATACCTGTGCTAAATAATAAATTATAATCGATTGTGTGTCTCATTAATATTATTACTCAGTTATGCTAAAGTAGAAATGTTTTTATAAAAACTCAATATAAATCCTTTCTGAAATTTTAATAGAAATTGAGAAAAACATTTCTTTCTGAAGTTTGGAACCAGTTAGCATATTATTAAGACTAATATTTAATATTTTACTGATATTAAATGATATGGTCATCAAAAACATTCTGATTGGTATGTAACATTTTTCAATTTAGGTAGTGTTGAATAAATTGTTTGCTCCCAGTTATACATTTGGAATCAAGCATTCAAACTACATGGGTTTTGTGCAATTGGATGAATCTTACAAAAAAGGACGGAACATATTTCAATTCCTCAGTCAGTTATATTTTAATTTTAAGAGACACTATTTAACACTAATTGCTTGAGAAAATTTTCTGCACAGTTTTTTATTTTCTTTTAATAACAATGTTTAAAAAAAATAAATGGAGAGTTTTTTTTAAAGATTATTTAAGTGGTTTTAATTGAAATTTCATTAAAACAAACTTATAATTATTATCTAAGTTGTTCAATTTTTTTTAATCATTGTTATTATTGATGAACACAGACTCTTAAAAAAATGCCATTGCTTTAGAAAAGTGAGCACAAATTATTTGTGGTAATACACAGAATTGCATGTGAAAAACTTTTAGAAGCTTAAGCATTGAGTTTTAGAACAAAGCTAGTTGAATTATTAATATGATATGACTTCATTAAAAAATATGGCCTGTATAATATTAAATGTATATGGCCTCCCATTGCTCATATTCTTTATAACGTACAGCTTCTGTATAGATATTTTTTTAAATGTAACTATAAATGAATGAAATGTTTGTAGATACGAATTGATGCTCCTCCATCTGTTTCATTTGGAATTAAACATTCTCCATATCTTGGCAACCTTAAAACAGTGATGAAGTAAACCTAATCAACCTCAATCTGCAGTCTAACCTCAGAAGCAGGATACATTTTTCGCTATTTAACAACTATAAAGCTTTAAATTGATTTTCAGGATATTGAGAACTTACAAACATCTGAAATTAATTATATTTACTATTAACATTCCTAATGTGATATTAATTCTTTTAAAATAAAATTTCATGAAAATGTAGTTATTTAATTTACTGCAAATCCTTGTATTTCATTAAGAACGATGTAAGAATGTTCTGAAAAAAAAATTTCGAGGTACATCCTTCATCATAAGGATTTATAGAATTATTTAAAACATAATACAATTTAATAATTATTGCACATTTTTAACAAATACCAAGTAAATAACATTTATTTATCTGAAATATTATATCTTTCAATTTTTTGTCAACTGATATATACATTAATACTGTTTTCATAGATATTCCTTCTTCTCATTACTTTATCCATAACATCTTGTATATTGTCATTATTAACAAATTACTAGAAAAACTGATTAAAATAATTGACGATTGAAAATTTCTAATATTTGCAAAACATGGCTGGAGAGTGGGATTAGAGTAAATAAAATTAATGAGGATTAGTCAATAATCCAAGTTATGGGATACTAATAGCTAACGTATAGCATGTATCAAGATTGTATATATATATATATATATATATATATATATATATATATATATATATATATATATATATACACACACACACATATATGGGGTATTTCGGTGTATTTATAGATCTAAACTAGTAAGAATTGTAATAAATACATTGTTGAACAGGTACTGTATCCGATGCCCTATCATTCTGGTATAGATAAAATGAGAACTTAATTCGAGAATAACTAAAATCCTGTCATAGAATTTTTTGTGCCCATGGAGACTTTTAATCAGAATGACAAAAACTAGCTCCCTGCAAAGTTTCAGAGCATTTGAAACCACTTTTTATAAAAAACACTGCAGGATCCTTTTAGTTTTTAACTGTTAATAATAATAAAATACAAGATAATATGGATAGTTAATGGGAAGGAGTAATATACTATAAAACAGTTTTAATCTACCTTAGCCCATAAAAAACAGGCCCACCTTGATTTTTCTGTTTTAAAACTCAATAATGGAGATAATTAGTGCCCCAAGATAAAAATATGTTGTTATTACATGAAAAGAGTAATATAGCTTCAATTACACCCAACAGTCCTTTAATGGATTAGCGATAAGGGCCTATTAGACTACAAGTTAGTTGAACTGCGATAATTCATGAGAACACAACTTTCCATTTTTCTTCGTTTTCCATAAGTTTTTGCACTTTTATTGATTTGTTTTTGTTCTTTTTTTATACTTTAACATTTTCTAAAATCAAATCATAGTCATTAATTCAGAAATAGTGGCAAGAATTTTGGCTGTAGTCAAAGATGGTAGAAGAGAGCGTTATGCAGTCGTGTGTTGGGTATTCCGGGAACAACTGTGCAAAGGGCCATCCTAAGGTACTGGGAGGTCATCGTAGGCTGTACATGAGGAGGCCAGTTTGTGGACGGCCTAGAGTAACAAACCCTGCTGACAACGGTTTTGTGGTGATCCAGGCCCTCAGGAACTGCCATCAATGACCTGTTCAGACCATTCAAGTGGATGTTTGTATGGAAACGGCTTGCAGAAGATGGGCTCCATTCGAGGACAACAGCCTCTGGGCCGTTGTTAATACCAGCACAACGGCAACCCCGTTTAAATTTTGCTCAAGCACACCGAAACTGGACAGATGCGGAGTGGGCTAATGTAATGTTCTCGGATGAGTGTGTAATTAACCTGTTCAACTCTGAATTACCTTTGCACGATTGTCAGATTGTGTACTTAGTGCCCTAATTATTCCCTTATTGAGTTTTAAAACAGAAAAATCTATATGACCCGTTTTTTTGTGGGCCAGTGTATATATCAGTAGACAAAAGTTGCATGGCATAATATTTCAGATAAATAAATGTGATTTACAAGTTATTTGTTAAAAATGTGCAATAATCATTATATTAGATTAAATTTTTAATGATTCGATAAATTCTGATGATGAGGAAAACACCTTGAAACATAGGTATTACATGTATTTAACATGAATAAATGTTTAAGAAAGAAATTATTCACATATACCTTTCATTTATAGAAATATATCTTCTTAGAATAATTAAAACTATATTATTAAAGAGGAAATGATTATATTATTTATTTTTTGTTGTTCCTCAGGTATATGCTTGTTCTACCTAAAATAAATCTCTGCATATATATTTATTATTTGAATGGAATAAAAATAACTTTTATTCTGGGACATATTGTTCCCAAAAGTAACATAGTTGCACAGCCTGTATGTACATTTGTCTGACTATACTTAAAAAATATATTTAGCCCATTTAGATTTATTAGGCATAAATAATTTTTACAAAACAATTGTTTAAATGTAAACGGATATTGTTTGCATAGGTGAAGTAGATTGATAATTGAATAGATTAAGAAATAAGAGATATTTAAAGAAAACAATAGAGGAGGATTTGCTGATAAAAATTGGTGAGAAATTCGTGAAAAATATAGCATGAATAATAAAAGATCTGCCAAAAAAAAACCTGTCCTATAAGGTGTTATATAAATCGGTAGGTTGGGATCTGGTATTCAAATACTGGACAAAGGAAAGCGTTTTTGTTCTGAGGTTTTGGAAAATAAAGATACTTCAGACAGAAGCTGACAGGTCTTTGGAGCCACAGAATCTTAGGAATTATGTAACGATAGCAATGGATTTTGGGGGGAATTAGGTGATTATTCCAAGTAGATAGGTGTTCGTCAAAGAAGTACGTTTTTAATAATAACATAAAAGTGAATAGGGAAGTTATTGATGTATTTGAGATAATAAACGAATTCTTAGGACGAAGTTCTTAGGACTAAGGAGAATGGCCCTAGAATTTCTCTTGGATTCCATCTCGACTAGAAACTCATGAGGGGAAGGTTGAAAAATCCTCAGGTATTCCCAATTTTATTTTATTTTACTATTTTTTACCGACCTATATGTCATAACAGATAAGATATATCAATATTATTTAAAATTTTTGGAATCCTAAAACAAAATTGATTTATTGTTCAAAAATTTTCGAAGTTCATAATGCGGGGGATCGTTGTAAAATTGCGTCATTGTGAGGTCGGTACGAAGATGTAATTGAACGAAAATCGTTGCCCAAAATATCACATCGTGAGTAGCAACGAAGAAGGTACGGAATGAAAATCGTTTACCAACATCCAAAATCGAATGTTCCTTTCTCGCCCGCTCCTCTATTCTCTGGAATACCTCACCTTCTAATATCCGCCATGCTTCTTCTCTATCCTCATTCAAATCCCTCCTTTTCCATAACCTTCTTTCTTTCCAAAATGATCCTTAAAATTAATTTTGTTCTAATAGGATAAATAATTAAAATGTTATTATTTTTTTTCCAATTCTAGTGCTACCCCAATTAGTTTTAAACCTTAAAAAACAAAATGTAAAATAATTAGATATGTATAACTTATTATTTTAATAACTAAATCTTACGCATATTTAAATATTGATATAATTTATATACAACTAGTTGGTATATTCAATCCTAGTGAATTTAAAAAAAAAATGTATTCAACAAATCCTGTATTTTATATAAAAGGTATATAATATACAATGAAAATTGTGGATGTTGGAAAATGAAATATTGTTTGTTTGAATAATTATATTACAATTTATTTGTAATAATACTAATACAAAATAAACATGAAGCAATATATACAATAACAACATACAATGAAAATTTTTTTTCCTAGATCAAATTTTTGTTGCGAAATTCGCTATAATTAAGATAAAACTTAATTTATTTTATAAAACATTCAAAATTTACATACATAAATATCTGAAATGCATGATAACTGAAATATGAAAATTTCTACAGTGTTACACTGTTTGTTAATTACAATGTTTTACCTTCAACCAGCATTAACTTAAAATTACTTATTACCAACATTATTCTTTTAAAAAACAAATAATTTTCCTACTGATTCTTTGAATAAGTAGTAAAGAATCGGATGTTCCCAAAAACTTCAATTCACAAAAAATAGATACCGTGTTTTACGACCAAATGCTTCATTTATATCTGAATGAAGATTTGGTTGAAAATCTGTTATTTTCACTATTTTTTCCAATAAAAAAAACACAAGCACGAGATGCGGACTGTTTAATTACAAAAACACTGATAGAAGAATTTAGTATATATGGCGACCAGGAAGGGATAAACAGGGTGTTGCCCCTCCCAATAATTGGAAATCGCAAAAAGTTGGTGAATTTGAGAATTGAGAACTTACTTCAAACTGTAGTAATCATAGTAGAAAAACATTTGCCTCAATGAGTTACTAAAATTCAAAAAACCAACACCAATACATTTTTTTATGATTTAGGTGAAGAAATGTTTAATTCGATTATGAATAATGTGTAGTATTTTACTTCACCAACTTTATTTTATTATTTTACAAAGTTTCGGCTGTACATGCCTATCCAGGTACATTATACGTTGGAGCTAAAAGTGTTCTATTGTATGAATTTATTCATACCTTTTGTGTAAGAAATTGGAATTTTATACAATATTGTGTTTGGATAGAAAAAAAGATTATTTTGGTCAAGTGTCAACATTTGCAATAATTAAGAGAAAAGGTCAAATCCAAAAGAAAAGTTGGGAAAATTAAAATATTTAATATAGTTCGAAAGTTCAGTCAAAATTGTAGGGAAATTTTAGATTCTGTCCCTTTCAATAAATTTTTGTAGTAACGTCTCTGTTGGCGATGTATTACAGCCAAAATGTTTCTGGCCCTAACCTATTAGCTAAGCGCTCCCCACCCAGCCAACCTTTTGGCGAGAAAATTTTATTTGATCAATTAGACGGCTTTAAATGTTTTTTTCTTCAAATTGTTTTACCAAAATAATCTAACCCTAAAGCTGTATAACACGTTTTTTTTTAAAACAATTCAAATTCTAAAGACCTTTTTTTTCTATTTAAATATTTTTACTACCCTTATTTGACATACAACAACCTTCAAACATATTTATTGGCAATTCCATGTAAAGTAGGAATAAGTTGCAATTTACAGAACGGACGTTTCGTTTCAAAGAAAATTTAGTTATAAATTTTCCTAATTTTGAATCACGTCATGGTGGCCATAAAATGAACTAAAACGGTGAGGTTTAGCATTAATAGACAGCCTATGAATGAGCCCCTAGGTAAAAAATAGGTTGGGGATTCTTATTCTAGAACGTCACCTCTCCTCTATTGCAATCCTCAAAGGCGCCTGAAAATAAAATGATCCAGTAACTTTATACCGTCATAAATCACTAAATTGCTACTAATGGACCGCTGATTCTCAAGACAAATTCACAAGATTTATGTTCAGCTAATTTACTTATTTATGTATAGCTTATACACACTTGTAATTTTCAATGAATAAATTTTAAAAATTCTTTAAATTAGGAGTATTATGAAATTATGATTCAGTATTACATTAGAGAAATATTTTTACAATATGCCATAGAGAATAATAATTAATAAGTATATCAGCCTGAAGAAAACATACAATAAACTCATTACAGTCCATTTGTAAAGGACTGTGAATTGTGATAATTAATTCAATAATGTCATATATTCATTTATAGCTATTTATATATAAAACATATATGTGTAATTTTAGACATAGCTATTTCATTGTAATTTACAGAGGACGTGCTTTATTGTTAAAAGACCCTGAATGAACGGAAATATTCGAGTTGATGTTGATAAAGCCAGTTCAGTTTTGCTTCAAGGCTGTCGAAAATTTTATTGATAATAAATAATAGATTAAAGCGAAACGTTGAAGGATCGTAAAAATAAACGACATTTAAATAAAAACTTTTTCATTTATAATGGCAATATAAGCCGAATTTTTGGAAATATTTATATTTCCCTTTATATTCGAAACTTTAAGTAGACTGTTTTTTGATATGTTTCCAATTGATAAAAGTAGATTACCATACACAGTCTCAAACTCATCATATTTTATTTCCATTGAGAGAAGCTTTCGGTGTCCAGCACTACATTCAATATTACATTCAAGTCCACGTTTCAACCACGTCCATTTTGATGAGATTCATAATTTAATTTAATATAGTAGTACTCAGTACTCACTTGCCCCTACCTTTATTAATCATATCCATGTTGATGTATGTTGAACTGTATTTAAAGCTTATTTTTTTTTTCCAATAATGAAAGGTTTAAGAAAAAAAACAACTGAATAAATTGTGTTAAACCTCAAGAAATACACAATTTCTTTAAAACATTTTAAGCTGTAGCGCCACTTCGAAAAATCTGAAAAATTTGATAAAGTATAAATGTGCCCTAGGAAAAGATATTTTATTACCTTGGTTTGTCCTGCTCAACAACCTCTAGAGGGATAGTAATTTTCCCCAAATTTTCATACAATTTTTTGAGTTTTTGAAAACAGCAAAGTAGAGGGAAACTGCGGGAGCTGGTGCACGATTTGAGCAGCCAATCATAAGCCAGCATTTGGCCACGTGACCTATGGCGGGAAATTTCAATTTGAATTTTAAACTCGACCTAGCCTTCGTTAACCACCACGTGGTCTCATCTCGACCTAAACTTCCTTAACCACCACGTGGTCTCACTTCGACCTAATCTTCCTTAACTATCACGTGGTCTCACCTCTACCAAACCTTAACCATCAGGCCACACCCCTTTTTAGTCACGTGACCATCAGGCGCCGCCCCTTTTAGTCACTTGACCATCAGGCTCCGCTCCTTTTTACCCCTACCCCTCTCCAACCAGCCAATCATAGTGCTTCAGCTCTCTCCTGACTACCCCCCATCCTAAGCCACCATTTTGTTTGAATTCAAACAAACAATAGAGCCACCATTGGATCCACAACAGCATCCACCAGGATTATCCCCTCGACCAATCGAAGGGTCACGTACCCATCTTATAGAGCATGAGTGTACCCGGCCGCCATTTTGTTTTTCTACGGTTTGAGAGACTTAAGGTTTTGTTGAAGGGTCAGGTAACCACTTTTTGCTCTGTAATCTTCCCAACGGTTACATAACCTTTAAAATGTAACGTAACCTTCCCAACGGTTACATAACCTTTAAAATGTTTTCGTGTTTGTGCAACCTTCTCAATGTATACATAACCTTTACAATATTTAACTTTACCTAAATGTAAACAGGTTGGATCATGTTTAGACAAGTTGGATGATGCCCACGTGAAATGTGAGCATGGACTTTGAACTGTTAATCCCTATAACATAAAATAATATACAGAGCTTCTGAAACAAACAAATATGGAGGGCTTCTTAATCCTAGTACAGGTTTTGGACTTTGAACAGTTAATCCTCTATCTTCACTCATCTCGCTGAAACTTAAACAAAACAATTTTTTAATCTACTATGTATTTTAATCTCTGATAGTATAATCAATGGACTTACAAATTTACAAATATATCGATAAATCGAAACGACTGTATCACGGTGGTCAAAGAGGTTATACCTTTCATTCAAAAGGACATAACTTTTAAATAGTTATTTATTAGTACAATCATCGATATTAATAACTCCGAACACGACGCAGTAAATTTTAATTGATGAATATTAATTAATCCTTCATTAAAACTAATCCTAATTTAAATTTAATTTATGCCAAGTTCGACTTGTCCGGACCTATCCCCCGATCCTGTCTGAACAGGATCGAGGCAGGCTCAGACCTGCTAGACTCGAACCAATGCATAACGAGTGGTACTATGATCGGTGGTGGGGGAACCCAACAGACAATCGGATTCGAGTATTCTGGTTCTATAAATAGGGTCGTTTTTCGGAGTTCTTCCTCATTATCTAATCCTGCGTGATAAATGAAATATCTTTGGAAACGTTTGAGTTAATTTTTTATACATTTTGACAATAGTGTAGTTTTATCTCATTGTTCCATATAAGTTTTTCAATTCGTTTTAAAGTTTCTCATTGCTTTTTTATTTTTTTTTCTATATTAATTTTTGTATTCAGCATTAATTCTTTTGTTTTCAATCAATTTTAATTTTTTCCTTATTTTATATTTTTATAGTTGGAGTTTTTGTTAATTCATTTTAAATTAACATTTTTTCATCAGTAATGTCATTTTCATATAAGTGTCAGTATTGAGATAGGCTTTTTGGCAGAGAGTCTAACAAAGCTCGTCATGAAAAGTCATGATAGACCACGCTACCTCGACGTACATGTGTTACCTGCGGTAATATTTTTATAGTAATTCTGAAACGCAGTGCATAAAGCATATATGTCGCTGTAAAAATGAAACACAGCTCGTCATGATAAAGCGAAAGCGATTGGAGGCGGCTAAAAGGCCTTTATACGAGATCGAGACAGCATCCAGTGGAAGCTACTCGAAAATTAGTACCGAAATGGAAGAGATGACGATGAAGGGGAACGGATGGTTCCTTAAATGTCTTGACGGTCTTCTCCTAAGAGTCGACCGATTTAGACCTCTAGGCGCTAATTAATAACTTCATAATTATATTTTAATTTATTTTTTCATTTTAAAAAAAAATAAAGAATACATTTTTTATTTTTAATCTACACTATGTAAAATGACCCAATGAAATAAAGGTTTAAAGGAAATTTTCAATTATTTTTCGTTTCCAGATGCTATTAAAGATTTAATTTTTTTTAAAGATAGTTTTTTGATTTTCTATTTTAGTTGTTGATATATTATTGTTATTTTTATTTATAAACCAAATAATGAGTGCTATGAAATGTGTGTTCCCTGGTCCTGGCTATATCGCTCTTAAACCAGTTTGTTGACAATTGGATGTGTGAATGATGGTCCCTGGCGAGGCCATGATGATCGGGCAAGTTGGGACGAAGGTCTCAGGGCGCCCAATTGGGAACGGCATGGGTTCGATTCCCACCTGGGGCAGTTAATATTTATTTTTCGGCGGTCCCGAAAAATAAATCTTGACACTCCCACTCTGGTTAGCCGGCAGGTGTTGACAAAAAGGATCACTAAAGACCAAAAATAATGTATGTATTAT
The DNA here is from genome assembly GCA_948150685.1 of Rhaphigaster nebulosa. NCBI lineage: Eukaryota > Metazoa > Arthropoda > Insecta > Hemiptera > Pentatomidae > Rhaphigaster > Rhaphigaster nebulosa. The sequence continues at coordinate 91,989,060 of OX411307.1, read as the reverse complement.
TAACAACAAATCATTATTAACAAAAATATTAACAACAATATTATATCAACAAACCTTCCCGATGCACTCACACCTTGACGAGATGGGGAGGCTTACTTCTAAATTATATACTTTATAACTTATAAATTATAACTAAGATGAGTGCAAACGAAAATATGAATTTTATGAAACATTTAATCCTTGTTTTAATTCCTACTGGATCTCATATAGACATTTCCCAATCAGCGGCAACCATGGGTTAGGACTTTAGAAATGCGCAGCCACGAACAGAAGCATCATTCCGGTGAAGACTGTTAAAAAGTGCAGATCGTTGACGGACGATTAATATTAGATTTCTTCAAAGTGTTGGATATTGCGTCTTGTTATCAACATGGAAATATTAAATTTGGAAGAAAATTCTACTTTTGGCAATTCAGTTGAAGGGATTGAATTTCATTCTCACCATCCTTCTTCATCTACAAATCTTGAGCCAGGAAATGATACACGCATCAGTATGCAACATCAAGATTTATGTACTCTACCAAGTCAAAGTCTGCTATATGTTGAAGAAAAATTTCTGAAGGAGGATGCTTCAGTAGTTCCCATTGCATCAAAATTAACTAACAGTGTGTTCACATTCTTGTTTGATGAAATAAGATACGAGCTGAGTGGAGCGGAAATAGATCGTGTGAAAAATTATGTGAATTATAATGTAAATTCAACTTATGTGTTCCTTTATCATCCATTCTTGGATTTTGTGAAGATTAACAAAATATTGTAATGAACGTGAAGCAAGAACTGCTATTTGTTAAAAGCAGGCATGATGAAAACTGCTGCATAGCCATGCGACCAGGAACCGGAAATGAGACGGCTGAAAAGTGTAAAATAGAGCTGGAGAGGCTATGCTGGAAGCTGCCCTATGTTACAGTAAACGAATATCAGAGACTGGTTTTGCTGCGTCATCTCAAATGAGAAAAGGTATTTTCACTAGATTTTAGAACCTGGGAAAGTTTATTAAATAATAATATACTAATTATATGATAATTGCTTTTTATTATCTTTGATATCTTACGTGAACTTAATGATGGTATATAGTGGTTCAATACAAAATTTAAAGATCGCAGATGTTTTTTTGAGTACGATATCTTTGAATAATCTGTTAACAGCCAAAGCTAATAAACAAGATAAATATGTCATAAATTTACCCCAAGGATATCATTCAATGTCTCTAGCTTTCTACAATATGCAAATCACTCAATATGTTTCTGTGACAGTGAATAACTCGTGTGGGAATGATTGATTTATTTTTCGACAAGCCGTGTAAACGACCAAAAACAAGATTGGTTATAAATTACGAACTTGTCAGATGTTTTTATTTCTGTTACGCAACAAACTATCATTTACCCATTAAATTTATGATTACTATTATAAATATATATCGTTCACGATTGATCAGATACAAAATGTAGCAAAATTAAATAGAATTTCGCCGCTTCTGAGCAGAAGTAGCTTAACTCCGTTTTTTTTAATTTTCGTTTTATCTTTTGATATATGATATGAATCATGTTGATATGACATACTATGAATGTATTTTTTTGACTTTCCGGCTTAGCGTTAAACTTGGTAGAAAATCTTTGTGATCTTTTTTTAATATTATATTTAAAAATATATTTATATTTAATATTGTTTACAAAAGGTTATTAAAAAAATATATGTCCTTAAACTTGGCAGATATATAATGGAACTGTATCATGAGAATATGTGAATAACAGAACTGTATCATGAGAATATGTGACTAACAGAACTGTATCATGAGAATATGTGAATAACAGAACTGTATCATGAGAATATGTGAATAACAGAACTGTATCATGAGAATATGTGAATAACAGAACTGTATCATGAGAATATGTGAATAACAGAACTGTATCATTTGTGGACACATAGCCAAGTTTAGGGTTAAGTATTATAGATACAGGCTACTTCTTCAACAAACCCGCAGTAGTCTGAACTACATATTTTTAGTGATAAAGAAACAGAAACAGACAAATTTGGAGATAAGATAGTTATGCTCTGAAACCACGATTTATTGCACAATGTTGACGCTTATGGGGGTATATGATAAAATAAAAAAATCATTGGCATTACACAGTAGAACCCTGGTTATCAGAAAGATTATGGCCATAGCTATTCCAGGTGTAAGATATGGTTTGATTAGTCAATAAAAAAATCTTGATATAATGATATTTCTTACAGTAATGGACAATTTTGTTTGTTCGATACAGGTTACTACTCACTTCCTTTTACTAGACATCATCATTTTTCACTTCATGCATCGCCCAAACCACAACAAAACACACTTTCTTGAACTAAAGTAAAATAAAAAACTGAGAAATAACTTAGGAGCTAGTATTACAAGAGACAATTACGCATAGGATTGTTTTATTATTATTATTTTTTCCTTTTCTTCTCTCAGATTCCTGGAGTTGCATCTACATCCCGGAAAAACAATCAAGGGAATGCAGATGATTTCACTTACTTAAAAATTTTCTGACAATAATGAAGAGTTTCGATTGTTTCAGACCGGGTTTAGAATTCCAGTATGTTTCCTTCTTCTTTGTTTCCCAGGTATCACTTTCTCCCCTGATTATGCTAGTAGATATGCTACAGTATGGCTCAGGACCAATTAGCATAGCTTCTGAACCTTTTCGTGCTAAATCATCAGCTATCTCATTGTCTTCGATTCCTTCGTGTCCCGGGGTCCACATTAGGGTAAGTTGATTACCTTTATTACGCTAATTGCTTTAGCATATCGAGGCAGTTTCAGACTAGCTGTGATATAATTGTATAAGAGTTTAGGGCTTTTATGGCTGCTTGACTATCTGATATAATATATATGTTTTTTTTCCTTTGGACTCTTATTGAGATTTTCTCGTGCTGCGATTTCTATTGCATGTATTTCAGTTTGGAAGACCGTAGGGTATGTTCCCATAGCAAGGGCTCTTTTATATTCTGGTCCATATATTCCTGCCACTGCTTTTCCTTCCTTAACTGAACCATCTATGTACCAGACAACAGCACCGTTTTCGAATTTAGGGCCTTCTTCCTTCCATGCCTCTCTATCTGGTATACGTACTTTGAATTTCTTATCGAAATCTAGTTTTCAGGACAAATGGTCACTCATCGAATTGATCCACTCCTTACCCTTCAGTTCGCATAGTATTTGCATATACCATTGATAGTTCCCTGGCTTATAGCCTCTTTTTGAATCCAAATATGTAACGGAATAATGTTCAACAACACTTCTATGGCTGCTGTGGGACAGGTTCTAATTGCTCCTGTTATTCCCAGGCAAGCCATCCTCTGGACTTTCTGCAGTTTCATTTGTGTTGTTTCTCCTTAGTTTTTGTCCACCAGATTACTGATGCATAGGTTATCATGGGTCGAACGACCCTAGTATATAACCATTCTATCATTTTGGGTTTAATACCCCATTTTTTTCCAAATAAACTTTTACAGATCCATAGTGAAGCATTTACTTTTCCTGTGATTCTATTTAATTGGACATTCCATGTTAGTTTTTGATCCAGGATTACTTCTAGATATTTAACTTCATTCATTATTTTAATGTTTAATGTTTCTCCTGCAGCATTAGTGGTTCTAGGTTAAGAGTCCTTTTCCTGGTGTTTTGCTTGGGTTGATGTTTAGTCCCTGTTCTTGACACCATATCCAAGCAATATTCAGGGCTTTTTCCATTCTTTCCCTTAATATGTTTTCATACTTTCCTCTTATGATTCTTATTATTGGTCTAGGTCATCGGCATACCCAATTATTTCAAAACCTTCATTGGTTAGTTTTTTTAGGAGACTGTCAGCAACAATCGTCCATAGAAGAGGTGACATCACTACCCCCCCCCCCTTCCATGTGGACATCCCTTTGTAGCTTTTATTTTGTCTTTTGTTTCTCCTATCTTGGCTGTAATGCTTCTGTTTATTAGCATTTGTTTGATCCAAGAGATAGTAGCTTGACTAGCTCCTGGATGGTTGATTTCTCCGCCTGATAGGCAAATTTTTATGGATGCAGTGGTGATTTCCTGGTTATTATGTCTCTTAGATGTACATCCATAACTTTTTCCATTGTTTTGAGTATTACTGAAGAGAGACTTATTGGTCTATATACCTTTGGATTATCTTTAGACATGTTGCCAATTTTTGGTATAAATATCACTTTGGTCACTCTCCATAATGTTGGGATATACCCCATTGTGTAGCTAGCTCTGAATAATCTCCTCAGGGCTGGAACTAACTTTTCCTGAACATGTATAAGATGGGATGGTATTATTCCATCTCCCCCAGCAGCTTTGTAGGGCTTAAATGTATTTATTGCCCATTTAATTTTGTCTGGGGTAAAAATTTTGTTAGCTTCATTTAAAGCCCATTTGTTTATCTGAGGGTCGTTCCTATTTCTTGTAGGACTATTCTTTTCTTCTTCCAAGATACAGTGAGGAAAGTGAGTTTTTAGTAAGACTCTTAATGTTTCCTCTCTCTTGATATTCCGTATAGGTATTATCTGGTTTACACAGTGAACCAGGACCACTGACACCAGTTTGATCTTTTGATAGGACTTTAAGAATTCTCGCAATGGAGGGGAAGTCCTCTATTCCTTCGCAGAATTTTTTCCATGTCCTTATCTTTGATTTTCTGATTTCTTTGTTGTATTTTGTAGGGTCTATTTATATTCCTTCCACTTACCGTTACCGTTTGCTTTGTTAAAGAGTTTCCTCACTCTTTTCCTGTGGTTCTCTAGTGTTTTATTCCACCAAGGTGCATCCCTTTTGGTCTTTCTAATCTTAACAGGGCAGCTATCTTCATAGGACCTATGGGTAGCATTGTGTACCTCGGTTGCCGCCTCTTCCAGAAAACCTGTTGTTTCGATTGGGCTTTTATCATTCTCTTGTTCTATGTGTAATAATTCTTTGTATAATTCCCAATCTGTGAGTTTAGTTATTCTTACCTTTTGTATTATTTTCCTGCCAACCTCTATGTTAAATTTGATCTGCTGATGATCAGAAAGTGAGGCTTCGTCAGAAACATGCCAGTTGCTAATGAAATCTTTCGTGATTGGTTTGGCTAAGTTTAAATTAAGTACCTCTTGCCTGTTTTTAATGATAAATGTAGGTTTATTTCCTATGTTTGCTATATCAAAATTATTAAATATTAAGTTCCTCACCTCTTTTGTTTGTGTCCGTACTTATTGTGTTATGGGCGTTTACTTCACATCCTAGGATAAATTCCTTGTTGTGTTTTTTGCAGTGGTCGATGAAATCCTGAACCTCTTTAGGAAGAATCTCTTTTTCATCCCCAGAGAAGTAGGCCGACACAAAGGTTAATTCCCTCGTTTCTTGCTAATAAGGCTGATGCGCCTTTCGCATGTTCCAAATTTGCATAGCATTCTTACAATTAGTTTAAATACTAAATGCATATGAGAAACAAAACAGAATGGAGGGAAGCTTCTACAAAACATTTCAATTCCTATTTTCGCAAGAACTGTAATTAGCCTGTTTAGGCTCGCTTTTTTAACCGATACATACAGTGTTTACAATACGTATTCGTATAGTTAGTTTTTTGGGCAAAAATATGTTTTATAATTTATTGTACATAAATTGATGGATATGATACAAAACAACATTCCTCATTAATTTTTCATTTGGCACATTTTGGGTTTGAATTCTTATTATTATTTTTTTTAATTTACAACTGTATAAGAATATACAACAAGTAAATGTGAGAGTAAATACATAACACTTAATAATGACGAGAGAAGGAGCTACCCATTGGTAGCAATGGGTTTCAATTTGAATAAGAGATTATGTATTAAGAGAAAACCATGAGCTGAGAACAAACTTTTTTTTTTTTTGCTACAATTGTTACTGAATGAATACTTTTTTGCGGATTCAACACCTCACAAAACATAAGAATGGTGTGGAATACTTTTGGCGAGAAATTTGTATTTTGGCCAAACTCTGCGGCATGCAATCAGGTTTAATCCTCAAGTCAGCTCATTGGTGTGTTATAAATGTCTGGTCTAGTTCACCGATTTGGCGACTTAAGGGTTTAACAATATTATCCAGCATTATCTATAAACCAATCCCAGAGGCTCATCATATTTTTTTTATAAGCATTCCTTTTCCTAACTTTTTCTCAGATATGAAAATCCTATCATAAGATTCTACGCTGGTATACTATTTTAAGAATTAAGAATTAAGAACTCATGTTGGAAATACGTTTTACTTTACATCTAGTCTAACAGTCTACGATTCATATACGAATTTTTAGTTGTTTATCGAATTAAACGTAAGTTGATATGGGGTAAGTGCGCACTAGATTTTACAAAGTTCGACTTCAAATGACTTTCAAATCAATTGGAAATTCAATTTTTCGTCTGTTTTTAAAAACGTTCCTAAGACGATTATGTTTAAATATTACATTCAAGCCCATGTTTCAATCCCGTCTATTTCTATGAGATTGATAATTCAATTTTATAGTACCTAGTGCACACTTGCCCCTACCTTAAAGAGTAGGTGCCTTATGACATATCTGGAAGTCTCAATGTTGAAGTAGAAACGGTTTTAGGGCAAGTGCAAAATACTTCGGTTTCCGGAGGATTATTATAATGATGTAATCACCGAAAAAAGTTAAAGCTTGTCTGAGATCCACATTTTACAATCTTCATTAAGTTATGAAAGTGGGATGTGGAATATAATTGCATAAATGTACTGAAAAAAATATTTTTGGTTTTTATTTGTTAGCTCGTATTCGCCTTGACAAAACATGACAGTAAGGATAAGTGTGCATAACGAACACTTGTTACACAACAGAGGTCTGCACTTTCCCCTACTATCATGTTTTGCCGGGGCTACTGCGGACTTGCACTTAAAAAATAGAAAACTGTCAAGTAGAAATGTAAATCACATTGTATTTTGAAGAAGTACTTCTGAAAGTTCCACTTAACATAAATATTAAAAAAATAATGCCCAGAGGCAGATATACACCGACACATCTGAACAGCAGAAGTTGAAAGATCCAACTTAATAAACAGGTTGGAACTGATACTTTTACAACTCGTAATGCTTCACCCTAGCGAACTTTCGTGGCTTATTCTGATTCATCAGTGTTTAGGCTCCATGCTCCAAAAAGGGCAGCTCTTACCAATTAAGGGCTTTGATTTAATGAGACAACTACGCACAAACCCCACATTATCTTTCTGTAATTAGAGAGGGTAGGGCGGTATATCCCTCAGCTTTTTAACCATTTCAGGCAGAGAATAAGAATTTAGATTTATTCCAAGGAACCGTCGCACAGTGCGGCAGCCTGTGGACAAAAGTCGAAAATAGGATTATTTTTTTCAACTTGTTTTTGTTTAGTAATCCTTTCATAGTGACCTCAGTGATATATAATAGGAGCTTTTAATCCAATATTATAAAAACAAAGGATAGAAATCATGAACAAATGGCAGATCGTTTATCTTTCTCAACAAAACAATTTCAATTTAGTAGGCCCTTCTTTCATGTTAAGGATACTTCAACTTCTAATGAATTTTTAGTATGGAAGGCATCGAAGAAGGTAAATAATATTTATTTTTTCGTTAATACTTTGGAATAACATTTCTTCATTAATATCTTTCAGTAACATTTTAAAAAAACTTCAAATTAACATTTTTCAATTTCGATCAAAACATTCTTAGTTTCTGAAATATTTTGATTTAATAACAATTATACATCATAAATATGCAAATCTTTCCTGCTTTAAACTGCTTTGAATGGTTCTGTGTTTATTTCTTTCAGAAAACATAAACCTAAAAAACATTGACTTTCTGGAAACTTGGATAAAGTCAAAAGGTCCGGACAGAGTTTCAGCTGTTTCCGCGGCTATCTTAGACCGTTTACATCTTTCTACAGCTTCAGATTCCTTACACCAGTTAGTTAAAAAAATGGCAGAAAAGTATGACTGGGCGTTGAGAAGGAAATGGCAATCGTGTGCTCGTCAGCGGGAAATTTTAAAACGTCATCACAGTGTATGGTTAAATAATGATATGTTTAAGCCGGCAGAGCTGTCAAGAATACTTCCAATAGGGAATCCACCGTTCCAAATGAAAACTCTTCTTCAAGCTTGGGAAGGCCCCTGTTCATTTCGAGGAAGCATCTCAAAAAACTAAAACTAGAAGAGTTAAAGATCTACTCTCAAGACCATCCGCCGAATTAGCATTCGCTGCTGAGCTAACAAGAAGATGTGAAAACAAATCAGCCGCGATAGATTGTCAGTCGAGGGTTGCACCACATCAAATAATTTCGTTGATATTAGACTTAGATTTGTCCGAAAGAAAATATCAAATTCTTCGGTCGTTTGGTTCGTTGGCCAACCAGCTTCCAAGTGTTAAGGATCTTCGACAGATGCAAAAATCGTTTTTGCGAATTGTATCAGCAACGGAGATCTCTGCAGAGGTAAAATTGCAAGATTTGTTAAACAAGACTTGCGAAAGTATTGTGAAAACGGCCGATTTGAATGACTATACTGACTTAACATTAATTTGTAAATGGGAGTTCGATGGCAGTTCCAGCCACAGTACCTACAAACTCCCATTTACTGAAGGTTTAGCCACTGACGAATTTTTGTTCGTAGTTGCTTTTGTGCCCCATAAACTGGTAGGTGGGAACAGAGATTTGTGGATAAACCCTCATCCATCATCAACCCTTTTTTGCAGGCCTATCAAATTTCTATTTGTGAAAGAGAACGAAATCCTAATCAGGGAACAAGAGTCTCAATTATTAACGGAAATTCAAACGCTCTTCCCTTACCGATTTAATACAAGCAATAGCGATATTCGGAGGAATATTACTTTTCAATTTCACTTTACAATGTTAGATGGTAAAGTGGCCAACATATTATCAGAAACAAAATCAAGTTCAAAGTGCTATATATGCAAAGCCACACCGAAGGAGATGAATACAAAAAAAGCGTTTGAAAGAATTCCTGACACAGACCAGTACCGTTTTGGCTTGTCCACACTCCATTGTTGGATTCGGTTTTTTTGAATGTCTACTCCATATTTCATATAGACTTCCTTTCAAAAAATGGCAAGTTAAGAGTGACGATTTAAAAGAAATTTACGAAAAAAACAAGAAAAGAATTCAAGAGAGATTCAAATCGCGCTTATCCCTTACTGTAGACAAACCAAAACCTGGGTTTGGTTCGTCAAACGACGGAAATACAGCCAGAACATTTTTTGCCAATTCCAAGGTCAGCGCTGAAATTACGGGCTTGAACGAAGAACTGATTACTAAATTTCAATTGATTTTGAGAACTTTGTACTGTGACAAGCGCGTGAATGTTGACACATTTGGAGTTTTACTAAAAGACACGTTAAAATTGTATTTGGAGAACTATGATTGGTATTATATGCCGTCTAGAGTACATAAAGTTTTATTTCATAGTTGCGAAGTAATAAATTTCTTCCATCTTATTCCGATTGGAATGCTCTCTGAGGAGGCTTTGGAGGCAGCCCATAAAGTCACCAGAAAAAACAGATTGAATCACACGCGGAAGAACAGTAGGGCCAATTCCAACACTGATCTTTTAAATCATCTTTTAATATCTTCGGACCCTTTAATTTCCTCAAGCTGGAAAGTAAGCCACTCAAATTCTAAATTTAATTTAGAGGACATTAAAAAATATCTTTTGGACGATGACGACTCTTCTTTGAATTCACTCCAATTTGAACTGGAGAACTTATCTCCATATACATCATCCGAATATAGTACGTCAACGAGCAGCGACTCAATATAATTTTCAGATGTAATTTAATCAATTCATGTATTGCAAAAAAAAAAAAATGTAATCTTAATTATTATTTATTTAACTCTAAAAACTTAATTTTTATTCAAAACTCTTAATATATGTTTTTTAGTTATCAGCTTGAAGTTTTCTTTAAAAACCCCTTCAAAAATGACTTTTGTCCACTTCGACCGTAAGAGCGCCGCACTGTGCGTCGTTCTATTAAAATTAAGTGAAGTTAATCCTCTTAGGGCTATTCTTATATAACATGACATCCTATCTTGACAATTACTTGACAATCCAGGAATTTTTTTTTTATTTTTTAATGATTCTTTTTGGGTTAGCATAGAATGTACTGACGGCAACGGTGGTCGATACAATCGGAGTTGAAACCTCAAAGAACGAGAGTTAAACAGCTAAAAAAATGACAATAATTATAATAAATAGGGCAAAACAATGAGCCAACTATAATTACTATCGGAACCCCTATCAAAACAGGATATTATGTTATATAAGCCTGGACTGATTTTGGCCTGAATGCTATCAATAAATTGAGATCTGACATTATTTCCTGGCAAAAAGGATAATGTACAATTGTTATAAAGGAAAGGAATAGCAGAGCTGGGATCAGAGCAAAATGTTGGCTACAGCATTACTTCTGGCTTCTCTGACGGTCGGCGCCTGGGCTGCCTGTGTAAGTCACAACTAGTTTACTTTTTAGTGTTAAGAAATAAATTACATTGAATGATCATAAGGAATAACACACAGTTTGAATATGGAAATTTAAATTTTTTTTATTTTTAGAGTAAAGTTAGTTTATAGATACAATATATAAGATTCTTCGATCTTATATTCTTAACTAGGACAGCAAATAGATATTTCTTTTAAGACTATTGCTGTATCATTTGAAAAACATTAATGATTACCTGCCTATCTTTGTTTTTTGTTTGTTTGCATTAATATAAATAATGAATGCTACCCTTGAAATATTTGAATTATGAGAAGCAAATTATAACAATTCCAACCATTCCATATTCCAGAATTATTAATGAAAATATATTAGAAATTTATTCATCATTTGAAATGAATTTCGCCGAAACTGTTATATTATATATATATATATATATATATATATATATATATATATATATATATATATATATATATATATATATATATATATATATATATATATCGGCGTCGTTTTTTGAAAAAGACGTATCATACCATTTACCAAACTTCAGAGGAAATACATGAAACGATTTTTCCCTAAATAACAATTAATTTTTTTTTTTATTGCATAGAATAGGAGTTTATTAACCTGCCAAATCTTTATAATTACAATATATTTTAAAGGATTCTAGAATTGGTTAAGGCCAGAGTGACGACTGAGAGTCGCTTTTATTTGGTGCTTACGTCATCAATATTAGATTTTTAGACCATTTCCATTTTTTTTTTTCGATATATCGTGAGCGGGAATCGATTGAGGTAGTGTTCACGTCCCAAAATCAATTGAAACCTAAATTTCGAATATTTGGCGCTGAAGTCTATTTCAAAAAACGACGTCGATATATACACACATATATATATATATATATATATATATATATATATATATATATATATATATATATATACATATTTATTAGGAATATAATAGGTCAAGAGCAGAATATATTGTACATTATTGAAACCAGGAGACTTCAATGGTTAGGCCATTTGATGAGAATGGGAGAGGAGAGATGGCCAAAGAAGCTTTTTTTATATCAACCAAAGTCAAGGAAAAAGAGGAGGCGGCCAAGGAAAACATGGCTGGCTGACGTCAACGAAGGAATGCCAGCTAGAGGTCTACGAGAAGAGGATTGGTCGGACAGAAAAAAATGACAAGCGACAATTCTGGTGATCGGTATACAATAGTGAATGTACTAAACCGTATTAACAAATAAAAATAATTTTTGATAAGTACTATAGATTAGTAACTAAAATTTTAATTGCACCTCTATCAAATTTATGGCACTGAAATCTTTTAAAATAATTTTCCTTATCTGTTTGTTCATTAAACTTGTAAAAAATATTTTTAAAAAATGGTATGAAAAAATGTGGTATATAAACGAATATACGCATTTTACCCAATGAATTGGATAAAACCGATTGAGTTAGCCAAAAGGTCTCACCAACCAAAATATAATTATGACGCAAGATTTAATCTTATCATTTAATAATAATAGTAATTTTAAGGCTTGAGGAACCCGAAGGTTCGATGCCTATACCATCAACAATCGTCAATTAACATCCTTCCACTTAACTCCGTCAAACCCAAATCTACAAGATCAATCTTAACAGAATCTTCCCACCTACGTCATGGGCTTCAACCATTCACTTCACTTAACAGTGCCAAATTATAAGCATAGCTGAGCACGGATACTCGTATACTACCGTCCAGAGTTGAGCCTTTTCCGGTACGAATTACCTTTTTAATGACGTATTCTAGGGCTAGATCAAGGAAAACTGATACAAGGTATCACTTTGTTTTAAACATACAATTAGACGAACCTCGAACTTCTGGGAACGAAATAAATAGAAATAATTCTGACTCTATTAAATGCTTCGTAAATGTGCATTATTACTAGATTAACTAATTATATAGTATTCTTTGTTCTATCGATACATCATAATCATATCCTTAAAAAGAAAAAAATCCATTAAAAAAAAAAAAAGAAAATGAGAATAAACTTTTAATTAATTACTACAATTATGCTGTTTAATTTAATAATCTTCTGTCATAAAGAAAAAAAAATGACTGGATTTTTCTTTACCTTTGTTTTTACCAATAAAATTGATTGTATTTTTATTGCAAAAATTTATCAAAACTATTTTTTTCCTAAAATTTTTAAATTGATGGTTGATTAAGAAAATTCTTATAATTCCAAAAATCGTAATATTGTACGTTTATTCAATTAAATAGTTTACGAATCGCACACAGTGAAGACATTTGAGAAACAACTTTCATTTATAATGACTGTTACAAAAACATACTTCTTGTTATGAACTGAATAAAAACTATGTTATGTGCTATACATCTTTATGTGGTGACTACAAGAGTACGATTCCAGGTCTCCTTACAAGAGTATGTATGACACAAAGAATGTAACAGCAAGATTGTAGAGTACTGAGTAACATGGGGGTTGATATACTAAGGGATAGTAGAGGGGATGAAGCAAAGGTGCCCACCTCCCCGAAGTCAACGACGCACCCCTCCTCACCCTTAGTCGAGGACGCACCTCCCACATTCCAAAGTTACCGCTACTGCCCTTTAATGTGAATCTCTTATTATTATTATTCCTGAACATATTACATTATTTTTATTTTATAATACAATGTGTGGAAAAATGGAGAAAAGTTTTATTATAGTCGTAAATTTAGGTTCATCCCAGTTTTTTGTCACTGAACACGTATTTGAGCTATGCTAACAAATTTGTTGACACTGGAACTTTTTTTTTATTACAAAAGACTTCAATATATATATATATATATATGTATATATATATATATATATATATATATATATATATATATATATATATATATATATATATATATATTTTTTTTTTTTTTTTTTTTTTTTTTTTTTTTTTTTTTTTTTGGGCCAATATCTCGGAACCTATTAGTTTTTTTCGAGAAGACCATCTTATACGAAATTAAAGTAGACAAAATTTCTACATTTTACGTCCATAAAAATGTCTTTGAGATTAGCCACTAGAGCGCGTTGAAGAAGCATACAACAGTGGCAAAAAACGATTTATGGATCTTTACGTCCCATTTTCTTAAAAACTAACCAAGCTACCCTACATTTGATCATGAATGCTATTAAAAGTCATGAAATACACATTAAATACATGAAAAGTACATCTTAACTATGCACACTGTAGCATGCTTCGAAGCAAGTGTTTAAAATCAAAGTGAAAGGAAAAATAATGAAAAATAGGAAGACAAATGATGAAAATAAACTTGAGGGTGTGAACTGCAAAACTCTTTCCTTTCATTTCTTATTAAAATTGAGACAGCAATGTTTATTATTACTCACTGATTAAAGAGTCTAAATATGTCTAAACCGATCCCTTACTTTATTTTCATACGTTTAAAAATCAGTAGTTACAAAACTCTCTTCATTCAGCAACCGGTGGGCTGCAAAACTACTTACCTAAATCATAATATGAAAAATCGTTCACACCCTGGCTTATATTTATAGATTTTTGTTTGTAAAAAGTTAAAATGTCAGTCAAATTAGTCAGTTGAATGAAATTCCTTGGCCCATCCTCCATCATTATCGGTGCTGTATTGAGTCAACAATTGCATATAGAACAGTAGGAATAAATAAGGATGGAATTAGTGGGTTATTTATCGATACTGGTAGTCAGGAATTAGATTTGGAAGAGCTAATGCTATAAGTAAACAAGTTAAGGAAGAAGCTTTTTCTTGTAATTGAAATAAGGATCTACTTACGAATTATGCACGCCATTGAAATCATTGAGAAGAGGCTTCCAGCCCCGAGTAAGTTTCTGTAAAGACAAGGATGGATCACTCCTGGGAGGACAAAAGGAAATCATGGAAAGGTGGAGAAGCTATTTCAGGGAACTGTTTAACCCCGATCCCGAAGACATCCCAATAGTTAATGAACACGGTAGTATAGAAGTCGATTCAGATCTAGAACCCCCTGACCCAGAAGAGGTAGAGGAAGTTATTTTAAATTTAAAAAATAACAAAGCACCAGGAATCGATGGTATTACTGCCGAAATGCTTAAATGTGGGGGAGATATATTGATACGCGAGATATATGAGCTTGTCTTGGAAATGTGGGAAAAGGAACAAATACCTGAAGAATGGTATACAGCCATTATAATACCCATACATAAAAAGGGTGACAAACTGGAATGCAGCAACTACCGTGGAATAACACTACTGAGCACTGCCTACAAGGTACTAGCCATTCTACTTTTAAAAAGAGTAATTGTAACGGCAGAAAAAGTAATAGGTGATTATCAGTGTGGATTCCGGCCTGGCAGATCGACGATTGACCATAACTTCACCATCAGGAACATGTTGGAAAAATGCTATGAATGGAATGTTGACCTGCACCACCTTTTCATAGATTACGGACAGGCATATGACAGCATTAAGAGACAACAGCTTAATGAAAACCTAAGGACTCTATGCTGTCCCCCAAAACTCATAAGGATGATTACAACGACCTTTTAGTACAGTAGAGGCGTAGTCAAAGTCCAAGGAGAATTGTCCGCTGACTTCGTGATACAAAAAGGAGTGAAACAGGGTGATCCCTTATCCCCAGTGTTGTTTAATATGACGCTAGAAATAATTATTCGGGCAATGCGAACAAGGTCTGACGGTTGCATCTATAACAGAGAGACACAAAACCTCGCTTTTGCTGACGATTTGGTGATAACTGGGACAAAACCAGATGCACTTTCCGAAGTATACAAAAAAAGTGAAGAGGCAGCAAGTAAAATTGGGCTCAAAATAAACGGAAACAAAACCAAGTACATGATTTCATCCAAAAGAAAAACGACTGGTGGATCTCTGATAATAGGAGGATACAGTTTCGAAAAAGTGTCAAAATTCAAATATCTAGGCACAATTGTTAGAGAAGACAATAAAATAGAAGAAGAAATAAAAGCAAGAATCCAAAATGGCAACAAATGCTATTGGTCACTGAAGGAAATTCTTCTAAATCGAGATGTATCCCGAGAGATCAAAGTTAGGTTGTATAAGACCATCCTCCGACCGGTAGTAACGTATGGGAGTGAAGCTTGGACCCTTACGAAGCAAATGGAGAGATTATTGAATACGTGGGAAAGGAAAATCCTAAGAAAAATATATGGCCCAACCAAAGTCGAGAATACATACAGGATTAAAACAAACGCAGAACTCAGAAACCTATATGAAGACCAAGATTTGGTCTCGTGTATCAAAAAGGGGAGGATCAGATGGTTAGGACATGTCCAGCGGATGGATCAGGAAAGACTCCCTAGAAAGATAATGGAGGGACGCCCAATTGGTAAAAGAGAAAGAGGTGGACCCAGGCTGCGGTGGTTGGAAGATGTAGAGGCTGACCTAAGGCTTCTGGGAGTGACGGAATGGAGAAGAGCTGCAGAGGATCGATCTCAGTGGAGGAGAATTGTTGAGGAGGCCAAGGTCCTTCATGGACCATAGCGCCGTCGGAGATAGGGATAGATTGAAATAATGGAATACAACTCAAAATGTTAAAAAAATATACAAAATCGTTTATTTGACAATGCAATTTTTTATAAATTTATTTGCATCCCTACCTAGCCTATATGGCTATACGGGATTTGGCAGCAATCCGAATAGCACTGATGTCAATTTTCCGATAATTTATATATGATTTCTTATCTTCCACACAGGGCGGCCTCCATCTTACGACGGTCTTCCTGTTACTGGTCCTCTTATATTTCAATTTTCTGGATCGTAGTGAGGTAGTCTCACCGTCGCCTTCTAGCCATATATGAATTCCTTAAGCCGTGAGAAATTTAATTCATTCACAAACCGAGGAAATCCTTCCTCAGTGTGGAGGTAGTCTCCCGAGGATCCCACCATCTTAACCCTTATTCCTTGATATGCGATTCAGACCGTGATAACATGCTCAGTTGTCTCCGGAACACCGCATGTAGGGTATAGGGGATCAATATATATTTGAAAACGTATCTGTCTGAAGTTATGTAGAGGGAAAAGCCTTTTCTATCCTTCAGTGTAACCTCCCGGCTTATGTTCCACCTAAAAGGGTTTTACTCCTCCAATCAAGGGTTATTGATCTGGAGTATCAGACTGAAGGCCAGAGAAGTCAAAAACCAGTTCCGTATCAACGATATCGTATTCGTCTCTGTCCATCAACACATTTCTGCAAGAACCAAGGCCTGCCTATTTGCAGCCACAAGCTTCAGCAATGCAGGAAAATCTGTGGTGATTGGTTCAAGATGGTTTATGGATCCCTTCTGTACTTTCTCCACCACTATAAATTGTTGAGTCTGTTGGTACACTCTGTCCTGATTGGCTGCAGCTATTGAGGGTGGTAGTTCTGCTACTTTGGACGAGGCTCTGAACGCTGTTCTCTTGTACGATACGAATCTGAGTTGGCTCAAAGAGGGTGCAGTCCTCTCACTTTAATAATATACAAGAGCGCACGCAGGAATTTATTCAGGGGAGGGCCGGTCCAAGAGAAATGTAGCTGATATATCTGAAATATAGGTAATTTACATAATTTCGCCTTTATTCAAGACAATGATTAAGGATCGGACGCAAATTTGAGTGTTTTTTGGCGTTTTAGAGCAGAATTCCACTAATTATAATATAATCGATTTCAAGAAAAATTGTTTAAACCGGGCGAGATTATGTGTTTTGATTTCTTGAGCAGAATTCAACTCTTTATAATTTCAACCGTTTTAATAGAACTTTAAAAACAATCAGACGAAAATAGCTTTTTGGAGGAGAATTCGGCTGGTAATAATGGCGCCTTTTACAAGAAAATTTATGAAAAACGCACTAAGATTTACGTGTTTACTTAGATTTACGAAGATTTCTAGAGCAGAATATTTTGCTTTAATGACGCCCGTTTCAAAAGAATTTTTAAAAATCGGATGAAAAGTTGGGTGTTTTGAGGATTTATGGGGCAGAATTCAGCTTGTTATATTATTCATAATCAGGGGTGAATAGTCAAGTTTTTGAACATTTCGGGTGCATAGATTAGCTCGTTATAGCATATCCCTTTCCAAGAAAATTTGGCGCCATCGGTGCTGTCTGCAGCTGAATTCAGCTAGTTTTAATTTCAGGATATCATGCTACGTTTTTCATTATCGTGATTTCGCACATGTTCTCCAACGATGTAGAAGTTCATGAGAGAGCTGTTTGGTTCCCTGACGATATCGTTTCTGACGGGATAAAAATTTTACTTAACGCATATTTCTGTTCGTTAAAATTGTTGATATCTCAATAATGTCATGGTCAGTTTTAGTTGAAGCTAAGACTTCCATTACAACTCGAAGTAAGTAGAGCCATTCAAAAGACATCGCAAGATCCTAAAACTCTACTAATATCGATAAATTGAAAACCATTAGATTTAACAATTTAAAAAATTAAGTTCAAGTTTTGAAGTAAAAATAGTCTCCCCACCTCTTTTTTCTTCTAAATTAATTTTATTTTTTTCTCTTTCTTACAATTTGATAATAATCCTTTTGATCTTTTGGGGAAGGGAGGCAAGACCCTCTGCATACGCCCATGTCCATATAATGAAACCAGGAAACGTTCCACCGCTTGTTCTTTGCTCTGGTAAGTAACCTATGATTTTGGAAAACATCCAAAATCGTAGCTAGATCGGGGTTTTCGGAAAGTTTTTTCACAAGCATTCGTTTATACTGATCGAAGAGAACGAAATTATCTCATAGCCACTTATAGCATGTATGAACATGATATGCTTTTAATAAGTTTGATAGAAGAGAAATATTTTATGGACATAAAGTGTAAAACATTTTGTCTACTTTAATTTAGTAGAGAACGGTCATGTTAGAATAAAACAAGTTTCTGAGATATCGATGGAAACTAAGAATCCGGGCAAAATACCTGTCAGAAAACCTCAGATACAAGTTCAGAGACCCTTAGAGTTTTAGTGTAATTTTTTCTATATTTACTTCAAACAACCGCCTCTCCCCTGGAAAACCCAAAAAGGGCACTTCCCCCCCCCCTCCACCCCCCAAGAATTTTTACGACGCAGCCTGCGTAGCCGTGACCTCCCCCCTCCCCCTGTGGGCATCCCTGGGATGAAGGAACCAGAAGAGATCTACAGAAGGGAGTTGTACAATGGGAGATATGTTATCTCTTCAATATAGTGAATATTGATATTTTTAATATGAATTCTATGGGAAAGAGCCTTTTGTCGGGATGTGCTTATTTTTCTCTAAGTAATGATGAGGGTTCTGTTGTCCTATGAGAAAGCTTTAGATAGCCTAGGATACTAGAGATAGTCTTGTCCTTTAAGTTATGGGAAAAATCAATATACTTTATTATCTATGGGAATAGTTAATTAGCCCTAAATGATAATATAAATAATATTATTATTTTAATCAGTTTAAGGGCTAAGCCCATTCTATAACTAATGGTTCCGCACCATAATGCAGTTAAATTTTATATAAGAAACATCCGTTTCAGTTGCGGCTCGCTTTCCAGATCTGCAGCATCCCTATTTCCACCTGATATTATCAATAACATTCAATATAATGAATCATTTTTTTCTTTATACTTGTAAAGTATACAATCCTTAAGCTAAGAGCCAGTTGTCATACTTAAGTTTATAAAAAATACATAAAATATCTACCGGCGAGGAGCTTAGCTGTTCTACGCATGCGCATATAGGTAGCTGCACGCGAGACTGCGGGAAGAAAGATTTCAACCCTTGCGTTTTGGTGGAAGATAACGTTCTTTTTTTTTTTTATACACCGCGTGTGCTGTGCTAAAAAACCGTGTACCGCATTCTTGTATGTGATAAAGTGTAGAATTAGATTGTTACCCTACATCTATTTGATAAACTTTTTTTTCGGTTTTTATTTAACGGAAAACTTTAGCCATGGCTCTGCATCTCTATCTTATTGCGCAAATTGAAACAAGAATTATGGATTTCATTTTTTAATAAATTTATCAAGCATGAACTGTAACGATTTATGTTTTAATAAGTAAAAAATGTTTGATTTTGTTCTTTTAGGATTTTAATACGTTTGCTTCTTTTACAAAATTTTAAAACAAAGGCTAAAAATTTTCTGGAGCAGAAACCCCACTAATTTTAGGTGTGAGCAGCCACTGATCAATTGTCTCATGTTTGATAACATTCATGGAGAAAAATATTATATTAAATTATTTAAATTTAATAACGAGTAAAATAACATTCATTATTTAAAGATTTAAAAAAAATATTTCAATAAAAATTAAAATAAAAGTTAATACAATGTACGCATTAAATTACGCTAACGAAATAAGAAAAATATAAAATATAGATAAAACTCTTCATATATATGTATATCAATGAAATATAAGTATATGTACATTTTTGTGTAATATAGTTAAGTTATGACATCGTTTAAGTCATTTTCTGTTCTAAATGCCAATGATCTATAACTGTAGTTTATTTATTCCTTATATTTAAAAAGCAATAAATTGGAATATTTTATATAGCAAAAGTTTTTCAATTTTTTCTCAAAAATATATTGCCAGATGAGTAGTTGAAATAAGAACCACTTTATGTTTTAAACACTCCAATATTGAATATAATTTGTTTAATTATCCATTATTTTTTTTTTTTTTTTTTAGCAATACGAAATTCAAAACTTAAAAATCGATACCTGTGACGGGAAACCAGTGAAGGAGTGGACTTTGAAAGACTTTGGTGCCGAGCTCACTGACGAATGTCATCTTCGGATTAAGGGTTGCATAAAAATAAATGAAGAACTGAGTGATATCAAGGTATGGTATTCCGAGTATCAAAGTATTATTGTGATCATATGTTTTTTTTTTGTTTTGTTTTTTATGTTATGTATTTATAATACGTGTTGCAGTAGCATGCAAGTAAATGTATTTATTATCTGTCAATTCAAGACCTAATTAAAATCTAAAAAATGAACCTATGATCGACTAATGCACAAGTTCACTTAATTTCAAGTTATATCAAAACCTGAACTTCCAAGTTATATAAAGCCCCTAATGATTTTGAAAATCAATGATTTTGAAAATCAATGATTTGAAAACTATTTTTGTCGAACATTTAATAACGTAAGGTATTAAATATTTCTATTAAAATAATTTATTCAGTGTTTTGTGGTTTATAGGTTGATTACAAAGCTTTAAAAAATGGCCTGGAAGTCGCTAAAGGAACCGAAAAAGTATGCGGAGTAAAAATTTTCGATACAACTTTTCATTGTCCAATGGTTAAGGTACGTATATTATATATATATATATATATATATTTACACATTTCCAAGCTATATATATATCTATTAATAATAAAAAAAAGGAATTTAATATTTTAATTGCAACTTGATGGTTTTTAAATGAATATGTTCGTTTACGAAAGAATCAGTTTAACCGGTTTAAATGCAAAAGAACTGCGAAACAAATATGTGTGGAAGACATTTCCATTTTTTGACATTCGAATTTTTTTCAATGCCATCTCTTTTTGTTCTTAATATAAATGTAACTAAACTATTTTAATGATAATTCATATTTGCCATTCCAGATTATTGAAATCTTACTGTAAAAGCATGCTCATTTTAAAATCTAACGTTTAAAATATAAAATATTTTCAGGGTACAAATACATGCAGCACTAAGAATTGGGTAAAGGAACTTCCAAAAGGAATGATCAACATGGCAGTAGGAAACATCAAAGGGGAAGCCAAAATCAAATCCACTCTTGGAGTTAAATGTTACAAAATCTCAGCCAACATAAAACGCAAATAGTTATGTGCAAGATTTTCCCATCATGTTCAAATATGATTACATAAAAACATAAGTTAAGAAACTAAGAAAATAAAAAATTAAGAAACTCAATAGATGTTTTAATTTTATATGTAGTTATTTAATGTATGTCTATAGTTTCCTAATAAGTAATTTATTCTTGATCCTAATGTCTTTCCATCCCTATCTGTAAGAAAAATCATTGCTTAGGTATGAGTTGTTTTTAGTTCAAGTGAACTGATGATGTACCTCTTTTGAAAAATGCATGGTGCTTACCTTCTTTCGTACACTGTCTAGAACAGTTATTTCAATTCAGGATATCTTAATAAACCCTGAGGAAACTTGAATTTTAATAAAATGATAGATCGAAAAAACTATTTAGCTAGTAGATAATAGAATAAAAAGAGGAAAGAACAATAAATTAGTTTTTTTTTTTTTTTGAAAAGTAAAGTCACTTCTTAACAATCAGAATAATTCTTGACCAAAGGGTAAAATAAACTTAAGCAGCTATAACAGATCTGTAGTATTGGTAAAATAAGGAATCAGAAAACATCTTTAAAAGTTAAACAGAAGATGAAGGTATTCCATTTGAGATGAGATAAAGAGAGAAATGATTTATTGAAAATCAGTGCTGCCCAAATACATTGGGTTGCTACAATATACAGCATACTTATCAATCCTTAGTTGGATATAATATATTTATACACATTTTACATTGCTTTCTTTTTTTCTTCTAGTTAACAATCAACCCTTTCTTAATCTAGTATACAACTTCTAGATAATTGGAAACTTTATGGAACTAATCAAACACCAAAATTTGAACGTATACGTATATAGATCAACAATACAGGAAAAATAAATATATGTACATAAACAAACAAAATATGAAAAATAAAGAAAAAATCCAAAATGATAAATAGACCCATCTAATTACCATGCAGGTGATGGTGGATAATCCCCATGGAGTCCAGAATAATATTTTCGGCCAACACCGCAATATCCCCAACATTAGCACCTAGGTCTTCTAAAAAACTCCCCGTTCTATTCGGTATTGTTCCGCGAGACCCAAACCACAGGCCTCTCACGGTGAACTCTCTCTCCGAACGTCTCGCGGAATTTTTCTTTTAGGAAAGGGATACATTACTCATAAATGTTTTTTTTCCCCCTTTCCACTCCACCTGCCTGATCGGGATCGTTTCCCTTAAATCGTACGGTCGGATCCAGGACCAATGCTGTCTTTCCGGTCCTTGGGAATGCTACAATATCAGCATACCTCGCGGATCCGTCCGTATCAAGTCTGGCTCTAGCCTTCAATCAGTTAGCATCGTTTCTACACAGTTTCTGCTCCGTTACTTATAACCCATCCTTATCTTCTATTCAACAACAGTGAGTAAAAATTGTTTTGCTTGTACTAACAAACAAATTATTTGTTAGAACGTCACTGCAATTTAAATCAACAGACGCCTTTGTTTGTGAGGCAATCAATTGACATAGAATTAAAGTACGACCCGTAGCGATATCGCAGAGATAAGGTGACTATCAGTCCCCACTCTATAGCCGGCGCTTCCCCACCACTGTTATCCCCTCTATCTCATACTAGCCACTCTATCCAGAGCCTTTACAATGGTACAGTGCCCAGTCTGTGAGAATGGCGTTACCAGAAATGATAAATTAACTCTCGCGTGCAACATATGCAAAGCAATTTTCCACGGAAAATGCTTAAACATGGCGGAAATTGAAATCTCTCAAATGAAAAATAAAAACCAATGGAGTTGCGGCAGTTGTGAGAGCTCCGGCAAGCCTGGTAACAGGCAGTATAGTGCTGTTCCAAGCAAAAATATGGAGGAGAATATCATGGCCATACTCGCCGAGATCGGTAAGGTAACAGATGACACCAAGGACATTAAATGCTCAATGAATAAACAGTCCGATGTCATTTTCGAAAACCTTGAAAGGCTAAAATCGATAGAGGAACGAGCCAAAAGACAGGATGAACTCATAGAAAAATTGTTAATGGAAAATAACGATCTGAAAAGCAAAATAAAAACGCTGGAGGTTAGGCTCAATCACGTCGAACGAGCTCTCGCATTCCTTAGAAATTAGGGGTTTTCCCGCAAAAAATAGTGAAACTCCTGAAGGTATTGTCTGCTCACTTGGAGCTGCCCTAGGCATCAAGCTCAGCGCTGAAGACCTGGACTCAGCGGAAAGAAAAAGGCCCAGAGGAGAGGATCCCCGTCCGCCCGCAATCGTCGTGCGCTTCGTACGCCAGACGGTCCGCGACGAGGTGATGCGTCTACGGAAGGTGAAAAGAGATTTCACGACCAGGCACCTCGGCTGGGAGAGCGACGAGCGTATTTACGTTGGTGAGGAGATGAGCACTACTAACCGCCATCTCTATTGGCTGGCGAGGCAGAAGAAGGCCGCCGGCAAAGTTAAGTATGTTTGGTTCACCCGAGGGCGTGTCCGAAGCAGGCGAGAGGACGGCTCACCAGTAATTATCATCAATAAAGAGGAAGACATTGAAACTTTTCAATGACTCACCGTTCCAGCGTACCTAGAAATTTTATCTTTATTTTTTTCTGTAACTTATTTTTAGGTATATATTCTTATTATTTAAATTTCAATTTCTACTTTTATTGTTTTTTCACAATATGTCTTTATTTTTATTTTTCGATTGCTTATCATAGTTTACTAGGTATTCTCTTCTCTTTATACGTAAATTTCTCCGTAGAAAATTTTACTACTCATGTTGAAAGTAATGGATTCTTTTCGTTTTTTTCTTTTTCTCTTTTCTTCAACACTAATCTGTGCTCCAACTATTATAACAAAACATATCTTTTGGATCTCATCCACTCCTTAGACCTTTTCATAGTACCCTTTCAACCCACCCACCACACTCAGTTTACTAGTACATGGCTGGACCTTTTTATAATAGATTCCTTCCAAAACTTATTATCTTCCTCACAGAATCCAGTCCCCTTCCTTTCATGTCACGATCTTAGCAAGATCTCCTACAATATTCCAACCCCCAAGATCATTCCCAAACAAATTTCCTGGCGGGACCTCGACTCATTAACCTCTGAAAAACTAAAACCTTTCCTCGATTCACTTTCCCGATCTCTGGAACCTATCTATTCCTTTTCCTCCATTGATGAAATGGTGGAATGCCTTTCTTCGAATCTCTCTATTTTCCTAAATCACCACGCACCCCTAAAGACCTCCACCTTCAGACGTCCTGCGGCTCCTTGGATTAATGCAGAAATTAGAGAGTTGAAGAGGAGAAGAGATGCTGCCAGGAGACGTTTTCGGCGAACACGTGCCGCCGATGACTACTCCTCTTTTAAGTCCTTACGAAACCTCACCCAATCTTCCTTACGCCGTGCCAAGGCACAATATTTCCACATCACCTTATCACAAGCCAACGACTCTAAGTCCAGATGGAAAATCCTTAAAAACCTATCCGTAGTAAACTCCAAATCCTGCACGTATTACCCGGTTGCTCCTGACGAACTTAATTCCTATTTTGCTGATCCTCTTCCTTAATCGCACTCTCCTTCATGCTTCACTCCACAAACATCCTTTGATCCTGAAAATTTCTACTTCACAAATATTTCCCCGGAAGATTTACTCTCCTCAGTTCTCAAGTCTAGAACGAATGACTTTGGCCCTGATCACATTCCTGTGAAAATCATCAAACTATGTCTCCCTGTCATTTTTCCCAACCTTTTACATATTTATACTTTTTCCCTCCATAATTCCATTTTCCCAGCAACTTGGAAAAAAGCCATAGTCCGCCCGTTGAATAAAGTTCCGGTTCCCTCCACAGTTACCGACTTTAGACCTATCTCCATTCTCTCCAACTTATCAAAACCACTTGAAAAAATAGTCCACTCCCAACTAAATAACTTCCTTGAGCAAAAAGCTCTCCTCAACCCTCTCCAGTCTGGCTTCCGATCTCTGTATTCCACGCAATATGCCTTGTTGAAAATCACCTAAGATCTGCAATCCTCCATAGACCAACAAAAAATTACTATTCTTGTTTTATTCGACTTTTCAAAAGCTTTCGACTCAGTTAATCATAACACCCTTCTTTCCAAACTCCAAGATCTTTCTTTATCAAATAGTGTCTTAAAGTGGTTCCTATCCTTCCTGTCTCTTCGCTCCCAAGCAGTTATCATCCCCAATAAACCTCCTTCCTCCCGCCTCCTACTAACACGTGGTGTTCCTCAGGGGTCTTCACTCTCGCCAATCCTTTTCTCTGTCCATATTAACGACCTTCCCGATTTCATTCATCATTCACAATATCACTTATATGCTGATGACTTCCAAATTTACCAATCCTTCCATCCTACCGAGATGCTTGAGGCTATCCGAAAGGTACAAGAAGATATAGATTGTATAAACGCATAGGCAGTACGCAACGATTTGAGGCTGAATGTTAAAAAAACCCAGGCCATCCTCATCGGATCCAAGCATCTTCTCAATTCCCTTCCTTATTATCCCTTACTCTACCTCAACCGCCTACCTATCCATTTCCACACCACTGTCTGAAACCTGGGAATAATTTTTGATCAACACCTATCCTGCAACAATCACATTTCCCAAATCACCCGAAAGTCCATTGCTATCCTTAAACAGTTCCTAAGATTTCGAGATTCTATACTTCCTAAAACCCGTCAGCTCCTTGTATCTTCCCTCATTTTTCCACACTTCGACTATGGCTGCCTCGTGTATGGTGGACTGTCTGGCGGGCTTGAGATGAGACTGAAGAGACTAATGAATTGATTCATTAGAATCATCTTCGGAATCCCCAGGCGCTCCCACGTCTCCAGTTGGTATGCCGAGCTAAAGTGGCTTCAACCTGTTTTCCGACGGCAATACTTCCTAGGTATCTATCTTTTCCGAACCCTCAAAACCAAAAAGCCTCCTTATATTATTGATCTGTTCACCCCGTGTTCCTCTATACACTCTTTAAATACCAGATCCCAACCTTCATACTTGTATATACCCTTTCATAGAACTACCTCTTTCAAAAGATCCTATACCTTTCGAGCTACTTCATTTTGGAATTCCTTGCCCAACTCCATTCGTAAATCCTCATCCTTAACCTCCTTCAAGCATCAATTATTTCTCCACCTCCTTAACTATCAATCTTCCGCATTTATGTAAGTACTATAGTTATATATATATTCATTCTATGTTTATATCTTATATTTACTGTTTATAGTTTTATGTTTATTATTATTATTATGTCTATTGTTTGTTAGTTATTGTCTATCGTTAGTAGACAGGTGTACATTTATATTTAATTACGATTCAAATGCCTGTAATTATTAAAATTTCCTTTATTTTATTTTACTGCTTAACTTATCTTAATTATTCACTGTATATAAGCTAGACAAATAGTACTAATACTGATCATTTCTGTTATTCTAAGGGGACTAAAAGTCCCAGAATAAAATTTTATTTTCATTTCATTTCATATCAACACAATAGACCTTGTCAAAGCAGGTGAAGTCCTTTTCTCTGAGGAGCCTTATTAACTTATGCTTGACCCTATGGTGCCGGCGTGTTATGATGAGGGAGTTGTTGGGGCATTTTCCCAGCACATGGGCTGGTGTTTCATACTCTCCGCCGCATTTGCGACCGAGGGACCCAACTTCCCTCTGTTCTCCACTGGCTCCTGGTACTCCACGCAGGGGTGCGTAATTAATACTAAGTTTCAAGGCGTTGGACCATTCCGACTCCGAAATAACTTGCTTCTCGCAGATGTATCTGTTGGCTTTCGGAGTCTCTTTGAAATGGGCAACACCCTGCCACCTGCAATTTGCCCATTCTTCAAACACATTTTCCCGCAGCGTCTGTTGTAAAGCTCTCACACTACGGTAGCCCTGATCAGCATTCAGTCTTTCGGCACATTCCGCTATTTCCGTTTCGTAATTAGATGTGGACTGGAACAGGGCATCCGGCACATTGGGCAGTTGCTGGGCAATGGACCAATGCTGTAAAAGAGTCTCCCATTGACAGCGGATCAGTCCTAATCCTCTATATCTCCTCGGTGCGTAAAACATCGCCTTTGAGGTGCCCGATGATGGCTTTAATGCTCCTGCGGGAATTTTATATCGATTCACTCCAATACCGCAGGGCGTATTTTTGTAAGGGGCGCAATCTGGATAGGATATGTAAGTCCCGGGAACAAATATTGGTAGACAACGTTGACTTTCCCAGTTGACTTGCTCCGGTTTGAGCAAGCAAGAGCTCATTAATTTATCGAGGTTGCTATTTAATTTTGTCACCGCGTCCTCGTTAAATATCAGTTCTCCCGTGAATGTACATCCAAAATTCTTTATGGTATCATCTGCTTGCGCAGTTTGGATGACATCCCCGCTCTCAAGGCGTAGCGTGGTCGATTGAAGCTCTTATTTATTCATCACTATTCCCACACTTTTTGTGGGTTTATAGCCAGACCAATCTCCGCGAGTATCCTTTGAGTGTTATTAATAATTCTCTCTGCAGCACCCTTGTCGCGCGCCGAGACAGACTGGTCGTCCGCGAATCCTGTGAGGACCATACCTTGTTGGTCGCTTCTTAGGTTATAACCAAACCGCTTGGAGAATTCTTGTTCACACAGGTCGCGGTATATATGATCTATGGCCAGGTTGAATAGCGAAGGCGACAAGGGTCCGCCTTGGGGTACTTCTCGCAGCACACTGATCTGGACAGTCGAGTGGGCTCTGACACTGATTTTAATTTTGTTCGTGCCCCGGAGAGCAGCAATAACGTTTTTCAAGTCGGGCGACACTCCTCTTGCCTCGAGTGATCTAACAATGTGCTCGTGTCCAACGTTGTCAAAAGCTCCAACCACGTCAAGAAATACCACCGCGCAATCGCTTTTCTTATGTTTGGCGTCTTTTATGATTGCATTGATGATTCACACGCTGACGTGTGCTCCCGGTAGCCCTTTGATGAAGCCTCTTTGATTTTTACTGAAGGTTATCTGCTTTCTTAATTCATGGTCCAGCACCTTCTCTATGATACAGCGCACAATGAAGTATATGGTGATACGTCTCCAGGAAGATATGACTTTTGTATCTCCTTTACTCTTATACACTAGGATTGTGCGCCCCAGCCAAAGAGGTTCTGGTAAATAAGCCAAATTCAGCATAAAAAAAGTTTGTGAACTAGAAGTTTAATTCAATATATAACAGAGTAGTCTTAACAATATAGATATTGGCAGTAGCACCTATTCAGGTACCAAACACTGAGATAAATGGGAAATTGATATCTTCTTACAAAGTGGTTAGCGTTCAACTGGAAGATAAAGGAAAAAAAATATTACCCAAACATGTAATATAAGGTTTTCTTTCAGCCTTTGAAGTGTGCACATCGCGGTTTGCCCCTTTGATCTGTGAGAAGTATAAGCTTATTGTCGTTAGACTTCTTTGTGAAAATCGGTTAATTCTTTTTTATTATAAAATTCAATTTGGAAATGGTGTTATCTGTAAAGGATATAGATATTATAATTGTGCGTTAAATTAAATAATTTTTAGTTAATATGCGAAGAGACGTTCCGGTTATACCCGAACCTTCGGAAGCCATGGATATTCCAGGCGTAAGTAACTCTTCTGGTGTCAGCAGAAACCAGCAGCTGCAGCTGACCACATGATTACACACCAAAAATATTAGTGAATAACTTAAAATAGGTATAAAATTCTAACATCAGAAAATCATGATTCATTCCTTAAAAAAAACCAGGCACCAACATTTTTAGTGTTGATTTTAGAAATCCACAACTAAAGCAGTAATATTATTCCCTAACACCGACGACTGCTATAGGAGTGCAATTAAAAGTCTTAAAAGAGTAAATGCAGACTTTCTAACTACCTGAGGTAAAAATCCTAGGATAGTGATTAAGGGTCTTCATCACTCCACACTTCACTCCATTATAACAGAAGAACTGATGGGAAAAGGTTATAAGTCACCAGCATAACCAACGCTATCTCAGCTAGAGCACCCCTACAAATGTTTTTCGTGGATATCACAAAATATTTGTATTTGCGAACTGTGAAGTTGTGCATCCAGCCAATTACCAAGGATGCCAGACCATCAAGGATCTGCGAACCCAACGAAGCAACAGAAGCTGTCAGCCGGAAGTCGCCGAGCCTCCTGACCTAAAACAGTTTTCCTCTCCAGCAGCCGCTCGTTGGGTCCAGCAATGAACATTCATGAACAAACTTATTCTAATAAGAACACAAATCCTCAACAACAGACACAGTCAGGCATGAGACGGTTTTGTAAACAATAGGCACATCCAGCTGATTATGATCAATCTCAGATAATTGCAGTTTTAAACAACCTTACCAACCTCATCCAATCTCTTAATAACCTTATAAGTCAACTGAAACAGTTAATCCAGGTCTCCCCTTATTCTCTGACTGTTGGTTCCTTAACAGTTCTGCTTTGGAACATTAACGAAAGACCGAACTAGACAGATAGTATACATACATCATTAACGCATAGACATAGCCTTACTGACGGAAACAGATCTCGCTACAGGTATTACCTTACCTTACTTACCTAGCCAGGATACACCATGTAAAGGACAGATCACCCAGACAACACAGCTTACAGAGGAATAGCTATAACGATCAAATCTGCACTAAAATCTTAGTCTATTTTATCTTGGTTTTACTCCTCAGATACAAATTACTGGAATACACTTGCAGACCAAGCACAAGAGTATTACTATAGCCGCCATTTATTCCCCACAAAAATATATTATTACAGAACAGATGTTCTGGAAACTGTGCAAAAAGTTCCTAGAAAAGAAAAAGGTTTTAATCACAAATAAAACATAGAGATACAAAACGCTTCTTAGTTTTGAAGAATGATTACGGCGTAGCGTAAATAATCTTTTTTCCAATAGCGTCGATATATTCAACATTCGTGAATCGAATTTTCCGGGCACCGCTGAACCCCACAATTGTTATTGCTATATTTTTTTTTTTTTTTTTTTTACTTTTACTTAGCTAAACATGAAATATATAGTTAGGGAAAGTATTGCGATCGTGAAAAAAATTCGAATCCGAATTTTCAGCGGATATAGGCATATTGCTGGGATGTTACAGCAACTTTTTCACCAAAATCTACTTACCACTTATAAAGCGCCACTTTATATCATTAATATTAGACATTTTTTCAACATTTTTTCTTGAAAAAGCAACGATTTTAATCAAACTCGATATATCAATGCACAATTAAATGGTCTTTAATATCAGCTAGATCTTATTCTCATTGAAATATTCCTGACAGAGCTTAATTGTCGAATTTTCAAAATATCTTCCTCTGAAGTACCTTTAATTTTCTATTTTGAAATAATTAACTGTCACCCATTGTTAGTAGAAATAAAAAATGGAAATATATAATTTATTAATGATAAAAAAGGATATATTTTTCCCTGGATAATATTTTCCCTGGTTGAAAAAAAAAAAAATCCGAAAATAAGAGTAGTAATATAGATGTATTGTATAATATACCGTTGGAAAGCTAAAGATTTTAGAAAAATTAATATCTAACATATAAAGTCGTAAAATGTAATGAAGAATGATGAGTAATTGTAGCGATGATAATAATGTATTTAGAGTTAAAATGAAAGAAAAAAAGAAGTTACATATATTATGTCTAGCATTAGATTGATGAGAATGCTGTGTGTGTAGCAACCTAAGTTATTTAGGCAGCATTGCTGTGAATAAAGCATTTCTCTCTCTCTCTTCTAGTTTTAAGATCTAATTCTCTTTTAGTTTCCATGGAAACTAAAAGAAAATTTTTCATTTTATTTTCAACTTGACAAACCAAAAATATATAGTGAACAGAATTGTCGTACTCCAATAGTTTAAAAACCGATCATGCGTGCCAAGAAGAGAGATTTCCTAAGTAAACAAGTGGAAACGATTTAAGAACTGAGATGTATCAATGAAACCATAAAGTTTTGTGGAACGGTTAATTATTTAAATCAAGGCAAAACTGGCGCATGTAAAGATAGGAACGTGAGAATATTAGTGGGAAAACACTGAAAAGTATTAAACAATGGTTTATTATTTTCAAATAGTTATATTTCAAAAATATTTGGTGTGTCCATACACGACTTTCTCTTAGAGTCCATAGAATTAGATTATATTTCAAATGAGCACCTGGAATGTACCGGAAAATGTAATTTAAAAAATGTAAATGTAATTGAGCTATTAAATCACTAACCAAACGTGAATCGGTTTCCATAGGAATATGTACATACTTTATAAAACATATATGCAAAGTTCAGCTAAGAAATTGACAGCAGAATGATGGCGGGTAATTGAGCTTAAGATGCAAAACTGAAACTTTTCAAGTCTCAGCTGTTGTCTAAAGAAACATAATTAAAATTATGGACTTATGGAGCGGAAACTTAGTGCTTTTCCCAAGATGATTGCCGAAAACTGAGAGTGTGCGAAAGTAACTTTATCAAAGTAAGTGGGCTAAGATGTGAAGGACATAAATCAGAATGGAGGGTGTAATAGTAAAGAGAAAAATGTTCGAGATGTACATCAGTAGGAAAACAAAAAGAGGAAGACCAAGTAGCTAGTGGAAGTGGAGGATGGATCCAAGGAAGCATGCAGTGGAGAGAGAGAGATACGAGGAAACTAGGAGTCCGCAATTGAAAACTCACGAGAGCAAGGTTACACTGACCTTTAGCACCACGCAGTAAGTCTGAAAAATTCAATACGCTAATACTGGTCGGATTTTGATGATTTTTTTGTTTTTGTTTTATAGGGACTTTTATTACCTTTCGATTAATCGTGGCAATAAACATGATAATTTTGGACGGAAGGATTTTTTGTTAATGTGATATTTGGATTCTACGTGACGATGTATCGTGCAGAAACACGTGTCCTATCCTAAATGAAAGCTGGTAATATTTCCTTTAAGAATGTTAATATTCATTTTCTTCGTACCTGTTATAGCTTTCAAGATAATCGTTAAAAATGACCGAGTTATTGGGTATATAAATACAGTTTGGTATTATTATACACATGTGTATAATAAAACCAAACTGTATTTTGAATTGCTTATTTTTGAATTTTTGTGTTTTTAGAACTGAAGATGAATGTATAACATTCGAAACTAGTTTTCAATAAACAAAATTATAGAAGTGGTAAATAATTTATCAATCCCTAATTATCAATTTGGTTTTAGATATGGGAAGAGCACCATTCGCCAAATTTTTATAATTCGACAATCGATGGAGAAATGCTACGAATTTAAGATGATCCTGCACCTTTTCTGCTTTGAAGACAAACAAGCGTTTGATAGAATAAACGAAAACACCTTAATTAGTATATTAAATAAAAATAAAATCCCACATAAGCTAATAAGACTGATACAAATGGCATTAAATAATGTATGCTCCATGCCTATGGTGGGAAGGAGTGTCGGTGAAGAATTTTGCGTCCGTTCCGGCGTCCACCAACGTGATGCATTGTCTACTACCTTGTATAATATCGCCCTTCACGAAATAGTTATAGATGCAGGCAAAATTGGAACAATTGTAAGCAAGTTGTAGCATTTATATGCGTACGCCGATGATCTAGTAATTATTGTAAGAAATGAGACTTCGATAAAGGAGGCGCTAAAATTATATTAAGCCTAGGAAGCAAGATTGGGCTTGTAATCAGTGAAGATAAAACGAAGTATATGAGAATGTCGGCGAATCCAAACAGAAGAGCTTCCTACGATCTCTCTTAATAATTTCAATTTTAAAAGCGTCACGAACTTCACATATCTTGGCTCAACGGTAAATAATGAAAATAAAGTTATGTCAGAAATTAAAAGCATAATTATGTTAGGACACTGTGCATATTTTTCAAACATAAAGTTATTCCGTTCACAACTGTTGTCCAGGAAAACTAAAATCAAATTATACAAAACTCTTGCTAGGCCCGTAGTTACCTATGGCGCAGAGATTTGGTGTATTCCTGCAGCAGATAGCAATAAACTAAAGATTTCCGAAAGGAAAATAGTGAGTAGAATATACGGTGCAAATTTCGTTGGTGGAATTCGGAGAATCAAGAGCAATGACGAAATCCAGATCATCCTAAAAAATGAAGGCAGAGTCAATTGCATAAAAGAGAGTAGATTAA
The DNA here is from genome assembly GCA_948150685.1 of Rhaphigaster nebulosa. Lineage (NCBI taxonomy): Eukaryota > Metazoa > Arthropoda > Insecta > Hemiptera > Pentatomidae > Rhaphigaster > Rhaphigaster nebulosa. The sequence continues at coordinate 91,955,550 of OX411307.1, read as the reverse complement.
GATGGAATGAACACGTTATACGTATGAAAGAGTATACAGTGCTAAGAAAAATCCTAGAAGTAGTGATTGATGCTAAAAGAAGAAGAGGGAGACCCCGAAGCCGTTGGAAGGGCAAGGTGAGAAAGGAGAGTGCTTGGAGTTAGAAAGAGGCTGGCAGGGATAGAGGAAGATGGGCTAATCTTGTTTTGAATTCCAAGAGTCACTTCGAGCTGAACACCATCGATGATGATGATGATGATAATGAATAAAATTTACATTGTTTGTTAATGAATGTATTTACTCTGTAAACTATATTTCAACGCCAAGTAACGCGAGGAGGAAACTAACCAAAAGAGGATATTATTAACAGTTGGGCAGAACATTTTAGTGCTGTATGCAGTGCAGAAGCTCAGACGAATAAATCTGACACCGATGGTACGAGTTTAACTGTACTGAGTGATGAAAATTACATTGAGCCACCAGATATGGACGAATTTCTGGAGTCAGTTGAAAAATTAACAAATAATAAAGCTCCCGGTAGGAACTCCCTTGTGGCAGAATTCTTCAAAAACTGTGGAGAGAAAATACAAACACAATTATATTCTCTAATTCTTGATATATGGGAAGAAGAAGAAGAAGCAATGGCAAGAAAATGGAGAAATAGTCTATCTTTGCCAAATTTATAATAAACATCAATGTGCCAACCATCGTGGCATCTCACTTCTTGCTGTTGCATGTAAAATATTTTCATAGACAGCCAGAAAGCATTCGATAGTGCCAAGAGAACAAAACTACTCCAAGCTCTACAAGAAATTCAAAGGGGCTTTACCGCTTATTCCTCTTTTCTTCTATCATTTCTGACGAGATCTCTCCAAGTTCTGCCAGCTATTCTTCTAAGGTATTTTATCTATGCTGCGGTGACTGCTTAAATGTCTGTCGAGAAGAACCCAGCTCTCACTTCCGTTCAATAGATTGGGAAGGTAAATTGTGTTGAAAATGTGCAGTTTTACCTTTTTTTCAACTTCATTTGAAACAACAACAACATATAAAATTTGTTGTTTGTTTTTTTAATTCTGTTAGGTATTTCTTATTCAGTTCTCCCATTTCTGCTGATAACTGCGTCTAGTTACCTTTAGTCTGCTACTGCCTTAAGGGGTTCTCTACTAATGAATGCACATGCATGCTCAGGTTCACGTCCAATTTGCATTACTTTGCTTTTATTGGCATTTACAATCACGCCCTCCCTCTCTGGCTCCGCTTCCCATTCCATTAAAGCATGCTGAAGATTCTGGACAGAGTCCGCTAGGAGTGTTATGTCATCCGCTCAGAGAAGAGTTTGAGCAAGAACTGTCTTAAGTTCCATTTCCCACAACTGCTCGTGCCGTCCTTGGTTTACATATTTTCAGGACTTCGTCTATCAAGGCAATAAAGAGAAGAGGGCTTAGACTATCGCTAAGTATGCACTTCCAGTCTAGTATTAAACGATTTCAGAGACTCTGTCGATTTCAGAAAAATGTTAAACCTCGTATTAATCATCTTAAAAATTTAATTCTGTACAATTTTCTTTAACATGTTAAATAATAAATAAACAAATTTAGTGTAACTGCCACAGGTTTATTAAAACACTTCCTTTTTAGTATGTACCAGTTGTCCTTGCGTGCGTTAACTGTGCATTGCATAATATTGCGATGCATGTCTATGTTACGTTATATGTTATCAATAACGTAGGATCTTTTTGTTCCTCTCGTTATGTTAAATATCAGGATTGCTCTCGATGTGAGTTATTTTAGTATATCGACCCAACGACGATGATAGCTGTCGTTTTAATTCTTGTATATGCGACCTCAGCTGTTCAGGCGGCTTGTGTAAGTAAAAGTACATAATCATTTCCAGCTAAACAATATATTAAAAAAAAAAAAAATATTGAAAATATTTCTTGATATTTTCGAACTGTTTCTTTGATAAATATATTTTAAATAAAATCAACTTATTTACTATATTTAAGATTTAATTTGATAATTTCAGCTTTGTTTGAATCAGTAGTCATTAGGTAATAAACCTATCGCATTGATAAGGTACTTCAAGAATTGTTCATTACAAAGATTATTTTCCTGAAGATTATTAATTAATTTTTGTATTGTTTTCCCTCCTAGTTGCACACTTGCCCAATTTACTAGAAAAAGTGGCAGAAGTTTAAAGATGAATTTTATATTTTCAAAACTTAATTTCATTCAAAACATTCTTAGATAAGGAAACAATGATAAACAGTTGTGCAAACAGAAAATAATTAACTTCTTTGAGGTAGGGAAGGGGTTAAATTATAATTAGTAAACTCCATCTATCAGGAGTCATTTTAACTTAATATTTTTGAAATATACAGCTTTAAATACCTTTGTGATTTTATTATGTTAGTGCATAACTATGATATTACTACAACTATATACTACATTAACATATACACAATTTACTTAAACATGGACTCTCCGGCGAGTGGTAAGTTGTTTTCATTATTGCTTTAACAAATAAGTAGATTTTATTGATTGCTTTTAATTCGTGTACAATTATGCATTCAATTTTACTCTCAAGGGTCCTTATTTCACAAACAAAAAATTAGCTACAACTTTTTATTTCAAATATTACAACGAAATTACAAATCATTTTTTCAAATGAAGTAATGGAACTATTTACTACTTCTATATATTATTATTATATTTTTGGTAGGATCTCCACCACACATTATTTGTTTTTCAAGGCCAGAAGAAGAAGAAAAATTTTCAAGGCCATAAAAACCAGAAATTTTCCGAATTTTAATGATAAACAGGAAGATTTTTATCAATTTTTAATAGAAAAGATGGAAAAAATGGTCTCTTCATGAATCCCAATCATTATTGTCTTTAATTTATGTTATAAAACGTCGATGGCAAATAGCAAATCGAATTTCAATAGAGTTTTTAGAACAAAAAAAAAATGGCTCGGCTAAAAATTATAGTTTTTGACTAACAGCGCGCCAAGATATACATCTTGTTTCGGGACATCCCAGGTTGATTTATGTAATGCTAGTAAACTATCGAAAAGAAGAAAGAGCTGTTCGTTCCGTGAATCAGCTTCTGTCTTGGAACTTTGTTATGCATACCAAATAAATTTATGTAAAGTAATGTGGAAACAAACATAATTAAAGATGGTAATTTCGGTTAATTATCAAAAAATGAACTTGAAATTCGCCCTAAGAATTTAAAAAAACATAGATAAGGTTACTCTAGAAAAATGTCCAGAGCAAAAACTACGGTTCTATAATTTGCTTATTTCATCTGACCACGTGATCTCAAATATGCGAAAAAAATCTTCTAATATGAAATTAACAACTTCTCAACTTTCTTTCCTAGAAGAACCACAAATTGAAGGAAGGCAATTATGACTATGATGTATATGAATTGGATTCTATTGCGAGTGGAAATTTATTTATAATATTTATATTTAAGTATGATTAATTCGTAAGATTAGGTAACTATTAAATATTATTGTAGGAGCGGGGTAGCTCAGTGGTAAGACCCTAATCTCCTGGTCCCGGATTCGAGACCGCCTGCGACAGATAATTATTTATTCTGTTATCAGCTGTGGATCGACCCGGTGACAAGTCTGATCATGCAGATTGAATTTTTTGGAATTGTGTCAGTAAAAGTTTAAGCAGTTGACATCCACATGATGGTATAGAAGGATCAATCTAATTAGGGATTGATAAATTTTTTGCCACTTCTATAAATTTGTTTTATTGAAAACTAGTTTCGAATGTTACATTCATCCTCAGTTCTAAAAACACACCAAAAATTCAAAAATAAGCAATTCAAAATATAGTTGGTATTATTATACATATTAAATTATATAAATCAGTATTATAAAACATTTATGAATTATGAATTTAATTAAGACAAGAAATCAAATACATGTTGGTACTCACCAAGGTTTAGGGTTTGTTTTATAATGATTATTTTCATTTGAATGAATTGCAAAGTTGGAATTATCTGTCTTAATATTATATGCACGTATATGTTCCTTTAATCTCTGATTTAGTGATCTTCCAATTTTTCCGTGTATTTGGCTGCACAATCATTACAATTTAGTTCGTATACTCCGCTTTTTTGGAAAAGGTCTATTTTGTCGTTAGGAGAAGAGAAATATGAGGATAGGGTTTTTTCTATTTTAAATGCTGGGGTTTAATCCTAGTTTTTTCAATTCATTTCCGACTTTGGTGGATATAGGGCCGTAATATGGAATCAAAACATAATGTTTCGGGATGGGCCTATCTCAGGGGGTTGTTGAATAGATATCATTAATTGTCTTTTTAAATATATATGAAGCACTTGAAATAATAAAATCCTTCAAATCCAATCCAGATTTTTGCTTAAATGACCAAATAAATATCTCCAACAGTCCAATCTTAAATTTATTCCCATCTATAACAGAAAAAACAATAACTCACCGACATTACTGGGAAAACTCTGACTCTTAAACCGTTTACCTAAAACATCCTGCCTATTTCTCGTTCATTGTTAGTACAATGAGAGAAGGAACCAGTACACACTTTTCTGTTTGATATAATCCATTTAAACCTTGGTGAGTACCAACATGTATTTGATTTCTTGTCTTAATTAAATTCATAATTCATAAATGTTTTATAATACTGATTTCTATAATTTAATATGTATAATAATACTAACTATATTTTGAATTGCTTATTTTTTAATTTTTGGTGTGTTTTTAGAACTGAGGATGAATGTATAACATTCGAAACTAGTTTTCAATAAAACAAATTTATAGAAGTGGCAGATAATTTATCAATCCCTAATTAAAAGTTTAAGTATCAAGAATTGACGACCAAGGTTATGTCGTTTCAGTCTGATCCGAGATTTTAATATCAATATAAAATCTAAAGTATATCATAACTTTTACGCAATTCCTGTTAAATGCTTGAATATACTTATAAATAAATTCATCGTTTTTAGGTAAATAATTACCGAATTTTTTTTTTTTTTTTAAAGAAATAATTTCACGGGTATAATCTTGTAATTAATTTAAATTAACAAGCACTTATGTTACCATCGGATATGTATATGTGTGTGTGTGTGTATATATATATATATATATATATATATATATATATATATATATATATATATATATATATATATATATATATATATATATATATTTATATTTATTTATAATTAATTAATTAATTAATTTTTAATTAATGTTTTCTTTGAAGCAATACCAAATAAGCAACGTAGAAATAAAGCCTTGCAATGGTGAGCCAGGCAACCTTTGGACATGGAGTGGATTTGGAGCAGAGTTCACTGACGATTGCAGTATTCTCGCCAAAGGCTGTGCAAAGATGCACGCTGATCTTCAATCCGTTGTGGTACGTAATATAATTTATATCGCCACAAGTTTATTAGATAAAGTTTAAATATTAAAAAATATAAGGGAATAAATAAATCCAGAAAGTCACAAAAAAAATATTGTGTGTAGATGTTGACTTTCATCTAGTAGGAAAATGTTTGTTTCGTTCGTGATGAACAACTGTCTTTTATCGAGTTGGAAAACATTTTTTAGGTTCCCCGACATAGCTCAGGGTGCTATGAGACAGTGTGTACAATATTTTGGTTCGATGAGGTCCCTCTATTAGAATAGTTTTTCGTTGCTATTCCATTTTAAATTGTAATTATTGCAGCAAACTATTAACTGTTACTAAGCCCAGAGATTGAAAATAAATCTTTTTACTCCTAGTCAGTAAAAGTAAGGAAATGATTTTTATATTTAGAATCAAAAAATATAAGTCATATCATGACTTTTTTTTTTGCAAAAAAAACAACTCATTTTTAGGTTGCAGAAAATTAAAGTCATGATTTAATTTTTATATTTGAATGAAAAAATAAAATAAAATGCTAAATTATGATTTGAGTATGGATATTAAAGTTTTCAATGATTTTTCGATATTAAGGCCCATTATTGGGTTATTGACCCTATCCATTTTAAAATCGCGCAATTACGTATCGATTTATTTTAACATTTCGGATATCCTCTGTATTGAAGTCCATTATTGGGTTATCGAAGATGCTTATTATGAAAATATTATCGGTTTTTAAATCACGCGTTCTGATATCGATTTATTTTAGAATTTCGGATATCCTCGACTGTGAGATCCATTATTTGGTTATCAAAGGTGCTTATTATGAAAATACTATCAATTCCGAATTTACTATTTGCTATTACTATTTCTTCCCGAATTTACTATCGGATTTTTTATCGCTCATGTGCATTTACATTTTTCGTTACTTTTGAAGTTGTCTATGACATAGGGATCGTTTATTAGGTTTTCGAGCGTTATGATTCCATTTTTTTAATTGGATTTTTGATCGAGCATGCGAATTTCGAATTATCATTACAGTTGACACTTTTTCGGTACAGGTCTCGTTGGTCAGGCTTTCAAAGATGCTTTTTTTTTAATTTACTCTCGGATTTTCGATCGAGCGTGGGCATTTCATTTTATATAGGGATTGTTTATTAGGTTTTCGAGCGTTCTTATTCAGCTTTTTGAATTGGATTTTCATCGAGCATTCGCATTTCAAATTACCATTACAGTTGACTATTTTTGGAGTAAGAATCCTTTATTAGGTTTTCAAGGACAATATACGCAAAAAAAAAAAAAAAAATTCAAATGTAATGGGAATTAACAATTCGGATTCTCGATAAAAAAATCAAATTAAAAAATGGAATGTGAACCTTCGAAAATCCGATAGTAAATTCGAAAATATAGTATTTAAAAAGTCAATAAGAGATACCTTTACCAAAAACTATCGACAGAAATAGTGATTCGATATGCGCATGCTCGATAAAAGATGCACTTCAAAAACGGAATTAGAATCCTCGAAAACCTAATATACGATCAGTATATCATAGAAAATAGTAACGGAAAAGCGAAATACGCATGTTTGATCGATAATCCGATTTAAATTCGGATTAGTATGGGAGCCAGTGGCAGATTAAGGTCACCCATCGAACATACACCTGAAAGTAATTTTAAAAAATAGGTGAGTGTCGTCTCAACACAGAACTGCGCGTGTGGCTGTTGTAAAGTTTAGCGAACATTCTGAAAATTTAAATATAAAGTTAGTAAGTTGTCCTAAAAATTTACTTATCGAACATATTCCTAGAACCTATATAACTTTGTTCTTTGTGTTAGGCTGAATTCGAATGTGGAAGTGTAGCTGGTGGTTACTGTAGCGAAGTGTGCGCCTGACGTGCGTGAAGTGAAAAATCCCCGAAATTTAGGAACTTTTTCGGTTTTTGTCTTATAACGTCTGAAGGTTCATAGTACAGAAAATTTTATTCTTACATAAATTAAAGGACATTAAATTAAGCGTCGTATGCTCTTCTTAAATAATAAATTTGGTTCAACAGCGTTCACCATTTTTACTGAGAAATATGTTTTACACGTCCGTAACTCATAAGCAGTTATTTCAAATAAAATATGACCAATAACTAAAGTTGTAGAGCATTAAATTTTGCATTCATTATAGCATGCCTATTTTTTTTTTTAATTTGATCATCCCGATTCATAGGTACACGCAAAAAACTATAAACAGTCGTAGCGCTGATTTTCCGTATGACCTTTAAATCACTATCGTCGCATCAGTTGAAAGCGTGTAGGAAGAAGATATCGTTTTTTGCTTCTTCATACGTGAGGAAGAAACTACAAAATAGTGACATATCGGAAAATCAGCGCTAAGACTGCTTATAGTTTTTTGCGTGTATCTATGCATAGGAATGAGAAATTAGAAACATTAAAATTAAATTTTAAATATTTTAATTTCTCCAACTGTATTGTGAAATATTGCAACTTTCCCCAATTATTTTGAATTTGAACTTTTTAACTATTGCGAATGTTGACACTTGACTAAAATAATTTTTTTCTATTCAAACACAATATTGTATCGATAAAATTCCAATTTCTTACACAAAATATATGAACAAATCCATACAATAGAACACCTTAGATCCAACATAAAATGCACCTGAGGATGGCGTGTACAGCCGAAACTTTGTAAAATAATGTTGGTGAAGTAAAATGCAGCCCATTATTCTTAACCGAATTAAACATTTTGTTCACCTAAATCTTATAATAATATAATGTTAGCAGTAAGTTATTTTAAGTGAATGCTGGTCGAAGGTAAAATTGTAATTAGCAAACATACAAAATATTTATATTCATAATTAATTAATTTAATTCAAAATATTTACATTTATATTCATATGATTAGTATACAGTTTCTGATGGTTGAACCGCCATCTCTCGATAATCTTTTCCTCACTGAACTTTTACGGTTTCGTCGAGTTTTGCCGCTTTTTTTACAATTGTATCTGGGGTTTCATAGCGTTATTGTTTTCTCTCTGTAATAATTTTTAAAAAATTGACCTAATTTATTTAATTTTATAGCAATTTTTGTGTTAATATTATTTCCTCTCCATTTTTTTACTTAATTGTTTTTTGTTTTTTTAAATTTAATAAAAAATCGAAATTTACTGATGCAAGTGAGGTCTATAATTAAGTAAATTTCCTAAATGATTTAGGAAGGAAGATGAGAATGCGATAAAATTATTTTCCTACTGTTTGCGGTATGTAAATCGTCTTTATAGTTTCATATACTTTATCATTCTTAATTTTATACATATTGAAAAATTATACATTATAAATTATACATATTTCGAGCTGCGTATGTCCACAACAAACGCACAATCAGTTAAGGAACTTTACCGCATTTTAAATTATTACTACATCAATTACATCACAGCTGTCGAATTCCGCTTGCTGCGCTCGCTCGAGATATAAACAAACCCCAATGGGTCCTTTTCAGGTGAGGTCGGTTTTTATAGTAATTTAAATGCAGTTATTTATGTAATGGAAACAAACATTTTTCAAAATCTTCGCAAATTTATTGGATAACGGGCTAATTTTCACACTCACGGTCGGTTGATTTGTGTTGTTATAGAATTTTTTTTCTATACTTCAGCATGGTTATATTTATAGTGAGTTATTTTTTAATATTCTGTTAGGATTTGTGAATATAATTTCATTATCTTTCATTTTAATCTTCTTATTTTTTTAGTATTAAAGTTTGATAATTTATCAATCAAGGTAAAAACCCTGAAATGATATACCATATTCCTCTCAACTAAAATCCATATATGTGCATGCCTCAACAAATATTCAAACCAACGGATCTTCATCAGTTAAGGTCAGGGCCTTACTGTAATTTAAATTATTACTACTTTAATCAGATCACTGTGCTTTCAACAAATATTACACCACACGAAACCAATTACTTTGATTAGATAGTTGATAACGATTTTTGACTAAAATACTAACAGAGAGAGCCTCGTCCAATCGGTCCTTTAGTTAACTTTCCTGTAGTTTTCTTTTGTTAATTACTTTCAGTCTGTATGTTTTCAATACACTTCCTGGCATGATTTTATATAATAACATCATAATTTACAACCAATATGACCAGTTCCAGAAAATTACCATGATATTTTATGGAGTCCTGTAAATAAACCTTTTGCATTATCACCTCAGTACGCAATGCTTTGATTCTCAATAGACAAATCAATATCAATTAAACCGTGAACAACCAATTTTCTTGTGTGAACTTCTCTTTCTCACATTTTGGTTTTGTTACTAATCAGAAGAGTTGAAATATCATGCCCTTCTTGGCTTTGAAAAGCTGCCATAACCACTTTTTAGAGTTTATGATAACTTGGATCTTCACGAATCTCAATGGATTTATAAATATGCTTAGAAGAAACATCATGTCCGGTAATAGATGTAGAATGTCTATTATCCTTACCTAAAAAGACCATGCATCAGCCGAATCGAATATGATAAACATCAATCAATGCGATCATCATCGATCAATAACCATCAACAATGTAATAACCGAATCGAATGTGATAACCATTTTCTACGTATTTTTCGCCATCAGTCGTCAATCATTTAGAATAGTTTTATTTTCCAATTTGCGATAAAATTTATAGTTTACTCACCAAAACAAAAGTTAAACCAGCAAATCATAAGTTTTTAAGACTCATTTTTTCTCGAATTATGGAATGTCCTTGTAAATTTGGGTATACCTATTTACAGTAAGACTGTGCCGAATGACAATGGGAGAGGTTAAATGTATGGTTAAGACCCAGGCTAATCTGTCCCGGGAGTTTGATTATAAGAAATATGTATTTCAGGGAGATGCCCTTGCCTACATCCTCTTTATTCTTGCTCTAGAGAATGCGGTGAGAGACTCAGGTATTGACACATCTGGGACTGTATTTAATGGGACTGTGCAGATTCTTGGGTATGCTGATGATGTGAACATAGTTGGAAGTTCCTTTAGAGCCGTCTCAGAAGTGTTACTCGCGCTTGAAGGCCCAGCAAGAATACATGGACTTGTGGTCAAAGCAATGAAAGCAAAACCAAATATATAGTAAAGGGTCAGAAAGCAACGAAAAAATAAAACAGTTCGGATAGGTGCATTTTCATTTGAGAAGGCGAATGAGTTCATTTACTTGGGATGTCAGGTAGATGTGGATGGGGAGATGACAGCTAAAATTAAAAGAAGAATCGCTGATTCGGAAAAAAACTTTGCCAACAACAACTTTGCCAGAAGTACCAAACTTTTTCAATATAAAACATTAGTGCGCTTATGGCCAGTCCTAATTTATGGCTCACATAGACCCTGACCAAGAAAACCGAGCAAGACTTATTAGTTCACGAACGAAAAATCCTTCGCACTATCTATGATCCAATCTACGTTGAGGGAGAATGGAGAAGAAGGACCAGTAATGAACTAAGTTTTCTAATGAACGATGCGTATATAAGTAACAGTTATGCGTCTAGAAAAGCTAAGGACATGGAAATCCCCCAAAAAGCTTTAACTGACCGCTTGTACGGAACAAAAAGAGCTGGTTGACCTAAGCTTCGTTGAGAGGACGGTGTGGCAAGCGATGCAAAAATATAATTATTATGAGCGGGAACTGGAAAGTATCAACTCAAGATCGGGACAACGAGCGGAGGCTGATAAAGGAGGCTCTGACTCGGCAACAGGTTGTCGTTCCGCTGTAAGTAAGATGCGCAATAAACATTACAAAGGTTTCCACTTTAATTCTGTTGTTGTTTTGTTTGTTTGAGAGGTCCTTGGTAGTTAAATAATAAAGTCCAGAAGTGGTATTGATTGGCTTTATTGACTTACAATCAAAAGGTACCTTTTGAATCACTTGAAAAACACTTGCTTTGATGCACTAAACAGTTGCAAAACAAACGACGGACTGCTGCACAAAACCTTCTCAAAGTGTCAATACAAATCGAAGCACATTCGATACATTAACCTATCGATGATCACTTGTCGCTTGCCAACTCAGCAATACAAAATTTCAGTAGGTGCCAACTTTGACTCTATATAAAACAAAATAGAACGTGAAGTTAGGATAGGATCAAAGTTGGGGTAGGTTAGGTTGGGTTGCTGTCAATTGAACAATTTCAACAAATTCGTTTTAGATTTTTTTAACTGCTCAATTAACAAGTTAAAGTGTTTAAAGATTTGGAACTTTTTATGAAGTCTAAAGATTTTCTTTTCCTTTCTTGTCAGAGTGACTGTTACAGTTGTTCTAAGAGTGACATTAACTGGCGTATCCTCACTCCTCTTTTTTTTTCGTATTGTAGCCACTGCTATGCTTTTGGTTTCTTCTCATTTTCCTTGCCTCATTGTGAAACTGTATAGTTTCGTAATAGAACATTGTATTTATGTTATTTACTTCATTTCATAAGACAAAAATAGACCACAAATAATAGAGAACACTAGCTGTTTATAATAATAGAGAACACTAGCTGTTTATATAAACGTATAATTAAAAACAAGGGTTAATTTAAACAATTTTAGGATTAATTTAATTATTTATATAACTAATGCATTATCTCACATTAAATCATGACTTACCAGTTTAGTTAGTTATACTAATTGATTTAGAACAATAGTATGTCCTCAGGGGGATGAAGTTGATCGCCTGCTCGTGGTGCACACCCGCATAATCCAAACGATCAACACAAGGTTCGCCTTTAACTCGCTGACCATATCAAGATGACTTCAAAGAACCTTATACAAACCAGCTCTTCTAAAAGCTAGCCTTCGTATCCTTTATTGGAATGCAGGAGGCCTTAACAACACTAAATTGTTAGAATTCAAACGAAACGTCTACCATCTGGACGAAGATTTATTTTTTATTGTCGAAGCAGGGGCTACAACAGAAACTGATGAGTTTTATCAGATGAACGGCTATGCCATCACAACTATGAAAAGATCCCGACAGATCGCTTCAGGAATATTCATTGGGGTTAAGAAAAATGTAACGACGAAGCTTGAAGTTATACATGAAATGGAAGATAATGACAAACGTGAAGCAATTAGGGTCGAAGTCTGAAAAAATAGAAAGCATTTCAGCACAATTGGCCTGTACAATCCCCCAGGTTACGTTCCTTCTTATGAAGCAGTTGAAACATCAATCCACGCTAACAGCATTTTCGTCGGAGATTTCAACAGTCCTTCACCAAGATGGGGCTATCCAAGAATTACCGAACCGGGAAAAGCACTAGAAGAAATGGTTGACAACAATCGATTAGTAGTTTTAGATACACCCCCTACGTTTTTGTAATTTTCGGGTCAATAATCGAGGCCAGATCTGGTTATCACACACCCTCATATCTCTGGCAAAACAAAAGTCAAACTGCTGGATGACGCCGGCGGATGTGGACATAGAGCTATCCTCGTCACATCGCATACAGAAAAGATATCTAACAACAATTGCCCGGCTCCGCGCTGGAATTTCAAGAAGGCTGATTGGGTAAAATTCTGAACATGCACAGATGCATCTCTCTCTAAGACACAATTATTTAAATCTCCTTAAAAAAAAACTATTAACGCAATTAATAAAGCCTTACTGGACTGTGCACAACAGTGCATATCTCGGGAAAGATGGAAAACTTCAAACCGTTTTGGAACTCAACTTTGTCAAACCTATAAGAAAGACGAAACAGAAGACGTTGCTCAGCCGAAAAAACCAAAGCTGTACTATTCCTAAGCTGGAGAGTGCTCATGTACAGACTAAAGAAAGGAAATCGGTAGGGATTGGCGGTATCTTTCTCGAGATGATAACCTGCATTGGTGATGACGCTAAGAAAACAGTTTTGAATGCCATAAATTTGAGTTTGATGAAACACGTGCCACAGCAATGAAGAAAGGCCGAAATCGTGCCCATACTGAATAAGGGCCAAGAAGCCAATAAAGCAGAAAGTTTTCGGCCATTTTCGCTGACGAGTGCTTTCTGTAAAGTGGCGGAAAAGATGATTGTAAACCGCCTAAACCAGCTAGTCGAAGCACGAAAACTCATTGACGATGCTCAAGCAGGATTTCGCAGACACCGCAGCACAATCGACAACGTAACCAATTTTACGCAACATTTTAAAGACGGATTCCACAGAAAAATGTGAACATTGGCAGTGCTGGTGGACCTCAAGGCCGCTTATGACACTGTCTGGCGCCCCATGCTCATGCATAAACTTGCCTAGTGGGGAAAGTCTGGAAACCTATTCAGATGGATTAAGTCGGTCCTGTCCCAAAGATATATCCGAGTACGGTTCTCCAACTGCCCATCAAGATTTTGCATTCAACAGCAGGGACTAGCCCAAGGAGCCGTTTTGAGCTGTTCACTATTTAATATCATGATAAATGATATTCTGGATGCAGTAAGAAGCGTGCCTGGCGTCCAAGCACTCCTCTATGCTAACGACCAACTGATTTGGGGAACCAGTGGATCCATTCCCTCACTTGAACTATGTTTAAATGAAGCTCTGGTAAAACTAGAAATATGGGCGAGCCAAACGCAATGGCGGTAAATACTTCAAAAACCACTTTTCAGATCTTCTCTTTGTCTACAAAAATTCCACAGATCTAACTACAGTAAAAGGGTTTGGCGTTGAAGTAAAGAAATATTTGCAACTATCTAGGGGTTCAACTAGATAGACGTTTAATGTGGAAGCCTCATGTAGACCACTGTGCGAAAAAAGCAGGGAAAAGGACCCGGTTATTAAGAAGACTAACAGCCACAAAGAGGGGTGCAAATCAGGACGTTCTGAAGACAGTCTATAAGTCTTATATAAGATCTGTGCTAGAATACGGGAGCGAAGTAACTGTTACTGCTAGCGTAAGCACAATAAGCATGCCCGACCTCTGAATTGAAGCAGCTAGCTCTACAAACCATTCATGAAGAATACCCAGAAGAAGAGTGGATTCACGTTTACACCGACAGATCTTCAATCCCAAACGGCGGAGAAACTGGAGCTGGATACTACTGCCGTCTGTTTCAAGGACAGTTAGCTGTAGGCTTTCCCCTTAGTAACTATGATGGAGAAGTTGAAGCAGTGCATGCCGCCGCAGCCGAACTTAAAAGGATTGCTTCTCCTTCAAAAGCAGTGTTTTTGGTCGACTCGCAAGCCGCTATATACAACCTGTTGCACAACACCCAAAAACTTCCAGAGAAAGGTTGAGTGCAGAAGAATATTGGAAACTCTGGGAAATCGTTGATGGACACTAATGTTCCAATGGATATCCAGCCATGTCAATATACATGGAAATTAGGAAGCCGACCAACTAACCAAGTTAGGAACGACTCTACCTCAACCTAGTTGCTCCATGTATCTGTAAACATCCAAGACACTAATTAGCGCAGCAGTCAGCAGATGGAACGAACAGCGCCTCTTCGAAGCGGCTGCTTGTAAAAAATGGGAGACTTTGGTCACTGAGGGTCCCATCAACACCAGCCTCCCACAATCAATCAGCTTAGCCGCCTTCCGTCTGAAAACTGAGCATGACTGCCTGGCTAGCCACCTCCACCGTATCAAAGTTTTGACATCCTTACTACATGTGTATATCCTCCGAGTGTTTATGTGGTTGTGGTACAATGGATGCTGAACATCTGAAAGACTGCTTAGGCTTGGACCACACCCCAGGAAATGAGAGCCCGGAGTTTGAAGAAGCACGTCTTTATTGGTCAGCGCGTCGCCTAATGGTTCAACTGCCAAGGGCGGGCGTTGGCTAGCAGCAGCAGCAGTATGTCCTCAAGATGGAGTAAGGGATTATACAATTTTATGATGTATAAAAAATAAAATATTTGAAAGGATATCTTCTTTTCACTATTACCTACGCTTTGAATAAATAATCTTTCAGAGATTAGAATATAGACATATTATTTTAAATGTATTAATTAATTTTCCAATATAAAGGAAACGTCTTTTAATTTTTTTTTTCATTGACATTTAACGTCCTTTCCAACTCCTATTAAGAAAATAACTTAACATAATTATTTTTTTTGCTGGCTTCAAATTCACTATTACTTTCCTGAAAAAAAAACCAAACACTTTTTGTTTTGTTGTAAATTTTGAGTTTTTCATCCAACAATACAGAATAGTTTTGGACCAATGATATTAGTTGGTCCTCACAGATATCCGTTTTTATATCAACAAGTACAATGGATAAAAACAATTTTATCCACAATCTTAAATAAATTACCCGGCTGCCGACCGATTCAGTGGGTGCTCTTGGTGACTACTCGGTTACAATAAACAGCTTAACCGGCTACCTGGCAGCCGAGTACGTGTGCAAGCTCCCTATGTTCCTATAACAACCACCTGGTGACCGACTGCTGGGTACTCGGCGCAGGCTACCAATCGATGGTATCATACTATACGTTGGTATCATAATACAGAACGCCCGGCAACCAGGTACGTGTGCAAGCTCTCTCAATGTCCTTATACACCAATTATCGGGTACTCAGCAACCGGGTATGTTTCCAATGAGCCTTAAGGTTCTCTTTGAACCCTTACCTGTCGTCCCTTTTTATTCTTTTGTTCCCTTGATTCTGATTCAAATTTCTGAGTATCGGTACCTACAGTTTGAAAAACACGTTATTCACAAAGCATTATTAAGTTTGAATTTATATTGATTAAAAAAGTTTTTCAATTCAATGTGAATCTTGTATGACCACCAACTACGTTATTAATTGAAAAAAAATGTTTTCAGAAGTTTCGATTTCTTCGTATTTCAATTAAAGTAGCTGAAACTCAAACAAAAATAAGATTATTATGAATCAAATCCAGTTCTATCTTCGATGAATCATCAGAATCTTTTTGATACAAAATAAATATAATGTAATATTTGATGTAGATATGTTAATCAAATGATAATCAGCTCTCAAAGGTTGTTGGCACAATTGTTTTGATCCCTCAGAAACAAAAGAATAAAAAGAATTAGTAAACTTATAACATCATGCAAATATTATGATTCTAATACATATATTACCTTATTCTAACTGTGGGTACTTGAAGGTGGGATAACTATTAACAAACCTGAGATTATGTTTCCTATTTAGGATCCTTCTGATGATTTGGAGGTGAGAGACCTCCTCGCGATTCGTAATAAACAAATAAAAAACATAATAAATACATAACTAATAATAATAAGTGGTGAGTAGAGGAGGGACATGGGAAAGTCGAGGCTGAGGGGGGAGGGGGATTATGAGGAATGGAATCGGTGGAGGGGAATGCTATTTTAGCGGATGATATTGATAGAGTTAATAGTCATCTGGAAGGAAGGGGAGATGGATCGGAAAATAGGTTTGAATGATGCAGGGAGGTTGTCAAAGAATTTAACGTGTCTTCTTGTGATATGCTGTTGTATTGTGTCTAGTTCTGGAATGTTTGAAGGGGCTTCAAGGCTGTGGGGTAGAGGTAGTGAAGGAGGGGAGCACTGTGTAGTAATGTGGGTCTGAGGATTGCTTTGCAGATGAGGATTTTGAGACTGAATGGCAGCCCTGGTGAATAGAGTAAGTGTTGGAGTTGGTGTGATCTGGCTCTAGCTATATGTGTTCTGTGTTCTATATGAGCTATGAATGAGAGATGTGTTTCGAGTTTCATACCATATATTTCATACCATGTATGTGAGGTGTTTTTTGTTCTGTATTGTTTTTCAGTTTATTTTTGGTTGTTCAGTGAGTGTTTTCTTGTAGGAGAATATGATGGCGTCAGTTTTTTGCGTGTTGATGTGTGTTTATGTGTTGTAGTTGTGCTGTAATCAGTTGGTCTGTTGTTTGGGCCTTGCGCAAAGCGTGATCTGCATTCATGCTTGCTGTGTATATAGCAATATCATCAGTATATGCAGCGATTTGAACATTGTCAATCTTTTGCCCTACTATATGGGCTATGTATATATTGAATAAGGCAGGCGTGTTGACACAAGCACATGCCCGAACGCACTTACGTACGCAAGCAAACAAACACCCTCCCACGCTCAAATACACACACACAGACACGTGCGCAACAATTTGTTAAATTTGCAAAAAAAAATTTAAACATATCATTATTTTTTCAGACGGAATACAAATCTTTCAAAGATGGAATGGAAATATCAAAAGGGAAATACAACATATGTGGTTTAACCTTATTTGACACCAAATTTGAATGCCCGTTGACTAAGGTTGGTTTTCATTTTAAGTTTGGATGTTATTTAATATTAGGTATTTAAGTAATTAAATTTTGGATATTTAAATACAGTTCTGCACCTGCGGTTGCTAATCATTGACTAGTATAATATCGTCATTCTAAATTTAGGATTTTTATGAAGATTCCTGTGAACCTGATCTCCTATCTATCTATCAAGACAAGTGGATATCACGCGTGGTGTTACTCAGTGAGTAAAAATATTATAAACAGTGATAATAGAGGTGGTATTATTGAACAGGATTGGAGCACGCAACTCTAGGAGCCATATCAGCTGTTCGGCATCACCTCCTCACCTAACAAAATCAGTCAGTAGTGTGTAGTGGCGGAAGAAGGATCACCTTTGGGGACACCTGTCAGCTTTACCACTTTTTGAGTCATCAGTCTTACCATATTGCACCTCAAACACTATCCGTACTTGTGCATTCGTTAAGTCCGACCGTCCTCCATGCCAGAAAAGGCAGAGAGAGGAACTATGGACTAGGACACCCGAGGCGAGAAGAGGACCATCGAGGCTGTTGAAGAATGGACCACCGTGGATAAAGGAAATGCGGAAGGGAATAATGGAAGGCTTCACACTCATTGCCTCCAGTGAACCATCACAGCGACCACCGCCCATCATAGTTTCACCGCCGATCTCTCAAGCCTCGGTGAAGACCATGCTGCTCGGCAATGGCATCACTAAATTTACTCCACAAACGTCTCAGATAAAGAAACCAGGATCATTCTAGAAACCGAAGCAGATAGCATAAAGGTGCAGATGCTGATGTGTAAGAACGACCAAGTGCAGTATCACACCTTTGCTCCCAGGGGGTACTGGTACTGGTACTGGCAAGGGTGGGGGACAAAATCCGGCAAATGTGCCTAGTGGTCCTTTTTGCCAACCCAGGGGTGGTCACCAATACAGCTTATTAGCCCTCCATGTCGAACCTTTTGGTTTTCCTTATGAATTTCAGAAGGGACGTCCATTCAATGGAGGGAGCCTCTTGTTCTCTGATTTTATCAGATCCTAATAATCTGTATCTTAATGACGCGTATCTATTACATTCAGCAGTGTAGTGTAGAGCAGTCTCAGGAGGGGGAGATGCAGGGTATGGGGCCACAGACTATTGTGCAAGGAGATGATTAAGCCAAGATCACGCTCAACCATGTTTTTCTCCCAATTCCTTAATTAGTACCCTTTATAGAGCCTGTGTTTTTTCATTGTTTTTTTATTATTTTTTCACCATTTGGTAATTTATTTTTCAGGGAAAAATGTACTGCTCCACAAAAAATTGGGTAACAAAAGTGCCCAAAAACCTGTTGCCTTTGGCTGTGGGTAACATTAGAGGTGATGTTACAATTAAAACCAGCGCTGGAGATCTCTGTTACATTGCCAAAGCTAGAATCAGTCGCAAATAAACTTCTATTGGATGGAAGTAATTGAGGCATAAGGAATAAAAAAATATATTTACTTTATAAAAGTATATCAAATGTCAGATAATAATTACACCTTGCAAAAAATAAATTATTTTATTAAGTTTGTTGTTCATTTCTTTGTGATCTTCTTTCAGGTATAACGTCTTGCAGCAATATCATCGCAAATCTCCTAATAGCACTTGAAACCTGCAAATAATTATGAAACCTTAATATAAAATACTATTCAACAAGAATTGATTATTATTTCTTTCATAAAAACATTTCATTTCATGTTGTCGTTGGTCAAAGAAGGGTGGATTTTTACCAATGAGAGATATAAATTATATACTCGTAATGTGTTGTAACTTTAATGTTTCTAATTAATTCACTATTTGAATTGTTTACAAAATTTGTATGTACGAAAAAAATTGAATAGTTATTATCGCTACAGCACATTTTTTATAGAGCAATGAATAAGCAAAATTTGATATAAATACCATTATTATTAAAATGATCTTTGTATAAAATAATATCTTGGGGCTGACATATAAAAGAAATAAAGCACCAATGATTCTAAAATTCAAGGAAAATTCAAAAGACACTAACGCCACCAAGCTCATATATATATATATATATATATATGTAGTGGAAGGGGTGGCCTGGGTGGCTGCTTGGTCTAAGGCGCTTGCAATAGGTAATTAAAGTTAAGCAATGTCGAGCGTGGACTGTGTGACCGCCCACCCTGGGACACGCTGCCTGAGAATCGTCTGGCGGTTATCCACCCCCTCGGGTATGTGAGGCTCGTCAGACTAATAGAAGCAACTCACACAAACCGAGCATAGGAGTGATGGCACTACCCTGTGTAACTTAATCGCGAATCGCGTTGCGGTCTTCCAGGATGTCAAATAGCCGCCCAGAGGTTTGGTAATGCACCTGTTCTCCTTTATGCAGTGTTGTATCGTCATCGTCCTCCTCTCGTTCCAGCATTCCCCTGCAATCCAAAAAAGTGCCCCCGCACCTCCCTCTGGATCTGCCAGTGTACACGAAGCACTTTCCTAAGCTTCTGATTCCAAATCAAAATGACAACTTCTTCGCAAACTTTCCCTTTTTGAAACTTCTAGATCCCTTTTCTCACTAGGTATTCCAGTTTCATCTGATGATATAAATTCACGTTTTATATATGTTTCCTCTACCACATTTTATTTATTGATTTCTCCAACTACCCTGCTTTTCCCCTGGAACATCTTTTAACGATAAAGACTTTATTTTTCCTATATTTCCCCCACAGAACTTTTTATCCACCGTAATGAAATCACATACTAAATCTACTAGACCAGATGGCATTCTCGTTAAATTAATAACACTATGTCTCCCTGAAATCCTTCTGGTTCTTGTGTATCCCTTCAGAATTTAGTATTCCATATCTCTTGGGGGATAAACAAAAAGCCACAGTTCATTCTATAAATAAAAATTCTAATCCTGCTTCTCGCGATGATTCAGCCCATCTCATTGGGAATCTATAGTTCAGTTGGAGGGTCATAAAAAAATCGAGAATTATTCATGATTTTACGAAAAACAGAACTTGGCTTGATTAAGCCGCTTGAAAGTCCTCTTGAAATGGTTTTAAGAGAGCCAAATTCTACTATTTTTTTAAAGACAATTTTGTCTAGTTTACGATGCTGCAATTGGGAATGACCTAACTTAAATTCAGTCTGTGTTTGGATAGCGAACAGTGAACAGTGTTTAGTACGGTGTCAAATACAACAGGATTAGACCCTGCCCCTAGCTATACGGGCAGTGTCCATTGTTGTTAAAATTAGTTTTCTTTTTGTTTTTATTCTTTATTTCTTTATTTTATTATTTTATTCTAAAGCAAGAAAAATGGATTTATGTCCTTCTACTAGTGAAGAACAATGGCAAGTGCAGCGAGAAAAAGACGTAAGGAGAAAAAGGTTATCCATGTTATCAAAATATATTTATGATATTTTAAGTGAAGAAGAGGACGATAATCAAATAGATTGCCCTAAACAAGTCTATATAAAAACGAAAATCCCACCAGTAGTTCTGTATAATAAATTTAAAATTGAAGCCAAACAAAAAAAAAACGCCTGGAGAACGGAAGTGACAAAAAACACCAGCCAAAATTTGAAAATAGAGATCAAGATCATCCACCACTTCCAGCTACGAAGGAAATCAAAGGGTTCTCCGCACCTACAGAAAATGAACAAGAACTAAAAGACGTATTTCAATCATTCAATCTATCCCATATTATAAAGACTATAAAAACAACATTCGGCAAACTAAAAGAGTTTAAACATCCCATAGAAAAAATCAGTATCCTTATTGAAGGGTTTATAAAAATTATTTCGTAAAAATGTCAAATAATAACAAAATTAATACTATGTTTTGGAACTGTAGGTCCATTGTAAGCAAAAAATTACGATTCAATGAATTTTTAAAAACTAATAACGTTCAGATTGCAGGTCTTGCGGAAAAACATGTAAGTGATTCTAATATGTCAACTATTGCTGGATATGTAGTACACAGAGCTGACAGAAATAGGCATGGTGGAGGAGTGGCTTTAATTATTAACAAATCCATCAAATATCGCTGCTTAAAAATACCTAACATGTAAAAATCTAGGCAATAATAGCAGCAGAAATTGAACAGTATAAATATTCAATAACAATAGCTATATATTACAAAGCACCAAACAAAAATTAAATCTCAGAGATTTAGACAAAATTTTTAATTTAGACCTCAGAATAGTTGTCAGGGAGGATCTTAACTCCAAATACTTTGAATGGAATTGTTTTGATAATAATAGAAGTGGACCATTATTGTTAGACTACTGTCTTGAACATAATTTAAAAATAAATGCACCTGAGAAACCAACATATTACCCGGTATATGTACTGTACCAACATATTACCCCGTATACTGTACCAACATATTACAGTTCTAGGAAACCCAGTACAATAGACTTAATTTTATCTAAAAACATAAATATTTCAGGTAAAATTCACAATCCGTTAGCATACCAGATCAAATTCCAGGTACAACACAATAACAGTAATGACAAACGATTTCGTACACAAATAAATTGGAGAAAATACAAGGAACTAATAAATAAAATACTTGAAAACGATCTTCAACAAAAACATATATAGAAAAAGGAGTAAGAAACTTTCAAAACAGTATATTAACATCATTTACCAAATCAGCACTACAAACAGTAAACCACACCAATATTAAAAGCAATAGCATGAACAACAATCCCTATCTTCATTTTCTAATTAAACTAAAAAAATTATTTACTCGCAAGAATCAACAACATCTAAATAAATCATTCAAAAGAATCGAAATTTATTTATCTAAAATAATTAACAAATTAATGTTTATCCAGGCAAATAAACAATGGAACGATAAACTTAGTAAAATCAAAACAAACGATAATTAACTCTGGACGATACATCAGATCTTTAATCAAGGCAAAACAGGCCACCGCTTACTTATTTAAATAAAACTGAAATTTCTCCAACTGGTAAAGCCAAACTGATAGCCGACCACCTAGTAGATGCAAGTAACCAGAACAATAATTTATGAACCAATACGCATACCATATGAATTAACAGAGAATTTAATAGAAAAGTAAAACAGCCTGTAGAAACACCGTAAAATGTCATGTGTAAATATTCAGAAATTTACAACATTTTGAAAAAAATAAATACGAAAAAACTCCTGGCCCCCACTGTATATTACCAATATATTTTTACGAAAACTACCACCAACAGGAATTAGGAGACTGGTATGCTTTATAAATGCGATGTTTATATTAAAACACTTCCCACAGATTTGGAATATGGCCACAATCAAAGTAATTCCAAAACCAAACAAAGATAAAAAAAATGTAGAAAACTATAGACCAGTTAGTTTACTATTTCTATTATAGGTAAAAAAGCAGAAAAAATAATTTTCCAAAGAATAAATGCAGTTATTGCAGATAAAAAGGTATTTATAGATGAACAATTTGGATTTAGGCATCAGCATTCTGCTATAGCTCAATTAGGTAGGCTGACTGATCATATCACGGAAGGATTTAATCACAAACTGCATACAGGGTTGGAATTACTGGATGTTAAAGAGCATTCGACAGTATCTGGCATGATGGCTTCATATATAAATTGAAAGTTAACAATTTTCCACTATATATAATAGCCCTAATAATTTTTTTTTTATCTAACCGCATGATACAAGTAGTTATCGACGGCCACTATTCTTCAATACTTACAGCCCGACTCCCAAAGGGCGGGGGGGTTCTATCGCCAACGCTCTACACTATCTATATTAATGGCATAACTAACAACTTTAAGGTACAAAAATCCCTATTTGCAGATGATAATGCGTTTTATACTTCAAGCTACAGACCGGACATAATCACTAATAGACTGACCATAGCATTAAAAAAATTAGAGAGATTTTATAACAAATCGAAAATTAAAATAAATCAGGATAAAACCTAAGCTGCACTATTAACAAAGATATGACCACATGTTATCTCCCCACTGACAGTAAACAACACGCCTGTACCTTGGTCAACTCAGATTAAGTACCTAGGACTTAACAATAATAAAAGACTAACTTTTACTTACCACACTTATTATGTGTATAATAAAGCCAACAGAGCTCTGTGTACTATAGCATTTCCAAAGTCAATTGTAACCTTTTCCAAATCAATTGTCACCTTCTCCGTTTCAAATGTAACCTTTTCCATTTCAAATCAATTGCCACCTTTTCCAATTCAATTATAACTTTTTCCATTTCAATTGTAACCCAACCGGACATGAATTAATTAAATATTATTTATTTTATTATTGAAAAATAATTATTTTAATTACAATAATGACTTATGACATAATTTCGTCTTATTCTTCCGACATTTTTTCGTTTATTGATAATTGATATGAAGTGCTAATTTTAAGTAGTTTAAATTTTTGAAATAAAATTGTCTATTTATTTTTAAATATTTATTATTTTTTATTTATTTGGTGGGTTGGAAAGAGGGGGTGGATCTCAGCGATTTTATGATCGTTCCTTAAGTTTACGAAGTTGCTAATGTCAAATTTACTACCGGAATTTTATTCGGCCACGACCGTTTCTACTTAATTATTAGTTATAAAAAATTCTTCGGTATAGGTATCATTTACTAGGTTTTGAAGGTCACTATTTTCGAATTCACTACCGGATTTCCAATAGCGCATACGCATTTCGATTTTCCGTTGCCATTGAAGTTTTCTATGATAAAGGGATCGTTTATTAGGTTTCCGAGGATTCTGATCCCATTTTTTTAATTGGATTTTGGATCGCACATGTGAGTTTTGCATTTCCGTTCCTCTTGGAGTTTTCTAAGATATATGGATTGTTTATTAGGTTTTCAAGGGTTTCTTGAATTGGATTTAAATCGCGTATGCGCATTTCGTATTTCCGTTACTGTTGAAGTTTTCTATGATACAGGGATCGTTTATTAGGTTTTCGAAGGTTCTAATTCCATTTTTTGAATTGAAATTCTTATCGATTATGCGCATTTCGAATTACTATTACAGTTGGCGTTTCTTTTGTACAGGTATCGTTTATTAAGTTTTCAATCACTATATTTTCGAATTTACTATCGGATTTTTGATCGCGCATGCGCATTTCCATTTACTGTTCTTTTCTTCGTAAATAAGTGCCGTTTATTAAATTTTCAAAGGTTCTGACTCAGTTTTGCGAATTGGGTATTTCATCGAACATGCTAATTTCGAGTAACCATTACAGTTTAGCTTTTTTCGGTGAAGTTATGGTTTATTAGGTTTTATAGGGTAATATACTCAAAAAAATGCCAAATATAATTGTAATTTGAAATGCGCATGCTCGATAAAAAATAAAGTTTGAAAAATGCGATCAGAACCCGCGAAAACCTAATTAATAATTTGTATAACAAAGAAAACTTTTACAATATCAGTTAATCGAAAATCGACGGCGCAATCACAATTCCAATTCAAAAAAAATGGAATCAGAACCCTCGAAAGCCTAATAAACGATACCTATACTGTAGAACTTTGAAAACTAATAATTAAGTAGAAATCCTCGTGTCAGAACAAAATTTCGGTAGTAAATTTGACATTAGCAACTTCGAAAACCTAATGAACGAACACCAAATCGATGAAATCCACCCTCCCCATCACCAAATAACTAAAAAATAATAAATATTTAAAAATAAATAAACAATTTTATTTCAAAAATTTAAACTACTTAAAATTAGCACTTCATATCAATTATCTAATAAACGAAAAAATGTCGGAAGAATAAGACGAAATTATGTCATAAGTCATTATTGTAATTAAAATAATTATTTTTCAATAATAAAATAAATAATATTGAATTAATTCATGTCCGATAGGGTTACAATTGAAATGGAAAAAGTTACAATTGAAATGGAAAAGGTTAAATTTTTTTTTTTTTTTTATTTTTTTTTATTTTTTTTATTAATGAAATTTACAACTGTATTACATAATACAACAAGTAAATGTGAGGTTAGAGTACAAGACATGAGAATTACTTGTGAAGGAACCACCCATTGGTAGCACTTCAATGTCTATTTTAAGTTAGAAGGTCCCGTGGCCATCTTCTTTTCAGACGCCTCAGAGGATTATCAGGAATACATGGGGATGAAAGGCTACGAACAAGAGGATTGGTATGGGCAATGAGTTTGGAATTAAAGGAGGTATATCTATTTCGGGCTAAATCTGCAACAAATGGGATATTGAGGTCTTTGTGTATAATTTTATTTGTGACAAAGTAAGGAGCATTAAGGATTTTTCGAAGGATTTTGGATTGCAAGGATTGGATGCGGGAGGAATTTGATGGTTTAGTGGTGCCCCAAAGCTCTATCCCGTATGTCCAAATAGGCCTGATAATAGTGATGTAAATGAGCTTTTTGTAGAATATCGGTAATTTGGATCGTTTGTCAAGTAAGTGTTGTAGCAGTCGAAATCTACGAGCAGTTTCTTGTCGTTTCAGTCTTGTGTGAGGGTTCCATGTAAGGCGTTTATCAAGATGGAGTCCTAGATACCGGATCTGTTCGACAGGGATAAATGGTATATTATTAAAGGATACAGTAGGACAGGATGTAGTGGGTTTACGACGTAGGGTAAAGGTGATTTGATGGGATTTGTTGGGATTTATTTTAATTCTCCAGTTTTGACACCATTCTTCAATGGCTGTGATGTGTGACTGCAGGGTTTGAGATGCGATAAATGGGTCATTGTTCACTGATAACACACATGTGTCATCAGCGTAAGTAGTGAGGATGGTGCTAGGATGGGTTGGGATATCAGCTGTATACACCGTGTAAAGGATGGGGCCAAGGATACTACCTTGAGGTACACCGGCGGACTGAGAGAATAGTGATGAGTAGGCAAGATTATGATTTACTTTGAAGGTTCTATCGGTGAGGTAGGAACGGATTAATAGGAAATATGTTGGGGAAAGGAATTGACGGAGTTTGTAAAGCAGTCCCGGGTGCCAGACTCGGTCAAAAGCTTGTTCTACATCAAGAAAGGCTCCCGTGCAGTACATTCCGCGCTCCAATGTGGAGGATATCACATCCACCACACGATGACACTGCTGAATAGTAGAATGGGATGTTCGAAATCCAAACTGGTGGTCAGGAATCACTTGATTTAAATCTAGGATTGGGTACAGCCGTTTTAATATGAGTTTTTCTAGGATTTTGCCCATAGTGGGCAAGAGGGAAATAGGACGATAAGAGGATGGACATTCAGGTGGTTTTTTTGGTTTCGGTATCATTTTTATAATAGACAGTTTCCAAGGGTCAGGGAAATAGGTGGATCTGAGTGAAGCATTGTATATATAGGTTAGGAATAGGACAGCTTTTCGAGGGAGCTGTTTTAGGATATATGGTGTGATGAGATCATTGCCAGGAGCTTTTTTGGAAGGCAATTTCTGAATGATGTTAATTATTTCGGAAGGATGAAACGCTTTAGGAGGAAGGGACATCTGAAGTGGAACAGTTAGTTCTGCCTCAACATGTTCAAGAGGGGTTGGGTTAAGGATTTCAGGATGAGGATTAAAAGTTTTGAATAGGTGTTCACCGAATATTTGGGATTTTTCCTCATCTGATCTTGACCAGGTCAGAGATTCAGTGAGGAGCGGATGGTTAAATGTTTTGAATTTTAGTAGCTTTGCTGTAGTTTTCCATAATGATTTATCGTTAGTAGTTAGGCTCTCTGAAAAGTTCTGGAAATTTTTAATTTTGAATTTTCTGATTTCTATTTTTAATTTGTTGGTCAGTTTTGTATAATGAGTTTTGTCTGATGGGTATCTTGTTCTAGGCCACCTCGCTCTTGCTCGGCGCTTTTCAGTTAATAAAATGCGGAGATGATGTGGTAAATTGGTTTCTCGGGTATTTCTAATTTTGTGGCGTGTTGTGTTGTCGTAAATAGTGGTTCCTATTGCTCTTGTGAATTCCTCAATAGCGTAATCGATCTGTGGTTTAGTTTTTAACGGAATTTTTAAGTCTAGTTTGTTTTCTAGATCGTACCGAAAATTGTCCCAGTTTACGTGTCCTGTAATCAGTGAAGGAGGAGAGGGTTTAGGAACAGGGTTTGAATGCAAGAGAAGCAGAACCGGACTGTGATCTGAGGATAGGTCATCTATGGATTTTATTGTGGATTGGAAGGAGGGTATCTGGGAAGTAACGAATATATCTAGGATGTCAGGGCGTTTTTTAAGAGATGTAGGCCAATAAGTAGGGTTCATGGGAGAGAGGATGGAATAACTATTGGAGGTCCTGATACAAGAAAGAATCCTGCCTCGAGTATTGGAAGTTCGACATCCCCACCGTTGGTCTTTGGCGTTGTAATCCCCTCCAGCAACGAAGCGCGGACCAAGGGATCGGAATAAGGCGTCAAGGTGGTTATAGGAAAGGGAATTACCAGGAGGACAGTATACAGCTGAGAATGTAATGTTCAATGGGTGGGAGGATAAGGTTATAGATGTTGATTGAATGATGTCGGTTGGAGTGGAAGGAATTAGGGAGTGAGGTAGGGATTTGTGTATAAGGATGCAAGAGCCTGCGTGGGATGTGTTGTCTGGGTGATCTGATCTGTATGTAATGTAGTCACGTATGTAAAAGAAAGAACGCGTCGTGAAATGGGTTTCTGTAACTAGAGCAATGTCAATGAAATTTTCGTGGAGAAATATATCAAGTTCGTCTCTGTGATTCTGTAGGCCATTTGCATTCCACAAAAGGATAGTTAGGGTATTTTTGTTCATCGTGAGATATTGAGCGGGATTTCAGTTAGGACTCTGGTAAGTATTGTGATAAGAGGTCTTATTGTATCTTGAAGATCACGAAGGAATGATGATAGGATTGATGTTATGTCGGAAGGGTTTTGGCTAGGATAGGAGTAGAAGGCAGAGTCGTGAGGTGGAGGATTAATCTGCCTTGGTGGAGGTTGAACCCTCCTTTGGGATCGTTGTATGGGATCCACATTTAATTGAGCTTCTTGTGAAGGATAGGGCGACTGGGATAGATCAGGATGTTTGGGATGGTAGGGTGAAGGTTAAAATTGAATTGGAAAAGGTGACAATTGATTTTGAAAAGGTACAATTGACGTTGAAATGCTATATATATATCCATATTTTAAAAGGAATTCTAAATTAAGTACATCAAATAAGTTATTAGTATATAAAGCCTGTCTATGACCAATTTTAATTCATGCTTGCCCAATATTTAGCAACATGTGCCCAACTATTTATAAAAAAATACAAATTTATCAAAACAAATGCCTAAGAATAACTGGGAATTACCCTTACTATACTAAAATTAAAACTATGCATAAAGAATTGGGAATATCGTTCATTAAAGAATATACGAATATTACCAACTCCTACTACCAAGCTATGTAATACGAGTATTACCAAGCTATGTAAACATTTTTTTGTTTTTAAAACTCCACTTATAAAATATTGGGATCGATACAAAAAATAGTACAAAACGTAATGTACATAAAAGAAACATTTATTATTTTAATACAATGCTTTTTTTTCTTTTTTTAGAAATGAGAAAAATTTTTATTTGTTTTTATTTCTTTCATTTTTTATTAAGAATACTTATTAGTCGTAAGTATAAAGTTGAACAATGTATTTTTAATATAGAGACTGGTCTATTGTGGTACAGTATCAAACTTATGTTCATTATAATTAAATTATTACAAGGAAAAAAAAACTCTAATTTTAATATTTTTTTACATATCGCTTCTTATTCAACAAAAAAATTCCGTAACAATAAAAAAAAACTCAAAATTGAAATTTACTCCTCCATTGCTCGGAATTGGACCATAGCCCAAATAAACTTTTCTGTTGCATTTGAGGTCTACTATCACTTCCTTAAAATTGTAAAATATCTCAACGAAACTAAAGTGGATTTTCACACATACCAACTACGACAGAAGAGATCATTAAGGATAGTGATTAGAAATTTACACCCCACAACACCAGCAGACGCCATGGAGGAGGAGCTGGAGGCTCTAGGGTATAAAATCCGCCAAATAACAAATGTTATAAAAGAAAATAAATAGCAGTCAGGTGTAAAAAATAAAGTTCCTCTACCCCTATTTTTCGTAGACCAAGAACCATCGCCGGGGTGGAAAAAATGTACGATATCAACAAAATATATTATACTAGGGAAAAGGTTGAAAAATCTTATAGCAAGAGGGAAATTGTCCAGTGCCACAACTGCCAGGCATGTGGTCATACTAAAACATACTGTCACCACTTTCCACGATGCCTGAAATGCGGCGAACAGCACAAATCATAAGAGTGCAACAAACTGAAAATAATCCCTGCAGTATGCGCTCTATGTCTGAAGGGACATCCGGCTAACTATAAAGGCTGCCAGATTTATAAGAATCTTAATCTCTTAGTACAATCCTTATCTAGCTCCACCTATTTCTACAATCGTCCTCGAAGGCTGAAACGGCAGTGGCCCCGAGAATTATTGTAAATATGTATATTGGGGTTGTCGCAATGGCCAGATTCTCCACTCAAGTTCTGCAAGTTCTCCATGCGGCTATAGCGCTCTCGCTCAGTCTCAACTGGCTTTCAATTCAAGTGACGCGATTGAGTGAGAAGCGCTGGAATATCCTGGAGTCATGCTTTTCCATCCATAAGCGGGGGAACAAGTCTGGCTCGGGGTGTCCCAGGCCGATTGTAAATAGTGTATATAAGTAATCCTGCACTTAAGATGTTACGTATTTTATTTCATATTTGATTTGATGCTGAGATAGAATTTAATGTTACTCAATAAATAAATAGTTTCTAACTATCACTTCCTTAAGTTTCAGACATCATTTATAATACATCCTGTATACTGGGTGTCACAAATAATCCTTACTCCTCTCCCCTTAAATTCTGGAAGATTTAAAATATCAGAAATTTGAGGGATTCCTATTAAGTGACCTGAAGTTAGTATGAGGAGTAGGAAATACAATTTCAATACGAATTCACAGTTGGCTTCTGACTTTCGTAGAGTGCGGTTGTGCTGTGTGGTGAGATCAACTCTTAAATTTTTAAACACATTTTTTGTTTTGTTTTATTTTATTTAGGTTTTCGATTATAATTAATGAAAACGAGTGGAGAGTTAGGTATTTCACCTCTTATTCCTCACATTGCCAACATCCGTCAGCTAAACTTGATAAAGACCAATTTATAGAAGAATCGAGTTAAAAAAAAATGAATTACGAGGGCTCTCCTCAAAACCTGTCTCCAGTTAAAAAGATGGGGAAATATTACTGCGAAATATCACCGATAAAGGTGAAACCGATCTTGCTACTAATAATCTCCTCCAAAGCAAAACATAGCCCAAGATAGTGATATTAATAAAATCAAACCTGTGACAGCTAAAATACCTCCGATATTTCTACATAATGCAAATAATTGCACCTGATCCGATACAATTAAATACAGTTATAAATAATATACCCACATACTTGTTAATAAACAGAGGAGATGAGGGATTCCAAAAGGTATCTCCATTTTTAATACATAAATTTATTAATAATTTGATTGGAGAGGTAAAGAACATAAAGAAATTACGAGACGGAAATTACTCATCGAAACTATTAATAATAATCAATCAAAAAAACTTTTAGAATGCAAAAAATTTGCTGATCAATTTAATATATCTGTTAAACCGCATTCAACATTAAATTACAGTAAGAGGGTTATTAGATGTTATGACTTACAATATTTAGAAAAAAACGAAATAATAACCGAATTAAATGGTAAAATAAATGATATTCAAAGAATCAAAATCAAAATAAATGGCAACGAAAAATTTACTCATTCATATATTGTGAGCTTTCCGACACCATTCCCACCCGAAACTCTAAGAATTGGTTACCAAAATATTAGAATTAAAAAATACACACCAAATCCTATAAGGTGTTTTAGGTGTCTTAGTTTTTCTCACCATACACTAAAATGCACAAACCCTAAAACTATCTGCTCTCAATGTGGCGAGGAAAAACACACAGATGATAAATGCACTAAAAACCCCAAATGTATTAACTGCAATGGTAAACATAACAATTTGGACCGTTCGTGTCCCATTTTTAAAATGAATAAAGAAATTAAGTGTATCCAGTTTACTAAAAAGTGTCGTATAATGAAGCGAAAATATATAAAATAGAAAACCCTCAAAATTTTAATAGACTATTCTCTGAAACAACTAGATCTCATAAAACTTTAAAAACACAGGAAATAGGTACTCAGACAGATTTATTTTTCCAATTTGAAGCTCCAGCGAATCACCAAATAAAGGTGACCACTAAACATTCCTCTCCCTCTCCTAGCACATCGGCCGTGTTGGTACCTAAACCACAGCGTACGGTCATTACCAGATCGGCAACGGCTACAGCTGTACATCCCCCCCACCACCGTCCCTATCTCCGTCTCTATCTCCGGCCCATCCCCACCGATTGCCCCTCTCCCCGACTCCCCCCCCCTCTCCTTAACCCCTTCCTTACCTCTCATTCTACCAACGGCTCTTCACCTTAACACTACGGCTTCAACCTCGTACTCCGAATCTTTAGATATGGCTCCTTTAGATAAAGGACAATCTGAAGGCGGCGAACTCATCGAGGTAGATCCGTCAGGCACTGAAGACGGATATACCGAAGTTACATATAAAAAGGGAAAAATTAAAAAGGAAAATCTAGTGAATAAAAGTAAAAACGCCGTAACGAAATAAATAATATGAATATCAATTTTTTGCATACGTTTCCGAGTTATTGCTTTCTATATCTAGCTTTATTTTATTATCTCCTCTTTATACTGCATCTATTATCGTTTTTATTACAATCATTATTTTTACACTATTATACTATTAATATATATTTCAGATCACAACTTTGGTCTAACATAAATACTTCCGCTATTAATACAAATGTAATTCATACTGCTTACTCTTACTTTAGAAGAAATGTATATGTATGTGTGTGTGTGTGTGTGTGTGTGTGTGTGTGTGTGTGTGTGTGTGTGTGTGTGTGTGTGTGTATATTTCATTTTTGTTCATAGATAAATTAAATTAAATTAAATTCAGTCAATTCAAATTTTTTTTCACTTTATTTATTTTTCTTTTCTTTAATAATGATTAAATATGTCCTCTCTTCAATGGAATTGTAACGGATTAAAAACACATTTTAATGATCTTAAAATTCTGATAAGAGATACAAACCCGTTCTGCGTTGCCCTTCAGGAAACCAATCTTCTAAATCACGAAAAAAGAGCTTTAAAAAACTTTAATATTTACAGGAAAGATGGCCCTAATACAAACCATGGCTACCATGGTGTTCTTCTTGCCATACACCAATCTATATATTCCGAATTAATCCCAATAAACACTCACCTCCAAGCTATAGCTACTAAAATTCATCTTAATTTCACTTTCTCTGTCTGCAATTTGTACCTACCGCAAGATTGTTCAATAGATACAAAGCATCTCTTAGACATATTCAATCAAATACCACGTCCTGTCCTCTTTGTCGGAGATTTAAATGGCCACAACCCTCTATGGGGCTCTCAAAAACTTAACACGCGTGGTAAGATAATAGAAAATTTTATTGAACTCTCTAATCTACTCCTACTTAATACGTCACAGCCTACTTACCTCAGTTCTAGTTACGGGACATTTTCCGCTCTAGACCTTTCACTTTGCAGCTCCACGCTACAATAATCTATACTGGATGGTTCTTTCCGATCTACACAGTAGCGATCATTTTCCAATTTTAATAAAATTCTTAAATTTAAATTTTACGTGCCGGATGAAACCCAGATGGTTGTTAGCTAAAGCTGATTGGCATCAATTTACGTCCCTGGCTACTCCACCACATAGATCCCCATGCGATTTGAGTATCGAGGAAGGATGCGAAGCCATCACTAACAAAATCATCCAAGCAGCTAAAGCATCCATACCGATGACGTCTGGTATCCCAAAAAGACCATCAGTCCCATGGTTCAATGACAAATGCAAAGAAAGTATTAAAAATCGTCGTAGGGCCTTCAAAAAATTTCAAAAATGCATGACAACCGAAAATTTAATCGAATACAAAAAACATAGAGCAATTTGCAGAAAAATATTTAATCAATGTAAAGCTGAATCCTGGAAAAAATTCGTGAGTGGTATAAACGCTTCTACAAGTTCTGCCATTGTTTGGGACAAAATCCGAAAACTAACTTCCAAACCCTCTCATCCCCGCATTACTATATTAGGCAACGGACAACTGTCTGATGACCCATCAAATGTTTCAAATACCTTTGCTTACTACTTCTCCGAAATATATACCTCTAGACGAAATAGTATCCCAGAAGAAATTGAATTTCAAAATAGAACAGATGATGTTACCCCAGACTATAACCTACAATTTACAATGTGGGAACTCAATAACATACTGGACAGCTTAAAAGGTTCCTACCCGGCCCGGATAACTTACATTATGACATGATAAAAAACCTTTCAAATAGCACTAAAAGATGGTTACTTGAGTATTACAATCACATTTGGCACACCGGCAAATTACCAAATAACTGGCGCGATTCAATAATCATCCCAATTCCAAAAACCGGTAAAGATAAACGAATCCCATCAAGTTACCGCCCAATCTTTCTCACAAGTTGTGTCTGCAAAATAATGGAGCGAATGGTCAATAGAAGGTTAATGTGGATATTGGAAAAGAATAACTTCATACAACAATTTCAATCGGGATTTCGAAAAGGTCGATCGACAATAGACCACTTGGTAACCTTGGAGACGGAAGCCCAATATGCTTTTATTAACGGACAGCAAATGATCGCTGTGTTCTTCGATATGATGAAAGCATTTGACAACATAAATCATGCCATTATATTCCATAAGCTATCATCTTTAGGAATCCGGGAACAAATGTTCTTATTTATCAAACAATTTCTGACAAACCGGCATTTTAGGGAACGAATAGGATGTGAACATTCCCAAGAACAAAGGTATTCAATTCTCTACAGAAAAGACAAAATGTCTCCACTTTAGCCGAAAACGAAACACACCTCACTCACCCGATCTATTTTTAGAAAACTCTCTAATTCCATACACGAACTATCAGAGATTTTTAGGTCTTACATTCGATAGAAGACTAACCTGGGAACATCATATTTCTGTGTTAAAAACGACCGCGACTAAAAAGCTAAACATTATTCGTCTACTTAGCTGTACTTCTTGGGGTGCCGATAGAGTTAGTCTACTTAAACTATACCTGGTATTGATACGTTCCGAAATCGACTACGGTTCTTTCATCTACGGCTCTGCCCGTTCCCATGTGCTAGCCAAGCTGAATACAGTCCATCATGCCGGAATCCGAATCGCGACTGGAGCATTTCGAACTAGTCCCACTCTTAGCCTATGTACTGAATCTGGACTCTCACCTCTTTTTTTTAGAAGATCAAAATTAGCAATAACCTATGCTTCAAAATTATACCCACAAATATATTTTCGATGCTAAGTTTTCTACCTCCTTTCAACAAAAACGAAATTCAAGGCTTCCGTTATCAGATAGAATATCTTCAGCTGTATCTTTCCTTAAAACCATAGCACTTAATAAACTCGAAAATAACAATCCACCTTGGGCCCACCAACGTCCAAAAACAATCCTGGATCTCACCAAGTACTCCAAGAATAATACCGAACCGTCTAAATACAAAGCCAATTTTTCCATCTTCTCAAAAATCTACACCGACGGATCTAAATCAGGCCAATCAACAGCATCATCTTTCGTAACTAAGGATTCAACCCATAAAATTAAATTACACAAATTATGTAACATATACACTCTCGAAATTAATGCAATAACAGCCGCACTCCACTTTTGTACGACTTTGACCCACAATAATAATGACAGACTCACTAAGCTCATTAAAAGGCCTAAATTTTATGTATCCGGAGCACCCAACAATTCCAAATATCCATTCCCACTTAATAACTCTACAAAATTTAGGTATGACTGTAAACTTTATATGGATTCCCAGCCACATAGGAATTATCGGTAACGAACTGGCCGACCGAGCCGCAAAAGAAGCACTCGCGCTACCTGGGCGGGGTAAAGCATTTTTAACGCCCACAGACTTAAGCAAACCCCTCGAAAAGGATATACAAGATAGATGGCAGTCCATCTGGAATGAAAGCCCACCGAGTAAATTAAAAATGATAAAAAAAGAAGTAAAGCCATGGGGTTCATCCAACCGCAAATGTCGTAGGGAAGAGACCGTACTGACTAGATTGAGAATAGGTCATACCAGACTTACTCACTCCTACCTCATCACAAAACAACCACCACCGAAATGCCAGTATTGTAACAACAATATCACAATAGCCCATATCTTTCAGGAATGTCAATATTTCATCTCACAGCTCAATAGTTTTGGTTTAAACCCTGATGTATCAACAACTCTCAGAAATGACCATGCAACAATAGAATCAGTCTTCAAGTTTTTAAAATCACAAAACCTATTATCAGACTTTTGACATAGAATTAGATAGATTGTAGATGGCTAGAATAAAAATCTTAGTTACCAAATTCCTCAGTGTGTGTGTATGTACATATGCTTAAAAAATAAATAAATAAAATAATAAATAAAATAAAAAAAATATGCTAATAAAAATAAGTTATACAAAATATGTATACCTTATATATGTAATATATATAATTTAATAAATGGCGTTGATAACCAAAGCAGTTTTACGCCATAAAACACGAACGAACGACCTAAATTCATTATGTCTGAGTCCATTTACTACAAAACTAGCTAGTAATAACACTAAAATAACTCTATCGTCAATAGAAGATTATAGAAAGATCACCAAATATACGATGATTAAAATCGAATACCATACCTTTTCTTTAGAAAAAAATAAAACTCTAAATGTGGTTTTAAAAAAAGTGCCATACTCTATTACTGAAGATGAGTTGAAGAAAGAATAAAATTCTAAGCAATTTCAAATATTAAATGTTTCTAGAATTTTAAATAAGGAAAAAAAAAACACACCACTCTGTTCAGTCTCGCTAGTTTGTACTTTTGTACTTTTTCATTATGAAACGGAATTGTAACAAGTACAGACTACAAGACTAATATTATAGACGGAATGCTTGAGAGAGAACCTTGTGATGTATAAAAATTCAGTATCTTAAATATTTTAAAAACATTTTGATTAGTTTCTTTTTGTTCTAGTAGTGTGAAATAATTCGTAAGTTGATTGTTATTTCAATCCATTAAAAAAATAGCTTTAAAATTATTAATTTGTTTTGTAATTTATTTATTGTTATAAAAGCAATTAATTATTTTATTTTATTTTGTGGTAGTGTTCTGATGCTGCGGTATTAATGTTTTTACAATTATTATAACAGTGTGTAGTTCTAATTGCAAGATCTTCAGAGGTTTCTCCAATGTACACGACCGCTCATGGAATTATAGACACCTTTAAAAACTCAGTTACACATTGAATAACTATAATTTTCACAATGCATATGAATTACAATGATCACAAAATTGAACGCATTACTTGCTCATTAGACAATATTGTTTTTAAAAAAAAAATAATAATGTCATTTTTACAGCATTTTGTCACAAGGATTATTAGGGCCGAAACAGAGAAATGAAATCGTGATCCTTTTTCGTTCTGAAATGTCTCTATCCTTTGTTTTAGATATTTGTTTAGGTTAAAGAAATTTCTGAGCTCTGAGTTAATTATAAGACCCTTTGCTTCTTGATGATTTTGATTTTACGTTCTGTGCTCAGTGGTTCAGAAACCCCTAATTCGTGGCCAAAAGTCCTATTAATACGTTCTATAGGCTTCAAAACTTATTCAATAGTGATTTAGGTTATAGGCTTATAACAATATTAATTCCTCATAAGATTTTGGTTAGTGGGGGGAAGGGAGATCAGTAATTTTTTTTTTTATTTTTTATGAATAAGTAAACAAGTTAACTATATTTGTAAAATAAACTAAAAACTAGGTTGTGGATATTAAGACGGTACAAAACTTCGTCACTATCTAAGTAAATCGGAATTCCGTAAAAACTGAAATCTGGTTCCTTGCGATGCATTGTTGTTAACAAAATAGGGAGGAAGTTAAAATGATTACACTGTTTCGGAATAAGAATGTAATAATTGAGATTAATCGTTTAACGTGATCGAGATAAATAAATAAAAACAATGGGATTATAGCTATGAAAGTATTACACAATGAAAGACAGTATTTAAGTACAAATTATTACTTGTCAAATGATACTATTACTTCGTTAAAATATGAATACAAATAATTAAATTAAATAAAAATCAATTCACTTATTGCATAAAAATATGAGAAATCAATTATAAAAGATTTTAAAAAGTTGAGGTAGGCAAGTGCGTTATTGGTTTGAGTGCATACTATAGACTATCAATGATTTAATATTAGTCAAATAGTGTTGGATTGGCTTTTTATTCTTTTATTTATTCCTTTTAAAATAGAAATTGGAGTGAGAGTTGAATAGCTTGTTAATCTTGAGGGTTGTTTACTTTATAAACCTTCTAAGAAAGAACATGCTAACTTGTACTATTTCACTTGTAGAAATCACTAATATTCGTCCCTATTATGAAACAAAAAGTATTAGTGCTTGTACTTTGTAGTTTGTACATTTGTATTTGTGAACTAATACTATTAGCTTTATTATGAAATAGGGACCTGGAGTATCATCCTTATGCTGAATATTCGATCTATCGTCGACTTTCCTCTTTTGAATCCCGTCTGATACTTTCCTATTTCTCTTTCTGCAAAAGGAAGTAACTTTGAGCACAATATATTCGAAATGACTTTATATTCACATTGGAGTAGTAGGGTATTGCCCCGATAATTTGAACATTCTAAGATATTTCTTTTCTTGTGAAGGAGACAAATTAATCCCTTCGTCCACTGGTCTGGCATTTGTTCCTCAACCCATGTATCCAATATTATATCATAAATAGCTTTATGGAGTAGCTCACTTCCATGCTTTAAGAGCTCTGCTGGGATCCCATTTTTACCCGGGGCTTTGTTATTCCTGAGTTTCAGGATAGCCTCTATGACGTCTTCGTATTTCGGAGGGTCAATTCCTTCTTCTTCTTCAATACTTGCTGCAAAACTGTCTTGTACAATATCTTCATCTTCTTCATTCAGCATATTGTTAAAGTGTCGGGCCCATCTTGAAAGGATTTCTGTCTTCTCTGTTGTAAGTGATCCGTCCTCTCTTTTACAGGCATTCACCCTGGGTTTGAAAGGTGCCTTACTGCTGTCTAGTTTCTGATAGAAGCTTCTAACCTCATTCAGGTTTCTGTTCTCCTCTATTTCCTCTAGTCGCTTGCGTTCCCATTCTTTCTTCTTCTGACGATGAAGTCTCTTTTCTACCTACTATCGTATATATGTCTCTTTTTCCTATCATTTTCTGATATCAAGGTACGGGCTATAAGTTTATATGTGTTTAGAAGCTAATGTGTAATAATTTTTCTCCAATGAATAAAAAATAATTTGTTCAAAATAAACTCGTTTAATGGTTAAATATGGTGTCAAATGGTTCATATTTTCAATAGATTTTGGCAACTATCATTAAAACTGTTTTTCCTACGAAGGTAATCATTATAAAATACTTTATGATGCATTTAATTAGCTCCAATTTGAGAGGTTATACACATTTGTACGTCTAATAGTTCCCAAGGTAAAGTTTTTCTAAAAATAATGTTGTTTTTTCAAGATGAGTACTCACCATTTTTTTAATTTATTTTGGAAAATATCATGAAAACTGTTCTTTCTACGAAGATAACCATAATGATGAAGATGACCATAATGAATATAAGCCATAACTACTTAATGTTGCATTTAACTAGCTCCAATGACCATAAAAAAAATTAAAATCAATAAATAACCCATGAGAGAGTTCATCAGCTATTTGCAGTTAATTCCTCCTTCCAGTCCTGTATGACTTAATAGGAGTACGAAAGGACGTTAAACACTAATAAAAAAATAAAATAAAAATGTACTGACAGTACAAAGCAACATAGCCTACCAATGGCAGACTTCATTTTTAATTAACTACTATTATTGAAGTATCTTTTAGCAAAATTTCTAGCTTCCTGAAATTGGTGAATTTTGACTCCTAAAATTGCAATGTTTGAATTTGAGCCTGCCAGTAGATAATAAATAAATTTAATAAAAAGTATAATACCTTATAAAAATTATTCTTATAAAATATTTTTTGAATTCTAGGAACAAACCTCTGGGTTGATTTCATCCGATTGCTGAAAGAGACGTTGTAGAATGTTCAACTGTTCCAACGCAGTATCTTTCCTTCCACATGAGCACAAGCTTGATATGTAATTAATTCTTAATTGGATGTGGTCCGGGTCAATTTTCAGTCCTTGTTCGAAGCACTTTAAAGCATTATCGCTATCTCCTAGCTTCTCAAGGGCAACTAAAGTTAACAATGCAAATCATATGAATTATCAGGTGCTCAGGTGCGGACAGGAAGGAGATGTCCCGGGAGGTGGTCTAGAATAAAACAAAATAGTTATATGGTCCGAGTAGCGGTCAAGAATAAAATTAAGAAGTTGTGAAATAGGTACAACTATGTATTTTATTTTATTCTTGACCGCCACCCGGATCATCTCCTTCCTTGTTTTTTTTTTCATATATCCGTGAAATATAAAACATTCAATATTGGGGTTTATAACCTATTACGGTATAAATACATACCGTAATATAAAATACTCTGTATAAGGGAAGAACATTCGATTCATGTTTTTAAAAATAATTTAAAACGTTTCTAGCAAAAACATTAACCAACAATGTTAGTTAGTATATATCCAATTTTAAATAACCTATTGTAATTGTATATCAGCGATAATGAGGTTTGAGTGATAACCCCATTTAGTGAATCTTAGGAACCATGATTTCTGAGGACGCTAATGTGGCCAATTGGAGGTTAGGTCCAATCTTTGGAGAACGACATAACACAGGGCCAACAGAGATTGATTATGAATAATCCATGGATCTTGGCGGATTTTTTACAGTTATTGAATCCGGGTGTTACAATGTACGTCATTGGGAAGGGCACTGCCGAATTAGTCCAAAGAATTGAATTGTGGGTAGCCAACCACTGTACCACGGAAACCAAGTTTCTCAGTGACTTAAGGATGGATTAGACGTACCTTGTGTGTAAATGTCTGTAATAAAAATACCACATCACGGGGCCAAAGATCTTCATGTTATGTAATATAACCTTATGCTGTCGGGTTATTCTATAGACCTTAGAGTCGGGTTATAGGTGAATTAGTCCAAAGAGTCGAATAGTGGGTGGCCAATCACTGCACCATGGAAGCCATGATAGTAGTGACTAGAGACCTAGATACCACCTCCAGTATAAATATCTGTAATAAATATACCACATCACGGGGCCAAAGATCTTCATGTTCTGTAGTATAACCATACAGCATAAGTTTGGCTTTACTCGTTTTGGCATTACAGGATAAATCTAGGTTAGTTTAGGGTTAATCCTGTATTGCTATAATTTTTTTAAAATGCTAAATTTGGGTGTGGGTACATGGAGAAGAGCCGCAGAGGACCGGTCGGAGAGGAGGAGGATTGCTGAGGAGGCCAAGTTTCTCCGTGGACCATAACGCTGGAAAAGTTAGTTAGTTATATATTCATTAATAAGCTTAATATTTAATTAGTTGGTTTATTTGTCTAGATATTACCTCCAATCAGCATTAATGATGGAGCATATTTATTTTCCAATTTAACTGCTGATGATAAGAAGTGGAATGCTGAAGCGTACTGTTTTGCATAAATGTGAACCAAGCCAAGGTTGTATAGTGTTTGCCAATCCAGGGGGTCCAAATAGTTGGCTCTTTTCAAACAGCTAATAGCCTGAAACAAAATAATACAAGCGAATTATATTAATAAAATAATAATTCTCTGATTGATAATTTGAAAAATGATACGGTTACAAAATATTTTGCTGGATTAAGGTCATTTATTTGGTCTTAAAAATCTGAAATCATGATAGAAAAGTGAATGTATTTAAGATGGGGCCATAGAAACCGATATCGTAAGATTTAATTTATTCTCCCCTTCCCCCGCCTCTCCTCAGGCAATCCGAGTGTTGAGCTGCAGTGGAGTGCTGCGCTTATGAATGTGCGTATGACACTTATAAATTTGTTTCCGGAGGGAGAGGGGGGAAGAAGACAAGTAATCACTTAAGTGTCTATAAACGCGCCAAATTGAGCGTAAGTTTTATGGATGAGAATGGGTCTAAAAAACAAAACTTATGAAAATCATATTTTTTCCAAAATTTCGGTGGGAAGGGGACCCCTAATCCCCCTCCCCTGCATACAACAACACTGGATTTCGGTGGAGAAGCAGGCCATTGCCAGAACTCCACTAACATATTTACAAAAGCTCTTGAGGTCACAGCTCTCGCTTCAACCTTCGGGGACATGGGCATACGCAGGGTGAAAATGAGGAGGGCCGTGTTTTTGTTCATGTTTTACTAAAAATTATTAAAACATGAACAAAAATTAAAATACAAGAGAAAAAACATTAGTAAAGTTTAAGAAAAAAAAAGTTAGATTAGAGACTATATTTATTTCTAAGCACATGCTTAATTTATAAATAATATGTACTTATGTATTAGTTTTTAGTTGATCGGAATTAATCTGTAGCAGTCTATTAAACAAATGACAAAAGAATGTTATGACCATTTGCCTAGCTATGATGGTGATCCATCACAACTTGTATTCTTTATTAAAGCCTTTTATTAATTCATGATGCTAATTGCTATGAAGGAATTTCTAATAGAGCTGAGAACGAACAATTAATATTACAAAAAGCTTTATTCAAACTACTAGGTGAAAATGTATGAAAATTTCTCTTCAATTAATGAGTTAAACTTAAGATTAATCAACCACTTTAAGGACAGTAGAACGATAACACACTTACAATGTAAAGCTTCAGATATTACCATTCAAACAAATGATAGATTTTACCAACCGAGTTATCCCATATGAAATTTTAATTAAAAATCGTATAGATACATCAATTGAAAATAAATCGCAAGAAACTTCAACTCAAACGCGTTTTTAAATTGATCACGCCATCAGAAACTTACACCCTAGATTAAAAGATACTTTAAATCACGTAGTAATTAAAGAACTCTCGGGACTAAAGAATACCTTATATAATGAATGCCGCATTATTATGGAAGAATTATACACTCAAGGTCATGATAGAACTTCGCTCTACCAGCCACCCCATAAGGAGCATAATAAACCTCGAGATAATTACCAACATAAAAATCAAAACCCCGCATAGATTTAACTACCCAAATTTTAATAAACCCCCGCAATTTTATCAACCGTGTAATGATTACCACCCGAGATCAATTCAACAAAGATTCCGTCATAATTATAATCCGCAAAACTATTACAAGGAACAACAACCACAAGGAACCTTTAGTAACCAAATAAGAAATCCCTATAACCAAACGCATTTCAATTTTAATAACCCCCAGCAACGACAAAATTTTAATAACCCTCAGCAGCAACAAAATTTGAATCCTCCGCAGTAACAAAATGTGAATCCTAATTCACAAAATACAGTCTCATTGAGAACTGTGAGGAGTAACAATCTCCACCTCTTACAAGAGGAAAACGATGAATTGAAAGCAAGACTAGCCGAATTAGAGAACAAATTTGAATTTTTTTTTAGAAATAAGTCGGCCGGAACCTGGCCCGCCTACCCGTTAAATCTTTTGCAGGAGTCTCTAACATTCAGTAACAACCTCGGCGACCATTGGCTTAGTGATATAGGCTCGGAAGTAAATTATATAGTCCCATGTTCTGTACCCGTAGGAACTCAAATTATTCCGGAAAGAATAGTCGTTATCACTCCAGCCGGAAGCAAGAGAGGAAATATTTCTGTGCTAATTGATCTTGCACCGAGACTAGGTTTGAAAGACGAATTTTTAGATAAGTTAAAGTATTTAAATTTAGTGATAAGTATAGGTTATTATTAGAGGTGGAAATTTACAAACAAAAATTAACGTTGGAGATACCAATGAATTTATTAAAATAAATAATGAATTAATTAAAAATAAAAATTGTGGATGGAAAAATAATCATGGAGGATTAAAACGAATTAAATATAATAAGAAATAGAAATGAGTTATTTGAACTCATTAGACATGATCACATAAATAAAGACATTTAATTATAAAATTATAATTAAGAAAAATTATTTAATATTGTCATGAAATATCCAGAGAGAGTAAAATCGAATAATGAAAAATTAAAACTTACCAATCTTTTGAAACACTCTATTAGACTTAAAACAGATAAACCCATTTATACGAGAAATTATAGATATTCCTTACATTTCAAAGAAAAAGTTGACGAAAAAATCAATAAACTTTTAAAGAATTCTATTATTAGAGAAAGCAATTCCCCTTATAACAGTTCAATATGGATAGCCCTTAAGAAAGAAGACGCGTCAGGCTGGTCAAAAAAGATCAGGATGGTCATTGATTATAGGAGATTAAATGCAGAAACAATACCAGGCAGATCTCCTCTTCCAAATATTGAAGATATATTAAATCAATTGCATGGATCTAAATATTTCTCAACAATAGATTCTAACTTCAGGGTTTTATCAGAAAGAGACTCAGAGGAGTCCCCCGTCCGTAGAAGGGCAATGGATTCTATGCTATCTAATACTGATAACACTCTTGTATGCCTAGACGATATTGGAATTTATTCTGCCACACCTGAAGATCATCTAAAACATATAGGAATTGTATTAAAGAAATTAAAAGAACATTCCTTAACTATTCAACTTGACAAAAAGGAATTTATGAAAACAGAACTGCCCATCTTAGGCCAGGTATAGACCAGCGCCGTTATTAAAACAGACCCTAAGAAAATTGAAGCAATTGTAAAATTTCCTCTACCAAGAAATATTAAAGAAATTAAGCAGTTCCTCGGAATGTCAGGTTACTACAGAAAATTTATAAAAAATTACGCTCACATAGCAAAACCTTTGACAAATCAATTGAGAGATGAAATTAATTTTAACCCTAATAATTACAAAAATGCTTTTGAACAACTTAAATTACATTTAATAAATGCACCAATATTACAATATCCAGACTTTAACTCTCCAATGA
The DNA here is from genome assembly GCA_948150685.1 of Rhaphigaster nebulosa. Taxonomy (NCBI): domain Eukaryota; kingdom Metazoa; phylum Arthropoda; class Insecta; order Hemiptera; family Pentatomidae; genus Rhaphigaster; species Rhaphigaster nebulosa. Next base: position 91,910,703 of record OX411307.1, on the reverse strand, counting down.
TTTTAACAACAGATGCAAGTAACATCGCATTGGGAGCGGTGCTCAACCAACTTAGACAGGGGAGGGATCACCCTATTGCATTTGCCTCTCACACTCTCTCCGCAATAGAACAAAAATATTCTACTATAGAAAAGGAACTCTTAGCTATAGTTTACGCCTGTTAACATTTTAAACCATACCTGTATGGAAAAAAATTCACATTACTAATGGATCATAAGCCTTTATTGTGGCTATTCACAATGAATAATAATAATACAAGAATTATGAAGTGGATTTTCTTATTGGAAAAGGTTATAATTGACGTGGAAATGCTGTAGTTGAAACTCTTAATCAGTACCCTTCAAACATAAATGAACTAATTTTCAGAACTTCTCCAGAACTTTTCTCCGAGATCCATTTGTGATCTCAACTGGGTTCCAGATTTTCAATTTTCATTCTTCTGTCAAACTAATTTCAACGTCGAGGTACGCTTTTTATGCAGAATTTAATGTTCTTTAATTTACTAGAGAATAAAGTTTCGCTAAGGTGCACCGCACAGTGGGAAAAATTGTCGATTTAGTGGCCAAAAATCTATAACTCTTGATTAAAAGACGATAAACGAAAAATTCTTTTGATCATTTATGAGCATGGGATGTCCTTTATTAGTGAGAGCGAAAAAATTATATGCAGGATGATGTCTCTGGGCCTTTTAAATCAATTTTTTTCTAAATTCTTTCTTCACTTTATTTTAAATTAAACATTTTATTAGGTATAGGACCATCAAAAGGGAAACCAATGAACTAATATGCTTCTCTATAGAGCTTTCTACATATATAATTGCCTTTTCAGGTATTTATTACGGTTTCAAGATTTATATATAATTATTTTTTGAAGAAATAAAATTTAAGTTAACAATATACAATTTTTTTATTTATTCATGTAAAATTGTAAATGTAATTGTAAATATCACTCGTGTAAATATATAAAATTCGGGTAAACACAATTTGGTCGATCAAATGCGATTAATCAGTGTTATATAGATCTGAAGCCCTATTTTTAAACATTACATATATTTTTAGGCCATTAACTAAGGCATAAACCTAAAAGATGCTTCAAGTTATCTTATTTGTCATTTATAATTTTTGTGCACATAATGAATTTCGAATAAATAAAAAAAATAGTATATTGTTAAATTGTTTTTTTCTTCAAATAATAAATATTTATACATCTTGTAAACGTAGTAAATACCTCAAAAAGGCAATTATATAAGTAGAAAGCTCTATAGAGAAGGATATTAGTTCATTTCTTTCCCTTTTGATGGTCTTATACGTAATAAATTTTTATTTAAAATAAAATGATGAAATAATTCAGAAGAAAATTAATGTTTAAGGCCCGGAGATACCCTGTATATAATGTTTTCACTCTCAAGATAAAAGGACATTCCATGCTCATAAATGAAAAAAGAATTTTTCGTTTATCTTCTTTTAGTCAAGAGTTATAGAATTTTGGCCTCTAAATAAACTTTTTTTACTGTGTAAATGTTTTAGGCCAAAAACTGAAAAGAAAACACGAAAATTTGGGTTCCCTCCCCCGCCTTAGCTCACCATTTAGAACGAGGTAAAAATAGTTTACAGTTATCTGGCGTCTAATGAACATATCAAAACTGATTCCTGCCTTACTTCCAACCGGGGTTCCAGATTAGCTGGCCTATTTGAGCAGGTTGGGAAATAGCCACACTTTCCTTTGTTTTATAAAACATCATTCTTGTATCTTCCTCATTACTTGCTTACCTACTTCCGTGGTTCTACAGTCCTTGTAAGGCCTTGGCCGCCTCCACAATGCCTCTCCAATCCTCCCTATAAACAGCTCCATTTCTCTATTGTCCGATTCCCATCGTCCTCTACATCATCGATCCATCACAGCCTCGCCTTCCTCATCTTCTTTTGCCTCCTGGTTTGCCATATAATAGTTCTCTATTATTCCTTGTCTTCTATTGGCCATCTATGCATGCTGGCCCAAAGATCTGTCGAAGCACTTTCCTTTCCCAGATCCGCAAGTGATGTCATTTTTTAGCCTCACTGAAGCTGCCCTCTTTCTTAAATGAGTGGTGGAGCAGTAGCTCGTTGTTCTGTCCTTCGTATCCCTAATTTTTGAGGAAATCATATATTGGGTTTTTCCTTATTCATCTCAAGACCCTATTTTTACCCTATTTCTTCAAATTTCTGTAAAACTCCTGAAAGTGCCGTATTTGTTCATGCCGTCGTCCTGATTGATCTGGCCGCTGGTTCTAGTGCAGTATTGAATAATACAGGGAAGAGAAGATCTCTCTGGTGTAAACCACTCTCTACCTCAAACTCTTCTAATAGGGTGTTTTGGATCTTCACCCAACATCCGGTATTTTCTATGTTCTAGCGTCATCGCACTAATCACTTAAGCACTAGCTCTTCTGGGATCCCAACTGTTTTTGTAACTTTAAGCAGTTCATTCCTACTGAGGCTATCGTATGTTCGGCAGAAATCTATGTAGAGGTGATGGAGATCAATATTGTTTTCATATATCGAATGAAAAAGATATGATCAATCGTACTTCTTCCTGGCCGAAAGCCACTTTGGTATTCACCAATATTTCTTTTTGACCATTTCATGATTCTTATTTATTCATGATTGGTTGTTTGTTCAGTAACAACGTCCTATCTATTTTTTTAATTTGAAATGATAGACCGACAGCCAATCATTTGGTAAAAGTCCCGATTTAGGACAATATCTTGAAGTACTAAAAAACGGCTACCTATTCTTCGGAGATACCAACTATTCCACGGATACAGTAGTTTCAACGTTGTTGCTACGCAGTTATTTCACATGCTAGTTATATATAACGCGTGGATTTGATTTTCAAGTTTTCGTTGTTTTGTTTTTTTGTTGTTTTTTTATATTGCACCCTCAAACACTCAATTTGGGCATTTGACATAATATTGGCTGAAAAATTGGCACAAACTGAAGGGATAAAATTTAGGAATCATTAATTAAAGAAAGGCTTTTGTATTATCGATACAAACAAAACAAAGAAAATGCAAAACCTAAGAAAAAATAATTAAGAGAAAAAATCTTATAAACAAGATGATAGCATGTGAAAATCAACTTCTTAATATTCCAACATCCTAAATCATTTGTTGATACTCATAGGAAGCTTTGGTTGGTCTGTAATCAAAATATATAGTAATAGAGTCCTTCATCTGACGTTAACAAATGAAATTCGTTAATACCAATTGAAATTACAAATGATTTGGTATTTTTTTGGCAAAAACAAAGATAGGGTTGAGCAGAGACTTTACTATATAATTAGCTTCGCGATAACCCAAAGGGACACCACAGCGGCATAGGTCTATTGTGTACAGCTTAATGGTTAGAGAAAAAGTTTCACCTTTCAGTAATGATCACTCAATTCTTCAGAGTACATTCAGCGTCCTTAAAGACCAGAATTAATTTAAAGCTTCATTGAATTATTAACGGTCTTAAGCTTTAAGGATTAGTCTTTTCAAAGTTCAAGGACTCCTTACGTGAATATCAAACTTCAAAAAAATTGTATATTGAGTTGTGTCAACTAAAAAGAAAATTTATCCTAATGTGCGATGGGCAGAGCGATTGCCCGACGGTAACAATGGTATCAAATGGTTTTTTCAAAGCATTTAGTTGTACGAAACAATAAAGAGTTTATTTACTTACAGCAACATATTTTCCTTTTCCAAAAAAACACAAACCCATATTATTCCAGAGGGTAACAGATTCAGGAAGTAATTGGCCGACGATTTTGAATTTCGATAACGCAACATCAAATTCATTGTTGTCCTGAAAAAAAAAATAATTGAGTGAAAAAATCTTATGAACAAGATTATAAGTATGTAAAAATCATGTCTGTAATATTGGAACATTCTAAATCATTTGATGCAACTCGTAGCAACCCTTCGTTGATTAATTCTCATTTGGGAAGTTGAACTTTATTCAAATTTCATTAAAGATTAATTTATTAATTCCAGCTATAAAAAAAAATAATGAGTTGGGTGTACCCCTGCCAGATTTGTTTTCTCACAATTTTGGGTTAAAAGATAGGGGGAACAGAACTTTCTGCTGTAATCCGAAAATCAGATAATACTGTATTAATGTAAAATTAATCGTACTATTTCAACTCAATATTCTATGTACTGCAATAAAAATGGCAAGTATCTTTTGAAAATTAATTATTTTCAAAAAAAAGCACATGATAGCGTAAACTGTTAAGGTCTCAGCGTAAATTACAATGAAGCTAAATACATGTTTACTGAGAGGGAAGAGAACATCGATCCAACATTAGCGAAGCTGAGTAAAGTGTACCAATTCTGTTACCTGGAATCCATAATGCAAAGTAACGGTAAAACGGCTGCAGAAATCGAAAAAGGAATAAAAAACGGCAAAAAAGCAGTGGGGGTGATTAATTCACTACTGTGGAGCAGCAATATTTTAATAAAGACAAAAAACTGAACAACAAAGCAAGGAAAAAAATTCCTAGCAGTGAAAATTAATTTTTTAACGGCAAGGATCGAAAGAGTCAGAAACGTCGTTATAAGGGAGAGAATAGAAGTACTACCATCTCCTCTTGGACATTCTGTTGGAGATGGAAGAAAGAAGACTCAGATAACAGAATACCAAGGCTTGGGAAGCTTGGGAGGCTAGGGGTAGAAGAAGGAGAGGAAGATTCCCTGTCAAATATAAGGATGGAGTGGTGGAGAATATAGCGGGTAGGAGGCTGTCGGAGGAGGGCGTGATGGGCCGGCAGAGACGGAGGGACCTGCTCACACATGAGTCAGGTTGGGATAGTTTCGTATTGAAGAAATTCATAAGAAAAAAAATATATTTTTTTTTTCAATATTGTGTTCTGTTCTCGAACTAGTCGTTATCAAAAATGTCATGCCTCAACTAGCATTTAAGTCTTGTCGTGCAAATTTCTTAATTAAATTTAATTTTTATGATGGCGAGAATATTCAGTTACCTTTTATTTAACTTGTTTTATGGGAGCCAGACTATTTTGAACTAGCCGGGTGTGAATTATTCCACCTTAAGAGATAAATTGTTTTTTTAATAAAAGGTGTACATACCCTGTCATACACTATAGGCTACAGGCTTAGCCCCAAATAAAACAACTATGTACAAAAAAAAAAAAGAAATATTTACAATAAAGCTATACTACATCTATATATAAAAACAAGCAAAAATAAAGCATAAATATATCTTTAAAGCTATAGATACAGTGCATGCGGTAGAGAGAGATACAAGGAGGTTATCTTAGGTTCTCCAACCTTTTCCCCCCTCTGGCTTTTCCAGCCAAGGTGCCAACCTTGGTTACAGAATTTTACAAATGAAAGATTATGGTTAAATAAATAAAGCTATAGAGAAATATTTACCTGAAATATAGACGCTACACCAATTATTGATTTGGAATCTAATGGTGAAATAGCAATTGCCAGTCCCAGCTTATTAAATGCTTTCTGATAATCTCCAACCTTCATCAGCAGAAGACCCTGCGTACAAGCCAGTTCTGAGCTACTTGGGAACAATCTGAAAATTTAAATAAAAAATATAAACACTTTCAGTTGTCTTAAAAATTATATTACTTACTAAATGGTCATCTATAATAAACTATTTTTAGCATTTTCACATTATTAAAACTTTAGGTTAAATGCAATATTGCTAAAGCGGAAATCAATATCCATTAGGGAAGATAGCCAACTAATACCAAGAGTATTCATTATTATTGCATAAAACTGAGTTTGATATGATAGGTATATTGTCTGGCAAGTTACAAAACGACCTGCGCAGAAACTGGCTGCGAATGGTGGGGAAGGCAAGGCCCTTCCACTACTACTAGCCCTCCCATCTCTTGGCCTGAGTCCTCATTTTGGCAATTGCATTTGTTGTGACATCCATGCTTTCGTGCTACTAATAGCAATTGTTATTTAGTGCTACCCTTGGATTTCATTTTTGATTTTCTATCGCAATTGATTTTCTATTTTCGATCGCAAGCAAATATGAGACTCATGTTTAGGGCCCGGCCCTCACTCAGGTAGAAAGCTGGGAGAGCTCTCTTCCCTTCCTCAGCACCCCTCAGCCCCGCTAACGATTTCGCAAAATATTGTTTTGAACCTTGCCAGACAATATTGAATTATATGTAATTAAAACAGTATTATTATAGGAAGGAACCGTTTATATAAATGTAATGTTTTCTATTGCTTAATCATAAATAATGTTTTATAGTATATCCAAGTCAATTGTATCCTTTTTCAAATCAATTGTCACCTTTTCGATTTCAATTGTAAGTTTTTCCATCTCAAATGTAACCTTTACGATTTCAATTGTAACTCTTTCCAAATCAATTGTCACTTTTTCCAATTCAATTGTAACCTTTTCCATTTCAATTGTAACTTTTTCCATTTCAATTGGAACCCAACCGGACATAATTTAATTCAATATTATTTATTTTATTATTGATAAATGAATATTTTAATTACAATAATGAATTTGTAATAACTTCGGCATATTCTTCCGACATTTTTTTTCGTTTATTATATAATTTAATTAAGTGTTAATTTCAAGTAGTTTAAATTTTTGAAATAACATTGTTGTTTATTTATTTTTTATTTATTTGGTGGAGGGGAAGGTGGATTTCATCGTTTTGGTGATCGTTCATTAGGTTTTCGAAGTTGCTAATGCCAAATTTACTACAAAAATTTTGTTCGGCCAAGAGCATCTTTGCTTAATTATTTGTTTTCTAAATTCTTCGGTATAGGCATCGTTTAAGAGATTTTCAAGGACGCTATTTCCGAATTTACTATCGGATTTTCGATCGAGCATGCGCATTTCACTTTTCCGTTGTTATTGAAGTTTTCTATGATAATGGGGTTGTTTATTGGGTTTTCGGAGGTTCTGTTTCTATTTTTTTAATTGGATTTCCGATCGCGCATGCGCACTTCGCTTTTCCGTTGTTATTGAAGTTTTCTGTGATAAAGAGGTCGTTTATTAGGTTTTCGAGGGTTCTGATTCCATTTCTTAAATTAGTTTTTTGATCGCGCTTGTGCATTTTGTAATTCGAATTACTATTACAGTTGACATTTCTTTGGTACTGGTATCGTTTATTAGGTTTTCGAGAGTTGGTTTTACGAAATGGTAGGAGACGGGTCTACTTTTCTCAATGTAGAATCACCCAAAAAAGTTTGATCAAAATCGGCGGCGGACACACCATCCACTCCACTTGTAAGCGTTACTATTTTGTAAACAAAAAGTACCTATTTTTTTAATTTTGCGCACGGATTCCATTACTTTGTCAGTCCAGGGTTATTATGACAGCTTTTAAAAAATATAACTGAATAGAGTCGTGTTTGCGCAAACATTTATAAACACAAAATTTGTTCTGACGCTGGGTTTTTTTATATTATTATGATTTTTACACATTCCCGATCCTGATAAATAAGAGATAAATGTGCGATATGTGAATTCAAGATATAAATAAATAGTTTTTGTCCAGAAATTTTAAGTTCTAGAAAGATATATCGCTAAAAGAATAATAATGTCCAGTAAATTCAAGAAATTCCGATTGAAAGTAATAAAAATTAAAAAAAACATTAAATTTTAGTTAATTTTGAAATAGGAAAAAAGCTATAAACATCGATACAGATTTCTATCAAAGGAAAATTTTGTATGCAAGGCATTGTATGCTTAAAAGGTATGGCGAACCTAAATTTAGTCGTAATCAACTAAATTTTACTAAAAGCAGTGTTCAAATTAAGTACGGTTATTGAGCGTCATCCGATTCCGAGAATACAAACCCAGGATTAATACCAACAAAAATTAAAAGCCATTTGATTAAGATGTACATAATAGTTATTATATCGTAAGTTTACTGCCATTACGGAATCTAATTTCGGAAAATAGGTTTTTTCCGCTTAAGCTGGGTAAAACTTGTAACCCCACTTAACTTGTAACTCAAAAAAGTCAATTTTACAGAAGAAAGAAAAAAAAATTCTGTATACATATTTATTTATTTACTCGTTTCAACCATCGTTTTGTAGGATATATATATATATATTTCTGTTTAGGAGATGTGTTAATTTTTTGAAATGGTATAAAGATTGAGTTTTTAATTTTAGGTAACAGCTTAAAAGTGACGATATGTTGACGGTTATTATTATTATAGAGATCACTATTCAACTTCTTTTCATTTATTAGAATATATCTTCTTTTATATGGTGTACACAAAATACAACTATTCATCTTTTAATTACCGAAGAATGATTTCATTACTTTAATTAAATTCCGTGCAATGTCATTATTATTTTATTTTCATTAGACTTATATGATTTATGTCACATTGGATATAAAATAATTTTAATCAAGGAGCCGGTGTGCGTTGTTTTTCGGAACACTAGAAATAAATACAGTAGATACCCGAATTATCTGGAAGGATATATATATATATATATATATATATATATATATATATATATATATATATATATATATATATATATACTTTATTAAGTTATCGAAGGTGCTCAGTATGAAAAAACTACCGATTTTAAGACCGTGTGCTCACATATAGATTTATTTTAATATTTCGGATATATTCGATATTGAGGTCCGTGCAGTTTCGTCGATATAGTGAGCCTGTGTTAGTTTTCTTATGATTAATAGAGTTTTCCAGCCATTTTATTGATTATTACTTATATATCTGGAAACAAGATCAACAACGCTCCTTTCTCGCCCGCTCCTCTACCCTTTGGAATTCCTTTCCTTCTAATATCCACCATGCTTCTTCTCTATCCTCATTCAAATCCCTTCTTTTCCAACACCTTCTTTCTCTCCAAAATGATGCTCTCTAATTGCGAAATTTCAGTTTAGGATTAGGATCAGAAATGAATAACAGTTTTTTAATGTACAAACTTTGCTAATCAATTCATTATTTTTGTATTTTTCATTTTCTCTGTTTTTCTTTACTTTTTTCTTGTTTTTTTTTCTCCTTTTTTTTTGTTTTGTTCAAATTAATTATATTTTTCGATAAAAAAAACTTATTTATTTGCTTATTTATTTTACTGAAGATATTGTAAAAATTAATTGGTCTGTATTCTATAGTCTTATGGCCTGATAATGTTACTGTTTTATTTGTTCCTTTATGTTATTTTTAAGGGACCTAGTCCCAGAATAAAGTTCTTTTATTTATCTATCTATCTATATATATGTATATATATATATATATATATATATATATATATATATATATATATATATATATTATTTTATTTTTTTTAATGGCAATTAATTTCTTGCCAGTTACGTATACTTTTATTGCAGATTACTTCAAATTAAGAACGGTGTGAAGAGGCTAATTCTATAGTTGTATTGCTGATAAAACGGTGCTTAAGCATTGCCGCGAGAAAAAGAGCGAAAAACATAGGCCAAACAAAAATCTTGCATTACATATTTCAAATAAATTAAATACTATATATTTTTCAAGTTACATATATATGTTTTCATTCACATGCTTATGTATTACACATTTAAGTAAATATTAATATTTTTTTACACATTGTCATTAATATCAAGATTATTTATAGTTACTGATGATACCACCTTTTACTTTATTTTTTAACATTCGCGTAATCTGAAATAGTTCGAGCCACATTAGTGGGTTCTACTGTATCGCAAAAGTTACTTAAGTAAATAAATGTAATGATTTTATGGTGATTCCTCAATTTAAGATTTGAACTGTTTTCACATGCGTGCTCATATTCTTATCTGTGCGTTTGTTTGATTGCAAAATATTTTTACGTAATGAAAATATGTAGAATGGATATTTTGTTTTATTTATATCAGCAAAGGTAGTTAATGTCGATAATGAAATATATTGTCCATAAAATATGTCATAAAAAATTAGCTTAACTGGAGATGAATCTTACCGGAGAGCTATGTCGTAAATCTCCAATGCACTATTAATGTCATTCTCAGCGATGTGTAACTCCGCCAATGCAAGGTATGACTGCTCTGTCTTTCCTAGCTGAACAGCTTTTCGTAAATATTCTCTTCCTTTACCTCTTTGGCCCAAAGACGCGTAACATTTACCTTGATAATAATGTATATCAGTTTCATTATGTCAAAAAGCTCAAAACTAGTTATTTAAAATCTACTATTTCAAAATATAACTTATAATTATTTTGGTATAAGTTTATTATATATTTATAATTTATTCACAAGAAACCTACTATCCGCAAATTGTTGTCCAAATCTATTTCGCCTATTCTAATTTCAGCTGATTTCATAATAATTATAAAATACTTTATAAATTTGAATATGAATATAAAAGTTGATGATTTTACGATATTAAGGCCATTATTGGGTTATTGGGCGTGCTAATTATGACAATACTACCAATTTTAAAATCACGCGCTCACGTATCGATTTATTTTAACATTTCGGATTACCTTGATATTGAGGTCCATTAGTAGATTATCGAAGGTGCTGAGTATGAAAAACTATCGATTTTCAAATCGCGCGCTCACTTCATGATTCATTTTAACGTTTCGGATTTCCTTGGTATTGAGATACTTTATTAAGTTATCGAAGGTGCTCAGTATGAAAAAACTACCGATTTTAAGACCGTGTGCTCACATATAGATTTATTTTAATATTTCGGATATATTCGATATTGAGGTCCGTGCAGTTTCGTCGATATAGTGAGCCTGTGTTAGTTTTCTTATGATTAATAGAGTTTTCCAGCCATTTTATTGATTATTACTTATACAGAATTCTTCGCTACGGAGATCGTTTATCAGATATTAATAATATTATGATAATGATTAATAATGGATAATTAATAATAATAATTGAACTGAATATTGAAGAAATCGAAAAACTTAAATTAAATTGATACGCGGGCGGGCTATTTGAAAATCGGTAGGTTTTTCATACTCAGCACTTTCCATAACCTAATAATGGACCTCAATATAAACCAAATCCGAAATATTAAAATAAATCGTTACACAAGCCCGTGATTTGAAAATTGGTAGCTTTCTCATAATCGGCAACTTCAATAACCTAATTATGGACTAATATCAAGGAAATTTGAATACTGATCTATATTACATATAACTCTCAATAGACCTACCAGAATCCTCCAAAATTTAATTATTTCATTAAAAAAAATTTGGTCTCTCTAATATTTAATATTTACTATTTCTTGATAAAAAATAATGTTTTTATATTATAATATGTACATGGCCTATAATACCCTAGCCTTTAAGGCCGTATTAATGTGCAATATATAAACACATTAGTCGTGATCGAGAAATAGTAAATTTTAATGTTCCAATTTTTTAAAATGAAATAATTGAATATTAGAGCGATCTGAAGGGTATATTGACTTATAGATAATGAAAACGGTATTATTTTACGGAGTGGAGTATATTAACAGATTTTTTTTATTCAAAACGCGTCAAATTTGGTTTTAGCATTTTGAAGAATCCCTATATTCAAATGTTGGAGTGGATCTAAAAATAAAGATTTTTGGCCAAAAAATTTTGACAATGGCCTTCAAATTTTTTTTAGAGATTTAAATAATCGCTCATAAATCAGGAGCCCTTTGATTGAGTCAAACCAAATTTGGGGGATTGGAAAAGGTTCTTAAACTAGGCAATTTGATTTAACCATAGTGTTCCTACGTGTTTTAGAACCATCGTTATCCGCAAAAAACTTCAATTTTGTTTTTATATGGTAATTATTTTACACAGACCATCTAAGATAATGTAATAGTTTTGTAAAGAAGAAACTCCCCTCTTTTTAACGAGCCCAAGAACATGTATATCAGGTAAACTGAAGACACTTCAAACCCAAACATAATTTTATGGCTTTAAAAATTTTAAGCACACTCGGAAATAAAAAAAAAATTTTCGATGATTTTTTTCAACATTAAGATTTTTTGATGTGCTGAATCCAAGTCTTCCATCATTTTTGGTTTGAAAAAAATCTATAAGGTTAGTATACGTTATAATTTAAATACCTTTTTTTATTTTAAATAATAAATTTTCATTATCATGATGAATATTTTCTCAGCTCGTAGGGCCCATTGGACGAAACGGTAGGATATGCGTCGACTTTTTTCAGTGTAGAATCATACAAAAAAATTTATTGTGAAAATTGACACTTCGTGCACTCTCCCTGTCAGTGTATGTATATATGTCAGAAAAAAAAATGAAAAAACGATTTAATTTTTATATTGTGAAGAATTTAAAATAAATTACGAATATTTTTGTAAGTAACTGTATCTTCAAGGTCTTATATTTCACACCATATTATACTATAAACGAGTTTAAGAATCATTTTCAAAATTTATACAGCATTGCAGTCCATAGGTTTCACTTTACTTTTAATTTTTTTCACTTTGGAGATGATTTCAAATTGTATAAATAAAAGAAAAGTAATTATAACGAATTGACACTAGATAACTAAACTCTAGCATTTTAGCTAAACAGTAAACAAATATTCATTTTGTTGAATATAAGATTTTTCCTGTTCTAAACCAGGCTCTGACCTCTTTAATTGCTTCTTTATAAATAAATAAATTTGTTTAATCATACATATTGTAATAATAGACTATTAGGAGGACTAATAAAATAGAGTGCAAAATACACCATACAAATTACTGTTCAATGTCAGTTTATCAACTTTTAGTTCTGTCATAAAAATCTATCATGGGTGTCATTTCAAAAGTGTTATCTGGGTTTGAAAGAGATTTAAGGGAATCTTTGTTAGGTTGGTAAAGAGTAGTCATTTTGCTTAAAGTAAATAGCAGATTTGTATTTTTCAGGGCAAATTTAACTGTAGAGAAATAAAAATAAATTAAATTTTTTTCGGAGGAGTGATTTAATAAGAAGAAGGAAAATAACCACCTAAATGTCAACAATCGCCAAATTTGGTGGAAGATTCAAAGATAAGTTTTAATAATAATGAAAAATGGATCAACAGCTATTGTTAAAATTACCAAAAATATTACTCAAAATACAAATCTTATGTTGGTAGGTATGAAAATTATATGTTTGCGCACATTGCAGAGGAAGGGATATATCCTCCTGACCCCCCCCCTCCCTCCCTGCGTACGCCACTGAGTCTAGGGGTCCAAAAGTTATTTTAACTCGGAGAACTAAATTATAATGTAATAATACAATGTTACCACAATGCGTTCACAATAATTCAAGACAAATTGTGATATTTGGTCAAAATTATGTATGAACTGTGTAAAATTGCATTTATTTTGAAAATGACACATAAACAATTATCAATACTGTACACATGAACAATATGGAAATATTTCTAAATACCACAATATTCCAATGCATTGAAATGATATATAATCATGAAATAGAGCGTCTTGAAGATGGGCATAAGTCCGAAACGTTGACCAGTGTTAAGTTTGAACAAGTTAAAAGGGTCACCTGTTATCTTAGAAAAAAATTAAAAAAATTTCTTTCAATTATTCTTTCCTTTGATTTGGAAACCAAAAATATTGAATTAGTAATTTTTCCAAAACACTTCGTATATGTTTATTTACAATTATTAATCATAATGTGTATGTTTTGTTTCGTGATCTATTAATATGTTGTTTTAGATATTAACATAATTAAAAAACGATAATATGCTTAATATTTCGCTCATAGATGTGCACAGTATCCTTTATTAGTGGGTTCAGGAACCATATCATCGGGGGGTCCTTCCATACTTATGATGTTGTTTTAAATTTATAGATATTTTTGTCCAACATATTTTTTTTCGATATCGATATTAAAATTTGAACATCGAAAGCCGATAAAAAAAGGGAAAAAAAGAATAGAGGAACAAATATAAAATTATAAAAAAATCTACAAGGACGGCAGGTTCGACAAACAAAAAATTAAAACTTGTGGTAAGGTGTATTCGGGTACCCACTATCTATAGTGGCTGTGTTCTAGGATTGGGATGTCGAAAGCGAAATAAAGATATTGATATTGGTCAGCAATATTGATATCTTCATAATATCAGCATAGAAATATCCATATTATAAAAACAATATATTAATTATATCGGTACAGAAATATTGGAATTATAAAAACAATATCTTAATTATATCTTCCCAGAAATATATATCGATATATCTTAATTATATCGACACAGAAATATCGAAATGTGTGTGTACTTAAAATATATATGTGTTTAAAAGATCAAAAAATGTTTATAAGATTAAAAATATTGAAACCCCATATATCGAAATATTGATATTTTTCGATATATCGAGCTACTATTTCGATATATTCAAAAACTATCGATACGATATATATATATATATATATATATATATATATATATATATATATATATATATATATATATATTTCCTTCTTTTTTTTCGATATCCACATTCCTACCTTTTGAGTTAAGAAATTGAGATAATATTGTGTTTGAATAGAAACAAAAATTATCGTGGTGTCAACATTCGCAACAGGTATGAGAAAATTTCAAATCCAAAAAAGTTAGGGAAAATTACAACATTTAATAATTGAAATATTTGGTATAGTTGGGAAAATTAAAATATTTATTATAGTTAGGAATTTCTGAATTTGTCCTATTAAACAAATTAAACAAACAAACAAATTAAATTAAACAAATTGTAATATCTCTGCCTAATCTTCAGTTCAATGTTGAATTCTCCTTCTTTCAGAGGTTAAAATTAACGATATTTTTATTGATATATCGAACTGTTATTGAGATATAGTTTTAAAACTATCGATACGATATATATGTTAACTATATATTAGGGATTAATAAATTATTTGCCACTTCTATAAATTTGTTTTATTGAAAACTAGTTTCGAATGTTATACATTCATCCTCAATAAAAGTAACTTTTCTGTTTGATATAATCCATTTAAACCTTGGTGATTACCAACATGTATTTGATTTCTTGTCTTAATTAAATTCATAATTCATAAATCTTTTATAATACTGATTTATATAAATTTCTTAGTTAGCTTTGTACAGATTTTTTTTTCCTTTCGTTCATAACCGTAAAGAAATTCGGTACTTACATATTTCACGGTCGACCAACATTTGTTTTATTACCCAATTGCTAATTCCTTATCACTTTGGCTTTGGTTATTTCTAAAGTATTATTAATTTGTCAGTTAATAAATATGGTCTCTATTTACTAAGTATTTTTTTGGGGGGTAGGGAGATTTTTATTTCCAAAATTTTGGGAATATTCCATCGAATAAAGTCCGTGAGATTGGACATGATATTTACATAACATAAATTTAAATTACGGTAAGGCTCCGACCTCAACTGAAAAGGATCCGTAGTGGGTTAGCATATCTTTTGAGCGAGCACATCGAGCCGAAATCGACAGCTGTGATCTAATTAATGCAATAATAATTTTAATAATCCCAATGAATACGAATTTTTAACGCCGGTGCATAAAATTCAAGTTTAGGGATTATTTCAATTAAAAAAAAGGGAATTTTAGTTATGAAATGTAATTCAAATTTAATTTTTTAACGCCAAAACATTAATTCCCATAAATAAGAAGTAGAAAATTGACGTTATCAACGTAAGGTTATGAGGGACAACAACAGACAACTTGGTCGACCGTGAAATACGTAAATACCAGAAATTCAAAGTCTTATACAGTTATATACAGCTTCTTAAAGCTATATATAATGATTAGATAAATAGATACACTGGACACGTTTGACCAATTTTAGAACGATTTAAAATATTAGTGGGCAGAATTTAATTTAAAAATAGGTTTGACCTCCTAACTGACCACATAGGAAATTGGTAAGATATAAGAGTGTAGCTATTCTTCTTCATTTAAAACCTGCGTAGATATACTTTCAAACCATCTCAAGAAGATTTAAAATTTATAAATCATAATCTTGAAAAAAAAATCTGGTGCGGTGCACACAACTAAGTCGAATTTGGTGAAAAAGACAAACAAAACAGATCATTTTGTGAAACTTAGTTATTTGGACTCAGGAGACCTTAAAACGTGTATTTCCGTTGGAAACTGGGATTTGAATTTTTTCACGAACGCAATACTTTCCCATACTATGTATTTCATGTATAGGTAAATGAAAGTATAAAAATCTATTACCTAAATTATGATATATGTTCCAATCAGGAGTTTTCGAAAGAGCTTCTGCTTCTTCAAAAGCTTCAACCGCTTGCACTTGCTGCCCCAACAGAATCCTAAAAATCATATGAAACGACAATATCTCAATAAAGAATATTTTAAAAAATCTTCCTATTTTATTAATTTTTATAGTAACTTAATAAATTCAGTGCTATACATAGCTTACCACGATCTGCCGATTTCCTTCATATTTTTTACATTTGAAGGATTTAAAAACAAACATTTCTGGAAACATTCCAGGGATTCGTGTATTTTCCCTTCGTGACGTAAAATCAGACCCTGTTAAAAATGCCAAGCCATAAGCATGATTAGATGAAGAAATCAATAAAATATCCGTAATTATTAGACTTCAATAGGTAAAGATATTCAATGACAGGGCTCAGTGGCGTACACATGGGAGGGGAGATCAGGATAATATATCTTTTGAAAATATGTAATGTTTTGTATTTTGACTAAAATTTTATTATTCAATTTTCAATATTATCGATGAAACGTACTCCCTATTTGGCAACTATAGAAACTTCTCTTATCATTAAATCCCTCCCCCGAAACAAAATTTGAAATCCCCCGAAAAAAATTTAAATCGCCCCCCGAAAAAAAATCTGCGTACGCGCCTGCAAAGGGGGCAAGCTGTGTCGTAAATATTCTTGGGGTGGAGGGGCTTTTGGGGTTTTCCAGGAGGATGCGGTAGTTTGAAGAAGAAATATAAAAAAAAAAAAAAATACACTAAAACTAAAAGTATATAAGTGGTGGTCCACTCAACTTGGACCGAAAATAGGAAAAAGGGGAATATTTTATTGTAGGCGTGAATTTTGGTACATACTAGGTTTTTGGGTTTCTGAACTCGAATCTGAGCTTTGCTGACAGATATTTTGACCGGAACGTGCTTTTCCAAAAACGTCAAAGATTGGGTACTTTTTAACATTTCCGTAGTAAATGTAGTTTTCCTTACTAAAGAAACAGTTAAAAAGATTAATTTGCTGAGCCTCTCTGTCATATTCTCTTAATACTGAAAATAAATACTATATAATATGTAAATAATACTCCTTCTGATACACCATATATTAATGTACATTTAATGTATCTTTATGTGTATTCCATGATGTTTAATATCATGTATGGTCACAAGTAGCTTAACGTGGAATATTTTTATGGAAACCGGGCGCAAAGAACCTAAAATCGAGTTTTTGCCACTTTTTGGGAATTTTCCCTCTTTCAGAGCGCTAAAGCGACTTAAAGGTTGTTCGTAGAGAAATATTTTATTTCTCATAAAAACATTTTGTTTACTTTAATTTATCTTAGATTGACCTTCTGAAATAAAGACAATAGTTTCCAAAATATAGGAGGCCGATATGTCACATTACGTTTTTTTATAATGTAATTTAACAATTTTTTAGAATTTTATTAATAAAATTGTTTTTGGGATTTATAGTAATCTTTTTTTTTAATCTATTATTGATAAATTAATGTAAATATGTTTTTATTTTATTTTAATTTTTATTCAAGAGAACATAGAGAACCTCTTTATTCTCGAGAACACATTCCTTTAGTGATTTTTAGACCATGTTCACTCTTATATGTTAAAAAATTCATATCAAGAGAAAATATTCAACCTAATAAAAAACAATATTGTCTGAACTTTTGTTTCATGTTTCATAATTAAAATTTAATAATGAAAAAAATATTTTGCCAAACAATTTGAAAACGGTTTATAGATTTGAAAATATTGCAATTTTTCAATTACGATCAATAAGAAACTAGCACTTAATGAATATTACCTATTGGTATTTTAACAAAATAATTATATTTTATTTAATTTTAAGTTTCGAAGTTATAAGAGCTTTTATAAATGGTTATCTATTAAAGATTCAACACTTGAAATAAGTCCAAAACTATTGAAAATTAGAACATTTATGTCCAAAATAATTCGGGTGTAGAATTAAACTCTGAAATTTCGCTACTGTATAGTAAATCACTAGGTAATATCAAATGAATTATGGCAGTAATATTGAAACATACCAGAATGTAAATGGCATATTCATTGCACCCTTTGGTTTTCAATAAATCTTCTTCTATAATCAGTTTGCATATTTCAAATTCCTTTCTAACATATCTTGTGTGTATGAGCCAATTGTTAGATTCGATTGATGTAGGCTCTGAAAATAAAATAATTTCAAAGTATTAAATAAGATAAATTGTTTTAAACTAAAATAAGAAAGCATTAGAACGTGAGTTTCATTTTACCTTTGATCGATAAACGCGGGCGAGGCTGAACTGCGTCAGTTCTTGTTACACCATTCATGGTCGATGAGTGTACTCCCGCTCTTGGTTAGAAACAAATTCTGTTGTAGCAACGACCAACTCCCTAAGCAATCGTTTACGATTCATTCTTTACAATCGCTTGAATGATTGCATCGAATTACCTGCATTGAATTAATTAAAACACTTACAACTTTAAAAAATAAATTAAAAATTAGGCAGCCATCTCAGTCATCACAGCCATCACAGATGAAACTCCAAAGAAGAAGGCAATACAATGTTACAATTAATTATGGCAACTAAAATAATTTACTTAGTAATCATTAACCAATATGCAACAATTAATCTACATACAATGAAACCCCAAAATACCATCTATTAATTTATAAATCTAATATATATATTGATTTAAATAAATTAAAATTTCAATTTAGTAATTATGTTTGCACATGTGCTATTCAAACCATTGGTATCAAATTTAAAATTGCACACTCTATTTAATTTCTTTGTTATGTATATGGATACTAGTATTTTCTTTTATGATTATTTTTTTCTGTTGCAATTATCTTTGTACTATTAAAATCAAAATTATGTTTGTTTTCAAGGCTATGAGTGGATAGGCCAGTCAGTAGCTTTGTTATACTTTTTAATATTGGAATTGCAATTAGTTCTGTGTTGGCCTATTCTATTTTTCAAATTTTGTTTTGTTTGCCCAATATAACAAGTATGAATATTATTATCACTATTGTCATTAATGTTTCTACTATCTATGCACTCAATCTGATATATAATATTTGTTTTATCTTATCTTATCTTTATTATTGGTATATACGGATTGTAATTTATTTATTGATATTTTACCAAATTTCAAATCCGTTATGTCATATTTTTTCAATGTTTCGGTTATTGAGTCAGTCAATCTATCAATGTGGGTTAATTAAAAGTATTTAAAATTATTATTTTGATTAGTTCTATTATCTGCCTATGAATTATTACTGTCTGTTGGTTTGAAATAATGTGTGATAAGTTTGTTCGAAATATTATTATCATTTGGTTTGTTAAAGTTATGAATTATTATGTTATCGTTGGGTTGTTCATTAATTTTATTGGCTTTCATGCTATGATTAATTTTAGTACGTTTAGTATTATTCCATAATTTGTCTATTAGTTCTTTAGGGTACCAATTTTCCAACAATATCTTATAAACATTTTCCCTAACTTTAATTATATGAGGTTTATTAGTCAGTCTTATTGCTTTTGTTATAATATTCTTTGCAGTGTTGATAATTTGACTCCTATCTTGGTTACTGAAATAATTTAGCAATCAATTGCTGGTTCTGTCTTTTTTAGTCCATTCTGTTGATAAATATCCATTTATATCTTTATGTATATTTATGTCTACAAATCTAATACTATTATTACTTTCATTTTCATGTCAGTCCGTTCCGATTTAATAACTAGCCAGGATCTATGGAAGCCTGTATCAATGTTAAAACCGACTATTTTTGAAATAAGGACCTCTCGAAGGACCTCTATTGTCGCCAAATCTATTATTATTTGTAGAACATTACAATATATGTTTACATTTTCGGGGCCAACTCTCTTTAACGGGTATGATCTCGGAGATTGTTAAAAACAGTGACTTTTTAGAATTTTTTGGGTAAGGTTGGAAACTGAGTTAAGTATTTTTAAAAATTCTTCAATATCTTTTTTGTCAATTATAGCCAAAATGTCATCAATATACTTAATACTTAATGTTTTAGTATATTTTTTCATAGTCACGTCTAGTGTATTATTCATAATAGTACTGGCTAAATTTACACTCATGGCACCTCCCATAGCGATACCTTTAATCATTCAGTAAAACTCATTTTTATATACAAAGAAATTATCACAACATAACCTAACACCTTCAATATATAATCTTAAATTTTTAATTTGTGTACAAGGCTCAATAAATTCCCAATTTTTTTCTATAATTTTAATCACTTCCTGGATATTAACAATAGTAAACAAACTTTCAACATCAAAACTGAATAATGAAAAATTATTGTTCACTTTATTAATTTTTTCAAAAATTTGTCTAATCTCTATTGCATTTTTAACATCATAAGTATTCTGTGAGTTCAGATTATTAAGTATAGGATTAAGGTATTTGGCCAACCTTTCTGTAATTCCATTAATATTACTGATGATAGGCCTAAGTGGAGCATTATTTTGATGTAACTTAGCTATACCGTAAATTCGTACGTCAAAAATCAACTTTTTCCATCTATATTTGATTCATTTTAAGATGGATGAAACCTTTTTTAAATAAAACTAGTTCGCCCAGAAAAAAAAAAAAACACAGCCAAACGGAAATGGGTACGTTCAGTCGGCAGACATAAGTCAAAAACTAACATTTTTTCTTCAAAATTTTACTTATTTTAAGATGCGTGAAACCTTTTATAAATAAAACTAGTACATCCAGAGGCATGAAAAAATAAAATCTACCAACCGGAAGTGGTCTCGTTCCGTCGGCAGACGTAAGTCAAAAACCAACTTTTTTGTTTCAAAATGTGAGTTATTTTAAGATGGATGGAACCTTTTTTAAATAAAACTTGCCCACAATTAAATAACTGGACACACTAAATCACTTTTTAAAAACTTTATTTAAGGAAAACTTACAATACTGAAATAGCGTTACAACTATAGAAAGCTACAACTATGACTAACTAGACGGTAATGAACGAGATGCTCTAGATCTGAGGGATATATATACTAGAACCATCATACTGCTGACTCAGGGGTTGCTGAGGACTGGATGAGTCCATAACTCCTCCCTTCTGAAGATTCGAACTCTGGGAGAACATATTTTCATTTTGTACAATAAGAGGGAAATTTATAGGTGGGCTAGGAAAGGTCCTTTGTTTACAATATTTTACTATCCTAAAATAAATTTGAAGTATGTGGATTACAATAAAATAAGATATAGTAATATATACAATTAATAGAGGTGTGGAGTACAATATGGGATTATCAATAGTCTCTAATGTTTCAAATTCTTCATGCAAGATTACAGGTAAGTCTATTTTATCAAATGTAATATTTAATTTCTTAAGGTTATTTAATTTATGATTAATGGATAAGGTATCGGAGTTGATATAAAATTTCCTAGTTTGATTTACAATTATTTCCTTACTTTCTAACTTAATAATAGATGTAGTTGGCAAATTTACAGGGATTGTTCCGTTACTAGACAATACAACATAGGATATATCAAAAGTTACGTAAGCATCTATAATATCTACATATTTAATAAAAGGAGAAATATTAAGAACGTTAGTAGAAATACTATTAGAGAGATTATTTCTTAAGGCATTAAGAATACAAGTATCATTAACTATTCTAAGGTTAGTACAATAATAATTATCTTTAACAAATGTGCAATTTCCAGTAAACATTTCATGTAAATTATACAATATTAGGTTATGCTTAACAAGAGTAGTTATAACTTGATTATTTTCTTTAATAGGGACTGATAAAAGATATATTGTATTAAAGATTTTAGATAATTTTGGAATTTTTACTATATAATGAATGATATTTTGCCTAATCGTACAAGAGATTTTGCTTGTTAACCAAATTGTTTCCAAATCGTTTGAAATAAAGGTATTATCATCAATATCTGTTTGTTTAATTGTGTTAGAGTGGGGAATTCCCATTCTACACATCTCTAAAAAATTTTCTATGTCAATTACTTGAATGGTTAAATAGGTGAGAACATTATACAGTTCATTGAAGTACAATGTCATTTGTATTCTGTCCATTGTGTCCATAACTTGAGTTACTGTACTACTTTTGGGTTTCAGTGATAACCTTGGTGAATTTAATTCATTGATTAATTAAATCTAAAAAATGAACAATCGTTTTGTAGTCTGATATCAGTTTTGAGTCCGGAACTTTAAATGTTATTAGTCCTAATGAATGCTGAACGTTTGTAACTTTATACAATGTAGTTACAGTCAATATCACTGAGATCACTAGAGACCATCTCTCCATCTGAAACAGTAATTAATTTCTTCTTAGATTTTCGTCTGGACTTCCTTTTTCTTGCTATATTGTCAGCATGAACAGTAATTTTCTGATTTCTATCCATAAAAGGTATGACTGGTTTATAAACCTTTTCACCCTTGTTTCTTATTCTTCTTTTAACATAAGGCCTATCCTGTTCAACCTCTGGGTCTTCGCGGTTTTTATTTAATTTATTAGTTCTCTCCTTCTTTTCTTGATTTATTTCGGTTTTGAGTTTATTATGAACAATGTTCATGTTTTTGTGATATTCATTAACTAATTGTTCCTTAATTATCTCCTCATTTTTGTCTGGGTCTTTTATTACTCCATATGTTATTTCATTTGGAGTGAGTTTTAATGTTTGATTAATAGAGTTATTAAAGGTTAATGTAGCAAGATTTAGATTAATTTTTAAATCATTTCTAGGATTTTCTTCTTTTAAGGCTCGCAATGTTTCTACTAGAGTTGATTGTGCTCTGTTTAGAAGTCCTAAGGAATTAGGATGATTTGGTGTTGTATAATATGCCTCTATTCCTAAAGATTCTAGAAAATTACGAATTAGATTATTATTGAATTCCTTTCCATTATCCATTTTTATTCTAATGGGATTTGGAAACAGTGCTAGATATTCTGTTAATGTCTGAAATATATTAATTGCATTTACATGTTTACATAATCTAGCAAAAAGTCTCTTTGAGAATGTATCTATTATTATCACTATATTTTGAGAATCAAATTTTAATATATCCATCATTAATTCTTCAAAAGGTCTTTCCATGGTGGGTGTAATTTGATATTTAGTTTTAATAGGCTTTCGTTCATATTTCACCTGTCTACAAATCGAGCATTTATTTATGAATTCAGATATGTCATCCTTCATATTTGGCCAATAATAATTTCTTTTCAATTTTTCGTAAGTCTCTATTATTCCTTTGTGATACGATTTTCCTATGTGATAGTTCTCTAAAAGTTCTTGTTGTTCCTCATTTTGCAATACATCAATCAATTTCTTTTTGTATCTCTTAATCTTAACGGTAGGGAATTTATCAATTGTAATTTCAGTTATTTTTTTATATATAGCTTCAAATTCAATTCTGACTGATTCTACATTAGGTTCACAGTAGACACCATAAACTGTTTTAGGCTTTAATAATTCAATGAGAGTTTCTTCTAAATTATTCTTCCAAGGGTAGGAAGTTTCTAAATAAATCCGAGTTTTACCGAAAGGTTTTGTAATAATGGGTTTAGCTGAACCTCTTTGAATTAAAATTTGAAATTTTTCTACGTTTATCACTCTGTCTTCTGGAACTATTAAAATTTGTTCATCGCTGGAGTCTTGGGAATGTTGTGTTGGAGCCATGCTTAATTGTTCATCTTGATTAGGATTTAATTCCAGTAAAATTTCATCATAATCTTCCGAAGGTATTGGTGGTAATTCTACATTACTTGTTTCCTGTAATATACTGTCTAATTCCTCTTCTGGATCTATTTCCATTTCGGTTAATGCATGTAAATCATAATTACTGTCTATATTAACTCTACTTAAAGCATCAGCTACTACATTGGTTTTACCATCTGTATGTTTTATATCGAATTGAAATTCACTTAATAAGAAAATCCACTTCATAATGCGTGTATTATTGTTTTTCATTGTGAATAGCCACAATAAAGACTTATGATCTGTGAGTAACGTGAATTTTTTTCCATACAGGTATGGTTTAAAGTGTTTACATGCGTAAACTATAGCTAAGATTTCCTTTTCTATGGTGGAATATTTTTGTTCTGTTGCTGAGAGAGTGTGAGAGGCAAATGCAATAGGGTGATCCCTCCCCTGTCTAAGTTGGCTGAGCACCGCTCCCAATGCGATGTTACTTGCATCTGTTGTTAAAATCATTGGAGAGTTAAAGTCCTGGATATTGTAATATTGGTGCATTTATTAAATGTAATTTAAGTTTTTCAAAAGAATTTTTGTAATTATTAG
Source organism: Rhaphigaster nebulosa (assembly GCA_948150685.1). Lineage (NCBI taxonomy): Eukaryota > Metazoa > Arthropoda > Insecta > Hemiptera > Pentatomidae > Rhaphigaster > Rhaphigaster nebulosa. The sequence goes on along the minus strand of OX411307.1, from coordinate 91,886,195 downwards.
GGTTAAAATTAATTTCAACTCTCAATTGATTTGTCAAAGGTTTTGCTATGTGAGCGTAATTTTTTATAAATTTTCTGTAGTAGCCTGACATTCCGAGGAACTGCTTAATTTCTTTAATATTTCTTGGTAAAGGGAATTTTACAATTGCTTCAATTTTCTTAGGGTCTGTTTTAATGGCGTCTCTGGTATATGGCCTAATACATGGCCTAAGAAAGGTAATTCAGATTTCATAAATTCCGTTTTGTCAAGTTGAATAGTTAAGGAATGCTCTTTTAATTTCTTTAAAACAATTTCTATATGTTTTAGATGATCTTCAGGTGTAGCAGAATAAATTATAATATCGTCTAAGTATACGAGAGTGTTATCAGTATTAGATAGCATAGAATTCATTGCCCTTTGGAAGGTGGGGGTGATGACATCAATCCCATAGGCATTCTTAGAAACTCATAATGACCTGTGTCTGTTGAGAATGCAGTTTTCTCTATAGACTCCTCAGACATCTCTATTTGATGAAATCCCGATGTTAAATCTATTGTTGAGAAATATTTTGATCCATGTAATTTATTTAATAAATCTTCAATATTTGGAAGAGGAAATCTGTCTGGAATTGTTTCTGCATTTAATTTCCTATAATCAATGACCATACTGATCTTTTTTTGACCTGACGCGTCTTCTTTCTTAGGGACAATCCATATTGGGCTGTTATATGGGGAATTGCTTTCTCTAATAATACCGTTCTTTAATAGTTTATTGATTTCTTCATCAACTTTTTCTTTGAAATGTTGGGGATATCTATAATTTCTGGTATAAATGGGTTTATCTGTTTTAAGTCTAATGGAGTGTTTCAAAAGATTGGTTTCTTTTTAATTTTTCATCATCCGATTTTACTATCTCCGGATATTTCATGATAATATTAAATAATTTTTCTTTAATATCTTTATTTATGTGATCATGTCTAATTAGTTCAAATAATTCCTTTCTATTTCTTATTATATTTAATTCATTTTCATCTTCCTTAATTATTTTTCCATCCACAATTTTTATTTTTAGTTTATTTATTTTAATAAGTTCATTTGTATCTCCTACATTAATTTTTGTTTGTAAACTTCTCATAGTTTCCATCCCTAACAATAATCTATACCTATCACTAAATTTAAATACTTTAAACTTAACTAAAAATTCGTCTTCCAAACCTAGTCTCGGTGCAAGATCAATTAGTACAGAACTATTTCCTCTCTTGCTTCCGGCTGGAGTGATAACAACGAATCCTTCCGAAATAATTTGAGTTCCTGCGGGTACGGAACGTGGGTCTATATAATTTATTTCTGAGCCTGTATCAATGAGCCAATGGTCGCCGAGGTTGTCACAAAATGTTAGAGACTCCTTCAAAAGATTTAACCGGTAGACGGGCCAGGTTCAGGAGGGGCAGGTTCCGGCCGGCTTACTTCTAAAAAATTTTCAAATTTATTCTCTAATTCGGCTAGTCTTGCCTTCAATTCATCATTTTCCTCTTGTAAGTGGTGGAGATTGTTACTCCTCACTGTACTCATTGAGACAGTATTCTGTGAATTAGGATTCACATTTTGTTGCTGCGGAGGATTAAAATTTTGTTGCTGCTGAGGGTAATTAAAATTTTGTTGTTGCTGAGGATTATTAAAATTGAAATGTGTTTAGTTATAGAGATTTCTTATTTGATTACTAAAGGTTCTTTGTGGTTGTTGTTCCCGGTAATAGTTTTGCGGGTTATAATTATGACGGAATCTTTGTTGAATTGATCCCGGGTGATAATCATTGCGCGGTTGATAAAATTGCGGGGGTTTATTAAAATTTGGATAATTAAATCTATTAAATGCAGGGTTTTGATTTTTATGTTGGAAATTATCTCGAGGTTTATTATGCTCCTTATGGGGTGTTTGGTAGGGCGAAGTTCTACCATGGCCTTGGGGGTATAAATCTTCCATAATAATGCGGCATTCATTATATAAAGTATTTTTTAGTCCCGAGAGTTCTTTAATAACAACGTGATTTAAAGTATCTTTTAATCTAGGGTGTAAGTTTCTGATAACGTGGTCAATTAAAAAACGCATTTGAGTTGAAGTTTCTTGTGATTTATTTTCAATTGATGTATCTATTATGATACGATTTTTAATTAAAATTTCATAAGGAATAACCCGGTTAATAAAATCTATAGGATGTTCATTTTTTTGAATGGTAATATGTGAAGCCTCATATTGTAAGTGAGTTATTGTCCTACTGTCCTTAAATTGGTTGATTAATCTTAATTTTAATTCACCAATTGAAGAGAAATTTTCATACATACACAAATGTCTGGCTGTACCTTGCAATTTGAATAAAGCTTTTTGTAATAATGATTGTTCGTTCTCAACTCTATTAGAAATTCCTTCATGACAATTAGCATCATAAATTAATTCTAAGGCTTTAATAAAGAATACAAGTTGTGATGGATCACCATCATAGCTAGGCAAATAGTCATAACATTCTTTTGTCATTTGTTTAATAGCCATTGTATTATTTTCTTCTTGTAATGTTTCTAAATTAATTTCTTCTGAATCTAAAGTTACTCTATTTTTGTTTAAAATTTCTTTTAATTTGTCGTTAGGCATACAGTTATAACTACTTTAACAATACAATAAGCATTACCTTTAATAAAGATGTGAAATTCTAGAAGTGATGTCCAGCGATTAATATTTCTTCTGACTGATGCTGAAGTATTTAAATACACCTTCAAGTGAGCTGCTCCAGATCCTGTTAATATTTCTTCGGACCCTCCTGACCAGTTCGTTAGAGTGGTAGAATCAATATCCCAAATCCTGTTGTCCGTACGAAGTACAATGGAACTATTTCTTCAGATTTTCTTGAATATGTAATTCAACCTTCTTCTCTTCTGACTTGAAGCGCACCAGTCCCTGTTCGGGCGCCAATTAAATAACTGGACACACTAAATCACTTTTTAAAAACTTTATTTAAGGAAAACTTACAATACTGAAATAGCGTTACAACTATAGAAAGCTACAACTATGACTAACTAGACGGCAATGAACGAGATGCTCTAGATCTGAGGGATATATATACTAGAACCATCATACTGCTGACTCAGGGGTTGCTGAGGACTGGACGAGTCCATAACTCACGCAGAGGGATAAAAAAAACGAAGCCTGCCAACCAGAAGTGATCGCGTTCTGTCGGCAGACGTAAGTAAAAAAATAACTTTCTTGCTTCAAAAATGGTCAATTCAATTGTGTTTTTTTTCTATAATCACATAGTTGCATTGATTCTAAAGTTTCAACATGGTTTATCCAGACTATTTTTTAAAATTCGGAACAGCTAGTGAGATACGGGACCGTGAATATGAGCAAACTGTCAAGATAACAAAAAAGTTAGATATTGAGGGGTTTCTGCATAACTATTTTTTTGTGCAATTTAGGGCAAAATGCATTATGGCCAATCTTTTTGAAGGTTAAATTTTCTACAAGAATTATAAAAAATATTAGTGATGACTCTCAACAGATGCCAAGACTTATTGAAGTCACAATTTCCGAGAAATAGGGCTTTTTCAGAATTTCCTCAGTAACATGTGCCAGTGCATTTTAGGTAAAAATTTAGCATTACTAATTTTTAAGAATATTAAATTTCCAGCATTGTTTATCTGGATTATTTTTTAAGATTTGGAACAACTAGTCAGATTCGGGACGTAAACATCAGCAAACTGTCAAGATATTAAAAAAAAGTTAGACATTCAGTGGTTTCGGCTTAATAATTGTTTTTAAGTGCAATGCAGGGCAAAATGCATAATGACCAATTATTTTAAGGGTTAAATTGTCTACAAGAGTTGTACAAAATAATTGTGATGACTCTCAACCGGTGCCAAGAAATATTGAAGTAAATATTTCCGAGAAATAGGGCTTTTTCAGATTTTCCTTAGTGACTTGTTCCAGTGCATTTTAAGTGAAGCTTTGGCATTACTTATTTAAAAGAACGTTTAAGTTCCAACCATGATTATCTGCACTACTTGTTAAAATTCGGAACAGCTAGTGAGATACGGGACCACAAATATTAACAATCTGTCTAGATATCGAACAAAGTTAGATATTCAGTGGTTTCGGCTTAATTACTATTTCATCGTGCAATTTAGAGCAAAATGCATAATACCCAATCTGTTTGAGAGTTAAATTTCTACAAGTATCAAGCAAAATATTTATGACTACTATTGCTATTGCATATTCATGCAATTGCAATTTTTTTTCGATAGCTTGAAATCGATCGGGGACAAGTTATTTATACAAATTAAGGCATCGGGATTAACATATGTAAATTTTATTTTGCACGAAATGGCAAAATTTAAACAATTTGGGGTAAATTGCACGTTTCGTGTTTTTATTGCATTAAATTGCACACTTAGCCGTAATTAAAAAAAATATTTTTAAATTGCTTGAACATATAAACATTTAACCAAAATTGCATAGGGCAGATTCACGAACTAATACGTTACTGTTTATAAGACATTAAATATTATTCAATTTTCTGTTTGTTTTGCTCTTTTTAGATTCGTGGAAAGCCAGTTAAACCTTACCTGTCCATTCTCTTCCTTTTATATTCTACAGTGCTACACTCAGTCTACAGTTGGTAAAATAATTATACATACCCACAGTTTTTCGTACAAAAATATGTTCAATAATTTATTGAAAATAATGTAATTAGTGGATATGATAACAAACAATACCCCGCATAAATTTTTACGAGTGAAAGGAAGTTAAAATCCGTAAAGTTTAATTAAAAACAAATATCGGAAATTTGTCGAGCAAAACCATTTTTCATGCTGCAACAGTAGTGATATTAACTAGTTAGTTATCTGCTCATGGTTTTAATCTATTTAATTATATCTTATTCAAATATAAACCCAAAATGGGAAAAATGATCAAAATTGAAAGACAATCCACTAAAATGGATCGTAAATCCAAAGAGTTATGTTCTCCTGGCAAAGATGAGTGGTTCAACTTTTTCGACAAAGATTGAGCTATCCATATTTCGGCAGAAATTTGGGATTGTCTCACTTGACCATGCGATACGTTATTAAAAAATTTACCAGTTGGCAATAAAAAACATATAGGCAGAAAATGCGTTGCCGTAGTGCGTGAATCACGTTTGTTCGTGCGAAAAGTAGCAAATAATACCCAAATAAGAGCGTGAGGTTTTCACATTTTACAATAAAAATAATCCAACCTACCTAATCCATTAACAAAAAATAGTAATTTACGAAAGAAAACAAAATATGTAGTTTTTGTTTTTTAATCATAAAGGACGTAAATGGCAGAATTTAATTTTACATTGCACATTTTTGCACGTTTTGGCATTTTTATTGCACGTTTTACAGTTTTTTTACTGCACCAAATCCGGGCTCTAGTACTTACTCTCGACCGGTGCCATGAGATATTAAAGTAACAATTTCCAAGAAAGACGACTTTTTCAGATTTTCCTCAGTAAATAGCTTCCAGTACATTTTAGTTAAAACTTTGACATACCTAATTTTAAAGAACGTTTATTTCCAACAAGGATTATCTGGACTAATTTTTAAAATTCGGAATAGCTAGTGAGATACGGGACCGTAAACATCGGCAAACTGTCAAGATATCAAAAAAAGGTATATATTGAGTGGTTTCGGCTTTATTACTGTTTTTAGTGCAATTTAGGGAAAAATGCATAATGACCAATCATTTTGAGGGTTAAATTTTCTACAAGAAACATACAAAATATTTGAGATTACTCTCAACAAATGCCAAGAAATATTGAAGTAACAATTTCTCAGAAACAGGACTTTTTCAGATTTTCCTCAGTAACTTGTTCCACTGCATTTTAGATAAAACTTTGGCATTACTAATTTTAAAGAACTTTAAATTTCTAGCAAGATTTATTCCGACTATTTTTTAAAATTTGGAACTCCTAATATTAAAATTTGAGAATCAATACGATTATAAAAAAAAAAAAAATTAATAAAAAAATATCTGGTATGGTTGAGGATTCACTTTTGTTTTCTTTGTTAAAATCAGGTAAGACAATATTGAAAATTGAATATTAATTGGAACTATTCAATTATATATTTATAAATATTTTAAAATCATTTGCATGTTTAAATGATTCAGCTACCTTTAAAATACAAATCTTCATACAGGGAATTGTTGAGAATCGTCTTTATTTAAATCAGGAAAGGTAATATTGAAGGTTGAGCATCAATTTCAACTATTCAATTATATAGGTATAAATATTTATGAATTTATCTGCAAGTTTTAATGATTCAATTATCCATAAAACGCAAATCTTGACCCAGGCATGGTTGATGATCGCCTTTTATTATCTTTCTGAAAATCAGGTAAAATAATACCGAAACTTGAGAGTCAATGCAACTATTCAATTACAAAAAAAGAGACAAATTTAAAAGGAAGAAAGTAATTTTTTGACTTACGTCTGCCGTCGGAACACAACCACTTCCGATTGGCAGACTTGGTTTTTTATACCTCTGGGAGGACTAGCTCCTTTTAGAAAAGTTTCCATCCATCTTGAAATGAGTCAAATTTTGAAGAAATGAAGTTGGTTTTTGACTTATGTCTGCTGACGGAACACGACATCTTTCGGTTGGCAGACTTTTTTTTATACCTCTGGGTGGACTAGCTCCATTTAGAAAAGGTTCCATCCATCTTGAAATGAGTTAAACTTTGAAGCAATGAAGTTGGTTTTTGACTTATGTCTGCCGACGGAACACAACCACTTTCTTTTGGCAGAGTTTGTTTTTTTATCCCACTGAGTGGACCAGTTTTATATAAAAATAAGTTCCTTCCATCTTAAAATAAGTCACATAAGGAAAAAAATCTGGTGCGGTGCGCGCATCACACAACTTTCCCTTACCGTCCTATAATAATTATCTTTTTAATACAATTTTAAAGAGTTCACATAAACACTGCTTCTAATAAGCTCAGCAGCATACAAATCTTCTCCCACTTAAGTACAATAAAAAAAAATTTTAAACAATTTTAGTACAACAATCCTATACACTACCTATATATTTTAACTTTGTCAAGTTGCAAATATATTTTAAAATTTTCTGGTTTAGTTTCCATGGAAACATTTCCTTTCCACTAAATAATGTGAAAGTAGAAATTATTAAGTAAATTTTCGCTTTTCTATTCTTAAATTACTTTATTACAGAGCGTATTGTTTACAACAGATTGGCGGATTGGTGGGAGGAGGATCGGTCGCATCCGTCTCCTTTCAGATGCACTTGGTTATCCATCTAGGGTCTTGTAATCTTCATAAAATACACTGTATCTTTGCTAATATTGGCCCGATTTTTATGATTCTTTTATTATTTTTTAGATAATTTAATTACCTTTCATACAATTCTGCACACAATTTACATTAGAATGCATACCTTTTAAGCTATAAGCAAATAAAGTATTCTTTTCATCATAAATGTTTTCTCTGCAATTCTTCGGTGATTTACTACATAAATGAAAAGTTAAAGGCCTTTATGAAGAATAATTTAGGCAAGTTTCATCAAAATCGTTTGAGCCGTTTTCGAGAAAAATGTAAAAAAGTGTAAAATCCGTGGTATAATAGCTATTTCCGGTTAGTCCGATGCGCTGTATCTTTGCTAATACTGGCCCGATTTTCATGATTCTTTTATTGTTTTTTAGGTAATTTAATTACCTTTCATACAATTCTATACATAATTTACCGTAAAATGCATACTTTTTAAGCTATGGGCAAATAAATTATTCTTTTCATCAAAACTTTTTTCCCTGCAATTCCTCGGTAATTTACTACATAAATGAAAAGTTAAAGGCCATTATGAAGAATAATTTAGGCAAGTTTCATCAAAATCGTTAGAGCTGTTTACGAGAAAATTGTAAAAAAGTGAAAAATCCATGATATAATAGCTCTTTCCGGTTAGTCTGATGCGCTGTATCTTTGCTAATACTGGTCCTATTTTGATGATTCTTTTATTGTTTTTTAGATAATTTAATTATCTTTCATACAAGTCTATAGACGATTTACCATAAATTGCACGCTTTTGATGTTATGCGTAAATAAATTATTCTTTTCATCATAACTTTTTTCCCTGCAATTCCTCGGTGATATGAAAAGTTAAAGGTCTTTATGATGAATAATTTAGGCAAGTTTAATCAAAATCGTTACAGCCGTTTTTGAGAAAATTGTAAAAATGTGTAAAATCGATTATATAAAGTGGCACTTCCGGTTAGTCGATTTTGACGAAAATGTTGCTGTAACATCATATGCATGTGCTAATCTTAAATATGTAATTTCAGTATCGTACAGCTTTCCGTTTTTGAGCTAGACTGATCACATACACACAGACCATATTGCGAGACTTGGTCATTTGGACTCAGGGAACCTTAAAACATGTATTTCCGTTGAAAACTCGAATTCGAAAATTTTCACGATCGCAATACTTCCCCTTACTATATACTTCGTATATAGGTAAGGGAAAGTAAAAATTGGTTTTTGACTTACGTCTGCCGACGGAACGCAACCACTTCCAATTGGCAGACTTCGTTTTTTATGCCTCTGTGCGGAATAGTTTTATTCAGAAAAGGTTTCATACATCTTAAAATGAGCCAAATTTTAGAGAAAATGTTGGTTTTTGACATGTCTGGCGACGGAACGCAACCACTTCTGAGTTGTTTTTTTTTATGCCTCTGAACGAACTAGTTTTATTTAAAAAAGATTTCATTCATCTTAAAATGATTAAAATTTAGATGGAAAAAAGTTGGTTTTTGACGTACGTCTGCAGACAGAACGAAACCACTTCCGGTTCGCAGACTTCGTTTTTTATGCCTCTGTGCGGAATAGTTTTATTCAGAAAAGGTTTCATACATCTTAAAATGAGCCAAATTTTAGAGAAAATGTTGGTTTTTGACATGTCTGGCGACGGAACGCAACCACTTCTGAGTTGCAGACTTTGTTTTTCTAGTCCCATGTATTGACTAGTATTGTGTTGAAAATGTTCTATCCATTGATTTCCAGTCATGGACCCATCCGACTCCTACTGCCTTCGATTCCATGCCGGTACTGGTGCTAATGCTGCCTCACACCAGGGATATTTATTGGCCTCCCTGTCTAGATCCGCCGTACTCCGTTGAAAGCAGGGCCACCTCAAGCAGGATTCGGTTATTCACCGCCAAATTCAGGTCAACCCTGTAGAAGGTACTATCTCCCTCAGTCCCTCGGCCACTTATTAGGTTTTCAAGGAACCAATACCGAATTTTCTATCAGATTTTTGATCGCACATCCGCATTTCGATTTACTATTACTACTGACGTTTTCTTTGATATAGCGATCGTTTATTAGGTTTTTAAGGATTCTGATTCCATTTTTGTAATATGGATTTTTATCGTGCCCGAGCATTTGAAATTAATTAATAGTTTGAAAAATTCTTCGGTATAGGTATCGTTTATTAGTTTTTCAAGGACACAACTTCCGAATTTACTATCGAATTTTCGACTGCATATTCGTATTTCGATTTAATGTTACTGTTGAAGTTTCACAACATCCTTTGATATTCACCGATAGCCAGCGGGAAATGTTAACACGAAAAAATGTTGTCAACAAATGCATCTCTTGAATTGGTCTAAATGTTGTCAACTTCGGTATAAACGTGTTTTTCGGTTTTGTGGCCAACATCTGGTGTAAACCTGCCTTAATGTAGTAAGGGCCGTCGTGTGGCTAGAGCATAGGAGGACGCCATGGATCAAGGAAAATATGAATGAGAAGTGAATATAACGAATTTTTATTTTGAACACCCTTTGTATCGTTACAATTTAGATGCACCATTATAGTATATATGTGTTGTTACAAGACATTTTAAAAAGTCGAAACAAAAGGGACACCCCCTCCCTTCATTTCCCAAAGAATGCTAATGGGCCAAGAGAGAGCCGATTGCTTTTTGGAAACTATCTGAAATACAATAGCAAATATGAGATTTCCACACAGTATTGAAAAAAAAAAAGGGTATGATTAATATGTGAACCTAGCGCCCCTCACCATCTTCTAAAAATAATTAGTAAGTTTCCAGTCTCAGAATCATTAATCATAAACATTAAATTTTCGAATTTATTTTTGTGCAATATCAAACAAGATTAATATTTAATCATAAACATATGTGAAGAAATTATTTATTATTTGATGCATGGTAACATTGCTAATGACAAGGGTATCAGATACTGATAGTTGTCAACAAGATTTTTGTTTGTGTTCTCGTAGGTTCTACTTGTTCATGTAATTAATAGTAACATTATAGTTATTTTACTGTCTGTGACAATATTTGTTAATATGTCATATGCCTATTTGTTTAAATATATCATCATTGGTGATACAGGTAGCTGTATATATATTTTTTTTCTTGTTTTAATTGTACATGGGTTTTGTTTCTTATTAATCGTAGTAAATTCTGTTTATTTTTGTTTTTAATAGGAGTGGGCAAGTCATGCTTACTTTTGCAATTCACAGATAAAAGGTTTCAACCTGTACATGATTTAACTATTGGTAAGTTGTCTCTTTTTACTATTATTTTAATATGATTATTTATAGCCCAAAATGTTTTGTTGTCTAAAGCTTCAACTGTTCACGTTCGATAATTTTACTATTCTTGGACAGTTCTAAGTGCTTAAATTGCAAATGGAATAGATATGTCATCATATGGTTTTTGTTTTTTTGTTGTTCTGTTTGATTCCGTGCCTTTCATGTGATAAATATTTCAATTCCTACTGTAATCATACATTTAATATTATGTCTACTTATGAATTATAAGTGCTGCTAGTATTAAAATAATTTTTAGTTGATTAGGAATTCATCATACTGTTTATAGAATATCTAACATTTATTAGAATGCTACTGAATAATATTCATAACAATTTATTTTCTTTTATGTATTCTACTTAATTTCTAGTTCCAATTTGATAGTTGATCACTCATGTTGTATTTAGTGGAAAACAAATGTATCAGTCATGTGAAAAAGCTCTCCATTATCACCTTTCTGGTGGCTCTTAAGTAATATAATTTTATGCTATAAAAATTGTTTGGGACCAAACCAATATGCTACTAGTTATTTACTATTCTTATTTGAACAAATGAGTTGTAATCTTTTAAATATAATTTGGTTAATATATATATATAATGTAATATGGTAATATATAGTGCAACTCAGTTGTGATTTTCAATACTTAATATTTTTCTGATATTTACCTGTTTTGTTAATATTTATTAATTAATTGTCTTTTATTTAAAATATGACATCATTTAATTAATTATGACATCATTAAATATTAACATAAGAGTTAGTGACGGTCATTTTCATACAGTAAATCTCTAATTATTGTAATTTTTATTTTCCCTCTTATTATAAATATATATTTTGTATTATTTATGAAATAAAATATCTGACAGGGATTATTAATTGTTGAGTAGCAGAAATTTTTGATTTAGTGAAGGGAATAAGTAGAATAATCCTAGTATTCACACACTCGTACAAACAATATTAGTTGTTTAGTTACCCACCTCCAAAGATTTTCATAAGTCAAATTACATTCAGTTTAATGTTTTCAAGGACGTTAGTGAATTTTAGATTTAAGTTGGAGTAAAAAAAATGTAAGGAGGGTGATGGTATTAGATAATTTAACAAATAAAACAAAAAAGTAATTTTGTTTCTTGTTAGGGAAACGCTGTTTCAACTTGACCTAGCAATGTAAAATGCAGATCTCTATGGGGATCTAGAAGATAAATCATAAAAAACATTAATCTTTTCAATTTAACCTCTAGTTCACTAGAGATTCCATTGTAAACTATAGCTTTAATAGCTCTGTATGATAAGAATTGGGCTCAGAACTTGGAGAGAAGGATTCCATCATCAACAAGTCTATGGCCTAGGAAAAATTAAGGACAATCAGAATGTTTACTCTACTATCATCTCTAGGAGTGCTGATCAAGTTGAAAATCTAAACAAAATCCAGATTGAAGAAGTTTTAGAAGATTATTCTGGTCATTATGAGTGGATATTCAGGGGTTAGAGAGTTTTAGAAGTATAAGGATTTGGCATGGCAAACTGAGGATTGAGTAAGGTTAAGAAGTTTGAAGTTGGAATAGTCACATGGAAGTCAGGTTCATCCAAATCTAGTCAGTCTACATCTCTGCTATGTTTCTCTAACTTCAGTTGAGCTTGATTACTATTTAGCTCTAATACATTAGTCTATATATATAGGGATGCCATTGGGCAATCATTGAAGATGATTATCCCAAAATTAAGTAAGTTTATGAATACTGAATTTCTTACCTTGTCCTCTAAATTGGGTACCTTTCCAAAGGCCTGGTTTGTGTTTACCATTATTTAATAATTAACCATGATAGTGTTCCTACTTTTAAGTTTAATACTAATGTTAATCAACGTTACTGCTATTTTAATGAAATATATTCATATTAAATATGGGCATGGTTACTAAAGAACTACCTCCTTGCTAACACTTATCTTTATTCTTCAAAATTAAAATAACAAACTATTACAATAAAAAGTTAACCATGGAATGATTCAGCCTAGACTTAGCCATTAATTGTTTTAACATAAATCTCTTATCTGTACTAGTTGGTGTTGATGGTTCCTCAGGCGAAGGCTTGAAGGCGATCGTTGTAGGCTTGCATCAGGCAAGGTCAGGATTCAGAGCGCATTTCTCATCTTCAGAGTCTCGTCGTCCACCCTCAGCCTCGATCAGTTTAGAAGTCTCTCTCCCTGGTCTTACCTCAGCCTCGGCCAGTTCCTAAGTCCCTCCTTTTCACCTCTTTGCTTCTTTCCCCCTTTCTCTCTTATTTTGCCTAAGAGGGAGTTGAAAACGATGTTCATTGGCCTACTAGTTTTATAGAGGGAGGAAATTCTGGGATTTCATCGGATGGCTCCGCCCCTTGTCCTGACAGCCGGTATCTGCGAACTATTATCCAACTGGTATAATTTAATCATACCTTTTCCACTTTTTCCTCGAGGCCAGCCAAACCTAAGGGGACCAGTTCTTAAAATTGATTAGATGTTCCAGCTTTTGGCATTGTTACAGTGTTAACTTCTCAGTAAGGTTTTTAAATTAACTTATCCCTTATCACTTATGTGGTGACATCTGTCATCGCCTGTCAGTTACCCTTCTCTACCTGCTCGACCCTTATTTCTTTTGTTCGCTATTGATATTGTTAAATTCTACAACGATAATATTTCACAAGATCAATACATATTATCTCTTCTTCATCAGGTTTTTAATTTCCTAGGTGAGCCATGACAGAAGGGTGGTGAATTCATCTGTCTGGAACAGGAAGAACGCCAGAGATGGGAGTAAAATATTATCTATGCGAAGCTCTCTTAAAGTGGAAAGAATCTAGGAAAATAAGATTCAGTTGTGATTCTTCGTCAGAACAAAAAACTGCCCCCTCCCCCCAAAAAAAGTCACCTGTGTGCCCTGCAACGATGAACTTAAGATTTATTTTCAAGGTTGCCTTGATAAAGCTAAATAACACTTTCAATAGAAAAATTGTTAAAGTTAAAAATCCTGAATTTACCATACATGGTCAACCATCATTTGCATATTATCTATCATTATTTAATTTCAATGTTCTCTGTTTTTTTCTTTTTATTTTGTTAGTCACAATGGGAAAGCACTATGGAAGGATTTGGTTCGGAAATTTATTGTTTCTAAACTAAATGAAGAAAACACAAAACAGTGAATATATTAATCACTGATGAACTCATGAAATGTCTTGGAACTATCTCAAAGCAGGAAAAATGACTTGTAATTGGAACATATGAAGTTGATCCAAAACTTTTATTTTTAAAAGCAGAAAATAGTAGGAATAAACATCCTTAATATTTACTGTAATTATTTGATAACTAAATGTTAGTTAAAAGTTGTTCTATTATAATAGAAAAATAACTATTTTCTGAAAACAATAAGCTTGAAACTCTTTAATTTTTCCATTTCTGTTTAAATGTATGTATTTTTTATCCTGTACAGAACATAATTGGGGCTTGAAACACATGTTATGAATTTTGGATGTTTTCATTTTCACCAAAGTTATTAAAATTATGTTCATTTTAGGTGTGGAGTTTGGAGCACGAATGATTACAATTGATGGCAAACATATAAAATTACAGATTTGGGATACAGCTGGGCAAGAGGCTTTCCGTTCTATTACTCGTTCCTATTATAGGGGTGCTGCTGGCGCTTTATTAGTTTATGATATAACAAGACGTGAAACGTTCAACCATTTAACCACGTGGCTAGATGATGCTAGACAGCATTCAAACTCCAACATGGTGATAATGCTTATTGGAAATAAAAGGTAAGCCTTAATTTTATTGAAAATTATTATTAAATGTTATTTAAAAAAAGAATTGTATTGTTTATAATTTACTTTTAAAATAACTTGTATGTCCATATGTAGTAAATTTGTACTGTTATTATTTTTTTTTAATATAATGTTATCTAATTTTTAAAAAATCCTAATCAAAAAGTAGGAATATGTTTTATGCCTATCAGTGTTCAACCAGCTTTTGTGTGAATTGTATCAAGGAAGTAATATTTGGAGTTTCCACTCACATGACTTTCCTTATCACTTTAGGAGCAAAGTCCTATACAAAAATTGTTTGCTGCATCTACGCTAATATTGGTCCAATAAGGTTTTTTTTTTAGTTTTTATTATTTTTTTTTTTTAAAGTTTAACTTAGTAAACCATTTAGTTATCTTTAAAACCTGCATCTGGAATGTTCCGGGAGATGTATAGTTTTCGAGTTATTTGAAAAACTATAAAAAAGTTAACTAAGTTTACTTTACTTTGGAACATGTGCACAATACTTAAAAACAAGGCTCCTCTCCCCTCTCCCCATTCAAGAGATAATTGTGGCACAGACAGCCAGACCAATTGTTGAAAATGTATTTTTTGGACTCAGGGGGTTCTGAAACCCAAAGATCGGTTAAATACTGAACATCGGAAATTTGACTTCTTTAAATCTACTATGTAGGTGTTGTAGGCTACTTGTTTTGGTATATTTTGAACCAAATCAGAGCGTGAATATCAAATTTCATCTTTTGCTTTTGGTCAGGTCTGCAATGCGCCTTTTTTCACCATTGTACTAACCATTAAATCTTTTTTCACCATTGTACTAACTATTAAATCTTCTGTATCAATCAAAGTTACGATCTTAGAGTAATTGGTTCCTTCATATTTCACCATAATATAGTCACTTGTCATTAGGTCGTTCAGTATAGTTATGCTTGTTAATCCCTTATTTTTCTAAAATTTAGGTCTATCAGTTTATTTGATAAGGGGGAGGGAGATTGTCTATTTTGCATTTTTCTCAGAGATAATTTTGAAAAGACCGTGGCTGGTTGGCCAATACGGTTTGTGTAGGTCTGCTATATGCCAACTAGCCCCTTCCTAATCTTTCTAATCTAAAATGGCTGCCAAGGCCCAGGAAAGCAAAAATCAAAATGCAGTTTTACGCTACAATAATCAGCATGGAAATGAGAATATGTATCAAAGAATAGAAAAGTCGCTGGACTTGTAAAGTCTGTAGAAATAAAAACTAAACAAAAAACTTACCAAGCTGAAAAATTAACTTTCTGTGACCAATCTTCCATAGAAGCTCACATGACACTGGAATTTTCATTATAACTACCTGTAAAGCAGTATGTCACAAGGTTAGGTGGTGCTCCAGAGTCCCTAGTGGTGATAATAAAAAGCAGTTGGCCAACCTACCCCTTATGTTAACCAACCCAGGTTTCCCCTATGTGATCCTTCAATGGGGCTGGGGGGAAATCTTGTGATTATGGCCAAATCATATCCTTGCATAACTTCTGGTCAAGAAGCAAGACTTCCTTACCTATAGTTGCCTTCACTGAGTCAGAAGCTTGCGTTGAAGGGATTGTTTGGCGCAGTGTTGCCAGATGCGGGTGAAGGGAAGACTAAATATTCCTAGGATCTACATTCATGGAATCAATTCTTATCGCTTTACTGTTCCTTCCGGCACTTTATTCAAAACTTCAAATCAACCCGTCTCATATTTACAAAACAAAACATTATAAATGTAAAAAAATTAAAGAAAAAATTTATTCAGAGCGTTATTAGCAGGAAACCAGATAGTTATAACGAATAAAGTTTCATAAGAAAAGCACCTCCTGGGACCGGGACCAAGGAAAAAGAGCGTTACAGCCAGGAAATCATTATTAACGGAAGCATTATAACTAAAGGCCGGATTTCGTGCAGTAAAAATTTTAAAAACGTGCAATAAAAATTAGCCAAATGTGCAAAAACGTGCAATAAAATACACTGACAAACGTGCAATTCAATCTTCTACTGTGTGAAGAGGTGATGTGTCATTAAAAACATCAAATATTAAGTTAACATATTTATATAATATACATATGTGCTTACAAAAACTACAACAAATTTGTTTGCTAGGTATGATAATCTTACAAAATTAATAAAATATATGTATAGTAAAACATAAATTTTCGTAATTTTCTACTAACTATATTAATTTATCAAATAGAAAATTCTAAAATTTTATTAAAATTTACAATCATGTACATTTACAAATTATGTTCCTTAAAGTTATATCATCTGTCATCTAATATGTGTTTCAACTGTGAAAACATGCGCTCTACGTTAACACTTGTGATGGGACATCTTTTGTAGTTACTCAATATTACTGGATCCAGCTCCACATCAGTGTCTTCTCCGTTGAGAGCTTTGTTGTAAATTTGTAAAATTTTGTAACCCGTGCTTTTTTCTATAACTAATTTAAATTTATCAAAAATTGTTTTTCCCTTTTCGTTTTCGATTTTTTCTAATTAATCTCCAACTTTCTCTATAATATTAATCTGTGATGTCAAAGTTAAGATTTGCACTTCAAGCTTTTTTTATTTGCGAAGGTAGAACCGATAAATGGGATCTTATAAATGCTAGATCTGATGCAACAGATGTTAAATTTAAAACAGTTTTTACTTTTTTTACAGATACTGCGTCATCTTCAAGAGTAGAAACAAACTCTTTAAAATTATTAAAATGATCTGAATAAAATAGGGCTGCTTCAATCCATGTTCCACATCTAGTTATCACAGGTTCTGGGGGAAGGGAGCAGCCCATACTATTTCTATAAGCTGTCATGCGGTGAGGAGCTTTTAAAAATATTTTTTTCCCATTATTAACAAGTTTGTTGACATTTGGGAAAATTTCCCTCATTTATTCAGCTACGCGGTTTAAACCATGTGCTACGCAAGTTACATGCACCATATTTGAATAAAAAACTTTTAATGCTTCTCCAGCTTTTACCATATACGGAGCGGCATCGCTAACAAATAAAAGAATTTTATCTTAGTAGGATGTTTGACAGAAAAAATTTGCTAAACTGTCGTTCACAAATCGAGAGACAGTCTTGTAGTTCGTTTTTGGAAGCTGCTTGCATGAAATGAGATATGGTTTGGGTTCAATCTCCGGGTGTAGGATTCCAGCAATTAAACTGCAAATGTAAAGTCACCGTGGGTCTGTTGTTTCATCTACCATGATGTAAATATAATTGTTTTCAATTAGTTTTCGTATTTCTTCAAGAGAATTTTCACAACAGTTTTTGAGATAATTTTTTCTTAGGGTGCTCTCGTCAGGAATGTTTTGTTTTGTGTATTTTTGCAAAAAAGACTTAAAGGGCTTGGACTGCAGTTTATTGAATGGAATATTGGAAGCGACCATGGCATAACATAAATCGGTAAAAAATGTTTGTTTGTTGTCTAATGACGAGCAGCTTTGTGTGAGCAACTGTCGAATTGGAGCTCGCTTGGATTTTTGTGCTGCAGTTAACTGTGTGTGCCCACCTATAAAAATAAAAAGATATTGGGAATAGTCAAATGCTATCGTGTGCTACTTATGAAAAGATAGAATGTACTTACTTGAGTTGCAATGAGCATCCACTTGAGATTTTCGATCGGAACCAATTCATTTATTGCAAGAACAAAAAATTGTTTTCCCGTCTGATTTCAATTCTGGGTATGGTTTTATCCAAATTTTGATTTTTGAAGATTGGCTGGCTGTCACTTTAGGCATTTTCACTATTTTACTTGTTTACCGAACTAAACTCAACTTTAGAATGAAATGAAAATAAAATAGTAGGTTGGAAGGTTGAGTCAAATCAAATTAGAACTCGACGGTCTAGGATTCTCTCTCCTGCAGCAGCCTGCTCTTCTGAACGCACAGACTCCCTCTCTCGATGGCCTGCTCAACTGTTCCCTCTGCGAACCTCCATCTTCTGGCTTCTCTCAAGCACTCTGCTCTTCAACCTTCTCCCAAGAACTATCTTCACTCTTCCACTTTCTCCCCAGAACTCCCTCTATTTCTCTTTTCTCTGTCTCTTGTACTCTTTTCCCCTACTCCTTCTTGAAAAGATGAATTTTGTCCCCACTCTCCTTTTGGGACATCTTATTGGTGGACGCTATAAGAATATTTGAAAAGGACTTCGAAGATGTTTGATCTATTTTCTCTATTGTCCCTATTTTCTGTCAACCTTGGGCGGCAGATTTTATTACACCATGTCGACCTGGCTTATCTCTAGTTTTATGGTGCTCTTACTTTCGCTTATCTTAAGCGTTCTATTGGCGGTCTTAAGCGGCATATCGGCACCCTCGACTTGTACCCCTCAGGTATAGCGCCCGACTTTGTAAATATTTCTTTGTCTGAAAAAGAAACTGATTAATATTGATATTGCTGAATCGCGTGGCATCTCTTTAATTTATCCCTTATTTAATTACTATTATGAATCTTAATTATTTCCTTCAATCCCTGTATTCTCAATACATAACATATTGTTGATGATATAATAAATCACGACCATTCTCTATACTAAAAATAAAAAAAAAAAAATTCAATATTTTTAATGAAATATCAAAAAGTGCGCTTTCGTGCACTGAAAACCTAAAATGTGCAAATTTGTGCAGTAACCTCCAAAATGTGCAATTTCGTGCAGTATAAAATTTATATTATTTTAATCTCCTTTCCTTGATTCGGATAAGAATCGAATTTTCATTGAATTCTGAGAAAGCAATAAAAAGTTGCAATTGCACGGGAATCCGGTCTTTAGTTATAACGAAGTTTTACTGTATAACGCAAAGTCTTCAGCTCAGCTATTTACAGTAAGTTTGGTCATTTATCTTTCAATATCTTTGCTTTCCATTGTGGTTATTATCGGCCCTCAATCTACTTCTTTTTTTTTTTGTATTTTAAAAGCCCAATCCATTATTGTAAATACACTTGCATCCAAAAAATTCTATGGATCCTAATTTATTTTATTTTATTTTTTTCACTCGTTACCTTTATATCGGTTTAACTAACTAGAGTATGCTTAACAATGTAATATTAAACAATCATCGATCACAATATACTTAAATGATTGACATATCAAAATATAATAATTCATTTAAGTGGTGTGGTCGAAAACCACAGTCAAAAAACGAAAATATTTTCCAACTTTGTCAAAAACTGAGAGAGTACTATATTTATGAGTCTGCAGCTTGAAAATGAGTACTCTAATAGAAAAACTGATAAAATAAAAGTTGTAGAGCATCAAATTCTATATCTACTGAGTACCAAAGAGTTTCATGTCCTATCTTGGTTTGGTTTTAAATAAATTTTTATTTGATTTAATTGTGAATTGAAGAGATTTTTTTTTCTAGTGATTTAGAATCAAGGCGTGAAGTGAGGAAGGAAGAAGGAGAAGCTTTTGCCAGAGAACATGGTTTAATATTTATGGAAACATCAGCAAAAACTGCTACAAACGTAGAGGAGGCCTTTATAAATACTGCTAAGGAA
This sequence comes from Rhaphigaster nebulosa, assembly GCA_948150685.1. Classification (NCBI taxonomy): domain Eukaryota; kingdom Metazoa; phylum Arthropoda; class Insecta; order Hemiptera; family Pentatomidae; genus Rhaphigaster; species Rhaphigaster nebulosa. Next base: position 91,866,284 of record OX411307.1, on the reverse strand, counting down.
ATTTATGAAAAAATTCAGGAAGGTGTTTTTGATATTAACAATGAGGTAATTACAGCTATTTATAAATTTCTATTCTCTTTCTTAGCATGTTGTGTGCTAATTTCTCGAAATTAGTTTACTTTTACTTTTATATGAACATATCCTATTATTCTGTCCTCTGTACAGTTTATAAGAAAGGCGACAGGACGGCATGCGAGAACTATTACGTGATAGCACTCCTGTCGACTTTGTATAAGGTGTTCTCCATAGCTATTACCCAGAGGTTAGTGAGATGGGCTGAGAGGGTTACTGGGGATTACCAGTGTGGGTTTAGACAAGGAAGATCCACAACAGATTTAATCTTCTCACTAAGGCAGCAAAAAGATTCTGGAAAAGATTTACAAGCATAACATTAGCCTACAACACCTGTTTATATTATAGATTTCAAGCAGACATACGACTCCGTTGAAAGGGAAAAAGTGGCTAGAGATATCTGGTATGTAGGAGTTCCAGCTAAGCTGGTGAGATTAGTTAAAATGAGGTGAAAGGAAACTAAGTCACAGGTAAGGATGAAACGAGTTTGAATTGATAGGCAGACTGAGACAAGGTGACCCCTTGTCCCCCATAGTATTCAACCTGGCCCTCGAAAAAACAATAAGAGGAATTAGAACTAGCCACAGAAGAAATATTTATAACAGGCTTACCTAGCATATGGCGTACACGGATGATGTAGCCATCACAGCGCGCACATTACCAGCCCTTTAAGGAGTGTTAGAAGAGTTTGAAGCAGCAGCAGCGAGCAGTGGCTTACGAATAAATGAAAATAATACGGAATATATGAGGATGGCAAGAGGTCAAGCAGGTAGAGAAGAGCAAGTGCAAATTAATCGACACAACTTCAAGCACTGCAAGAACTTCAAATATCAAGGATTCTGGTAACGGAAGAAGATGGCATGAGTGCAGAGATCAAAGCCAGAATAGCAGATTTCTTTTTGCGCTGAATAAGGTGATAAAATGCCAAGAACTGTCCTGATCTGCAAAAATCTTCATTTTGATTTTTTCAAGATTTTCAAGATCGGTGGTAAGGTATGGGAGCGAGTGCTGTGTATGACTAGGGAGAGCGAAAGATCTTATGCCCAGTAAACGAGCATGGAAATTGGGGAGTTAAAAAAATCAGAAAGCTTGAACTGCTCTTTGGTAAGCCTAATATTGTGGCCATCGTCGAAGAAGGAAGAACGGTGGATTGGCCACGTGCAAAGGATACCGTATTACAAACTACCAAAGAAGATTATGAATGGCAGGCCAGGAGGAAAGAGACTGACAAGGGAAGGGCACCATCAATAGGCCACCAATTTCACCAAATTTTTTACTCTACATCCAAAAATATTGGGCATGTGTCCAGGCATTCGTTCCAGTGGGCCCTCGGAACCGAGGAAAAAAAAACACGCTTAACTTGTTTTATTTTATATCTCACATTTGGAAAATGATATGGACGTGGTTTTTCCACCAAAACATTTGTTTTTCACTTTATATTAAAGTAAAAACACACCTGAGACCAAAAAAACCAGCGCACTTTGGATTTCATTTAAAAAATATAGGTTAAAGAAATATTATAGGCTTTGAACCAGCTCATTTATAAGCCAGATTAATAGGGTTCACAATCATCTTTTGCAGTAATCCATCTAGGATTAGGGACTAATATCCAAATATTGCAAATAAAGCTAATTTAGTTCACTAGAATAGTGCTATACTTACCAGAGTGCAGTTTTTTTTTTTTTTAATTTCTTCATTATTTTTATCTTTTTGGTGTTTTTACTTTTTTCAAAATGGTATTGGATGCTTCTGTAGTCGCTAGTGGTACCGGGAGACAGGCAGCTACTACAGTAGGCCGGAGTCAGGTTGGTAAAGAGCGACAAACCGAACCAACGACAGCTTCATTGTGATTCAGACTCTCCGAAGTCGCTTCCAGAACTCAGAAAATACATCTGTCCGGTTGCGTGCTGCTCGGTGTGTGGATGTCAGTGTACAAAAAGTAGGCAGACAAATCACTGAAATGAGCCTGCACTCCTGGGTGCCTGCCGCAGGTCCTCTCCAAACCACAGCTCATTTCCGTTGGTTGCATGGTGGTTACGTTTCGATTTGAAGTTCTGTATCTCGTGTTCAGTTTATCCAATTTAGATTTTCTTGGACTTGTTGGAAAGAGGATAGTTTTTTTTCTTTCCATACAAATAAATAGCTATTCCGTTATCGAGGTCAGCATAAAAAATGTGATTACTAAGTGTAAACCAAATTTTTTGCAGATAACGTTGGTTCTAAAACACGTACAAACACCACAGTTAAATCAAATCACGTAAATTAAGAACCTTTACCGATGACCGAAATTCGGTTTGATTCGTTCAAAGGGTTCCTGATTTATTAGGCAATTTTTTAAATCTTAAAACAAATTTTAAGGTTAGATTCTTGGCGAAATTTTTAGTAAATTTTTTTTTATTTTCACCCAAAATTTGAATTAATGGTTTTCAGAGTGCTGAAGCCAAATCTGACGCCAGTTTTGAATAAAAGAATTCTGTTATTATACTTCACTCCATAGAGAAATAGTGTTTTCATTACATTTAATTCAATAGGACCATGAGATCGCTCTAAAATTTAATTATTTCATTTAAAAATTGGATGACTCTAAAATTTATTATTTCTGGATCACAAATACTGTTTTTGTAGTATTTATAGCACTTTAAACACGGCCTTAAATTTTCAAATTAAATTTTAGTTTACTATCACATCCTGAGAGATATAACAATAATATATATTTTAGAATTTTTTTTATATATATCTCAGGAATTATTTGACATACAAACATCTATTAATGCTCAAAATGAAGCTAGTTAAATTTATTTTAAAGTAGTTCATAATGATTTTGTTGGTAGAAATAGCGGTTTCCATGATATTTGTCAAAATAGTCACAAAATGGTGATTTCTCGTTTTTGAAAAATAAAAGTGCTGTTTTTTTAAAATCTGTATCTCTGGTGCTGGTAATCTTGCAAAGCTCTTTTAGAGCCCAAATTTACTCTTATTAACATTATGCATACCTAAAAGATATGCATGCGTAATGTTTTTTGCGCTGTCGATAGTTCCAAGATATTGAGCATTGAATGAAAAATTAATGAAAATTTTAGTGTTTTTCTTGAATAAAATAAACTCCAGGTCATCTGCCGAGGTCGCAAATTTAGATTTATAATGCCGATCCATACTAGGGTTGGAACATCGAAAGGAAAATACCGATATTCGATATTTTGTGATATCGCAAAACCCAATGCCGATAATCGCTAGAAAAATATCGATGTATCGAAAGGAAGTGGGTGAAAAAGTAATGAAAAGTGCATCAAATAAGTATAATGTTAAACTGTGAAGAAGGTTATGAAATAATATTATTGTTATTTATAAAACAATATTTTTATTAGCCATTAATCATTATGAAAAAGATAGAAAAGAATTATACTTTAAAAAAATAAATGTTACAACATATTTTTATTTTGAAGACTTTTAGTCATATTTCATATGTTATAGTCTTCTAGAAGTTTTTCAATGATGAAACCTACAAACTTCTAAAAAGTTTATTTATCTTATAATGCTTCCGACTATGTTGTGCATTATCAAAACATTCATCTAAAAGTATGTAATTCATTTGATATGCATCTCAGTACCATCATCATTTATATAATCATCAGTTTGTCTTTACATAGGATTAATTAACATTATTTATATATAAATGTTATCTACTAATTATTGTTTGGTAATTAAATATTGTATATTGTTATATTTAATGGTAAAATCCAGAATCATGACCCCAACATGGCGGACATCTAAATTTTTAGGACCTGACTGATCTTAAAAATCTAGTCCTCCACCATGTTGGGATTACAATTCTGGAGTTTTAACTAAAAAAGGAAATTGTTAAAATAAAATACAGTAGAATCTCGATAATTCATATGGTCAAGGGTTCGAAAGATAAATATGAATCATCTAGATAGCCAAATCATCGAGATTTCCAATAATCGGTGGTATAAAATAGGAAATAACAAAATTCTACTAATAAGAATAGAAATACAAACGATATAGTTAGCCCAACAAAATATTGAAGTACCGTTAAATCTTCATCAAAATAGGCGAAATCTTGAAAAGTTATGGGGGTTTCTTAATTTTGAGGCTGGTGATTCCCATGCTTTCTAAGAGTTGCAACACTACTTTCTTGCGGTAAATGTCTTAAATCGTTTAATTATGGTCAAGTCTAGAGATTGCAGCTTAGAGGTTGTGTTGGGAGGCAAAAACAGAAGATTAAGAGTTCAAAATTTTTGCCGGTTTTTATTCCATATCTGTACCCATTCGTTGAAAATTTCGCTTATGGTACATGCTTTTGTTTGCACGATAAGCTATCGGTAACATTTTTGTTTATACAAAAACACTTGCTTTCGCGGATTTGCCAGTCATGAGCGAACCTAATTTTCCAGATTAATCCATTTTGGTGGCTAACAGTATGGTTACAGGGTTTTTACAATTTTTTTAAAGAGAACTGAATAGAAAAAAAAAAAGGTAAGCCAACCGAAATTCATAGAAACTATTACTCTCTCGCCTCTCCTCTTGAAAAGTTGACCAGATTTTTTATTTGGAAATTCGAATTATAAGGCATTTGCATTACTTGGAAGATGAAAATAAATATGAATTATCGAGGGAACCAGATTGCAGTGTTTTTACAGGAAATAAAGGGAGATTTTCAAGAGACCAGAAAATCCAAACGAATTATCGGGATATACGAATCCCGGAGATATGAATTATCGAGAATCTACTGTTATATAGTTTAACATATGGTGTCATCGATATATTGGATGTTAAGGTATCGATAGAAAATATCGGTTTTTCAACTCCGATATATCAATATATCGTGTGTTGATATTCCAACCCTAATCCATACCCAAACAACATATCAGAACTACCCAATCTTTTGCGTTTCAAAATCTTTCATTTCCTGGATTATATATCTAAAAACAAATCAAAACAATGTTTTTTTCTTTAGCTTACACTTTGTTTCTATTAATTATTAACAAAACCAAACTAAATTTTAGAGTATTACCAGGGAAACTTTTAGAATAGTTTTTAAAAAAAATTCTCCAGTCAGAAGCAGCGTTGGTTCGAATCCAACCTTAGTGGATTAAAATTGATTTTGTTCCAGACCTACGGAACAAATCTCATCTCCTCACTCTGGCTAGAATAGGTTGATTTCGTGTAGAATAACCATTGCTTTCCTGCTCCAGCTGTTCATGTGAAATAGCTATCATTATAAATCATATTTATATTGCACCATTTTTGTACAAAAATCATGCAATTCAAAAACCAATCCAGGAAATTGGTATGATTCGGCTATCTTTCGGTAATGTCAATTTTCAAGCAGGGCATATGTATTCTGTATCATAATATATATTAGGCAGTTCTGAAAACGCAACTGTGTATTAGTTTGATTATCTGGCTCATCACCATTCAGCAACTTACATTGTAAATTTTACACGGGCCTTAGTTTGGAGACCCCTGGTATAGAGCATCAAACAGAACCTAGATTTTCCCAGAATGTTGTAAGTTATAATCTCTTATTTTCAATACATCAATAATTTCTTGCCCTGGTTATCTAAGGTATCTTGAAATGATTCAAATCAATTTTTTTTTAAATAGCCATGTCAAAACTTATAAATGCTTCAATATAATGATCTCTTTGGAATCTCCAGAAGCTTCTTGTAACATTCCATAACCTTCCCTATCTATGTCTTCCTGAATTTTGGCTAACACTATTAATAGCTTGGACATATAAAAGGATAAATAGTTTTTAGAGCATCAGGATGATTTGAATTAGAAAGATCCTTGATGTAGGATTTACAGAGGGGATACGTTCGGTCAGCTTCACCTTGGGACAGAATAAGGCAGATAAGAGTTGATAGGGAATAGCGACTGTTTGTGTACAGTTAAAGAGAGTAAAGATTAAAACCAACGAATATAACTATTCGGAAAGGTTAGTAATTTTAATTTGGAATGAATTATTGAGTGGTCTAATAATTTAATGAATTGAAAAATCTAGGATTGTTAGTACTGTTAACTTTTTTTTATCTTTAGTGGAATATATGTAATTCCTTATTTTGATAAGAAAGGATTTGTGGAGTTACCAACCAGGCCAGAAACTAGATTGAAGTGGATCGAGTAGTTTGGACTCTTCGGGGAAATTATATATTAGGGATTCTACTAATCTTTCTAGAAATTCAGAAAGGTTGGGAAGGATGTATTGTTAGAATTTTAGTTGTTGGATGGACTATGTTTTTTTTTTTTTTTTCCAAGAGATTGAAATACTAAATTCATATTGGTATAATCTTCTGCATACAGACACCACTAATGAATAAATATTTTTCCATTTTATACTGTAATTAAATAGGTCTTTCAAAACATCTGCATTATTGTATGAAGTGAAAAATATTGATACTCACTCGTTAATGAAAGTTGATGTTTTTTCATTCATTTTGCAGATGTTCTTGTTTATAGTTTCTTTTTATTACTTTCCCTCCTTTATTACCTTAATTATGTAAATATATTTTTACAATAAATTATTTATTTTAGGCCAATGGCATTAAAATAGGACCTCAGCATTCCCCTACAAGTACTAATCTCCCTCCTGGTGGAAAATCTTCTTCACAAAATACAGGTTGCTGCTAAATGATAAAATTTGAGTTTTCTTCATTTAATAAATCAAGTGAATAAATAATTTTGAAAACTGTGTTCTTACCGAATCGCTGAAACTTAGTGTTACTGTATTTTCTTTTATATCAGCTTTTTTGGTTAAGTAAGGTTTATATGTTATGCTTTAAAAATCAATTTGTGCGCCTCTACTTTACTTTTTGATTTTATATACAAACTTAATTGTTTTGTTTTTTTATTGTATCAGTTACATATCTTGTTTACAAAAAAAAACATCTTTTTTAATGTATTTATTTTAGTAAAGATTTATTTGTTTATATCTGGTTTATTATTTTTTCTAATTACTATAAATAATGTTATTGGTAGACTGATGTGAAAATATGGAGACACATTTAAAAGGTTGGTGCACTTACATACATTGCAGTGCTACCTTGAACCATATTTTAAAATATATATTTACCTTTTATATTGCAAGCAAATACAACTTTGTATGATGTACCTACACAGACTATTCAAACAATATTTGTAATTACCTCTAACAAAACTACTTAAATAAATTCAAATAACTTTTGTTCACTCAGAAAATTTTAAGTTAAAAATACGTAAAATTAATTGTTTTGTTTAAAAGTGCTCAAATTAATTTTTTTAATATAATTTTATATTATTTATTGGATTTATGTTATTATTTAGTGTCTGTTTGTGTATATTTCATATGCAGGTGCATGGTTTATATTATCACTGGTCCAGAAAAGGTCTAATTAAATATTTCTAGTCTCTCTCTCTCTCTCTCTCTCTCTCTCTATATATATATATATATATATATATATATATATATATATATATGTTGTTATTTGTTTCTTTGATTTCAGTTATAGAAGTATCTTATGATAAAGATTGTTGTAATTAATAAAATAGATAGTATCTTTTAAGTTATGAATTTTTATTTTAACATTTTTAAAATGTATATATTTCCTAAATAGTTTATCTTTATAGTTTATGATACTGAGGGTTAGTAATCAAAATTGATCATGGTATAAATAACATTAATGATGACGCATTATAGACAAACCTAGAACCAGTAGAATCATGAATTTTGATGTTAAGGACTTTTTATATTTTCTTAATTTATTTTGCTCTTTTAATATTTATTTTATTAGGTTAAAAAACAAAGCAATGTTTAATCTAAATTTAGAGGATAACTCCTGAAGGTTGTACTTACAATTGTTCTAAACTAATATAGTTATCTGAAATTAAATTAGTTAATTAATCGATGAATAAAACAGGTTAGTTGGGAAACACTGACAGAAATGCCTCATTAAGTACAGGGTTTTTGGTCATTCATAACTAACTTAGGGAACCTTTTAAACTTATTCGTTATTCAATACTTAATTTGTCCACAAATTTTCCAAAATAGCATGGCAACTTAATTTTTTAGTTTCAACCAAGTTTCACTTGATCTAATTTAAGAAAGGCACATTTCAACGGTAACTTTATCAGGAGTTTACTTAAATACTTGGCAATAGCCATATTGTCATTTGGTTTAAGTAGTTTTCCAGGTAATATCAATAATCGAATTGTGTGGCTCATCAATTGCAAATCTAATATACATTTTTTAAAAATAATTGTCAAATAAGACATCACTATTGTATACATAAAATGTGTTTACTCTTTCATTTTAATTTATTTTCTTATCTTCATGAACTGAAATGAATCACTCTGAGATATGTACGCGCATAAACACACCAATGTTCAAACAGGATTCTTTCTGATTAGACTTTATTTAATATGTAACAGGTTTAGAAATGAAAACTATAAACTGTGGGAGAGTAACAATATTATCAGCTTTTGATGCAGCCAAGATAAATATAGATGCAAATAATAGTTTTGATTTGGATTTATAATTCATTAACCACTGTACATTAAGGTTGCATACATACCCTTTTTTACTGAGATCGGTGACTAAAGGCTTTAAACCAGGGATGGCCAACATTTTTACATGTGCCACAACCAAGGGTTCCCCATAGTAAAGCATGCCTCAACTGTACCCCTATGCCTTGCCAATTTCACAATAATGATGATTACTTCTAAATAATATAGGCGTTTGTTTTTAAAAATACTTTTTCCACTAATGAAACATAAAGGAATAGTTAATAACTATTGTTTATACAATAAAACATTCATCCAAGAAAGTGAATTTGATTTTGTTTGTTTAATAAAAAATTTAGAAGCCTACTGGCCCGGCTGTGTGCCAATTCCATTCCACCTATGGCACATGTGCCTTGGGCTAGGCACCTCTGCTTCAAACTTACAGAAAAAAAAATATATATATGTACATATACACACAATATAAAGAAACCAAATTAATTTTTTTTTTTTTTTACAATTTTTATTAAAAATCAATTATTAACTATTTAAAACTAAGTTAAAAAAAAATATATTAAACAAAATACTAGAGTGAATGAAACAAATAGGTATCTCACAAAAATTACATTTAACTCCAAAATTAATAAATAAACCTAATTAAATATTAACAAAGTAAAAGTCTTAAAAAAGTAAAAAAAAAAAATTTATGAATGAATATATATACATCTTATGATTCAAAAGTCTTGTCATTAATTTAATAAATCAATAATTTAAAATTAGGTTTCGTTCCCCTCTCACTTATCAATGATAAATTAATTAACACTTCATTTATAATGATAAAGCTATGATAACGAACTGTCTTCATTTAAAGAAAAATTCGACTCTAACATACAATTTAACTTAGTCATTATATGTTCCAGTTCTGAATGTAGCTGTTTGCTATATGTTTCATCATTTTCAGTGCATTCTAGCCAAGTTGAAAACCCACTGGAATTAGGAATCAATAATGTTGAATCTTTTTCGATTTCCGACCTGAGAGGCGATGCAGGAATTTCATTTTGAATTGATGTACCTTCTTTCCTCTTGGCCAACGAATACTGCAAAAAATAAAAATAAACACCAAAAATATATTGAGTGTATGTGTAAGTACACACACATACATGTAACAGACATAATATTAAACAAATATTTTATAACAAGAATTTAAATACATATATTAAGAATGATACTAAATAGACCAATTAGCAGAAAAGGAGGTTAAGCTGAGCTCTACTTTTCTATAGCATGCTGAGGAATTACCGTCCATATGTACGGTAAACTAACAGAGCCAGTCATTAAGTAAGTAATTAGGGAGCTGTAACTATTGTTCTACACCAACTTAAAATCAATAAACCTACAGCATCAGAAAATAATATTTAACCCTTAACTGCTGATCATGGAAAAACAGACCTGGAAATAAGTTTGTTTACTCATGAAACTCGCACCTTTTTACCCCCACTTCTCTCTCAGTTTATTATTGAACTAATCTGACTTTCACCTAAAAGGGTATTCCAGTCCCCTAATATTGAACAGTATATTCAGGAAAAAATGTTCTAACTGCTCACCTCAGTGGTTACAGTATAGGTAGAGAGGAAGTAAATAAATTAATTTGTCATTCTTTTTTTTTATTGCTAATAGCATCCCTATTATTAATAAAGACAAAACCAAAGTTACCGTCAACCATATGATCCCTCCTACATGCTAACACTTCTACACTTCTGCCCTACCAAACGTAGAGTGTTTTATTGCAGGTTTTAAAATTAGTTTGTGGTTACAAAAATATTGAACAAAAAAAAAAATCTAAACTATTTTATGCTACAAAAAGTTTCAAACAGACAAAATATCTGATATTTAAAAATTAAAAAAAAATCAGAATCCTTTAATTTAGCTTTTAGGTCAAATACATTATATGCTAAAATATCTATATATTTACTATCACCTCACACACCACTCATCACCTGACAGGCTTGCTCACTTCATAGATTCGACTGTTGATTAGCCTCTTTTTTTTTTTTAATTTTATTTGGGGTTTAATGTCCTTACCAACTCCGAATAAGACAAGACAGGACGGGTTACCCTACAAGTTACCAACTTATTCTAATCAGAGTGGGAAGGTCGAGATTCATTTTGTGGGTCTGCAACAAAATAAATTTTGATTAATTGGATTCGAACTGGGACCACAGCAGATAAGTGGTTGCTAAGGTGATGCCTTAATACTCTCGGACACCACAGCCTCGTCGATTAGGCTCCTAAGAGTACTGCTGTACTCCATCACAGGACATCTTTCTCCATGCTGGATTCCATCACCAAATTTTGCTAAGGCGACATATCCACCCCTAGTTGACCAGTCAATAACCCCGACACACTCATCCCTTCCATAGTTACCAGGCCACAGCCCTTCTTCCAACTTAATCTTGTGTCCTTACACCACATCGTACCATACCTAGCTGCTACTCTTACAATTTCTTTTCTTGCTTGTAGAAGTTTATTCCTCATTTTTCTGGTTCCTAATGCAAGATCACACTCCACAGACATTTTAGAACCCTTTGGTTTCTTTGTATTTCTTAATATATCCATCACCTCATTTTCAAATTTTCATTTCAGATTTGATAAAATAATACCTTTAAATATTAGATTCTTCTTCTTTGAATTATTTTCAAACAGATTAGCTCTTGCATTTCCGCCTTTTCATACAAATTAATAATTTCCTGCCTTAACTGTTTATTTTCCTTTTTAATTTCACCTATCTCCTCACCTAGCAACTGCAGATTCCCTTCTTAGTCACTATTTGTTTTTTGTCTAGAACTTAATCCAATAAATCACCAGCTCTCAAACAGTAATTTTTCCTACTTCTTGTTCCATTTTCATACTCTCCTCTAGAGAACATTTACTTGATGTCAGGCTCAACTCGGGTGAACTATGTGCCATCTTTAATCTTTTATTTCCTTTCTTCTAATTAAAATATCTATCTAATGTATTGACTTTTTGATTCATAAATAATAAGTTTATTTTTATTCTTAAATTAATAGTCTTGTAACACTCGCTTCTACCACATCTTTTCACTTTATATTTAGAGAGATTATATTTACACATTTTTAAATCTTAATAATTACATATATCTATAACGATACTAACTTAAGTGCCAAAAAGTTTGACAAGGAAATAAACAGTGGTCAGCTGTAGATAAGAGATGGCATTGGTGAGGGGCATCCTGTCAAGACCTGCTCCAGATAACTTCATAAAAAGCTAAAATTAAGCAATTTCTTCTACCGTAGCCACTATGGCTACTCATTTGAAAATGAGACCACCACCACTGTGGTTTCCATCATCGGATCTTTTCAAAACTCCACTTCATAAAAAGCTAAAATTAAGCAATTTCTTCTACCGTAGCCACTATGGCTACTCATTTCAAAATGAGACCACCACCACCACTGTGGTTTCCATCATCGGATCTTTTCAAAACTCCACACTACTATATTTCAGAATGTGCCATTCTTATTTTGATATAGCACAAAAAATCGGTCTTGCTAACTATCAGCACAATAATGTTACTCAACTGGCAACCTGAGTGCATGGACCGAACAAAGCCTTTTGTTATTCAAATAACAATCTACTAACGAATTAGTGCACACAACTGTAAGATTGTAAAACAAACCATATTGTTAAAAAAATATTCAAGCTGGAATATTTGACAAGATAGCTATCTGAAGTTAAGTAGGGGGAGAAGGTTTTCTACTTATTGAGCATAAGCTCCCTCCCTTAAGTTGTTTGTCTGTACATACTATATATCATTTATGTACATTTACAAAACAACTATTTTCTCAAAATAAAAGAAACTTGACTTACACCACTATCATTCTCACCAACTCATACAAGGTGCGGCTGAGTAACTTCCTTATTTCATAATGTAATAAAACAAAAAGTCCTAAAGATATCTTTTTATTTACTTTTGTAATTATGTAGTTAAACATTAAAGATTTTGTTCACATAGTTATAAAACTTATAAGGAAGGAAGGTCGACAACGGACTGCATGTTTGCCCGGAGACAGCTCTTGGAAAAGGCGCATGAATTTGATGTCACTCTTCATCATCTCTTCATCGATTTCCAACAAGCCTATGACCGCGTTAATAGGGTAAACCTTTTGCAAGATTTAAGAAGTTTTGGAGTCTCCAAGAAGTTAGTACATCTGGTTCGATTGACAATGGCCAATTCTAAATGCAGGATCAAATCACAGGGCACATTGGGACAGGAGTTTCCAGTCAACAATGGACTTAGGCAAGGAGATCCTCTGTCGGCAATCCTCTTTAATTTTTCTATGGAGGGAGCAGTACGAGGAATAAGAACCAATCCTGGAGGCACTATTTATGACAGATACACACAGGTATTGGCCTATGCCGATGATGTCCACCTGGTAGCCAGTACACTGCAGGCTCTCGCCGGAGTGTTAGAAGAGATGGAGCGAGAAGCAAAGAGAAGAGGTCTCCAGATCAACGAGAAGAAGACGGAATACATGAAGAGCACCTATAATCCTACACCGAAACAACCACATACGATTAGCATCAATGGTCATAACTTCCCAGTTTGTAGAGCTTTCAAATATCTTGGAGCGCTGGTCACTGAAAACAATGAAATATATAAAGAGATGGAGGCCAGAATTTCATCAGGAAATCGTTGCTTTTTTGCAATTCGTAAAGTTGTAAATTACAAAGATCTTCCTAGGAGAGCCAAGGTTATCATCTACAAGACAATTATTCGCCCAACAGTCACCTATGGTAGTGGTACTTGGGTTCTGACAAAGGAGATGGAGAAGAGACTACGTGCATGGGAAAAAAAAATGCTCAGAAAAATATATGGACCAATCCACTCTGAGGGACAGTGGAAAATTAGAAAGAATGAAGATTTGAGAGCATTATATGATCAGCCGGATATAGTAAGTGTTGTAAAAAAGGACAGGCTAAGGTGGCTCGGGCATGTGGAGCGTATGGAAGAAAATCGTCTACCAAGGAAGCTGCTTTTTGGAAAGCCAGGCAGTACCCGAAGACGTGGACATCCTCGAATGAGATGGTTAGACAATGTTGAAGCGGACCTGCGACAACTTCGAGTGAGGGGATGGAAAGCGGTTGCGGCTGATAGAACAGCCTGGCATGCAATCTGTGATGAGGCTCATACCCTACAGGGGTAGTAGCGCCAAATATAATCATAATAATAATAATAAAACTTATAACGAGTAAGTGAAGCCCCCCCATTATCGATATACTGGGTGAACTGAATTCTGCTTTATTCCAGCATAGCGATGGGTACGTTGGCCATTACAAAATATATTATAAAATACTATCTGGCTGTTAATCTTCTATTCATGAACTACAGGATGTTAAATAAACATAATGCAGGATAGAATACTCCAAATAGGTCCAAATCCTTTCGAGAAGAATTCGCCTATCAGAAATTTCAAGGGCAGATGGACGTTGCCTCACAGGGATTGCAAACAAAACCCTTTAATAGCTTTAGCGTTCCCAGGTGATCACCTGATGAGTGATGGGCAGTTTGTTTCCAGTTCTTTTCTTTACATTTCCAGTTTTTCTGAACATTTTGACCCACCAAAAAATTTATTTCCATTCCAGGACAACGCCCAAGGGCGTTCAAACCACCCAATAGCCATTGGAAAAGTAAGCATTTACGGCAAACACGTTCCTCATTACTCCAACGCATGATGGCTTTAAACTGAATCAGCAGTTCACAAAAATTTAGGGCCCCCTATCTCGAATGAGACCACTCCCACTCTTTAAGGCCAAGCTTCAAGGCGCTCATTTCAAATAAGAAAGTTAACCTGCCCTGCCGAACCCTGTATTATGGAGGGTTTAAGATTTAAACTAGCTTCTGTTATTAAATTACATGATATATAAACAGTAAATTGAATATTTCAGTAAGCAATATGGACTATATAGAATTTGCTTGAAATTATGGATTGAAACTATGAATCATTACTGACCTTTTAATTATTAAGATGTAATAATTTTTCTTTATCTTAGACAACACTCAACAAGTCCAGTACACGAAATTTATCAATTAATCAAATATAACGATTGAGAAATAAGAGTATTTAACAGCTGTAAGTAAAATGTTATAAAAGAACCTCAATAATTATTTTTAAAAATAAAATAGCCAAGAAAAATAAATAATTGGAAAAATATAAACAAAAGGCGATTAAATGAATATTTAAACAAGAAAAGGTATATATTAATACAAACTAACCTGAAGTGCTTTTATTTTATCCAGACGTTCTTGCAGAAACCTTGCCTGATGATCAATTAGATAATTAGTCGAAAGTTCAGTTGCTACATCAGATAATATCAACCTACAACAGTATTGATGTTTAAAACATAATTTTAAAAAATAGAGGTTAAATATTAGCATGAACTAAATTTCATTCATTATTTAAGAGCTTATGCAAACGGAAAAAATAATTAATTTTAATTAAATTGAAAACATTAATTGTTCCTTTTATTTGTTAAAATAATTTATAATGGTGAATTTAAATAAAAACTTTCAGAGAATATTTAACTTATAACATTTTTATAGATTGATTCATTGATGGTATCAAATTACAAGATATTTTTTCAAATTTCAGAAAATATAAGCAGCTCAAACAATGCTAAACTGTTTGATTGTTTTCAGCGACCTAGTTTTTGAAAAACTATTGATTTTAAGATTCTGCACTCACCTATCGACTTATTTAAACTTTTCTGATTTATTTGATATTAAGGTCCTCTATTGTGTTTTAGGCGATGTAGTTTATGAAAAACTATCGATTTTAAGATTCCGTGCTCACATATCAATTTATTTAAACTTTTCTTATTTCTTCGATATTGAGGTCCACTGTTGCGTTTTCAACGACCTAGTTTTTAAAAAACTATCAATTTTAAGATTCCGCGCTCACATATAGATTTATTTAAGCTTTTCTGATTTTTTTGACATTGAGGCCCAATATGATGTTTTCGGGGTCGCAGTTTTTTAAAAAACTATCGATTTTAAGATTCTGCACTCACATATAGATTTATTTAAGCTTTTCTGATTTTTTCGACATCGAGGGCCAATTTGATGTTTTCGGGGTCGTAGTTTTTTAAAATGCAATCGATTTTAAGGTTCCGCATTCAAATATCGATTCATTTAATCTTTTGTGATTTCTTCGATATTGAGGTCCAATATGATGTTTTCAGTTCGATTCAGCACTCACATATCGATTTATTTAAACTTTTCTGATTTCTTCGATATGGAGGTCCACTATTCTTTTCAACGGCCTAGTTTTAAAAAAACTATCGATTTTAAGATTCTACGCTCACATATCAATTCATTTAAACTTTTCTTATTTCTTCGATATTGAGGTCCACAGCTGTGTTTTCAACGACATATTCTTTAAAACTATCGATTTTCAGATTCCGCACTCACATATCGATTTATTTATTTATAAACCAGTACATAAGATACATAGTACATAGTACATTATATAGTTCTACAGAGGTAAAGATTACCTGTTCGTAGGTCTGGTATTTAAAAATAATACTTAATGCTTTACAAAACTTAAAACTAGTAAGATAAAATAGAAAATTAGCAGTTTAACAATTATTAGAAAATTCTCTCATATGTGCCCATAATTATAAAAGTGGTCTAAGTCATATATTTCTTGTTTTGAGATATTTAATAAATCGCATTTGAATAAATTAAAAAATATTTTTATATTATGCGACATTTCAATTTATAATTTTATTAGTCTTGATTAATGGAAATTTATTATAGATATGAAATTTTGTGTGAATTTCATTGGAAAATGTTGTTTTTAAAACTTGAATTGACTTAGACCATTTTCAAAATTAACTGAATGTCCTATAATTGACTTAAAGTAATAAAAATTGTGATTTTTATTTGAAACAACAACTTTAACAATATAATTCATAAACATTTATTAATCATTTTTAACAAGTAATCCATTTTTATCATAATTTCGAGTTTTTAAGATTTTTAAAATGTTACTAAAAAAATGGACGGATGTATGGTAGTAAACACATAAGATCTTTATGTTTTTCTTCCGTTACTGGTCTAGTGGTGTTGTATAATGGAAGTAATTGAATATTTTCGTATATTTTTGGTCTTCCTCTTTTAGGTTTATATAATAGTTTAAGTTATGTTTATAAAATTTCTTAAAATTGTTGACTTGGACCATTTTTATAATTAACACTAAATGAATTCCGTATAACGTTGTAATTACAACTACTATCTAAAGGTTCATTTTTGACGATATCGTAAAAATTACATTGAATAAATTTAGTTTAAAATCATGTCGTGTGAAATAAGTGATAAATTCATTTTTTTTTTATTTTGACTTAGACCACTTTCATAATTATGGGCATATATATCTTATTGCTCACAACAGAAAACTTAATGAAATTCCGCACATAATTTCATTGCGCATAACAAAAACTTAAAAATAAGCAAGAAGCAAAATAACATTAACATTAACAATCTATATTTTTAGATGTTTCCTAATCAAGTGCTTACAAGTTATAGACAATCCAATCCCTCAATTTTCTTCTTCTAATTTTTGTACATTTTATTATTTTCAGTTCATTCGGGAGTTTGTTGAAGACTTTATTAGCATTAATATAACTGCATTTACTGCTTATTGATTTTTTCTGATCAGGAATTTGTATCCATTTATTCCTAGTTATACTTTTATTCGATTCAAACTTTTCTTTTAGTACATCATAGTGAGTTAAAAGTAAATAATTGTGCAAAATTCAAAGGATTACCCTGTATAATAAATTTATTCTTATTTTTAATAGTCTAGTTTGAAGTCTTTGTAGCAAGTTAATATAGATGCTATAAACTCCACCCCAAGAAATGTTACCATAATTTACTAAACTATGGAAAAAGGCGTAGTAGATTTTCCGTAGGGTATCAGTTTGCATGATTTTTGATAGTTTTTTCATTAGAAACGGTAAATATTTAGTTTTATTCAATATATATTCTACATGTTGTCAAATTTTAAATTGGAGTCAAAAATTACACCAAGGTATTTGACTTGGTTTTTCTGTTCAAGAATAGTATTATTTATATGAATATTTAGATTATTTGGAATACTATTACAATAACTGCCAAAATTCATATAAACAGTCTTCTTTAGGTTGAGTGATAGCTTATTATTAGCTAACCATTCTGAGATTTCATTTAAAAGTGTGTTCATTTTGTATTCAACAATATCCCATGTTTCTACGGTTGAAATAACAGTAGTATGATCGGCATATGATAGAATTGAGTTATTTGGCATTTTACACAATAAATCATTTACATATAAAATAAATAATAATGGACCAAGAATAGTTCCTTGGGGTACCCCTGTTGATATGGTCAACAGCCTGTTGTATTTTCAACGGCCTAGTTTTTAAAAAACTATCGATTTTAAGATTCGGCATTCACATATCGATTTATTTATCTTTTCTGATTTCTTCGATATTGAGGACCAATAAGATGTTTTCGGGGTCACAGTTTTTGAAAATACGATCGATTTTAACATCCTGTGTCACCTTATGGAATCTTAAAATTGATAGTTTTTTAAAAACTATGTCGCCGAAAACAATAGTGGATCTCAATATCGAAGAAATCAGAGAAGTTTAAATATATTGATATGTGAGCACGGAATCTTAAAATCGATTGCATTTTAAAAAACTGCGACCCAGAAAACATCATATTGGACCTCAATATCGAAGAAATAAGAAAAGTTTAAATATATCGATATGTGAGCACGGAATCTTAAAATCGATTGCATTTTAAAAAACTGCGACCTAGAAAACATCATGTTGGACCTCAATATCGAAGAAATAAGAAAAGTTTAAATATATCGATATGTGAGCACGGAATCTTAAAATCGATTGCATTTTAAAAAACTGCGACCCAGAAAACATCATATTGGACCTCAATATCGAAGAAATAAGAAAAGTTTAAATAAATCGATATGTGAGCATGGAATCTTAAAATCGATTGCATTTTAAAAAACTGCGACCCCAAAAACATCATATTGAACCTCAATATCGAAGAAATCAGAAAAGTATTAATAAATCGACATTTTAGCTCAGAATCTTAAAATCTATTACAAAATAACTTGGACCCACAAAACATAATAGTGGACCTCAATATCGAAGAAATCAAAACAATTTAAATAAATCGATATTAGAGTGCGGAATCTTAAAATCGATTGCATTTTAAAAAACTGCAACCCCGAAAACATAATAGTGGACTTTAATATCGAAGAAATCTGAAAACTTTTTTTTAAACATAGTTTTTACAAGTTGGTACAACATTATTTATGTTGTTATGATACGAAATAATACTACAAATCACGCTACGAAAAGCCACTGTTCTTAACAATCCCCGAGTTCATACCCGTTGAAGCTATTAGGCCCAGAAAGCCTATTAGGAATGTCGTGAGGAAGGGTGGGTCGGGTAAGGGAGAGGAGGAGGGTTAAATGAATATATATATTGTAACACTCTACAAATATATATATAGATAGTAGTATTATTTGTTTACAAATAAAACAGAGATAATAACAAATGACAAATAACTTCAAGTTTATTCGAATAACGGATGATGTGTTCACAGATGAAACTATTATTCGAATAATAAATAAAAATTCATCCGTCTGTCACCTGAATAAAAATGTATTCAAATAATGCCCAACTCTGATTACAAATACCCCTGTGCTTATGTATATCATTTTAAAGGGTAATAAAAGTTAAAACACATGTTTCAAATCACAGTGTGATATCTCTATTATTTTTAATTCCTTAATTTGCATTAATTAGGAAAAATACTACTTGATCATATTTTTATTGAAAATGGAGTAAAAAATACGTCATAACCATGTAAAAAAATTATTGTTGTAGTTATAATTTCTACTTTTGTATTATTAAATGAAAAATAAATATTTCCATGGAAATTAAATAAAAAATTTTAAAAATTATTTTAAATATGAAAGCTGTGTGATGCGTGCACTGCATCAGATTTTTATAATTTTTTTAAAATAGTCTTTTATAGCAATTTATTTTTTGCAATAAATGTATATATTGTTATATTCCTTTATACTATTACATATATACCATATATGTACCTATACCGATTTTGTTCACATAAAGTGATTAATTCAGAGGAGTAATTAATTCTGTGCACATATTGTTCATTTTGGGCCACTATGCAAGGGTCCCTTCCATTGGGATTCTATAAAAGAAAAAATATAAATTGATCAATTAGACTGAGGCATATTAAATAATTTCCAACCTTGCTTCCTTTTCTATTTCAGAAGTAATCCTCTGGAGCTCACTTCTTATTCCATCTTCTACATTCTGTAGACAATTTTTTTGTTCTCCTTGATTCCCATTGGAACATGCTTCACTAGAAACACCCTTTTCACAAGGTGATTCACTATAACAAATATTTAATGAATGAAAGTATAAACTTATTTTAGAATCTTAATAATTTTTTTTTACAAAAAAGTTTGTGGACAGAATCATACTCAAGCCAAACAACTACTAATTTCATCTGATTTTAAGCAACAGTGGTGTTATGTACATTGAGGTTAGTTTAGGTTAGTTAGTGAGGTTAGTTTCAAAATAAAGATTAGTCATGAATCCTAAATATGAAGTTATTTAATTCTTTAAAACATTTAAGAAGGGAAATGCGAAATATAAAGAAAAATTACAAACTGAAGAATCCAATAATATAATTATAGTATTAGTTATTTAATTCTCTACTCTCCCCTATTTTATTATAATATTAATGACAGAAGGGCTGTAGCAGTTGAGTGGACCAGCATGTGTGCAATAAATAATCAAATTTAAGCCCAGTAAAGCATGAGTACATAGCCATAGCCATCCAAAAATAGATTATTGCTCTTAATTGGTGGATAATTTGCCCAGGTGATTATTCACCAAATAAGTGAGACCTCTCAACTACTGGAGATGCATGATGTGTAGTACAGACCAGTTGTAGAACTTGAGAAGTATCTCAAAAAGCTACCCTATTTTTATTGAATATTTACTACACTCTGCAAAATGATTTTCACACCTCCTACTAATATTCCATAGACAAAATGTTACAAAACACACCTTAGACCATAGGTGGAGGAACCTTTCTACCATTAGAGTCCGCTAATTTTTTTAATATTTGTTGGCATTTATATGTGTTTAAACACACACACATATATACTTTTTTTTTTCGGTTGGCATTACAATTTTCAAACACAAATTTTCTGACTTTTCATTGGCCTTCTCAATTATTTCTCGTGAACTGGTTAGTGGATTTTGTCAGTTCAAACGTTTTCCTGACTATTTAGAGGTAGGCTAAAAGGAAAATGAGTGTAAAATTTTTCTGGCTTTTCATTCGCTTTTCCTCTTATATCTCATGAACAGCTAAATGGATTTGGGCGGTTCAAATGATATTCCAACTATTTAGAGGTAGGCTAACATAAAAACAAGTGTGAAAATTTTCTGACTTTTCATTCGCTTTTCCTCTTATTTTTCATGGATGGAGAATGAATTTTCACGGTTCAAACCATTTTCTGACTATTTAGAGGTCGGCTAAAAGTAAAACAAGCCTGAAAATTTTCCGCCTTTTCCTCTTCTAAAAGGGAAATATGTGAGAAATTAAAACATTGGTTTAAAGTCCAGCCGATTTTTTGAGGAAATTAACTTATATGTTTGCTAAAATTTGTCTTAGAGTTCTTTATTTATTAGGTGAGGCTCTGGTGTGTAAATCATTGATTTGGATGGAGATTTTTGCGCGAATATTAGGCCTTTAAACTGAATGGGCATTGGGAACCAAGAAATAAAATATGAAAATCGGTGTGTTTTTTTTTTGTTTTTTTTTCTTCTAAGCTCTTATTCAATACAGATGATTCTTCCGAATTAACTTAAAAGTTTTGACCGCTTTTTAAGCTAACAATAAACATGTGGCATCAGTACCTCTACAGGCTTAGGAGCGCTCAGTTGCCCAGTAAAGTGCATTTTCAAACATTTTTATTATGGTAACTTACATTCTTTCATCTGTGTAATGTCAAAACGAGCTGCATTACTACAAATACGAACATTCAACCCGCCTGCAAAGTGTGCTCACAAATGGAGAAAAGCTAATTCTTAACCGGTTTCTAAAATATTACACGCAAAACTATAAAATAAAAAATATTACATATAAAACTTGTAGGAAATTTAACATTCTTTAACATTGTCAACGATTTACCTAAAATACACTGGAAGCGAGTTACTGAGGAAAATCTGAGAAAAGTCCACTTACTCTAAAATTGTTATTTCAATATTTCAAGGTTTCTGTTGGGAGTAATTACTAATATTTTGTATGAATCTTGTAGGAAATTTAATCCTCTGCAAGACTAATAATACATTTTGCGCTAAAATGCACTGAAAAATAGTTATTAAGGCGAAATCACAGAATATCTAACTTTTTAATTTTTTGACATTTTGCAGCAAATTTTACTGAGATATAAATTTTTTCTCAGCTCCCAAAGCCCATTGTACAAAACGGCAGGATATTGGTCAACTTTTTTTCGATGTAGAATCACACAAAAAATGTTGATCAAAATCGACGATGGACACATCATGCACTCCCCTTGTAAGTCTACTTGGTAATCTAATTAAATGTTACGATTGGTGCTTCCTTCACTCCTTTTAAAAGTAAAAAGTATATACCTATTAAGTCTTTAATTCTATTCACCAACTAGAAAATTATAAAGCAAAATATTATAATTCTGTTTTTAGATAATAAATAGAGCACTAGTAAACAGAAAATTAAAAATCCTTGTGGTAGATAATTATTTATTACCCTCCTGGGGTTCATCCAGCCATTATAAAGTGGGTAACCTTAAAAACCTGGAGGTTGAATGTGATCTTGGCCTAATTACCGCCTTGCACAACCGTTGGTCAAGAAATAATGCGTCCTTACTAATGAGGGGAGTGCATGATGTATCCGATGCCGATTTTGGTCAATATTTTTTGGGTGATTCCACATTGAAAAAAAGTCAACCCATATCCTACCGTTTTATCCAATAGGCCCTAAGAGCTGAGAAAAAAAAAAATATACTGAAAATGCTTTATTTTATATCTTGAGTTTGAACAATGCCATCAGCATGGTTTTTCCAGCTAAACATTTGTTTTTTAAAGTACATTAAAGGAAAAACATAAACATTAAAAAATAATTGATTTTTTGTAAAATAAATTTTAAAAAGTGTTTAAAATATCAAGTAAACTATGCTTATAGATTTTTTCACACCAAAAATGATGGCAGATTTGGATTCAGCACATCAAAAAACAAAAAACCTTTTTTTTTTCAGTTCCGAGGTTGCTCAAAATTTTGAAAGCCGCAAAATTTCATTTGGGTTTGAAGCTCTATATCTCGTCTTCAATTTAACCCATATCAACTAGTTAAAAAGAGGGGAGTTTCTTCTTTCCATACATATAAAAAACTATTTATTGCATTATCTTTGAAGGTCTGTGTAAAAACAGGTGTTACCACCTAAAAGCAAAATTGAAGTTTTTTGCGGATAGTGCCAGTTCTAAAACAGGTAGAAATACCACGATTAAAGCAAATAGCATTGTTTAAGCCTTTACCGATCCCCCAAATTTGGTTTGAATCATTCAAAGGATTCCTGATTTATGAGCGATTATTTGAATTTTTTAAAAAATATGAAGGGGGGACCCTTGGCAAAATTTTTATCTTTAGATTCACTTGAAAATTTGAATATAGGGGTTTTTCAAAGTGCTGAAACCAAATCTGATGCCAGTTTTAAATAAAAAAATGCTGTTAATATACTTCACTCTGTACAAAACCATTTTCATTACTTATAAGTGAATACACCCTTCAGATCGCTCTCAAATTCAATAATTTAATTTTTTTTAAATGGATCACCTTAAACTTTACTATTTCTGGATCACGAATAATGTTTGTATGTTACACATAAATATAGCCTTAATGACTAGGTTCTTATCCATGTCAATCAATCAATCAATCGGCGCAACAACCCATTACTGGGTCATGGCCTCCTCCGCCAGTTCAACCGGTCAAGTGCAGCTGTCCTCCAATTCCGAAGACCAAGCAGGATCCTGGAATCCTCTCCAACACCGTCACACCATCTGAGGTTTGGGCGTTCGTATTCACTTGCGATCCCAAGTGCACAAATTCGTCAACTCGTTCAAAAGAGTATGGCCCAAACTGGACCGTTATTTCATGGGGACCGCTTGTTTGACCGGCCACCATGTATTTAGTTTTTGAGGAATTGACAGCCAGCTTCTTAGCAGCATCCACGAGAGCAAGGAATGCTTCTTCTACAGCAGCTTTTGATTATCCATTATTCAGCTTATCCATGTACATATTATAATATGAAATCATTATTTGTTATCAAGAAATAGTAAATATTACACTTTTATAACACCACTATAAAAATTATTGTAGAAAAATATAATAATAAAAAGTAATATTAAATATTAGAGAGACATAATTATTAAAAATGAAATAATCAAATTTTGAGCGTTCTGACAGGTCTATTGAATTGCATGTAATTTATAACAGTATTATTATAGGGTAAAAATATATTATTTTACTATAATAATGTTTTTAGCAGTGACGTAAATGCATAATATTTACTATTTCTTGGTCACAAATAATCATTTTATATTATAATATGTACATGATTAGGAACCCAGCCTTACTTGGTTTGTCACAGTAAATAGAATTTAATTTAATTTAAGGCCATGTTAAAAGTGTTATAAGTGATATAGAAATATTATTTGTGATCCAGAAATAGTAAAGTTTAGAGAGATCCAAATTTTTAAAAGAGCGATCTGAAGGGAATATTGACTAATATGTAATGAAAACGGTTTTGTACAGAGTGAAGCACATTAACAGAATTTTTTTTATTCAAAACTGGCACCAGATTTGGTTTCAGCATTTTGAAAAACCTCTCAAATTTTCAAGCAAATCTAAAGATAAAAATTTTTTACTTAAATGATTCAAACCAAATTTGGGTGATCGGTAAAGGCTCTTAAACAACACTATTTGCTTTAACCGTGGTGTTTCTACCTGTTTTAGAATGGGCGTTATCGCCAAAAAAACTTCAATTTTGTTTTTAGGTGGTAATCACTTTTTTTTTACATAGACCTTCAAAGATAATGCAATAAATAGTTTTTTATATGTATGGAAAGAAGAAACTCTCCTCGTTTTAGCATGTTCAAGAACGTCGATATCTGTTAAACTGAAGACGAGGTACAGAGCTTCAAAATTTTGAGATCTTTTTTTTGTTTTCGATGATTTTTTCAACATTAAGGTTTATTGATGCGCTGAATCCAAATCTGCCATCATTTTTGGTGTGAAAAATTCTATAAGGCTAGTTTACTTGATAATTTAAAAACTTTTTTAAATTTATTTGACCAAAAATCAATTATTTTTTAATGTTTATATTTTTCCATTAATATACTCTAAAAACAAAATGTTTGGCTGGAAAAAAAATATCAATATCATTTTTAAACATTTTCAGCATGTTTTATTTATTTTTCTCAACTCTTAAGGGCCTATTGGATAAAACGGTAAGATATGGGTCGACTTTTTTTCCAATGTAGAATCACCCAAAAACTTTTGATCAAAATAAGGCAATAGAAACATCATGCACACCTCTTGTTAGTAAAAGACAGCTATAATTAAAATAAAATTTGTATTTCCTTATCAGAAATATGTTCTCAAGAGATCAAAGAACTTTGTGGTCTTTAGGGGAACTAACTAAATAAAAATAAAAGAGTAGGGCCTAAGCTAAAGTGGTCTGATGGTTTGGCAAGAGTTGTCAAGAGTATTCTGAGAATAAATAACTGGATAAGAACTTCAAAATACAGAGAATGGGCAAAAGGTTCTGGAGGAAGCCACGACTCAAAACCAGATCATAGCAGGACCATGATGTATGTATAAATAAAGGAATAGAAAGGAAGGTTCTGGAGGAAGCCACGACTCAAAACCAGATCATAGCAGGACCATGATGTATGTATAAATAAAGGAAAAATAAATTAGATTCAGAAATATCTTAGAACTTTAAAAATAATAATAATAAAAAATAGTACCTTGCTTAGAAAATTATTATCATAAGCAATATGACAATTAGGAGTTACTTACTTTTTGATTGAACCACTGATATTGGCTGGCAGATACTGAAGTTTTGTAGAATGACCACATAAGCGTTTAAAAACTTCTTTAATGAAAACAGAAGCAGTTTCATAAAATGAACTCTGAAAATAGCAAATGAAGAAAAATATGGTAAAAACTACTTAATATGAGGCCCAAAAAAGAAAGATTTTATAATCTAACTATTAAAAACAAATAATTCAAGTTAGTTTAAAGTGAAACTAAAAGTATTTATAAAACATGTGCTTTGAAATCGTCGGGTTACAATTAAAACTGACTGTCATTAACTTTAAAGTTTTATATTAATAATAATAAAACTGTATAACAAAAATAACATCAGCGTAAGTACTATTATCTACTCATATGCTATATGGTCATATCCCTGCTAGGTCTCGATTATATAAATGGTTATATATAAACAATATATTGTTAATGTATAATCATATGAGCCCTATATCTCAAAATAGTAAAATTTGACTTGGTCAGTTTTAATTGTATGCCGATGAAATTTATGTCTACTTTACACTAATAAAAATAGAAAAAATCCTAAATGGCCAATCTAATGTATTTTGTACATCAAATATATAAACTCTATCAAACTCATATTATGTGAGATAAATATTATGAATATTAGATTCTTTTAAAATAACTCTTCAATAATAAAATCACTTAAATAAAATTCAACAGTCCTACAATTGGAAAAGCAATGATGAAAATCTATGTGAACACTTTGAAAATATAACATCAGTGGTAAAAGTAAATAAACTCATATTTTGAAATAAATTCTAAATATACCAAAACCAAACAAATATTTTGGTTTAAGCTCATTATTTTAATACAGCTGAATAAGGAAAAACAGAAACCTAATGTTTGTAAACAGTGAATTCCAAAGTACATTAACAAAATATGTAAATGTATTTCAAACCATACTTTAAAACTAAATTTAAAAATTAAAAAGACAACTTTATCAAAGAACTAAACTATTAAAAAAAGAAAAAAGTGGTGTACTTGAAAAAATTAAATTAAGTTTTTATGAAGAATTATTTTAGATCTCAACTACATTTAAATAAATTATTATATATTCTGGTTGGAACAGAAATAATATTAAAAAAAAAAACTTATTTGGGAAAAAAATAATTTGCGACGAGAAAAAACACAAGTGCTCTCAATTAAGTTCTATTCAATAGAAAAGTTAGTACAAGGAGGAGAGGAAGAGATTATTTGATGATTAACAGAGTTCTAGTCCTGTGATGTGACAGATCTTCTGGATTATAACCTCATTTCAGTAAGTCTTCTTGTAGTTTCTGTAACAACTGCAAAATCACAAGACATGTAGTAGAGCTTTTGAGCTGTCTCCAAAGCAGTACAAAAGTGTTCTCATGACACAAAAAAAATAAAAACGGCCAGCTCTGGCATAAATCCTAAAGAACATTGCAGGAATGAAGAAGAAAGAAATATAAAAAGAAGAATTAGGCCTCACATCCAAGGGAATTAGAAAGCTGCGGACTGCAATCAACAGATTTGAGTGAACTGTTAATCTGATTTTGTGTGAACTATTAGTGCCTGCACTCTTCATCCACTGCTGCAGTATGCATTCCCAATATGAATCCAATAAAGCATTTGTGAGATAATTTAGGAAGATGTGTTAGGCATCGTAGACTTAGATCAGTTTCAGTGTAATTTCTTTGTAATTGTAATTGATCTGTAGTTTCTTCTATGCCTGACAGGGTTATGGCCCTTCACTGCGCAAGAGGGGAAAATACCCATTATTAAGAGGCTATCTCTTATTAGAAAACCTGATGAAAATGAAGAATTATCAGTTCTGAAAAAGGGTTATTTCTTATTGTAATCCTTTATAATTTATTTGTACTGTAGTATTTATGAAAATGGTTTGTTTAAGATAGACTTTGTTTAAAATGCCTATAAAGAAACTAATTCCTACCACAAATTAAAAAAAAAAAAAATTTATTCACTAGAATTATGAAGAAAAACAAGTGTCCAGTTTTTATGCTTACATATATATATATATATATATATATATATATATATATATATATATATATATATTGTATGTGTATGTGTATGTGTATGTGTATGTGTATATGTATATGTATATGTATATGTATATATATATATATATATATATATATATATATATATATATATATATTGTAATGATAAAGTTAATTAGAATTAAATTTTAATAAAGTGTTATTAAATATAATATTTTATACAAAAGAAATAGACTTTAAATAATTTTATTTCAAAAAGAAAAGCAACTGGCATTAAAATTATTTAAGTGTTAAATCAAATGAGCAGTGGAACAAGTGCTAAAAAAATTTTGAATTTTTGTATGCATTAAAAAATAAATTTAGAATAAACTTATTCTACAAACATGAAAATATGTTTTGTTTAAACTAAAATATAAATATTTAAATTTAAAAGAAATAAAAAAATATACAAACTAACATTTATTTGTATATCAAATTTAAATTTAATATTTTAATATTTAAAATTAATATTTGAAATTATGTTTTTATTATTTTTCGAATATTCCACATTATTAAACCGATCCCCTTTTCTTTGCAAAAATACAAAAACTAATAATTTTAATTCTTAAGTTTCTGGAATGTTCTAATTATTCAATTTTCATAATTTTAAATTTATATTTTTGTTTTATAATTAAAAAATCATTTTTTGTCCTATTGTATTTTTGTTATGGCAATTCATAACCAACAACTAACAAAATTCATTTTTATTTAAATATATATTTTTTTTTATTTAATACTCTCATTGGTCACAATTAATAATAAAAAAGAATTATCAAACCAGAAAAAAGTAAAAATATTACAATATATATAATTTTAATATAAAGTATTTAGATATACCTATTTATTAAAAATTGATATACTTTATTCTATAATATAATTTAAATATTTTAAGTTTTCACAATGCCTTCCAAAATGTTGATATTCAGCTGTATTGATCAATTTAAATGTTGTTTGTTAAGGCTCCTATGAGACCATTGGTATGAATTCTTATCAAAATCCAAACTGAAAGGGATTGGTTTGCAGTTTGTAACTATACACACAAAAACGGACTAAAAATTCATGCCTAGTGGATGAGAATAATACAACAGTTGTGTGTTTGGATTGTTCCTGCATATTTCTCCAATACTCACAAATTCAACAAATACTCACAAATGTACCTTTTCACAACTTACTGCTTCCAGTGAACGCACAGACTAACTCTCCAGATAACTAACTAACAGGAGACAAGAACAGCTTTAGTGGAGAAATGGAAAAAATAATCCACACCTTATTAGAAAATGTAGCAAACCTTATTTGAAGGCTTTTGAGAGTAATCCAAGCAAGAAGAGGTAATATTAAAAATCAATATTAAATATATATATCCAATATTAAAAAAATCATTTATTATTAAAATCATTAAAGGTAAAATGTCTGTGATTGTAGATTTATGCAAATTTGTATATTTTTTCTTCTAAAAATTCTTTTTCCATTATATATTAACTTAAACATCTCAGATTAACCTCAATATTAACAATATCTTAGACTAATTAGAAATATGTAGATTAAATATGCCATTACTCCTTAGATAAATTAATTTTTAAATATGAGCCATTTAAGCAAATCATTCACGAAACCAAAACAAATTACCTGTGAGCAGTATTCACGAATTATATGTCGAGGTTTATGATGTTTATTACTACGAGCTGTGAAGAAACAAAGCTGGCAGAGATCATACTGAATACATTGAAGGCAATGGTATCTTAATCCAACAATAGGGAAAATACCACAAGCAGAACATTGGACATTGTGATTCACTAAAAATAAATAATGTAAAGAGACTTAACAATTCAGATAGCTTAAAGATTAATAACTAAAAACAAATATATTACCATGGATTAAATTTTGAATTTTATATACTAAATAGATAAAGTAAAAATATATTAATTACTGAAGATACATGTAAATATAGAAATCGCAATGAAAATATCTATTGTGTTTTCATT
The DNA here is from genome assembly GCA_948150685.1 of Rhaphigaster nebulosa. Classification (NCBI taxonomy): domain Eukaryota; kingdom Metazoa; phylum Arthropoda; class Insecta; order Hemiptera; family Pentatomidae; genus Rhaphigaster; species Rhaphigaster nebulosa. The sequence goes on along the minus strand of OX411307.1, from coordinate 91,836,425 downwards.
TATTTTAGCCTTGTTAATAAATTTTATCAACAAAAAATAAATAAATTAAAATAAAACAAAAAACAACTTATTGCTTTGTTTTATGTCGGCAATCCATGACCAATCCCCAACAAAAATAATCAATTTAAATCTATAGTCAAGCACCCATAACTTCTAATTTGTAATGGATGTATGCACTCCAGTCAAGGAAACTTTTAAATAGACGGAAATTTGTGTTTGGGATTCGCCTAGTAAATGTCAGAATCATTGAGCGAAAAATCTCATTCGCCTATTTATTTTCCCCATTTATTTAATTTATTATTTTCTTTAAAAAAATGTACCTTTCATTAGGGGAAAACAACACTAACTTATATAGAGTGATGGTTAAACAAAACATGGATGGTTGAAACCAATGGATTAATTAACATATAGAATAATAAATAACCATAAAAATTCCTTCCTAACTGTGGTAAAAACACTTATGAGACTATAATTAAATGGTTAAAACAAAGCATATCAACTTATTTTTACTACAAACAATTAAGTAAGTTCACAAAAATAATCATTAGGGCAATTTTAAAAAATGATTACTAGTTTTAAAAAGTTCCAAGGGCCATACTGACTCCTCCACTAAGACATAGCTAACTTGAACTAAAAAATGTTCAGTTCCATTGTGTATATCAGTTATTGTGATTTAATTGATAGTTAAATAAAAATTATATATATATATATATATACACACACACACAAATATACAAAATTGTTTTTTTTATGATTTACTTTGATTGTAAATTTTACAATGTATTTAAACCAAACTATGGCAGACCGAACTGAGAGGTAGGTAGTGCTCACACATAGGTGTTGGCCCGCCCGCAGGTATAGTTTGGAGACCCCCTATCCTTTAGGAACAAAAAAGATCAATAAACTGATACAGCATTTGTGACTATTTGGAGAGTAGTGAAATTAGAATCCTCCACAATTTACACCATGATAAAAAATTATATTATAATCATTATTTGAAAAAGAATAAAATTTAAGCTAGAAGTTTAGCTGTTTTAGTTTTATGTTTATTTTTTCAGAAAATACAAAACAATTTTCCTGCTGAAAACATAATTATAAAATAGCTAACTTTTAAATCAATTTTTAATGATTTAAAGAAACAAAACATGTTCCATATAAACCAAAAAATGAAACTAAAACTGAAATGTTAATATCAAAAGAAAAGGAAATATATTAATTAATTCTACCTCATTAAAGAGTGAGGATTCAGGAATATGGACATGATTTTAAAACATATTATGTAATCAAGTGACTTTAGGGTAATAATTGATAACATTGTTTTGTAATGGTCTTTTTTCAGAACATTGTGATTCACAAAAATTATCCCAGGGGCTGCATGCTTGACATCCCTGTCCTAGAGGATAAAAAACATTATGAAGCTGTAGTAATAGCCCAAAGGTTGTCAGGCCAAATTCATCTCAAGTTTACTGAACATGATTGCTATGAGAACAAAATCCATTTTGGCCATTTTACTCCATAAATGTATAATAATGAAGTAACTAATAACTAAATCATAGGAACACCAGACAACTTGGAACAAGTTACAAAACCACACTATTTAAATAATTTGTATTTATTCATCCACACATAAAATTGCGATGAAAAACTATTAGATTGGAACATATAAAATATCAGTTCCTAGGGTATGAGGAAATAAAGAAAAACAAACTTAACCGATATTACTTTTATTCAAAATAACTTCCGTTAGCTTCAATACCTTTTTCCGGATTTGCATTCACCGGACTTGTCTTTACTGAATACCATTTTCATTTCTCAATTTTCTTGATTCAAAGCCACAAATTTTCTTCGAAAAACCATTTTGGGCGTTGGTGGAAATGTATGGAAGCTAATGGAAGTTATTTTGAATAAAAATAGTATTCTTACAGCTTGTTTTTCTTTCATTTGCCTCATACCCTAGGAACTGACATTTCATATGTTCCAACCCAATAATTAAAAAACTTAATCAAAATTAAATATTGAGATATCATGTTAATTAAGGAAGATGTTGGTCAGGGGTGTGGTCAAAAACAAAGACACTAATAAGTATGACTTATTTATTTTGTGCCAACGTTTCGGCCTAAGTTTTAGGCCATCATCAGGGCAGAGAGGCGTACAGCCAAGCGCCAACCCTAAAATTGCGAAGAAAAACTATTGGGTTAGAACATATGAAATGTCAGTTCCTAGGGTATGAGGAAATAAAGAAAAAGAAACTTAACCGATATTCAAAATAAATTCCATTAGCTTCAATACATTTTTTCCAACGCCCAACAAGATTTGGGAAATATGAGATAATATGAGTAAAAAAAAAAAAATGTAAAACATACCATTTAGCGAAGTACTCAATCTGTGAAAGGTGGACAACCATACTAAGAACTGAGGTTCTTTCTTAACCCACAGAATAAATTCATCTTCACTTATTCCCAATACACTTTGATTCTAAAATAGGTAAACAAACAGACAAACTTAAAAACAATACAAAATGATTATTTCCTAAACAAATAAAAACAGGCATTATTCTAAAATCATAAACATTGTAATTTGTAGACTTCAGTAAAAAATAAAAATGAGCTTAGAGTATTTCTATGAAATGTAACGATGTGAACATAGTTATTTAATTAATGTTATCTAACATTCAATAATTTTATAACTCATTAATATTATGAAACCTAATAAACAACAATAAAGCTACAAGCATCTATCTATTTAAGCTAGACCATTGTCAATTAATCAAATTGCCGAATATTATGATAGTGGAACTTGTAGGGGAACATACACAGAACATTTTCCATGACAGACTTTGTGGAGATTAGATGGAAAATTATGTTTACACTCAGAACTCTCTCAAAATGAAAAACTTTTAATTGTTAATTGGCTTGGATGGATTAAGGAGTCTGTCTGAGCAGGTCAGTGTTCGAGATGAGTCCTATGTGATGCTCTTTTGGTCTCACTTATTTTCCTTTAGTAATAGGAAATTAGTGTTTTTCATTTGTTTCAGACCATTGTGGGTCTGTATGATGTTTCCCACTCTTTATTTTATGGAAATTTTTACTGTTAATTTTTTTCGATTACTAGAATGGGGCTTTAAACATAGCACCTGTCCCTAAGTTATAATTCCTTTTCAGTCCAAATTTATCATATGGTTTGTTAACCCGTTATTAATTTTTGACTTCTTGAGCAAAGTTTGGAGAGAAAAAAGTAAGCAACTTTTTATTAAGAATTTTCTATTCATTTTTAACTTTTCTAATGTATTGTTAATAGATCAATCTAAAGTCTGACATAAGACTTACATAATATTCAGCTGTCCTAGTTATAAATTTTTTTCACATGAAAAAAATTTCACGGGTTGTTGCAGATCATTTTTTTTTTTCTTTCTTAGAATCTACCGAACCATTGATGATGTCCTCAATGCATTTTTTGAATTTGTGCTAAGAGTGCTGAAAATGTTTACACAATAGATTTTCGATTAGGTGACACTGGTACTGGTACTGATAGTATTGGGGGGAACTAATCTGGTAAGTCATGGGCCTTTTAGTCCTTTTTCAAGTAGATGGTATTTCATTAAATTTTTCTGACAGTTTACTCAAAGATATTGTTAGTTCTTCTCAGCCGCACTATATATTTACCGAACATTATTTAACAACCTTAAATCTGAGATCAAATTGATTGACTGGAAAAATCAGGATGAATGTGTTGGAGATTAGGATTGGAATATCGAAGCACGACATATCGATATTTTACAACGATATAACAATGATACCGATATGTTAAACTATATTACAGTAGAATTTCGATAATTCATATGGATTCTCTGGTCTCTTAAAATTGAAAATCTCCCTTTAATTCGTATAAAAACACTATAATCCGATACCCTCGATAATTCGTATTTATTTTCGTTTTACAAGTAATGTAAAAGTATTATAATTCGAATTTCCAAATAAAAAATTTGGTTAACTCTTAATCTTTTTAAGAGAGGAGAGTGAGTGAGAGGGGAATCATTTCTATGAATCTCGGTTCACCCTTTTTTTTTTTCTAGTCATCTTTCTTTAAAAATAATTGTAAAACCCTGTAATCATATTGTTAGCCGCCAACATGGATTGATCTGAAAAATTAAGTTTGCTCATGACTGGAAAATCCGCGAAAGCAAGATGTTTTAAAAACAAAAACGTTACCGACAGCCAATAGTACAAACACAAAAGCATGGACCACAAGTGAAATTTTCAACGAATAAGAACAATCAGATATGGAATAAAAACCCGAAAATTTTCAACGGTTTATTGATAATTGTACGGCCCACAACAGTCCCAAATTACTCAGCGACGTTAATGCTCTATTTTTGCCTCCCAACACAACCTCTAAGCTGCAATCTATAGACTTGGTCATAATTAAACAATTTAAGACATTTAACGCAAAGAAGTAGTGATGCAACTCTTAGAAAGCATCGAGGATGGGAATCACCTAACTTAAAATGAAAAACTCCCATAAGTTTTCGATATTTTGACAAAGGTTTAGCATTAGCTAGGATCCTAACTGATGAGGAAATTTTGATTCCATTTGAAAAGGAGATGAAGAAGAAATTGATGTGCTGATGATTAATTCAAAAATAGTGAAATAATACATCTACAGCATATGTCATTTTTTATCATTTTCTGCTGTGGACATGCTTAACGAAGCCATCAACAAGACCCGTCTTCAAGGATTGCACCAAAGGAAAATAACCGAATTTTTTTCAAATGTCATATTTTAAAGTTTTGTTGATCTAACTATATCGTTCGTATGTCCATTAATGTTAATACAATTTTGTGTTAATTTTGTTATTTCTTATTTTTTAATACCGATTATTGGAAATCTCGGTAATTTGAATATCTCGATAATTCACATTCAACTTTCGAATCCTTGACCATACGAATTATCTAGATTCTACTGTATTTTATTTGAACACTCCATTAGTCGTATGTCATCAGAGAGATTCCAGGGGGACAGTTGTGTTTGGCTAATGCCTGTTCAGTCCTGCAAATCCCATACTCCTGCTATCCTGTTTTCTTCTGGTCAAGATGTATTGAGTTAAACAATGAATCATCGCATAGATCCCACGCAATTACTTTTGTAATTATTAAGTAATGTTTATTATACGATTTTTTAGTTTTATTTTACTCTTTTGAGATACAAATTAAGAATTTTGTTTTCCAAAATTATTTTTTTACCCCATTTCTGGGTGTCATTTGAGAGATCACAGGCGATGTTGAGCGAATTGCAGAAAATCGCACTAGCTCACACTCTATTGAAAAAAATGAAGATTGGCCCACTGTAACAGAAACTACTTGCAAAAGCTGGGCTCGTTTTCAAAAAGAAAGAAAAGAAAAGTACAAACAGCACAGATATGAAAAGTGCAGCTAGTACATTGGGCTTTGAAGTACACTGGTCGTTTATTTGTGTGAATGTTTGTAAGATAGAAAAAGACTGATAAGTTATTTAGTTCTTATAGTTCAAACGAGTTATTATTTTTAATTTAGTTTTAGTATTAGTTTTTAAACCATTAAATATTATGATTATATTTATCCATCTATATATATTTTATGCTTTCAAAATTTCCACATATTGTTTTATTTTTTCATGCAATATTCCATGAAATACATATATATTTTGATATTTTAATAATTTTACCTATTTTCTATAAGATTAAAGCAATTTTATGAGTATAATTAAACCAAATCGTAGAGGTATCTATCGGATGACATGCGAATACTTATGAGCCACAGAGGTCACGAATACTGGAGTGTTAACAATTTCCTTTATTCAGTAAAACTCCAGAATCGTGACCCCAACATGGCAGAGATCTAGATTTTTAAGACCAGCCAGGTCTTCAAAATCCAAATGTCCACCATGTTGGGGTTACGATTCTAGAGTTTTATCAGTAAATATAAGAATAAACAATATTTAATTACTAAACAATAATTAGTAGATAAGATTTATATAAAAATAATGTTAATTGATCCTATGTAAAGACAAATTGATAATTATATAAATGATGATTATACTGAGATGTATATCAAATGAATTACATGCTTTTAGATGTATGTTTTGAGAATGCGCAATATAGTTGGAAGCGTTATAAGATAAATACAATTTTTAGAAGTTCGAAGGTTTTATTATTGAAAAACTTGTAGAAGAATATAATATATGAAATATGGCTAAAAGTCTTCAAAATAAAAATATGCTACAACATTTTTTATTTTTTAGGTATAATTCTTTTCTATCTTTTTTATAATGATTCATGGCTAGTAAAAACATTGTTAAATAAATAATAATTATTATTTTATTTCATAAGCTTCTTCAGAGTTTAACATTATACTCATTTGATGCACTTTTCTTTGCTTTTTATCCATTTTCTTGCAATATATCGATATTTTTCTATATAGCGATTACACAGGCCAACAAAAAAAATTTTTTGAAAACTATTTTAACTTTAATAGTTGATCTTTATAGATTTTTAAGTGCTGAATCTAAATCTGGCCTTAGTTTTTTTGTATCACCCTTAGTAGGTTTCAGGCTCATCAAACATCATAACTTTTTAAACTTCTGTAACATGTTAGCTACAATAGAAACATACTCTGGGTCTTTTTCATTTCCCAAGAAATTTGTAACGACTTGCTTGAATGATACACATGCTTCTTTCTCGTTTAAGGTCATTGTGGATTCAAAGTTAACATCAAACATAATTTTTCTAATGTCAGGTCCGACAAAGACGCCTTCTTTTAGTTTAGCTTCTGAAAGGCATGGAAACTTTTGGCAGAGATACTTGAAACATGGTCCATCTTTAGGCAAAGCCTTTACAAATTGTTTCATGAGGCATAACTTAAGGCCTAATTGTTTCATGAGGCCTAAGACTGAAAGCTGTTCAATTCTTTAAAAATCGATAATTAAATAAATTAAACTATAAAATGTGAAGAAATTGCGGATGATACAGCTTTTTTAAAATCATATTTGGATTCAGCACCCTAAAAACTATAAGAATAAGGTATTTTCAGTAAAAAAGTTTTTTCATCGTTGGCCTGTGAAGCTGTTCAATTCTTTAAAAATCGCTTAATTTAATAAATTTAACTATAAAATGTGAATAAATTGAGGATGATACAGCTTTTTTAAAATCATATTTGGATTCAGCATCCTAAAAACTATAGGAATAAGGTATTTTCAGTAAAAAACGTTTTTTCATCGTTGGCCTGTGAAGCTGTTCAATTTTTTGAAAATCGCTTAATTTAATAAAGTTAACTATAAAATGTGAAGAAATTGTGGGTGATAAAGCTTTTTTAATGTCATATTTGGATTCAGCACCCTAAAAACTATAGAAATAAGGTATTTTCAGTACAAAAGTTTTTTCATTGTTGGCCTGTGGTATTGGTGGATATCAATAGGTTTTGCGATATCGCAAAATATCGAATATTGATATTTTACTTTTGATGTTCCAACCCTATTAGAGATGTAGTCTGTAGGCAAGACCCTCCTATCGTGCACCCTCCCCCCCCCCATATCCCTATAAATTGCACACTGTTGTGTTCCTTGTGATTAATGATTAAAAAAAACCAATGTTTTCCGAAAAAAAGTTGCCGCACCTTGCCAAAATGGCGTCCAAAGATGGCGGGCTACTGACTTTGATTTGATTTAGTTTTTGGGAATGATTGGTGGTTAAAGTTGCAAGATGCCTGTCCCCACATGGGACGTAGTGCCACATAAGAAGAAGAAGGAAATTTAATCAACGACAGGAATAAAGGGGATATTGTTTGCATGTATGTGGTGGAATGTTTCCTGTAACAGAGCATGGTCAGATTTATTCTCTAGGCTGTATGTGTTGGATGTTAAACCTTCTGGTGTCACACTTGATTGCATCATTTGTCTTGTAAATATATTGTTATTTATGATTTTATTTTTTTAAGCCTTTGCAATTTTTGAAAATAATACAGACATTTCTTAATACATTCACAAATTAAGGGTATTGATGTATTTATTTGAGTAAAAAACAACCTATAAGTAAAAATACCATTCCTATAGAAAGTATCTGCCAGAGGAATGATAATTTTTAAACACTCAATACATCAATATAGGTAGAATATTATGGCCAATTTTATACAAAATTTTATGCCTTTTCTTGAATAAAATGCTGCCATTTTTTGAGGTAGTAGCTTTGGAATGGTAGACAAGACTTATTTTACTTAGAATGTTCTACACATTCCTAATTCATATTCAAACATTTTCCTAAAATGAGTACACAATTTCGGCCCTTGCACCAGTTGGCTATATTTGTATTTAATTATGATGTGGTGGAAGTATGAGCCTGGATTAAGATTAATTACTATAATTATATATTTGTTTACAAGAGGTCCCGTATTACAAGTCCTCAGAACTGAATAAAGAATGTAAAAAAAAAATGTTTTTTATATATATTGCATTATTTTAACTAGCACTTAAATGATTGCACTAATATAAGCTCGTTAATTTAATTAAACTAAATGATGACGATCAAGCTAATAACTGTTGAATTTATGAATGCTCATTGATGAGGAAGAAAACTGAGAGTGCTTACGTCCATACTGCTTCACCGTCAACTAAGTGCATTTTCTAAGGAACCATTTAGAATATTTTAAAAAGTGACAATTAGTTTTTAAAGAATAATAAGTGCTCCAGATATATTATTTGAAGACTTTTTTTGTTATTGTTGACCGTTTAATGGCCACTGGTCTTGAAATTTCAACTTTCGTGTAAAAGACTTGAAAAAATTAACTTTACTGGTGCTTTTTAATATTCAAGCCAATTATTTTTTTACATTATTCTATGTCTTTTGATTCTCTGACTATTCAGCTTTAAAACAAAGTCAATTATGACGAAATTAAGCCAAATACTGAATGACAGTAACCAAAAACTAAATTAAGTCAAAGTCGGTAGTATGCTATCTTTAGACGCCATTTTGACAAGGTGCAGCCACTTTTTTTTTTCTGGGAACATTGGTTTTTTTAATCATTTGTCACAAGGAGCACAACTATGTGCAATTTATAGGAATAATATAATTAATCCATATAAATATAATATAATTATTTATAGGGAAGTGGAGGGGGTGTACGATAGGGAGGTCTGACCCATAGACTAATAGCAATCTAATGGGTGTATTCATAATTTAAAAAAAAAACAGGGGATTTTATGGTATAATCTATGAAAAGCATAGCATTTTGTATATAAAATATAATTACAACTCCATTGTTTCCTTGTTGACATCAATTGTTTGGCAGCCAACCCCTCATGTATTGCAACTTGCAGAACTTCTAGAAAAGCAGTATTGAAATCAGAGGAGTGACAAATCACTAAGCAATGACATCTTTTCTACATGGGAGTTTATTAAGGACTTATTAAAAACAACATTTTTTCTGAAGTATTTAGACGGTGTATTAGAGATGACTTTAAAAATTAGTCATAATGTTCTACTTATATTGATGTATTGAGTGTTTAAAAATGACCATTCCTCTGGCAGATACTTTCCATAGGAATGGTATTTTTACTTATATGTTATTTTTTACTCAAATAAATATAGTAATACCCTTAATTTGTGAATGTATTCAGAACTATCTGTATTATTTTCAAAAATTGCAAAGGCTTAAAAAAATAAAATCATAAATAACAATATATTTACAAGACAAATGATGCAATCAAGTGTGACACCAGAAGGTTTAACATCCAGCACATACAGCCTAGAGAATAAATCTGGCCATGCACTGTTACAGGAAACATTCCACCACATACATGCACACAATATCCCCTATATTCCTTTTGTTGATTAAATTTCCTTCTTCTTCTTATGTGGCACTACGTCCCGTGCGGGGACAGGCCTCTTGCAACTTTGACCACCTTGTAAAACTGATATGCAATGTAAAATTTTTTTTATTTACAGTGCCTCTATGCACATCCACTTTATAAACAAAGATAACATAATGAATTCTAAAGAAGGGTATTTAATATATTTGACTTGTTTAGCCTACTGAAGCCCATAAATAATAAAAACAATTATAAAAGTGAGTACATATATAGAAACATATTTTAATCCAAATATATACATTAACATAGGCATATACCTCAAGAACAAAACCATATGCACATGCTTCCAGAACTAACCCACACACCCAGGCAAATACATAAAGCACACACATAACATATGTTGAAATTTACCTTGGTAAAACATGAATCTAGAGTAGGTTGAATCAAAGTTTCAGAAAAAGTGTTTGATTCTGATAAATATTCAGTAATCATCATAAGTATTTGAAGTAATAATTGAAGCCTTCTTCTAGGTAAACAAAGATTATGATCAACCAACTGTGAGAACCAATATTGGTATTTGGCCTGTAATGATGATGTAGAAAGGCAAATCAATACTACCTTCAAAAATAATACACTATTGGAATTTCTCCCATTCCTGAAAATAAATTAAATTTAATATGAGCATAGAATAAATTATTTTCAAAAGTTTTTTAAATAGCAATACATTTAACATTAATTAAAGATTAACCTTAATTAAATGCTCTAAGCTTTTAAATGGTTATGAATATCAAAGATTTTATTGTTTTTCTTGGAGGGATAATCGGTTTATCACAAAAACTATTACTGCCTAACTATACATAGAAGGTAGTAACTAAGATCCTTGTGCATTAACTTGTTATTAAATTGTATTAATAATTCTAATTTGATTTTTAAAGCAGCGTATGGCAGTATTATATGCGAAGAGCTGTTACAGTGCAAATACCTGAACAGGTGAATAATTTTTAAGTAGACCAAGCACCACCTCTAAAAAATCTTGATGCACCCCATACTTCTGTGTGGATGAATGTTGGACAACACCCATGTGTACGGAAAATGAGCTCCTTTTTTTTTTTTTAATTTCTCCGCCTCACTTTACTGCTGGCACAACCAATTCAAGGAACAATGAGGAGAGAGAGACTAAAGCTGAAGCTGAGGTGGTTGGATTGTGTGGCGGGAGCTGCTAACAACATCCTAGGAGGCAGGAACTGGATGGCATCGGCACAAGACCATGACAATTGGAGGAAGCGGTTAAAGTAGGTTAAACCAGGTTTTAATGGCGCCATGGAAAAAAAAAAAATTAAAAGAGATAATAATTATATGAAATTAGCCACTCTTGTGCAGTAATTTGCTGAATATTGTACAGATGTATTAAAAATAGATTTTTTTAAATGTGAAAATCTCAATACACACCTGAAGCCCCAAATATTCAGGTAGTGTGGGACACCAAACCACAAAAACCACCTTCCTATGCAACAACTGAGCTTGACCCAACAAGGTGCTCTTCTTTGATATAATGGTCTCGGGTGTGGGGTATAGCCCATTGGCTAATCGCCCAATTTATTGTTTCCTTTCTCTCTTTTAGAGTTTTAACTAGTTTACTACGTTTAATTTATTTTGTTACCAAGTCATAAGGCTTCACTCTTTTAAGCCGCCTTATTTCCTTAGTTCCTAATGTACCAGGGAGCAACGACTATACTTCTGAGTACTTTGTTTTGGTAGGTCTGAATTATCTGCATACTACTTTTCTTGGTACAACCCCAGAGCTGAATTCCATAAGTCACACGGGTTTTAAAACTTCTTAGTGCAACAGAAGTTTGTTCTCAACTGTCAGTTGTGAATTTCCACCTAGCAGCCAATGCATTTTCCTGAATTTTATGTCAAGTTCTTTTCTCTTCTTTTTCAAATGTTCTTTCCATTTGAGTCTTGCATAAAGTGTCATACCCAGATACTTAACAGTATTTGAATATGGAACTTCCCGTCTGTTAATTTAAACCTTTAGCCTATCTGCTTTTATATTTGTGAGGTTTATGTGTACAGATTTACCTTCATTGAGTTTGATTCTCCAGCATTTTGTCCACTCACATATTTCCGTGATTGAGCTCTGGAGTTCTTTTGCTGTTTTCTTGGCATCATCACCAACTGCCAATATAGCAGTATCTTCAGGGAATGTCACCACAGTTGTTTCTTCTCTATTTGGTAGATCCCTAGTGTATAACAAGTTAAGAATGGGGTCCAGCACGCTACCTTGTGGAACACCGGCACTAATTTTCTTTAAGGATGAATATTCATTTGCATGTCTTACCCTGAAGTATCTGTCAGTGATATATGACTTTAATAGTAAGTAGAATTCTTCTGGAAGATCTCTATGCAACTTGAATTCCAGGCCTCGGTGCCATACTTTATCGAATGCCTGGGCTACGTCCAAGAAGACTGCTGAGCAAACTTTCTTTTCTTCTAGAGCCTTCTCAATCATGTGAGAGATTCTATGCACCTGTTCAGTAGTAGAATGCCTCTGTTTAAACCCGAACCGGTGATCCAGAAGAAGATTTCTGTCCTCTTAACAGTGGTTTTAATCTTTTCAAAAACAGCTTCTCGAACAGTTTAGAGGTCATTGGCAACAATGAAATTGGTCTGTACGAATTTGTGTCAGTAGGTACTTTGTTAGGCTTCAAAATCATTATAACCTCAGCCACTTTCCATAGAGTTGGCACATACTTCAGTCTGATAATTTATAAGGTACAGTAATTTTCTTAGTGCTTTATCAGGCAGTTCTTTTATTACCTGACCAGTTACCAAGTCATATCCCGGTGATTTTTTCAGACTTAGGCTACTTTTTATCTCCTGTTTTAATTCTTTAAGTGTAACCTTTTTTATATCATTTTTATCTACTTTTTGGCTCTTGGGTATATTTTCCTCTTCAGCTTTTTGAGGTAGTGGCTGAAATGTTTCCTCCAGATGATCAGCAAAAAGGAATGCTTTCTCTTTATCACTTTTGCCCAGAACCCATCTGGCATTCTGATTAGTGATGATTAGGTTTTTGGTCTCTTCAATGCTTTAGTACATTCCCAAAGTGAATAGTCAGTGTCCTTCTGTGATGTGAGATTGCTTAAATATCTTCCAATCTTTTCATTTTTAATCTTCTCTTATCATCTCTTTGAGATCAGTGCAGAGCTTGTTCAAGATTGTTTTATTTTCAGGAGTATGAACTCTCTGCCAGATCTTTCAAGCTTTTCTCTTTTTCTTTACCAATTTATTCATCTGTAATAAAGGGAAGATTTTGCTTGGGTGCTCTCCCATGCTGCTTTCTGTATGCTTGAGTTGAAATATTCTAGTTTCCTCCAGTTTCTGCCTAAATAGGGACCAATTCGTCTTGTCATTTGTCAATCTGGACGGGTTTGATTGAGAGATTATCTCATCGTTTATTATCATAAGGACCGGTGAATGGTCAGATGAAAGATCCTCACTATTTTCAACATTGATGTACTTGCTTGATATTCCTTTTACTGCAAAGAAGTCAATCAGATCAGGTATTTTATTTATATCAGTGGGCCAATATGTTGGGGTGGCGCTGGTGAGAAATTCAGCTTTAACCGTGAATCCTGCTTTATAAAGTTACCTTTTGTAGTGGTTAGTCTTCAACCCCAGAAGGTGTTTTTAGCATTAAAATCACCTCCAATAATGAACTGATTCCCTAGTGTTTTAAAGAGTCTAACGTAATCTTTTTTTTCGAATCGTTGTCTAGAAGGGAAGTATATAGCGGATATTGTAAAATTACCTTTAGCTATAAGCTGCACATTTTCTGACACCATTTGCATTGATTCTTCTTCAAATTTTACATTTTGATTGTGCTTCTCAATAGTATAGCTGAGCCTCCCCTGGCCTTATTCGCAGGATGAACAGCATGGTAATAGCTGTATCCGTATATATTGACTTCTCTATTTTCAGTGATGTGGATTTCCAATATCAAGCATATATAAATTTTTTCCCGATTTAAAAATAGTTCTAGCTCTGTAGATTGATGCAGGAGTCCATTTGCATTCCATGTTATAATTTTTAGAGTTTTACACATCAGTTTGTTGCTTTCAAAATTCTATCCTACACTCATGCCAGAATTTCTCCAGAATTTTCACAAATGATTCATTTTGACAATCAATAGCTTTTTTAGGGATGTATATTTTTGTATTATCCTCGTTGGATTCATATGTTTTCTGAGGGAAAGACTTAGGCTGATATCGTATCTCTGTTCTAGTATTGCTGGTTTGCCTTGAATTTTCTTCATTCCTTGCTAGAGGAAATCAATCATTCCATGAAGATGATTATTGCGTTTGTGCCTTTGATTCCATATTTTCTGTAGTTGTTTGGCCACCTCGCATTCTCTATAACATGCAGGATGTTGCTCATGGCAGGTGATACAAGTGGGCTGCGAATTACGACTCAGTTTGCAATCAATGGTTAGATTGCTGAGCATTTTACACATCTCAGTTCACGATGACAACATTTTTGCGTACGATTAAAGCCTTGGCACCTTGTGCACAGAAGTATCATATCCGAGGTTTTCCGAAGAGGTTCTATTTTAACTTTCTTATTTAGAATTGAAATTATATTCTATCCAAGTTTTCTTTTTTGTGGAACTTAAGCATGAATAAGGGAAACTCTCTTCTTTGCCTTAGTTCCTCTTTACCCTTATCATCTCTTATCCTTTCTTTTTTTATGATATTCACTACATCTATAATGTTGTAATTTTTTTGAAGTAGATCATCAATAATTTCCTGTTTTTCGCATGTAGGGTGAAGGTCCCTAGGTCCTCATTACCTTAGTTGGTCTGCTATTTTTATCTTCATAAGTGTACCACTGTACTTCTTCATCGTTCAATTTTTTCGCTAGCTTCCTGCATGAGTCTGGATCAGCCGTCAAGATTTTTCATTTATTATGGTTCTGTGCCACAATTTTGTAATCACTGCTACTGGTTCCACCAGGGTTTTGATTTCTTCATATGTGGTTATCCCAACGATTGAATTGGTGGAGATGCCATTTTCCTGTCATTGGTCTCTGTGAATGCTAAACATTTTATAATACTGATTTATATTACGTCTAATTTAATATGTATAATAATACCAACTATATTTTGAATTGCTTATTTTTGAATTTTTTGTGTGTTTTTAGAACTGAGGATGATTGTATAACATTCGAAACTAGTTTTCAATAAAACAAATTTATAGAAGTGGCAAATAATTTATCAATTCCTAATTAAACTTAGCTTCTTCCTATATATGGGAATATGTTACAGCATTAAAAATTAAATTTTAATAACATTTCATTAATAAAATTCTGTTTACAAAAAGAAATGGAATAATATAAAACTTTGATTCCAAAATTTTGAAAATATTTAACCACATCTTCTTCCGAAGAGGACAATTAGCAAATTATTATCATAATCATTATATGATATAGAAAATCACAAATAAAAAAAAACTTATTGTCACAAATGAAAATATCTGAATAAAAAAAAAAGCAACACTTATTGTCAAAAAACTAATTAATTCTTTACAAATAATGTTAATAAACAAACAAAACTTATTAAAATAAAGATCTCAAAATAAACCACTTATTAAGGGTAAACAACAGTTATTACAAAACAAATCAATAATAATTTAGAAATAATGTTGTAACAAGGTATGTTATACAGCAATGTCGGTCGATCATGAAATACGTAAGCACCTAAAAATGCAGGTTTTTTCCAAGTAACTTTATCTTTCAACATTTTTATATGAATAATGTTCAATAAACTAAACAATGGAAAGCCTACTCTTAGTGAGATGTTCATTTCAGAATAAAGAACACAATTATTGATGTATAAAAATGTATTTTATAAAAATGTATACTACATGCAGTTCAGTCAAATTCAAGATTACCTTAAGAAAAACATCGACATCTAAAGGCATTAATTGGCACATTTCCGAAACCGAACACTATCCCTCAAGAAATAACAGCTGGAGAACAGTTTATTATGGCATTGTATGCCGGAAGTGTCAGCAGTTCACAAACATTAGACGCTTTGCGATACAAGCTATTTACTGAATCCACTTTAAAAAGTAAATTTAATCTTGCCAGGCTTCCACATACAACAGATGCTGTGCAAAACCATTCTTTAAGAACTTACCAACAAGTGTAAATTTGGATGGGAAACCTAAAACGTCCTGAGGAATGGGGATGGACTCACAGTAATCAGGGTCACAGGCCTGTTGTAATGAGTCTAGAATCAGCATCCGAGTCAATTTTACAGGTTGTTTCATGCTCATGCAAGATGGGTTGTAGTCAAGCGTGCACCTTCAGAAAAGCAGGTTTGACAAGTTCTTCTATCTGCAAGAAATGCAGTAAAGCAAACAGCAAAATGCTCCCAACTTTACATATGAGAAGGAAGATGATGAAGCAGATCCTGCTGATAGAGCTGAGGACATAGACGCCAACATCGATAAGCTGGAAGATGGATGCATGAAAAAAGCTAATTCACTGATCGAAGAACAAATCAGCTTTAAAGATGTGGCTGCTGATGCTGCAACTTAAGACAATTCAGAAAACACTGAGAAACCTGGTCCATTAAAACTATAATTATTGTACGCAGATGTGGATGTTGAATTCTTATTACATTTACTCCTGATTTTTTTTGCATTTTTCAAGGAACTGGAAAAAATTCTTATTTTTTGACAATCTATACTGTCCCTGATACAATGTAGAAAAAGTTCTAGGATTAAGATTTTTGGAATTTTTTTTGTTCTATTAAATAGAAAATAGATGGCTAATCACTAAAACCATGAAGGACTGAAATATTATTTAAAAAAAACAAAAAACATTTTGTGGTTTTCAGGCTACAAACAATTTAACCATGATAAATTTTGTGGGAATAACTTGTTTTCACCATCTTAGCATTCATATCAACAAGTTAAAACAATAAAACTTTCTACCCCACCTTTTGCAAGCTAAATCTTCAATTTGAATGCACTACATGTAGTATAAATGTTTATAAAATCCATTTTTTATAGATCGATAATTGTGTTCTTTATACTGAAATGAACATCTCACTAAGGGTGGACTTTCTTTTGTTTAGGTTATTGAACATTATTCATAGAGAAATATTGAAAGATGAAAGTCATAGAGGAAATACCTGCATTTTTCAATATTTTGAAAAACATTTCAAAACTTCGAGGGACTATTTCTCGGTATGTATGCTGTTTAAAAAAGCGTTTGACCAGTGCAGATAACGTTTTCAGCAAGAACGCGTTATTTAGGATTTATAACCAAAAAACTGAAAAAAAGTTGGAAAATGTCGTGATTTTTAGGCTACAGAAAATTTAGCCATGATAAATTTGGTGAACAGAACTTGTTTTCCCTATCTCTATCTTCCTATCACCCATATAAACAAGTTTAAACAATAAAACCTTCCTTTTGCAAGGTCGAGCTATTTTTTTCTACAATTTGATTGGACTGCGTGGATGGACTGAATTGACTTAAATGTAAATGAAAATAAAACTAAGTATATTGGTACGATCCAAGGAGTGGGGGCTCCAGGGAAGCATACATGGAAATTGGAGGCTTTATTTCATATTACTTCCTCTCGCCATAAGTCCATGATAATATTATACATAAACCTCGTAAGTTCTTTCCAGCCATATTTGAACATTTCTGAGGGCATTCCATCTATCCCCAGAGCCTTGTTGTTTTTTAGGTACCTTATTGCCTCTTCCACATCTTCCATGTTGGGAGGCTCCACGTCACCAGCTGGTATTTCCTGCCTCACTACTCTAACATGCTATCATTTAAAAGTCTTTGAAAGTAGCATTTCCACTTGTGTGTCTTTGTTGGATCATCTGCTGGTATGCATCATGATGCATTGCACTGGCACCTCCTCCATTGCTGGTTCAGGTCTCCTGATTCGCTGAGGCTTCCTATCTTACTATCCATATGCCTAGAGAAGCATTCCTTCTTTTCATAATCCTTGAAACCCTCAAGGTTAAACCTTACTTGTTATAATCGTTCAATATGAGGAGATTAGACATCTCAAATCAGAATTTAAACCCTGACTGGAATTTTGTAAAGATGAGGATTGAAATCTTGTTGGAGATCAGACAGCTGTTCTTGATACATGGGCTGACCATTTTTAAGAACTACTCTATCCCCGGGTAAACGTGGATCATGAATCACCAGGAGGATATGTTCAAGCTCACCAGCAAGACGAGGCAGATGATAAACTTCCAGCAGAGACACAGAAGAGATCGCCAAGATAATTAAATCCCTCTACAATAACAAGACACAAGGCATCAATTAGCTCCAAGGAATTACTCAAGTTTGGCGGTGGTGCTGAGGCTGATGAGATGTACAGTCTAATTTACGAAATCTAGATGACTGGACAGATGCCCCACCTCTCCTTAGAGTCGCTTATAAAGTATTATCAGTGATAGTCGACAAAAGGATGCTCATATGGATGGGAAGATTGGTTAAAGAGTACCAAAGCAGTTTCAGGCCCAGCAGATCTACTACCGACCATATCTTCTCATTGAGGATAATGTTGGAAAAAGCTTATGAATATAACATCAATCTACATCACTTGTTTGTGGATTTTAAGGAAGCCTAGGATAGTATGGATGAACTGCAGAAAAATTTGCAAGTACAGTGGAACCTCCATTATCCAGGGTTCAATTAACTGGGGATCCAATTAACCGGGGCTTATTAAATTTTTTTGGTTTTCCTCAGGTAAACAATAAGTAACACTAACTTAGTTATTTTTAATGGCTAACAGTTTCCAAAGGATAAGAGCTATGAATAAATGTATTTCACGTGATTTTGAAAGATTGGAAAGAAACGAAGTTTGCCCGGTTTAGTGCAACGGTATTGTGTTCTTAGAATTTTTTTAGGAGTCACTCTCTTGATAGGTTTTAAGTTAACTCAATTAGTGTAAATATGGTTCTTTTGACTGTGAATAACGTGCTGAGGGAGTTCCTATTTCCGGGCCAATGGAAAGTGAAAAGCATAGTGGTTTTACAAAAATTTAAAGTTGAAAATATTATGAAATTAGCACAATTGATAGTGCTAATTTCAACTTTTTACCAAGTATCTTATAAAAAAAAAAATATATATACCGAAAGAGTATGCAGAAATGATTTCTAAAATTATAATTAATACAATATGTGACTTTTACTCTCTACCACTCAGTTCCTGAAATTAAATAACATTCTATTGTCTAAATCTGACACAGTGCCGTATCTTAGTTTCATCCTTGACAAAAGACTCACATGGAACACACATACTAAACTTGAAATAAAAGAACTTAACAGAAGATTCAGCCAACTACACTATATGCTGAGCAGGACCTCTTATCTTTCAATTGACAACAAACTTGTAATTTATAAGACTATCCTCAGGCCTATCTGGACCTAAAGAATTGAACAGCAGAACATTTGAAAATCAAAGCTATCTAATAATTTCAATCCAAAGTCCTGAGAACCACAGTTAACACTCCATGTTATGTTTACAATAAAACACTCCATCTTGACCTTTGTATCCCTCATCGGAACCTTACCAACCTTCCAAATCCTCTGGTTCAATACTTATCCAGCTCTATTCATCCCTAAAATCCACGAGATCTACTGTAAAATAAATTTGGCAATTGGAGTCTTGGCAAAGTTCAGCTTTTTCACTCATATTCAGAGTATTTGCGACCTTAGCACTTGACCATGTCACTGGCTCAGTACCAATGACACGGTCAAAGAGACAAGCAGGTATCTCAAGGATCTTGCTTTACCCCCCCCCCCCCCTATATGTGGGGGAGGGAGCAGTTTAGGAAACCTCAAGCTAAGTTTTCAAATATTGGATATAGGTATGAATGCGATTAGTGTCTTTATTTTATTATTATATTTTAGTTTGACTTCCTACTATTTCACTCTTATTTTCTTTACTTATCAATATTTTTTTGTATAAATTTAAACAATCATCACTATTACCTATTGCCTAATTGTAGCAGATTGTAATATTTACGAATAAACATAAAAATAACAGCTTTTTACCAATAAAAAAATTATAATTAAATTAAAAATAGTTATTATTTTCTACTTAAAATATATTTCTGAATAAATTTAAGTCAGATTGAGTTATATTTGAAATAGAAAAGGTTACATTTGAAATCAAGAGGGTTACATTTGAATCAAAAAGAGTTATTAGAGATTGATAAATTATTTGCCACTTCTATAATTTTGTTTTACCGAAAACCAGTTTCGAATGTTATACATTCATCCTCAGTTCCAAAACCACACAAAAATTCAAAAATAAACAATTCAAAATACAGCTTGGTAGTATTATACATATCAAATACAAATCAGTATCACAAAACATTTATGAATTATAAACATAATCAAAACAAGAGACCAAACACATGTTGGCACTCAACCAAGGCTCAAGTAGACTACATCAAACAGAAAAGGTTACATTGTTTTAGAACTGAAGATGAATGTCATTTGAAACTAGTTTTCAATAAAACAAAATTATAGAAGTGTCAAATAATTGATCAGTCCCTAATTAGATTGATCCTTCTATACCATTATGCAGATGTCAACAGAGAAAGAGTTACATTTGAAATGGAAAAGGTTACATTTGAAACCAAAAGAATTACATTAGAAATGGAAAAGGTTAAATTTGAATTTGTAAAGGTAACATTTGACTTGACAATGCTATATATTAATCCGGACTGATTGCCTTTTGGTAACAGATTGACATGGGAAATATCTGCTTAGCCAAATATTAAAGAAAGGAGACTAATTGATCTGCACTAACCACTAATGAATCACTCCTAATATAGTTCACTCAAATTCTTTATATAATAGTTAGTATGAATTGCAAACATTACAATGGGTTAATAGTGTGTCAGGTTTGTTATCTTTTATTGCTAACACTTTGGAATTCATTAACGCACACAACAGAAGAATTAATGCTGTATAAAATTTAAAATAAATATCCTTTAGTGAGAATGGTTGAACAAATGAGGAGCTTACTTTCAAAAGGGCACAAATCCATTTTGGAAAAAATTAAGAAGATTACTAGTTAAATAATTATCCTAACTTAGGCCAAGGGATTTGTTTGTTCAGATTTGATAGGAAATTATTGGAGGGTTTGATTTAGTTCATCCAAATGCAATTAAAAACTTGAAAACTCTTAAATTATTTTATGGATATGTGCCATTTTGAATGTAAGCTCCTCAAATATTCCAATTACAGAACTACACAAAATAATCCAAGATTTAAAAAAAAAAAATTATCTTATCCAAAACGGTGTTTTTCCGGAAAAATTAAGACATCCTAATTGCAAACTACATAGTCAGTCAATATATACATCCAATCTTGCAAAAAGTCAAGTAGTTCTAATTTTTTATTGTTATTTACATCTTAGCCACTTCGAAAGACCTGTGTAATATGTTTAGTAGCCAGAAAACATTCTGATCTATGTCTCCCAAAGTATGCCTCCAAAAGAAAAAGTTATAAGCTGCCTTTTTTAAACTAGATTAAATTTATTACAACTTGAGACCTCATTACGTTTCAAAGATTCAATATTTTTTACAAAAAATTAAAAATCTATATTTTGGTCCCTGATTTAGTTAAATATTGTCAAAAATACTAATCCCATGTGAAAAAAGTCAACAGGAAGAGCTTTAAGAATATTTATTTTGCTTAAATTTGGGCTTTAACAGGCACCTACAGATTCAATGTTTTTCTCAAAATTAGCATATAACCCAAAACCTTGAAAAATGGAATTTGGGAAACATCAATAAAACAGTTAACGAGAATGTTTATAGTAATAGCTAGAATTTTAGTTAATTAAAAAAATAAAAGGGAATATATAGAGTTTGTATAAATATATATATATATATATATATATATATATATATATATATATATATATATATAAAATTCATCATAATTTCATTAAATTTGAGGGCCCAGGCTTCAAGAAATGCTCCCTTGAAGAAAGTACAAGCTCATCGGAGGAATCCTCAAGATGAACAGCATGTGCAGGATCATCTCGCTGTTCGTTTCGTTTAATGTAAGGGTGGAGATGTCTTCCTCATCTAGTTGAACAGATGTAATGTGCCCTCACAGAATTGGCAGAGGGCTGAGCATTTAGCTACAGATTTAACGAATAACTGGTAGCAGAGGCCGTTCAAGGTGGCTGTTAGGAAATCATGACCACTCGACATTAAAAACTAGATTAACCAGAGTATCACTAAAAACGAAAGTTGATGAACTTCCTGTCAAACTGGGTCACCACAATTTCCATTACAGCAAGGCGTGGTTCAACCATTTAAAGGCCCGAAACAAAATTTCGTGATAGAGAAAGTCAGAAGTGGCTTCGGTGAATGAGAATGTTTGAAGCGATTGGGTAACAAACGTTTGGCCAGATATCCAAAGGGAGTACGAAAACCGAAAAATCTGCAATGCAGACGATAAGAAATTTTTTTAAGCTCTACCCCAGGGGTTCCCAGACTGTGGTACGCGTAAGAGCATAACTAGGCTTGGGCAACCGGGGAAATGCCTTGAGGCCCTGAGGTAAGGGGGCCAAGACAGGGAGTAAAACATGTTGTAATATTCGGATATGTAATCTTAATGTTTCACTCTTTTGTTTCCATACTGTATTTTTAGATGCATTCTGCAAGGTTTGGTTATAGTTCATTTGTTTTCCATCAGATGCCAATGTTGGTGCTAAAGAAATTGACTTTTCTAAGCTCATTGATATTTTTTTACAGAAAAAATTGAGGAAAAAGTAATTTAAATAGTCAAATATGGTCTGCATGGTTTTTCAATATCAGAAGTTTAATAGTTAGACTATGCTGCATTGATTACTAATTGGTATAATCAATTAATCATAAGAAACACATGTTTACGCTGTATCTGTAAATTAATGGAAGTAAAGGGTTATGTAAA
The DNA here is from genome assembly GCA_948150685.1 of Rhaphigaster nebulosa. Lineage (NCBI taxonomy): Eukaryota > Metazoa > Arthropoda > Insecta > Hemiptera > Pentatomidae > Rhaphigaster > Rhaphigaster nebulosa. Next base: position 91,813,590 of record OX411307.1, on the reverse strand, counting down.
ATAACTATTAGATACCTGTTTCTTTCATTATCCTTATAATTTCCATGACCTTATTAGATATAAAATGGTAATTTTTGTTTATAGTGAACAAAACACATAAATCGGATATCTTTCTTTTTTACTGTTTTAATGGGAACAAATTTATGAAGCGTAGGAGGAGAAGCTCCAGAAAAATATGTTTCATTTTTTACCCAGGGGCTCCAATTTTCATTCTTGCCCCAGTGCCTCTAAATGCCTTTTTACGCCTCTCTAGGGGGGAACCCCTGCTCTACCCCAATTCAACATTTGCTTTTTGAGGAGGAAAATGCATCGGCAAGAAAAAAATCATAAGACCACCTCTTAGTATTGATTTTTACAAACATGGAAGGTCATGAAAGTAGAAAGAGTTTATGTTTATTACATCATTGTTTATTATTATTATATCATTAATTATGATGGGCTAACATTTAAATAGTTTTCCTATTTTTATAGGGACTGCACTCAAAAAGCAAATTCGGCAAACAAATCAATCCTCAAAGATAATAAACGTTTGCTTTGGAAATGGGCCTATCATAGATAATGTGGGAGGCAATAGACCTTATAAACCAAGCTTCATTCCAAAAATCAGAACAAAATTCAAGGTTGTTTTTAAATCAGGCAGCAAATATTCCATATGAAGAACATAACATGAAGTTTTTTAGGAAACCATAAATTAAGAAGTGAAAATTGAAGTACAAAAGCTTGAAAGAAATAAAACACTACTATAGTATAAGTTTTATATATATATATATATATATATATATATATATATATATATATATATATATATATATATACATATATATTATATATTAATTATCTTACGTAGGTATGTTTTTCAAGAGCATTTTGGTTAACTCTAAAGATATTTGAAAATTAAAGTTAGTTCCATGTTGCTTAGAGGCAGCAAAAAATATATCATATAAAAGATTTTCTGTTTCTTCTGGTTCTAATAGCAAATAATTATCTGTAGAATGAATCTGATATTTCATGAACACTCCTTTTATTAAATCCAAAGAAATATTTTGAACTACAACAAAAGTATTAATAGACATATTAGAATAATATTAAAATACATTAAAAGTGGAAAATAAATTTTATGCTGGGGCAGCCGTCTCCTAAGAATAATTATAATAGAATTAATATGGGTTATTTGGCCACAATTGTGGCACCAAAAAATAAAAATAAATAAAAGGAAACGGGTGAATGGATGTAGGAAGTTAGTTTTAGAAATTGGATGTATGGGCTAAGAATGATCATTTGGTTGCAGTTGTACAATTGGAAGATAGGAAACATGAGGGACAAGCAAGATCTTTCCATAAAGAGGTTCTAATAAGCCTCACTGATCATTTTCGTGTTAAGATGAGCGCACATTGAGACGCAGGGAAGCACAGTTTCTGCGACTCGAGTAATAGATTGGGTAGCGTGAACTAAGAGGCAGCACTGCATCTCACGGGGCCTATGTGGCACTACATTCACAGAAACTGTGCTGCCCTGAGCTACTCTGCTCTGTGTCTCAATTTGCACCCGGCTTTAATGCTTCAAAGATAAAGTAGGAAATTAAGAGCATTAGGAATATTGTTATTGCTGAGCATTAGAATGCTGTTTATACATGTCAATAAAGTAAACATTTCATTGTTAAAGACAGAATCAGAAATCACTACTGCATAAAGAAAACCAAAGCATGAGACCTTACTGATTGTATTATTTCATATCAAGTAGAATAGATATATTCTAGAATATATAGAATCACAACTTGTGAATTGTAATGCTTGAATAAATGTCATTTAGTATAAAAATAAAAGGTCTGAGTCTTTGTTTAATCCTCCAAGGACAAGCAAAAAGTTTTTCTTCTTCATTAGAGGACAAGCTGAAATACAGGAAATTGTTCTTTAGAAAATCCTACTCACCGTTTGCTCATAATTGGCTGTGTTTATATGATCAGGCTTGTCCTTCCCCATGATGATTTGTTCAGTGGTAAAAGGAATTTTTAAATGTTGTTAAATAAATGCGTTTTTTATAACATCTATACTTTATTTTAACATATATAATTATAAATATAATTACTACAAATGGTTAACAAAAAAAAAATATATATATATATATATATATATATATACATTTTATTGCTTATTTATACAATACCCACTCTTGGCATATTTCATACAAACTCATAATTATTTTCTATGGAAACCTGCAAAACAAGGGATACACAAGCCTGCACAACACTTTTCCCACTGGGTATGCACATCAGCGACAATGTCCTATTACAAAGTAGTCAATCATGTCATACCTCATCAGTAAATGACTTTCCCAATTTTTCATGGATAATCTATAATAATTTCATTATTGACTGAAAAAAACCCATTAACTTTGAAAAACCTAGAAACTAAGTACATCAGTTAAATTTCAAACCATAACAATTACTTTTAGATTTTTCTAATAATAAGAAATGTTCAGAGAAAAAAGAACAGTCACGAAGGAGTTCTAATGAATGAAAAGGTTCTAAGTGATTAATTTATGACTTATCTGGGAAAAAATCAGTTAAAAATGATTATTTATGCATACTTATTTATTTATAATAAACAAATAAATTGTCATTGCATTTGCAATTCAAAAATTTTGTCGTGAGGAAGGACAGCCACGACTTTCCTTTTCTTCTGTATTTCTCTGTCCAATACCCAAGCTGTTCCTTGTTGATTCTTTGTTATTACTTTTTTTTTTTTTTTTTTTTTTTTAGTTCTTATTATTTATTTATTTATTGAACATTATACAAGCTGCCACACTCAAGGGCAATGAGTATTAGGGATGAAGTACCCATGCACACTGTATATACAACTATGCATACAATAAAATAATTATAAAGGAAAATAAATTGATAAAATAAAGGACACTAGTGATAAATAAATATACAATGTTAACAAAAGAAGAATAAAATAAAATAAAATGAATATAAAATAAAATAAATAAAAATTCTTGATTGCATTCATACATATATACATATTTACATTCTGCCCAGGGAATCCCCAGCCATGCCCTGCCCTCCACTTGTAGATGGCAAGGCAAGACTTGAAGAGGTCCCAGCGCTTCTCTCTGAGCCGCATCACTGGATCAAGCCAGTGGAAACTGAGTGAGAGCCTAGTGGCCACAGTCGCTCAGGACTTGAATGGAGGATCTGGCCATTGCCAGGACTCCAATAGCATATTTACAGAAGGTCTCGTGGCCACTGCCGCTTCAACCTACGAGGAGGATTATAGGGATGGCTTGAGCTGGATAGGGATTGTGCTAAGGGATTAGGATGGCAGCTAAGGTTCTGGTGAAAGTTTGAAAATTTAGATGGAATAAGGTCAAGTACAAATGGGATGTTTAGGTCATGATGTAAGGTCTTGTTTGAAACATAATAAGGAGCGTTGACTATTGTTCGAAGGACTTTGGACTGAAAGGATTGGATACGTTTGATGTTCGAAGATTTTGCTGTCCCCCACAGTTCAAGTCCGTAGGTCCAAATAGGTTTTAGTATGGTCTTGTAGATTATTAGTTTGTTGTCTATTGAAAGATGTGATGTTCTGTTCAATAGTCTATATAACTGGCCATATCTTCGGTTGAGTTCTTGTCTCTTAAGCCTGGTATGTGGGTTCCATGTCAGTCTTTTGTCTAGGAGGAAACCAAGATACCGAACTGTGTCGGAGGTGGGAAGTGGAATGGAATTGAACTGGACTGGAGGACAGGGTCTGCGACGGAGTGTGAAGGTGACATTTTTACATTTGGATTCATTGACTTTGATGCGCCAATGTTTGCACCACTGTTCAATCGAGGAGAGGTGTTTTTGGAGATTAAAGGATGCTACTTCAGGGTCTGGGTGAGAAGATAGGATGGTTGTATCATCAGCAAATGTTGCAAGGAAGGTATCGGGGCTTGTGGGAATATCCGCAGTGTACAGGATATAAAGGATAGGACCTAAGACGCTGCCTTGTGGAACTCCGGCTTTGATTGGATAAAAATCGGAATATTTAGTGCCGCAGCGAACTCTAAAGGTTCGGTTAGAAAGATAGGATCGAAGGATTAAGTATAAGGATTGGGGTAGATGGATTTTGAGCTTGAAAAGCAAGCCATCGTGCCACACCCGGTCGAAAGCTTGCGCTACGTCCAGAAAGGCACTAGTGCAATATTGCTTGCTTTCAAGTGCATAGGATATATGGTCCACAACGCGAAGACCTTGTTGGACCGTGGAATGTCTAGGGCGGAATCCGACCTAGTGTGAAGGGATTATTTGGGATTCAAAGAAGGGTAGGATGCGTTTGAGAAGTATTTTTTCAAACACTTTTGAAAGAATTGGAAGCAGGCTTATTGGTCTATAGGAATAGGTATTATTGACAGGTTTGCCTGGTTTAAGAAAAAGGATGATTGTAGAGTGTTTCCATATTAGGGGAAAGTGGGTTGTGCGAAGGATGCAGTTGTATAGGTAGGTTAGGAATATAATTGCTTTTTTTGGAAGCTGTCGCAGGATTTGGGATGTGAGGAGATCGTGACCAGGGGTTTTTCGGGATTTTAATCTATTTATAAAGAATTTGACCTCAGAGGGGTTAACAGCTTTAGGAGGTGGAGAGAGTGGGATCGGTGAGAAGAGGAATTCTTTTATTTCAGCTGTATGGGTGGGGTGGTGTTCAGGATGGGGAGTGAATATATTGGATAGGTGTCTGGCAAATTCCTCTGTTCTATTCTCATCTGACGAAGCCCAGGAGCCATCATCACGTCGGAGGGGGGTCCTTAAACACCACCATATTTCGGTGGTGTTTAAGGATTTTTTTGGTTACGTACTCCAGAGGGAGTTATCAGTAGCAGATAATGAGGAAAGGTAGGAATTGTAGGATTGGGATCTATGGGTTGCTAGTTTCTTTTTAACCAGCCTGGAATAATAATTGTATGATTTCCGATCGTCAGGATGCCTGGTTCTCTGCCAGAGGGTCCTAGAACGTCTTTTGCTTTGGATAAGATCTCCTTGGAGTAAAGGATTCTCGCGGTCTTTAGTGGAAGAAAGAGGTTGGGATGCTGACCAAACTGCTTGTTGGATCAGAGTGGTATAGGAATTTACAGCTTCATCTAGGTCTTGAGGGGTTTTTAGGGAGACTCTGAGGTCTATTTTATGGTTTATGATCTGACGGAAGCGGTTCCAGTTAACTGGGCCTCTGATGAATGAAGGCGGAAGTGATTTTGGAATAGGTGATAAGGAAAGGGTTAGGACTAGAGGGCTATGGTCTGAGGAGAGGTCATCTAGCCGTTGGACAGAACAATTTAGTGGCCCTAGCTAGACCTTTGTGCATAAAGAAGTCTAGGAGATCGGGGTTGCGGTTGGGATCGGTTGGCCAGTATGTAGGAATATCGGGAGAAAGGATATTACAGGAAAGGGAAATAAGTGCAGATAGCAATGTTCGCCCTCGGGTGTTTGTGGTTCTGGCTCCCCACTGCTGATGCTTGGCATTTAAGTCTGCACCTATAAGGAATCGATGTCCTAAGGAGTTCAGGAAGGAATTGACCTGCGATTCGGAAAATTAGGTTTTTGGTGGGGAATATGCTGCAACAAATGTTAATCGAAAAAGAGAGGTTTGGATTGATACAGCTGTGGTCTGAAGGAAGTTGTGATTTGTTAAGGGGACCATGTGATGGGAGAGGGATTGATGAACGATGGCTGCGGTGCCAGCGTGCGCAGTTACATCGGGATGATCAGTTCGATAGATTTGGTAACCGGGAATGCAGAACTGTCGTTTGTTGGTTAGTCGGGTTTCAGTTATTAGTGCTAAGTCAATGTCTTTGTCTTGTAGTAGGACTGTTAGTTCGTTTATATCGTTTCGAACGCCATTCGCATTCCAAAGGAGGATGGATAAGGGTTTAATGGAATTCATTTAAGGGTTTCTTGAGGGAGGAGTAAAGTGGGATACAAGATAGGTGAGGAGTGATATTAACGGGATGACAATGGATTTCAGTTCGGAGAGGAAGGATGTCAACATACTGGTGAGATCAGTAGCAACTGGAGGGGGGAGGGAATATGGAAAATTTGGTGTTGAAAGGATTGTTGAGGATTTGGTATGTTTTGAGGGACGGGTTGCTGAGGTTGTTGAGGACTTTGTTGTTGCGGCAGGGCCTCACATTTGTTTTCCTGGTTTCTTCCTCCTAGTAATTGGGCAAAGGACACCATTGGATCAATGATTTTGGAAGGTTCTCTTCTTGGCTTCGTATTTTCTTCTCTGCCTCCAGGTTTCTGGAATTTATTCTTCAGATTTTTATATATCTGGCAGCCTTTATAGTTAGCCGGATGATCTTTTGAGCACAAGGCACAAACTGCCGGGGTTTGTCTCGATTTGGTGCATACATCAGTTCTGTGCTGCTCACCACATTTCACGCATTTTGGTGCATGGTGGCAATAGGTTTTGGTGTGGCCATAAGCCTGGCAATTATGGCACTGAACTGTGCTTCTTTTGGTGTGTGGTTTTTCAACCTTGATGGCAGTATAATAAAGCCTTCTCAGTTCATATATTTTTTCGACCCCTGGTTTAGGTTCCAGGTCTACGAAGAATAGAGGTAGGGCTATTTTTCTGCTTTCTTCGGTATTATCTTTCAGGGCGTTAATCACCTGACGAACCTTGAAGCCTAGAGCCGTGAGTTCTTCTTGAATGACTTCGGCTGGTGTTGAGGGGTGCATGTTTCTAATTACCACCCTAAGAGATCGCTCTTGGCGGAGTTGATAAGTATGGAAGTCCGCCTTGGTTTCTGTCAAATATTTAACTATTTTTCGGTAAGTATCGGCTGTGTCTGGCGATATCTTAGTGTCGCTACTTCTACTTAGACAGGAGTAGCTATTGGGGGTCGTTATTTTATTCAACTGGGCACATAGTAGTTGAAAATTTTTAATGTTTTTAACAAAAATTGGAGGGGTTCGGGGTTCCCTAGGTATAGGTACAGCTTCCATTGAGTCGTTATCTTTCGGCTGTATAGCCTGAAACGGATTAGGGGTGAAAAAGGGTGATTCATGTTGAGTGATTAGTGATGATGTGCCGGGCATTGGTTCGGATTCTTCAGCTGAATTTGGTGTTACTGGCGGGGTTGGTCTCTTACCACGACGCGGCCTTTGTTGCTTCGGAGGGGTTGATCGAGGCGTTGAGCCTGCAGATCTTGATCTCTTAGAAGTTGACATCACTTGATGAAAATATTTCATTTTTTCATGGTAGGAGTGAATGATAAACAATAGGAGAAGAAAAAAGAAAAAAAAAACAATACATAAGTAAAATAATAAAGAAATAAATAAGGAAAATTAAAGCAAAAATTAAAATTAAAATTAACAGACGTCTCTGCGTGAACTTGACCTTGAGTCGTAAGGAAAGCGCGAACCTCTCCCCACAACGCTACTCAAGGCACTGAACTGGCCTCACCAGTGGTGGTAGGGATAATATGGCTGCCTGTCCAGATAACACACTTGAAACTGTCCTTCACTGATGCAGTAAATAAACTAAACTTACTGTGGGATTAAACAGGTATTTACTGATGCTTCTCAACTACAGTTACTTGTGGTTATCAATTTAATAAATTCACTCCGATATCTTCTGTTATAACGGCAAGAATACAGAGAGACGATGTGAAACGTGGATGCTCTAAACTATGCGCAGGCGCAGACTCTTGTTATTACTAGGATTAGGATTTTTATGTTGTAAAAAATATAAAATATATACATAAATATGTGGTTATTAATTGAGAAATATTAAAAATATATATAAAAAAATATTATGCATAAACCAACAAAATGTTATTTACATGTACTGTATAACATTTTAAAAAACACATAAGGAACAAAATTGGTAAAATTAAGGAACAAAGAAAATTAAATTAATAAAATAAAATCTTCAAATTACTTAAGTATTCAGTAATCTCAGCCGGTTATCCCTCAGAATTGCTTTGAATCAGCTAAATGACCTTTCTACGCCAACTGACGTGATGGAAGCAAATTTAAATGAGTGAATTTCATAGCATCTAATTCAATGGGTTTTCCAACCCTCTGTTTGTTTTTCCCTGGATATATCAGCTATATTCTGCATTATTTCTAGCCTGTTTTTTTTTTTAATCAGTCTTCTGGTCAATTCCGGGTTGATCACAAAGCTTCTCAATGGCATCGTTTACCACCGTCAAATTTTCAACCAGAGAAATATTTTTAGCCTCTAATTGTGTGATAGTCTTAGATAAGGACAAATTAGTGCTTATATATGCCAAATTTTTCTTTAGAGATGGCGAATTAAACAGTAGCCAGGCTTTTTCAATAGTGGCAGAATCGGGAATGAGCCTTTGTATTTACAAAATTTGCTCATTTATGTTTTTTAGGGTGCTGAGTACGAATTTCAACTTTGTTACCTCGAATTTTTCCCAGAGGTATAAAAAAAAAAAAAAATTTCTTATAACTTAAAAACCATGTATTATTCGAATAAATTCTAATATTCTTAAATTCTATAAGAAGATTAAATTACCTACAATTTTGATTCCAATGATTTTTTTTGTTTGGCCGCTCCATTCTTACATTGACTCCATTCCATGCGCGAGTCGAAATTATGAGGCGGAATGTTGAAATTAATTTTTTGAGCAAAGAATTATACTGGAAAGTTTTGGAGTTCTAAGCATTTGCTCTTCTATGTTTTATGGGTTCCTGATTATTAATTTAAACTTTCACAGACATAAAAAAAAAAAATCTCAAAAAATTAATTTTGACATTCCGCCTCATATTTCGACTCACGCTCGCTTAAAAACAGAGCAGCCACTAAAATTATGACAAGGATTCTCTAAATTTTTTGCCCTCACAACACATCGCCCCAGTAGTAAGAAAAGTGGTTAAAAAAATTGACATAAAAAGAGACGTATAGTTTTATCACTGTACTACTAGCTGTAAAAATTTCAATCTTGAAAACTTTATCCTTTTTTTTTTTAACATGAATTTTTAAAACTGGCAAAAAGTCATTTTTAGCAATATTTAAACTTATCACAAAAGAGATTGACAAGGGGAACTTTTTTTATGGAAGTGGCATCACCGATTTCAATGAGAAACTTTTTTTGGTGATACTAGGTCGAAAAATTGCATAGGGAATAGGCGACCCCATCGCCCAGTCATCATACTGCCATCAGTCACTGGTCCTCCAGGTTGGGAGAACAATAACTGACACCCAAACAGTACACTATGTACAGCAAACTACATACATCTCACACTTACAGACAAAGGTAAACTACAGTATATACCCTAGGGCTACCTTCCCTAGGCAGCCGTCCTGCTGGAGGGAGCAAGTCTGAAGGCTCTAAGGTGGCAGTCCCACCACAGGACTAGGGTACGGAGGGCCCAATAACCCATCTACCCGAAATGTTAATTATTATGGAACCTCACAGAAGGTACAATACCGGACATCCTCAAAAGGTACAACACAAGGAGTATCTTATGGATTTAACATTCGAATTGTTATAACACTTTTTAGAGTTAAAGCTCTGCAAGTGCTCTTAGATCTGTTAAATCAGTATAAAGTTGACATTACTGCAATACAATAAGTAGGATGGACTGGCTAAGGCAATCTAGAAAAGAAAAAACCTACTTTTTACAACATCTGTCATAAAAAACACCATCTTTTTGGCATAGGGTTCATTTTTGGTAAAAAATTCAAACAATTGGAGATAGGCTTTAAAGCAGTCAGACCCAGAATATGTGTACTATGCAACAAGGGAAAATTCAAAAACTATAGCCTACTAAATATCCATGCGCTGACAGAGATGCAGAAGAGGCTGATAAAGAGAAATTCTTTGACCAGCTTGAAGCAATCGTTAACCAGTGTCCCAAATATGATATAAATATTATTGCTGGTGATATGAATGCAAAGTTAGGTAGAGAAAGGTTTATAGTTCAGCCATATGACAGCATAACCTACATGAATTATGACAGCAATGATAATGGACATAGGCTTATAAACTTTGCAACCACACATGACCTCGTCATTGGAAGCACTATATAGCCTCATAAAAACATTCACAAGGGTACTTGGAGATCTCCGGATGGAGTTATGGTAAATCAGATCGATCACATTCTGATCAGCTCCAGCAACAGATCAAATCTGCTGGACCTCATATCCTATAGAGGGGCTAACGTGGACTCTGACCACCATCTAGTCATTGCACGCCTTAAAGATAGGATCTCATTGGTAAAGAACATAAAAGGATGAATAACAAAGAGATATAGCATTCTGAGGCTTAAGGAGGATAGAATTTGTGCTTCATACGTGGCTGACTTGAAACACAGAATGCGCAGACTAGAAGCACTGGAAGAAAGCTCCACTGATGAAAGGTGGAATAAGTACAGTGAGTCAATTCAACAATAGTGTGTCCAGCGATAAGGTATGAAAAAATTCAAGCATAATTCAAGGATATCAAGGCTGTGTACTGTCAAATTCAAGGTGCTTTTTGTCAATTTATTGGTTTAAATTTAAAACAAAATCGGAACCATAAAAGTATTTGATTGTCTCCTGACAAAATATACAGTAACCTGTTGAAAATGAATTTGAATAATTATAAAAGTTGTATCTCTGCTTAATAAGGAAAAATTGTTACCTAACTTCCAACACTAAGGACTCAATGCAATATTTTTTAATTGTTTTAAAAAAATAAAAACAATTATAAAATATAAAAAAAATAATTTCAAATGTAAATAAATAATATTCACTTATTAGAATAAATGTCATCACAATTTTATTCACAAACCTTTTTCATAACAAAACAAAATATAGATTCTATTTTCTTAAAATTTATTTTACACAATTCCATATAATCAAGGAACCGTATTTTGAGACTAGGTATCAGATGGAGGGATTAATTAATTATAATGTAAACAAATAAACAAAAAAATCATTATAACGAGCCCATACATATTTACATTAACCCTTCTCAATATTTTATACCCATGTTGCCAAGTACTAATGGAAAAACATAATTATTAGACTAAAAACTAAAAACGATTGACCGTTTTTCAAGCATAATTCCCAACATGAAAAATTCAAACTGAAGTCTCGATCTTGAAGCAATTCAAGGCTACTGAATACTGGAAACACAATATTTTGGTATGACGAACAATGTGCTAATGTTACTAAAGAAAAAATGAAGCCTACAGAGCCATGTTGCAGAGGTGTACAGGTGGAGCACAAAGGAGTACCGCCAGAAGCGACGAGATGAAAAGTATTTGCATCACAAAAGAAAGAGTGAATGGGAAAATCAAAAGCTGGAAGAATTCGAGAGACTAAAAAGTGCAGAGGAGAGCCAGAAGTTGTACCAATAAGTTAACGAGGGTAGGAAACAATTTAAGCCCAAGTCGAGTGCCTGCACTGATGAAAATGGAACACTCTTACATGAAAAGACGCAAGCACTAGCAAGATGGAGACAGCATTTTAATAACCTGCTTAGTGGGGACCAACAGACCGATGAGACAGGGGACCATTTTATACCACGTTCTGCAGAAGATGAGATTGAACGTCCCGATGAAGAAGAAATAACCAAGGCAATATCTAATCTTAAAAATAATAAGGCACCTGGCTAAGATGGTTTGTCATCGGAGCTCTTCAAGTTCGGTGGTGAGGTAGTCAAGAAAGCTATGTATGACCTCATCATTGATATATGGATAGAGGAAGTAATGCCGAGGGCCTGGTACAAGACTGTCGTCTGTCCTATTAACAAGAAGGGAAGCTAACTGGAGTGGGATAATAGTAGAGGTATTTCCCTTCTCCCCTGTGCCTACAAAGTCTTATCAAATATTCTATTTCAGAGGTTGAGATCCTATGCAGAACGAGAGCTTGGTCCTAATCAGAGTGGCTTTTGACAGGGAAATCTACCTCTTATCAAATGTTCTCTCTAAGACAAATCCTCGAGAAAGGCAGAGAATATCAGGTACAAACATATCATCTGTTTGTAGATTTTAAAGCAGCTTACGATAGTCACAATCGACCAGCGCTATACAAGGCAATGGAAGAACTCAACATCCCAAAAAAGCTTATCCGTTTCACACAATTGATGATGAGAGGTGTTGAATGCATGGTGGGTATCGAGGGAGGATTCTCAGAGGCATTTGTTCCCAGAAGGGGGGTGATGTAGGGTGATGCCTTAGCATGTCTTCAATTTAATCTTACACTGGAAAAGGTGGTAAAAGAATCAGGTTTAGAACTGGCACTTTATTCAACAGAACAGTCCAGATTTTGAGCTATACCGATGACATCCACATTGTGGGAAGATCCTTTCAGGTGGTCAAGGATACGTTCATGGACCTAAAGGCCCCAGGCCCCAGCAAGCAAGAAGACTGGGCCTGGAAATTAATGAAAGAAATACCAAATTCATGGTATCAGATCAGGTCAGAGGTAAAGGATCACCATAGGAACCTACAGTTTTGCAAAGGTTGAAGAATTTGTCTAGCTCAGCTCTCAGGTTAAAGTGAACAATGATATGACAGCAGAGATAAAAACGAAAATAATGCTTACGAAGCTTCTTTGGATTAGAACACCTCTTCAGAAGGTATCATCTCCCTGAGACTACAAAGCTAAAATTACATGTCTTGCTGTATGGCTAAGAGACTTTGACCATCTCAAGGTCAGATGAGGAAAAACTTCTTGTGTTTGAGGGGAAAATTCTAAGCTGAATCCATGATCCAGTGAAAGTAGGCGAGAACTGGAGACCGAGGAGTAACTCAGAGCTCTATGCGCTAGCTAGGAAACCTGACATTATGAGAGTCATCCGCATGGAGAAGCTTAGATGGGCTGAGCATCATCCCAGGATGCCCAAACAGGGAGTTCCTAAAAAGATGATGAGGATCAACTTCAGGGATCCAGAGGCATCGGAAGACCGAAACCGCGATGGAGAGACGGAGTTGTGAGTGATTCTAGAAATCTGCTTGGTACACAGAAATGGATTGCGACTGTACAGGATAGAGAGGGATGGCGAAAGCTGCTGGAGGAGGACCTGACTCACTAACTGGGTTGTTATGCGAGGATTCTTGCCAATGTACCCTAGGAGCCAAGAAATGTTTTTTAATGAATTTTCAACAATTTTTAATATTATTGTTTTCTGCCTTTTTTCTGCATGGATTTCAAACTTCTCACAAACTAATTAATTTGTTTTTGTGTAATATAAGAAAACAATATTGCCGATTTTATTAAATGAGTTTAAATTTACAAAAATTACTAAAAACCAAAAGATGCATCAAGTGAAGTAGGTCAAAAAATTTTTTTTTGGGAAAAAGCAAGTCAGATTCATTCACAGTGTCCATTAAAACCCTAAAATAAGAATTATCATGGAAATAAAAAAATGGAAATTTTTAATTTTTGCTGGATGATTTTTTCTTTTTCAGCCGATGTCTGCCGTTTACTTGTGCATTCATAAATCCTCTCAGGATTTTATCCAAATTCAATGTTTTTACAACCGTTGGAAAGCTGAATTTCTGATCTCTAACCCATAACAACAATAACTTTTAGATTTTATGCCTTTATAAGAGAGAAAAAGTAGTACAAAATAAAAACTCCTCAAATGTTTTATTTTATATTTTTATGGAAAATTAAATTATTTATTTAAAAAATTCAATTGCGATAGTAAATAGGTAATTTTATGGGTTTTTAAATATGAATATAATTATTTAACTTATTTTTATACTATTAAATAATTATTATTATTATTTAATTGTGTAAAAATAAGTTAAAGAAATTAATTATTAAAAATGTTTGTTAACCAAGCATTTTAAATTATAAAAATCATTTAAAAACAGACATTATTTAATTAATTAATTGTATATAAATAAGTTAAATAAATATATTCATAATTAAAAACCATAAAATTACCTATTTATTATCGCAATTAATGGGTTGGAGATAAGAAATTCAGCTTTCCAAAGGTTGTAGTAACGTTCAATTTGGATAAAATCCTGAAGAATTATGAATGCTTAAGTAAATGGCGAACAGTGGGAGGAAAAAAGAAATCACCCAGCAAAATGAAGTCGAAAAATTTCTATTTTTTGATTTCCATGAAAATTCTTATTTTTAATGATTTAAAGGACGCTAAGAACAATTCTGACATGCTATTTCCTAAATTTCTTTTTTTACTTTTCCTTACCTATATATGAAATATACAGTAAGGGGAAGTATTGCGATCGTGAAAATTTTCGAATTCGAGTTTTTAACAGAAATGTACGTTTTAAGGTCCCCTGAGTCCAAATAACCAAGTCTCGCAAAATGGTCTGTGAACAGTCTAGCTCAAAAACGAAAAGTTGTACAAAACTGAATTTACATATTTCAAGTAGGTATATACATGTGATGTTACAGCAACTTTTTCATCAAAATCGACTAACCGGAAGTGCCACTTTATATAAACGATTTTACACTTTTTTACAATTTTCTCGAAAACAGCTCCAACGATTTTGAAACTTGCCTAAAACATTCTTCGAAAAGTCCCTTAACTTTACAATTATGAAGTACATCAACGAGGAAATGCAAGGAAAAAAGTTATGATGAAAAGAATATTTTATTTGCGTGTAACTCAAAAAGTATGCATTTTATGATAAATTATGTGTACAATCATATGAAAGGTAATTAAATTATCTAAAATATAAAAAAGAAATAATCAAAATCGGACCAGTATTACCAAAGATAATAGCGTATCAGACTAACCGGAAGTGTCAATTATTTCATAGATTTTATCCTTTTTTCCAATTTTATCATAAACGGCTCCCACGATTTTGATGAAACCTGCCAAATGTCTTCTCCTTAAAGTTCCTTAACTCTTCATATATTTAATACATCAACGAGAAAATGTAGAGAAAAAAGTTATAGCTAAAAGAAAATTTTATTTTTGCATAACTCAAAAAGCATGCATTTTGTGGTAAATTACGTATGCAATAATATGAAAAGTAATTAAATTCTCTAAAAAACAAAAAAGGAATCATTGAAATCGGACCCGTATTAGCAAAGATACAGCGTAGGACTACAAGGCTCTAGATGAAAAGCCAAGCGCGTCAGTAAGGAAACGGATAAAACCGAACCTCCTCCCATCAAGCCTCCAATCTGTTGCCGACAATACACTTTGTATTATTGTAACGTAAGAATATAAAAGTAGAAATTAACTATAATAATTTCTACTTTTATATTACTGAATGAAAACAAAATGTTTCCATGGAACTAAACCGAAACTTTTAAAATATATTTTTATCTTGACAAATCTATAATATATAGTGTATAGAATTGTACTAAAATTGTTTTTATGTTTGTGATTATTATTATAGGATGGTTAGGGAAAGTTGTGTGATGCATGCACTGCACCAGATTTTTAGAACATATGATACTGAATTTGTATCATATATTCCTATCATATAGGAGTATAAACTATATTTGTTTCATAATTTTTCACTCAGTCCCTTTTAAGAAATTCAACTTTAAAAATTTTGAAGTTTTAAAAATTCATTTTAATAAAAAGGACTAAGTTTTCAAGATTGAAATTTCTACAGCTAGTAATACAATGATAAAACTATAAAAGAAAAAAAAAAATCAAAGGTGTCTCTTTTCCTTAATACACTTTTACAGCGCATACTTTTACATAAAAGTCTCGTTTTATGTCAATTTTCTTGAATTTGTTTTTACCACTACTGAGGTGTTATGCAGACAAAAAATACGAAGAACATTCTTATCATAATTTTGGTTTTTATTTTGTTTTGATATTTGCAAAATTAACTAAGTTAGAAACATTTTCCCAAAACTTGTCAGCTGCAAAGAAAATTTATAACTCTGGAAGCAGTTGTGTCTCAGTCACCAAATTTGAGTCATGTGTACCTTTCGTATAGAGGTATAAACTGAGTCAGTTTCATAATTTTTCACTCATTCCCTTTTGAAATATTTTGCTTCAAATGTAGCAGAAAACAACTATTGGCCATGTTTGATTATAATAAAGTTAATTCAGTTAGCCTTCAGTTCACTAGAGTTGTGCTATACTTACCCGGGTTCTTTTCTTTTTTAAGTATTAATTATTTTCATTTTGTTGGCACTTTTACTTTTTCAAAATGGTGTCGGCTACCACAGTAGTCACTCAAATCATCGCCTGGGAGAATCCAGAGATGTGCGGCCAGAACCCACCGGCTACCGGAAACAACAGTTTGGAGAACTGCCAATAGGTACCAGGAGACAGGCAGATACTCCAGGAGACAGGAAGATACTCCAGAAGACCGGGGTCAGTGCGGCCTAGAGTGACAGGCCAAGTCGACGACTGCTTCATTGAGATGTAGACTCTCTGAAACCTCTTCCAGACCTCAGAAGAGATGTCTGGCCAGTTATGTTTTGCTCAGGGTATGGATGTTAGGTTACACAAAGTAGGCTGATGAATCATTGAAATGACCTGCACCCCAGGATGACTGTCACAGGTTCTCTCCTCACCACAGCACACCAAGCGGCTCGCCACTGTTTTGTCCAAAATCATGCCCACTGGAATGCTGGAATGCCGCTGATATGGCTTCTGTTCTGTTCCCCTCTTCTTTATCACACTCTAACTCAAGCATCTGAACCATAGAAGTTAAATCTGGACTCGTCTGAAAACAGAACACGAGGGTCCTGGCCATGTATCTCTGGTTTCTCCCATTATTAATTAATGTGATGGTTCGAGCGACTACCGTGACATTCAACACCATTTCGAAAAAGTAAAAACACCAACAAGTTGAAAAGCCGCACACGGGTAAGTATAGCACAAATTTAGTGAACTGAAAGCTAACTGAATTAAGTTTATTTGCAATCTTTGGATACTAGTCATTAATCCTAGAAGGATTATTGCAAAGGATGATTGTAATGTAAACTCTATTAACCTGGCTTAAATTTGTGCTGGTTCAAATCCAACAATATTTCTTTAATCTGTATTTTTTAAGTGGAATGCAAAATGCGCCGGTTTTCTTGGTCTCGAGTGTAGATGAAAAATTACTAAAATGATGTTTTCAAAGGGTGAAGTACAATGAAAATAAGCAATAACAATTAAATTCAGGAACCATAATATGATCATACTTACAACCAAGATATCGGTGAAGAATTAATAGTTTATAAGCTGTGCGATATGCAGAATATTTAAAAGAATTGCAAGCTTGTATTTCTGCCATCATTTTATTGTATTCAATACATGGATCTGCCAACACTGAAAATATGCTAAGTAATAATAAACAGAAAAAATGGAATAATCCATTATCATATATATAAAACTTGAAAGTTATCACTAATAAAAATTGTTTGTAAATATCAACAAAATTTTGAAGAAATGGGAGTTCCTACAGATGTAAAAGTGAAGAGAGGTGTACAGAAAAGGTGTATCTTCAATTTAATGTAAATAAGACAAAAATATCTGTCCTATTATCAAACAAAATTTAAATTCTCAGTAACTAAAAAATAGTAATAAAGGGAGTAGTTAAATAATATATCCAATAATAATAATAATTACAAAAAGAAGAACTAATAACATAAACAGCATTATTTCTATGTTAATATATGATACTAACTGTAGATGTATTTGATGTATCAATGGGGCATATGAAAATGAAGGAATATATAATGATTATATAGATTAATGATTTAACATTTGAATAATCAGAAAATGTTTAAGGAATAACCGATAATCAGAAACATTCCATGAATAATTTAATTACAACACATACATTAAGTTTGGCATGAAGCATAAGCCTAATGTAACAAACTATATACATATTCAGCATTAATTGCATTATTACAATGCTACTTTTTCAAGAAATAAGAAGCTAAATTATCAATATAAATAAGAAACTTACAATATATATTCTGCTGTGATGAGTTAAAAACCCTTAATTCCATATTATATTTTTTAACATATTTTTGTAATGTACCCGACTTTGCCTAAAAAATATACCTTTTTAAGACATAAGAAATTCCTAAAATCAATTATATGGACACAATCAATCATCGGATTTAGAGCTAATGTTATTAACAGGTGTAATTTTTAAATCAATTCGGGTGCAATACAAAAATGTATTTGGAAAAATAATTCGGAGTTAAGGCCTTCTAACCTATCACAGCTGTATTAATGACATAAAATATCGTTACAAGTCAAAATGAAACAATGTAATCGCAGTAATCAAAAACTAGTACATGCAATTAAAGTTATTATATAAAACAAAGCAACATTAAATACAGCTAAAACATTTTTAAAAAAGGCAGAATTTATAATACTAATAAGAAAAAGAAAAATAACATACAGTTTTCCATCATAAATTACCAAAGACTTATTTCACAATTCAAAACAAAAATCCGTTGAATGTTTGACAGTTACTAAACAGTAGATGGAGAAAATCGTATGAATTCTACAAGGAGCTAAAGGCAAGCCGACCTTATAGAGTGTCAATTAAAATAGAAGTAATGGGTAGTCAGTCGACTGTATTGAAACATAATCATTACAAAGTAAAATAAAGTCATTATTTCTTACTAAATAAAATTTAAAAAAATCTTTATTAACATTCTTGATATTAGTTCAAGAAGGATCAACAATGGTCTATTTTTTCATGGTTTCATAATTCAATAACTGCAGTTTTAGAGGACGTGACGGCGGAGTACGTTGGGGCGAGTGTCCCAGAGTGCCCGGTTCGGAACTTTGTGGGTTCGATTCCCACTTGGTCGGTTAATATTTATTTCGTGGCGATCCCGCGAAATGAATCTTGACACTCCCACTCTGGTTTGTACGCGGCGGTAACGTAAAAGTAGCCGTCAGGGGTTTGTAAAAAGGACCATAAGGCCCACTCGCCGGACTAGTTCCCCCCACCAATACCAGTACTAGTACTACAGTTTTAAGTTCATATTAATCACAATTTATTTAACTTAAGTTTTATTTTATTTTAGTTTTCCATTTTACGTTGAGGAAATCAATTCTGATGGATTCACAAATATCGAACATATATTTTGTTTTCCTCCACATATAACGTACAAAATATTTTCTCAATAGATTAGAATTGATAAAATGGTGATTGTGATAGTTAATCTTGATAATATGTAGTCTGGAATCAGTTAAGGTATAATAAAAAAACAAGATAAACATTTTTTTTTAATGAATTTAGCATTTCGGCCAAACATTGCAGACCCTTCTGGGCTCGAGCAGCTAAAGTAAACTACTCTCCGTTGTCCTAAAATTATACCGTTTGGAATTTTAACCAGATGATCGACTCATACAAAAGGGGGTAACTGACGATCCCTCCAATCCCATTTCTCTACACCAAATGGAACATGGAACAACCGTTAGAGCGAAACCCTATATGGAGTGGTTGCACTAGAGGAGAGCAGCTGGAATTCCATCCGCCCTAAATTCCATCGCGTTATATCAAAATCCAATCACTCCAACCGATCGTGAGTGTGGAAAACGGATAGAGTGGGACAATGAACTGCATAGTTTTTAGGCTATAATATACTAATAATAATGAAAATTATTTTAAACACGGGAAAAACTAAACCGTTTACCTATAAACACCCCACCTTTCTTCCATTGCTAGTTAAGTGCGAAAACAAATCAATATAAAATTTTCTGTTTGGTATAATCTACTTAAACCTTGGTGAGTACCAACAGGTATTTGATTTCTTGTCTTAATTAAATACATAATTCATAAATGTTTTATAATACTAATTTATATTACATTTAATTTAGTATATATAATAATACCAAACTGTGTTTTGAATTTTTGTGTGTAGAACTGAAGATGAATGTATAACATTCGAAACTAGTTTACAATAAAAACAAAATTATAGAAGTGGCAAATAATTTATCAATCCCTAATTAGATTGATCCTTCTATTCATACCATCATGCGGATGCCACCTTATTATTTTTCTCTCAGCTGCCTTACTTCTTGTCTCGCTTCATCCTCCACTAGGCTTCTATACTGCTGACCTGCCTCCGGTACATTTTCCGCTGCCACTTCTCTCTTCAACTGCTCTATGGAATAAGACCATTCGCTAGAATCACTCTTTTTAGGTCCGAAACTCTCTGCTCTTTTGCGTTTATCCCTGGGTAGGCAGAACGGAACCTCCAAAATAACTCATTTCTATAAGGACGCTGCTCATTTCTTCCTTAACTTAAAAGGTAAAAGGTGCGCATAATGAAAACATTCATTTCATTTGTCCACCATTGCTGAAGATCACGATAGCCGACACAATCACTTTATCCACTCTGTACAGATCTTTTAGTTCAGCTGCTAGAGCTTGATATTTTCGATTTTTTTCTGCACATACTGAATTAGTGTTTCCGTCATTCGGCACAGCAATAATTATTATCTCTGCTGTCTTCATATTACCGTCAATCAGCACGATATCAGGTCTGTTGTGGATCACGGAATGGTCTATTATAAACGACTGATTCCGATACAATTTTATCCCTTCCCTCTGGATGAGCTCTTTAGGATTGTATTTATAATATGGCGTCAAGTCATTCAATAATTTCATTTTCAGACCTACCGCCTGATGACAGACTTTGGCAACATCGTCATGCCTCTTGAGGTATTCCGTGCCAGCCAGCGCACGGCATTCTCCAGTTATGTGCTGAATAGATGTGTCGCCAGTAAGACGTTGCTATGACCTGATTCTGGATTGCTATCAGAAAGTCCTCTGTTTCGAGGAACAGACTTTCTCTAACTAGCCAGCTAGTAGGCAATGTTTTATCTATTTCAGTTTGCTGAAGCACGTGATAAAATCTTCAATGCAATGCTTCCGATCTCCATTCTTCCAGTCGTTCGCAGTCGGTAATAATGATGCGCGCAACTTCTTGAGAAACTAATTGCAGGACCGTATGCCCGCAGTGAAGACTGCATATTATTTTATGTAATGGCGCCTCGCTTTGTTTGATGCCTATGGCCATTTCTTGCTTTCGGCACGCCTCTTCAATGTTTATTGGACCCCTCCCTCCTTCCTTAATAGGCAGATAAAGCCTTGCGATGGATGCAATCGGATGATGCATTCTGGACCCAGTCATACTTGTTCGTATTAGTCCATCTAATTCTCCGAGCGTTATTGTAGACCATTTTAGAACTACGAAGTTGTATGATATGGCTGGTATAACCCACGTATTTATAGTTTTTATTTTCGATCCTGAGGATAGGTATGTAGCAAGGATAATCTTCAATCTCCTTTTTAATGATTCCATAAGTCTATTCTTCACACCCTTTCTCGCAATTTTAACATGTCATTCTATCCCAAGATACTTATACATTTCTTCTTTTTTAAGCTGCTTAATACGCAGTTTATCATTGAACATGCTTTCAGAAATAACTGGTTTTCCCTTTATCACATGAAGAACAGTGCATTTCTCAATACCAAGCGACATCTGTATTGAATTACTAAAATGAGTTACTGTTTATGATAAGCTGAGATTTATTCTTTGCATAAAGCTTCAAATCTTCCATGTAAAAGCTATGGCTGATCACTGCAGTTGATTCATTAAATTTTATTTTATATCAGTTTCCCTCTTGATTTAATAAAATCAATAAAGGAGCCAACACAAGACAAAACTAGAGAGGGCTGAGGCAATCTCCCTGGTATATACCTCTCGAAATGGTAATGTACTCCTGAAGGTCGGACAACTGATCATGTCCCATACTCAATCTTGCTCATGAGTTCCCTTAGAATATATTTAACGTAGGGATGTATTTTATGCATATGCAGGACTTTTAACAACCAGCTGTGAGGGACTGAGGCAAATGCCTTTCTGTAATCAATCCATGCTAATGACAAATTTCTTTTATTCATGGTCGTTTGTCTTACAATGAAGGAGTCGATGATGAGTTATTTTTTATATCCCATGACTCCTTTCCTACAACCAAGGCTAGGAGGCCCGCCTCCCCATGGCTTTTCTGTTAGGGTCTGCTCCCTTAGGTGGTTGCCTTTATAGGCTAGCGGGTCCACTTCTCCAAGCTGAGGTCCACAGGAACCAGGAAGGCACCGAACAGATGGGTTATTTCATGAAAATAAGGCATTTTGGTCGACATGAATGTACAATTTTAAATTGCTAGTTTTATCATTTTTTTTTTTGCCAGCGCATATCTTATATGTATGGATATTGATTCTCCAAAGCAGCATTCATTTATTTGCTCGAATAAGGTTATTTAACTAACTCATTAATAACTGTTGACAAAGGATTGAGAATATTAAAAATATGTTACCAAATTTCTACAAAAATTATTTATTTAAACACCAGAATTAAAACATAATTAATCTCCCATTTGAACTATTATAAAATTAATAATTAATTATATTAGTAGCTAAGATATGTTCTACTGAGGCTTCAAAGTCATATTAAACAAATTTTGGTATAAGTGGGATACTTATTGTACCATATTGTAAATGGGATATACGACGGAATAAATAATGCATTTAGGAAAGTGGATAATTATTGAGAATTGGGACACTAGCGAAAACTGCCACTAAAATGTTCGAACAAATTCTCACAAATAGTCTTCCAATAAACATTTTAGTGGTAATTGTTTGCGAAAATTTCAGTCATGCAAAGAACCGTTTCTAAATGATTCTGAACACATTGAAATAATTATTATCAGTGCAAAAATTGTTTGACCTTTTAGAAATTTCAAAATTTTGGCATTCCTGTAATGATTTTCTAACGGAAATTGTGTGCTAATAAAGCTATGTAGAATGTTGGGTGAAAACTACAGTTTAAAACCCCCTCTTTCCCCCAAAAAATAAAAATAAAATAAGATTTAAACAGGAGACTATCAATTTTACTGTTACTGAAGTTATTGAATCAAAAAACTGAGGCACAAAGGACTGAGAACACAACACATTTTTAGAAAATAGAACATCATCATCAATTTAAAAAAAAAAAATCTTTTTCTAGGTGAAAACATGCAATCGTTCAGCAACGAACTACGTTAAAAAAACTGAGTGTACTTACCTTCTTCTAGGACTCCAGTACTGGAAAAGGACTGAGAAAATGAAGTGATGTATTCACGTAAACACAAACACGTTGTGCCTTGCACAATACTGGGAAGCTTTTCTAGAAACATTGAAAGTTATGTCTCCTTAGGCGGGAACTAACAGTGATGCCAACACGTACATAACCAAAGAATTAATACAAGTACCTTCTTGCCACCAAGTTTAAGTTTCGATAAAGGACTGAGGCCCACACTTGAAGACATAAACAAAATGCACAGTCCACACTGCATTTTTATAGATTTAGGTCAGAACTCATACACAATAAGTTAGAAGGGTTTGCACTAAAAGTAACCAAGCAACCAGCGTTTTCATGTCGGAGGTAAGGTTTGCAGATAACCATAAAGGGGAGCATCCGAGAGAGGGGACATGGCAAAAGATAGAAAAAATGCAAAGACAATTTTTTTTAATTCACTTCTGATGACTTATTAAGGACAAAAGATAATTGAATATGTAGCATAAAATAGGTAGAATTTATTATAATTTTAGTATTTTTAATAATCCGTCATCTAAGGGTGAAAATTTTGTAAAGACATGAATTGACCTAAGTTAGTGAAAGGACTCAGATACTATATAGCCCAGGTTGATTAAAATAAAGTACTCAGTTCTTAGTTTCATTTATTTATTTATCAAAATTATCCACTCAAAAAACATAATATTCCGTCAGAAGTGTGTTTTTATTAATTGAGTCTGTGCCTTTCCGGAAAAAAAGCCTGACAAAGGGGCCGAAGAGACTTAACAAAAATCAAATCCAACAATGACAGGTGAACAATTTGTATTTACATCTGTAATAAATTGAAAATCCATAAATTTATCAGAAACATGGAAACAGTGGCTGACAAAATTTCAAATATTCTTATATTTTTATTTATACTATAAAAAATATAGTATTTATATTATAAAAGCATCAACTTTGGACCAATCCAAAAATGACTGAAAAGTAGCACTACTTCTTCATCATTTGGGTAATAGTCGTAGAGTTTTCAAAAATCTATTATTATTTCAATGTCGAAATGGAAACAATCAGATATGAATATTTGGTAAAACAACTTAAGTAATACTTCACGCCAAAAGTCAATCTGGCAAATGGAAGGCACAAATTTTTTACATTACAGCAGGAACATGAAAATTTTTAAGATTTCATGGCAAAATAAAAAAATCTAAGTTCAACCAGTGAATTTGATAAATTAAAAGACAGCCTCATAACAAAAATGTTCATTATAGATGAGCTGCCGTGAAAATTTTAACTAGACTGAAAGGAAATTTTACTAAAGTAAATAGGGTATTTGTGTTCAGACAAATACTGCAGATGTGGTTGAACATGTATTTGGAACTATTAACGAAAATAAAAAATTAAATTAAAGTTAAACTAAAATTTCCTATTTCTGATAAGTTTCATGATACTGGCTCTAAAACCCATTGAACAAGAATTAATAATGAAACTTCTAAATCTTAATAATTAAATGAAATATAAGAACAAAGACAAAAGAGAATAAACCCAAGGTTTAAAATGAAACTGCAAAATCTTAATAAATAATAAATATATATCTACAAGGCAAAAGAATAAGAGCAGCTCGGCCACGCAAAAATGAAGAAAATGTCTTCTTTAAATATAATCCAAAATAAGTCCCCAGATTTATGAAAAAGAATGAAAAAACAAAACTTCTTTAATGAGTCTTTGGTTCATAAACAAATTCATTAAGTCTTTTTCGGTGAAACCCCCTAAAGGAATTACCTTGAAAAGCTTTGAGAAGTTGGTATACTTTACTAAATATTTTTCACCTTTAGTTTTCACATATCAAGGCTCGTTCCTGGATTTAACCTGATAAATGCAGCCACGGATGTACCATGCGACTTCTTGAACTTAAAATTCACCTTAAATGGGGGCAGACATATAAATTCGTGGCGAGCTCCTTTCTGCACATAATGGCGATGTAGCTTGGTTAGAAGAATACAGAGGTCCGTCCAAGGACACACCAGACAGTAGCGTAGTCGGGATTTTGTTTCGGGGGAGGGGCGGATCCATCCAAGGATCTACTTTAAATAAACCCACCCCGACCGGGGATAAAAGGGAGCTCTCTCTCAATACAATATTTTCTATTCCTAGGTATACGCATACCTTCACACTTACTACACTACATTCATTTATAAAATAACATTAAAATAGATTTATACAATTTTTGTTTACAGATAAGAATAAGTAAAATTATTTCTTAATTTCGGGGATGGAAGGGTCGGGACCCCCTGGATTCCCCCTCTGGCTACACCACTGGCATCAGAATAAACTCTGCTGTTCGGCTCTCTGGTAGGCTGAAAAAATCCCTCCTCTTCACATAAATAGCAATATATTCTCAAATTTAATCGTTAAACCTAACTACGTAATAACCAATCGATTAATAAGCCAAAAACAAGTTGAAAGGAATTTAAAATGATTTGCCATCGATTTTCGCAAAAATTAAGATGTTATCCCATTTTCCGCCATTGATATATCAGAAACAATTAGGACTACAATAAAAACGAACTGCACGTTTTTTTGTAGTTAATTTAATTTACTTGGATTTCATACAGAAACATTTTTCCCTAAACTTCATACATTCTGAGATATTTCAGAAAAAAAAGTGCCATTTTCCGACGCTTCTCTCACCCTTCCCAGCCGACGCTGAAACCTCAGGGACTTTTCTGGGCGTATTAAGGGAAGGGTAACAAACATTGTGGGACCATCAGATTTTTGTTGTTTTGAATATGATATGCAATACTTAAAAGTATAACTTCCTTATCTTAAAATCTTCATATTGTCTACTAGTATTTACATATTGTGCTTTACAGTTAAGTTATGTATTTGTACACAGTTTGTGTTATGCCTATGTTCTCAGCACAAAAATGAATATGTTTTTGACGCATTTATAAATGGATTATCCAGTTCAATACGTCAACGCTTTCGAGAGAATAAAACTTTTGAGTCTGAAGGAGGCTGTAACTCAAGCTCTAACCATAGAAATGGCTCACTTACAATCTGAGCAATACCAGGGAAAATATTCTACTGTGAGTTGCGTACCATCCGGAATTGTCTCTCCAGAAGAAAATCCCGGATTAAGCCTACCTGTTCTTTCTGCTATCCCAAGGAAAGGGATTAATTGCTTTTTTTGTGGTCATGACCACCATCCTCGTTCATTGTGCCCTGCCAGAGACGCTGAGTGCAGGAACTGTAAAATAAAAGGCCACTACGCCTCCGCATGTAGGAAAAAGAATCGTGTGAATA
The DNA here is from genome assembly GCA_948150685.1 of Rhaphigaster nebulosa. Taxonomy (NCBI): domain Eukaryota; kingdom Metazoa; phylum Arthropoda; class Insecta; order Hemiptera; family Pentatomidae; genus Rhaphigaster; species Rhaphigaster nebulosa. Next base: position 91,787,308 of record OX411307.1, on the reverse strand, counting down.
GTACAAGAGGATCAGTGGCAGCCATATCTTGGCGTCGTCTTGGCAACCATAAACGAAGGTTACTTGAAAAATCTAGCTAAAGCTGTGGTAAGCGCTAAGATAGACCATCAATCTGTTCAGTGTTTGATTGATACTGGCAGCTCTAATAGTTTTGTTAATCTGGAGATTGTTAAACGTTACAACTTGCGATTCTATCATGAAAATGGAAGCGTTTCAATGGCGATGACATCCCTTTCTTCCCAGGTATGTGGATATGTACTTGTTAATCTTGAACTTCAAGGTCGTAACTATTCTGAATTTAAACTTTCTATACTTAAGGAGCTCTATTGTGACGCACTGCTCGGTCATGATTTTCTTGAAAAGCACTCTGAAATACAACTAAAATTTGTTGTACAAAATGAAAAACATAAAAGAAGACTTGTCATCGATTATTCTCAAACCATAAACAAATTTACGTTATTAGGCGTCTAATAACGTAAATTTGTTTTATGGTTTGTGGTACCCATTACCAAACATAGATGAGCTAATAAGAAATGTTGGGAAGTATGTATATCATTTTTAGTACAGTAGATCTTAGAAATGCTTACCATCAAGTCCCCATTGTTGATGAAGAGAAAATCTACACTGCTTTTGAAGCTCAGGGAAGACTGTATCAGTTTACGAGAATCCCCTTTGGTGTTACTAATGGTGTAGCGTGTTTTCAACAAGTTATTGACAAAATTATTTCAGATGAAAACCTAACAGGAGTCTTCCCTTATTTAGATGACATTACTGTCTGTGGCAAGGACAAGGCTGAACATGATGATAATCTTCAGCGTTTCATGTTAGCAGTAAAGAAATACGGTCTACAGATAAATTTCGATAAAAGTAAATTTTCTATGTCCTGAATAAGCCTTCTTGGGCATGTCATATCGCAAAACTCAATACGTCCTGACCCTGATAGATTGAAACCCTTGCTTGAACTTCCTCTACCCAACGATGCTTCTTCTTTGAAACGTGCCATCGGGCTTTTTGCCCATTACTCCAAATGGGTTTCCTGTTTTTCTGAGAAAATAAATAACTTGAAAGGATCTGTCACTTTCCCTTTAGGCCATCAAGCTGCTCAAGATTTCGAAATGTTGAAAAAAGATATTGCTAATTTACTAGTTGCTACTATAACTGGGAGCTCACCTCTAGTTGTGGAAAGCGATGCGTCTGGCGTTGCCATTGCAGCCGCACTAAGTCAGGAAGGGAGACCTGTAGCATTCATTTCTCATACATTATCAAAAACCGAGAGGTCTCAATCTAATATAGAGAAAGAGGCAGCAGCCATCGTTGAATCACTTAAGAAATGGAAGGGATGTCTTTTTGGAAAACATTTCCAGCTTGTAACTGATCAAGAGGCTCTTTCTTATATGTTTAACAAGAAGCATAATAGTAAAATAAAAAATGATGAAATCTTGAGAGGCGTTTAGAATTGGCCGCATTCCAGTTTGATATTGTTTATCGACCAGGAAAAGAAAACCAAAAGGCAGACACCCTCTCAAGAATTTGCTGTGCAACATCATCCAATAAACTATTTGAGCTACATAAGTCATTGTGTCAACCAGGCGTGACCAGGTTGTTTCACTGGATAAAAATCAAAAACTTACCTTACTCACTTGAGAACGTCAAGAACATTATATCTGCTTGCCCTGCATGCGCTGAAGTCAAGCCGATATTTTTGAAAAATTAAGGAACCCTTATTAAAGCGGCAGCTCCGTTCGAACGTTTAAGTGCTGACTTTAAAGGACCCCTACCCTCTAAAACTAAAAATCGCTATATGCTAACAGTCTTGGATGAATATTCTCGTTTTCCATTCGTTTTTCCCTCTCCTGATGTTTCATCTGCAACTGTAATACAATGTCTTTCCCAGCTGTTTTCAATATTTTGGATGCCAGCGTTCATGCATTCAGATAGAGGGTCATCGTTTCTATCTCAAGAACTTGTGACGTTCTTACACTGTAATGGTGTGGCCGTTAGTAGAACCACTCCTTACAATCTTCGAGGCAATGCCCAAGTGGAGCATTACAATGGTACTATCTGGAAAACCACATTATTGGCTGTGAAATCTCTCGATCTCCAAACAGAAGATTGGGAGAAGGTCTTTCTCATTCTTTGCGTTCATTATTGTGCACTGCTACTAACTGTACAACACATGAGAGGTTTTTTAACTTCCCACGTCGGACTGCAAACGGAGATTCCATCCCTTCATGGCTCATACCTAACACAACAGTTTTAGTTAAAAGAAATGTTCGCAACAGCGAGTATGAAGACTTAGTCGAAGAAGCGGTGCTCTTGGAAGTAAATCCCCAGCATGCTTTTATTAGACGTAAGGATGGTTCAAAGTCAACTGTTTCATTACGGCAGTTAGCTCCAAGAGGTGATATCCATCTGATGCAACAGCCCACTACCAATACAGCTCCTGATGAGAGACTGCAACTTCTACAACAATCTGAGGCCTACTGATGAAAACAACAAAAATACGAATTCGGAAGTGAATAATGATGAAATGACTGAAGATGAACAAGAAGATGATGCAAGAACTTTGATTAATGAGAAAACACTCGGTGAACCTTCGCCTCCAGACAAGCAAAAAAAGCCCCGGAGGACCATAAGGGATCCTTCCTCCGTAAAAGATTTTGTATTAAATAAATAAAACTAAAAGGGGGAACATGTTATGCAACACTGAAAAGTATAGTCTCCTTATTCAAAATCTTCATATTGTCTACTAGTCTTTACTTATTGCGCTTCACAGTTATGTATTTGTATACAGTTTGTGTTATGCCTATGTTTAAAGTGAATAAAAGCCTTTTTTAAGGTTCCAATCGTTTCTATCATTGATATATTTGATTACATTCATAATCATAACAGAATGTTCGGGTAAAAAGCTAATGTCACTAGACTATTTGCCCTAGAAAGCACAAAATAGAGTCTTACATTACATAATCACAAGAGATTTAATTTTATACGTATCTTGAATTTACAAAACCAATCTTAAAAGGTTTAAAAAATCCAAAAAATTATTTATTTTTTTAAACTATATTTTTTTTTTGTTGAAAAAATATTTGTTTATATATACTCTTAGTAGAGGGAAAACAGGCGAGCTGGGACACTTCTAGGAGCAGCCAATCAGAAGCCAGCATTTGGTCACGTGACCTATGGCGGGAAATTTGAATTTGAATTTTTGCCTCGACCTAACCTTAACTGCCACGTGGCCTTGCCTCGACCTAACCTTAACCACCACGTGGTCTCACCTCGACCTAACCTTAACTATTAGGCCACGCCCCTTTTTAGTCACGTGACCCCTATGCCACGCCCCTTGTTGGTCACGTGATCCAGTTACGTGACCCGCGGCACCTACTGGTCTATGCTCCGCCCGCATATTTTAGTCACGTGATCCAGTCACGTGACCCACGGCACCTCCTGACCTATGCTCCGCCCACAAGATTTACCCCCTCCACCCATTGAAGGATCAGGTACCCACCTTAGAGAGCATGAGTGTACCCGGCCGCCATTTTGTTTTTTATACATCGCCATTTTGTTTTTCTTATGCCGCCATTTTGTTTGTCTACTGTTTGAGAGACTTGAGGTTTTGTTGAAGGGTCAAGTACCCATCTTATAGAGCATGAGTGTACCCGACCGCCATTTTGTTTTTTATACATCGCCATTTTGTTTTTCTTGTGCCGCCATTTTGTTTTTCTACTGTTTGAGAGACTTGAGGTTTTGTTGAAGGGTTAGGTACTCTCCTTATAGTCTGTAACGTTCCCAACGGTTATATAATCATAACCTATACGATGAAGGGTCAGGTATCCACTTTATTGTCTGTAAGCTTCCCAACGGTTATATAATCATAACCTAAACGATGAAGGGTCAGGTATCCACTTTATAGTATGTAACCTCCCCTGCGGTTATATAATCATAACCTATACAACGAAGGATCAGGTACTCAGTTTATAGTCTGTAACCTTCTCAAAGGTTACATAATCATAACCTAAACGATGAAGGGTCAGGTATCCACTTTATAGTATGTAACCTCCCCTGCGGTTATATAATCATAACCTCTACAACGAACGGTCAGGTACCCACTTTATAGTCTGTAACCTTCTCAAAGGTTACATAACCTTTACATTGTTTTCGCGTTTGTGCAACCTTCTCAATGTTTACGTAATCTTTACAATATTTAACTTTACCAACATTTAAACAGGTTGCATCTTGTATAGACAAGTTGGATTATGTCCAGGTGAAATACCAATATGGACCTTGAACTGTTTATCTCTAACATATAAATAAATAGCATAGTTCCTTAATCCTATAACTGCTTTTAGACTTTGAATTGTTTATCTCTAAAACATAAATAAATGGTAGGGCTTCCTAATATTTGAATAGCTTTTGGACTTTGAGCTGGTAATACTCTATCTTTACTTATCTCGCTGAAACATAAACAAAACAACTTTTCAATGTACTACGTATTTTTAATAGCTGATAGTATAAGTAATGGTCTTAAAAGGATTAACTTGTCAATGTTCTGCGTATTTTTATTCTCCGATAGTTAAATAATGGTCTTAAAAGGATTAACTTTTAATCCATTAAGTTCCTATCGAACTATTAATCTCTAAAATATATTAACAAATCGAAACGACTATCACGCTGGCCAAAGAGGTTAAACCTTTTCACAGCTTTGAAATATTTTCAAAGTACACGAGTCGGTATTAATAACTTCGAAATAAATTTTTATTAATGAATATTAATTAATACTTAATCAACACTAATTCATAATTAGTACTAATACTACAGGTACTCTGTTCGACTTGCCTGAGTATCGCCTGACTTGGGTCAGAGCAGGTCGACTCATGCTCGCTTCATAAACATGTAAACAGGTTGCATCTTGTATAGACAAGTTGGATTATGTCCAGGTGAAATACAAATATGGACCTTGAACTGTTTATCTCTAAAACATAAATAAATGGTAGGGCTTCCTAATATTTGAATAGATTTTGGACTTTGAACTGGTTATCCTTAAAACAAAAATAAATAGTAGGGCCCCATATTCCTATAACAGCTTTTGGACTTTGAGCTCTTAATACTATATCTTTACTTTCTCTCGCTGAAACATAAACAAAACAACTTTTCAATGTACTACGTATTTTTAATATCTGATAGTATAAATAATGGTCTTAAAAGGATTAACTTTTAATCCCTAAAATATATCGACGAATCGAATCGACTGTGTCACGCTGGACAATTGATTTAATTATATTCAACAAACCTGGCTCGTAATTGCACTCGAATCAGTCCTCGCCATGTTTTCGAGTCCTTTCTGCTACTCTCGGATGTCCTCGGAGCCGTACGAGACTGTTCGCTCTCATCGAGGTAGTGGGTGACACTCGCTCGTCTTCGTGTGTACTCGGATCCCACTATGATCTCCCCTAACTCTATTTATCATCTGTTTATAACACTAGCACAATTTCTAAAATATATCGACGAATCGAAACGACTGTATCACGCTGGCCAAAGAGGTTATACCTTTTCACAGCTTTGAAATATTTTCAAAATACACGAGTCGATATTAATAACAACGAACACGATGCAATAAATTTTAATTGATGAATATAAATTAATCATTAATTCATACTCGAACTTTAAACAACTTTTCAATGTTCTACGTATTTTTAATCTCTGATTGTATAATCGACGGACTTACAAATTTACAAATATATCGATAAATCGAAACGACGGCATCACGCTGGCCAAAGAGGTTGCGCCTTTTCATAGCTTTGAAATATCTTCAAAGTACACGAGTCGGTATTAATAAATTCGAATACGGTGCAGTAAATTTTAATTGAGGAATATTAATTAATCCTTAATTTACACTAATTCATAATTAGTACTAATTCTAATTTATATTTTATTGGTACTCTGTTTGACTTGCCTGAGTATTGCATGACTGGTCAGAGCAGGTCGACTCATGCTCGCTTCATAACGGATGGTAGGGGCACTATGATCGCTGGTGGGGCAACATGACAGCCAATCAGATTCGAGTATTCTCGTCCAGGAACCAGTGGCACTCGTGGCCTCTGCCATTTCGACTCGAACCCCAGAGATAGAACAAAGTTTTCCTGCTACTACTGCTAAAATTGTGATAATATTCTAATTTTTCGAGTGCAACCCAGGCTATGAGATATAATTAACGACAACGAAGTGAAAGAAGATACTGACTGACACGTCCGTTGAACAATTGAAGGAAGAATCAAGCGAAGAATCTTCAGAAGAAGAAATTCCGATCTTCTGTTCCAGCAAGCTTTGTAAGATGAAAGGAGAATACAAAGTGGTTTGTTTGAGCTGCGGAAAATTGTATCTCACTGGATTTATCGACTTGTCCGATTGCGACCATAGACCATTTTGGTGTTATGATTGCCGTCGTCCACCTATGAAAAATTATATTTCTTATCTAGATATCTCTGCAATAGCATTCAAGATTGATGAATTATTTAACAGAAATCTTAACATGGAGGAAGAAATTTCAGGAAATAGTGTAGATACGATACCTAATGACCATGACTCGACACCTGATGACCATGAATCAAGACCTGATGGCCAGGATTCAAGATCTCTCGGCCCTGATGATGAAATGAATTATGACCCTTTTATTAATGACCCTGATCTAGTAAATTACGACCCTGTTTTGGCGGCTAATAGCTACAATCCGAGTCTCGGCCCACGTCCAACAACTGAAGAAGAAATAAGAGCTTGGAGGGAACGTGTAAGAGAAGCAGAGCTAGAGATTCAAAGACAAGAAATGAGGATGCAAAAGGCTAGGATCATCGATAGAGATTTTTTGGGGGCCTTTCAAGAGATCGTTGATCAGGACATGCGAGGACTCTACTATTCGACACCCTGCGATGCCGAGATTTGTTCATACCGGGGACGATACCGTGTGAGCTGTACTAAATGCTTACGTGTCTTCCACACAGCATGCGTCTTCTTGCCAGACCACGATTACGAAACAACAGTATGCTTCTACTGCCCTCTGTCGGATTCTGAAAGTGACATAGATGATGACGATAACTCAGAAGAATTTGTTACAGATTAATATTTATAAATTTAATTCATATTAAATAAAAATTATCAGTAATTTTGTTTCTTATATTTAAAGAATTTATGTAACTAAAAACATAATTATGGAATCAGAATTTTCATGTAAGACGTATTGGTGTAATATAATATTCAAACGGCTAGATTGTTTTTTTTTTGTTTTGTCGAAGGGTCAGGTATCCACCTTATAGTAGGTAACCTTCACAACGGTTACATAACCTTTACCATATTTAACTTTAATGATATCAGGATAGATAATGTCACACTTGAATAATTCTAAATCTCTTAATTCATTTGCTGAAAGTAAACGATGGACTTTGAACTGTTAATCTCTACAAAGTATACAAAGAGTAGAGCTTCTTAATCCAATAACAACAGTTGGACTTTGAACTGTTAATCCCTAAAACATAAATAAATTCTAGAGCTCCTTAATCCTATAACAACTTTTGGATTTTGTGCTGCTAATACCAAAATATAAAGAATGAAATAGGACTTGTCAGTCCTTCCGCTAAAAAGTAAACAAATTTAGATTTCGCAATAATGCGCTATCCCATAATCCTTCCTTTGAAAGTAAGCAATGGACTTTGAACTGCTAATCCTTAACAAGTTTAACTTTTATACACAAACAAAGATATAGGGTAGAGTTAATAAAAGAAAATACAACTTTATAAAATAAAAAAATTTATTTCATCATAATATTAGATACAAGAAATAGAATTTTTAAATAAATGAAACATCATCTTTATAACCAATTCTTCCATTATACACTAAAGAAATTATTTCATCGCTATTGCTAAAAGCCTCGATGTCTTCAACCGACATCTTAAAACGTTTAGGAAGATACACTCTGATAGAATTATCATGATCCTTTAACGTAGCGACCAACGCTAATCCCATTTTCGTTTCAACATGTTCCAGTTCTCCGATGATGTATGGCCGTCCGATTTGAATATAATTCAATTTATGCACATAGCGAGCGCCATCGTTTAATCGGTTGAAGAGAGCTTTAAAATCTCTGATAGAACTAAAAATAAAACAGATTCACATAAGAAGAGAGCAGGTTTAGAAAAAAATAAGAAATGGCTAAAGCAATAAATATACTTACGAATTCATGATGATTGAAAATGAAGGATCTGCTATGATCGGATGCTAGAACAAAAATGAATCCTTAGGTAGTCGCTCGCTGCGGAGTATTGGTGGAGAGTAAATCTACGCTAGTTGCGCATGCGTTACCCCCTCCATCAACCATACTCTTCCCTGCCACCACTCCAACAATTTCAATTTATCATTTTCGACCTTGTCAATTCCCCCACCACTAATTTTTTTTTTAGCTGAAATATAAACAAAACTACTTTTTAATCTTATACCAGTTCTCAATGTTTATATTTTATGCAATTTTCCCAATTTTTACCTTTATCTACCTTTTTTTTTTTTTCTTTAAATTTTCCATAATCTCCCCGATGTTTATAAATTTCTGTCCGCTAGAGCGCAAAACCTTACTCCACCTGAAGATTTCCCTGCCTACTTTACACAATCTTCTCAATACTTAACGCTTATCCATACTCACTTCATAATTCAAATTGTTTGTTTTCTTTCATAAAATGATAACTTTTTATTAGATATTTCATTATCGTCTCCGGGTCAACATGTCTTGTTTTGTATAGAGGACTGTCAATATTAGAATGTTTGCCATCATCGGATGATAGATAATATTAACAGTAACTAATATAAGCAAAATGTCAATAATAGAATGTTTGTCATCATCAGATGATAGAAAATATTAAAAGTAACTAATATGAGCAAAATCGTGGCAGTTGGAGCACAATTCTGACCACACTTTTGCTATATTGGTCCCCATTTGTATGGGGGACTGTCAATATTAGAATGTTTGCCATCATCGGATGATAGATAATAATCATCTTTATAACCAATTCTTCCATTATACACTAAAGAAATTATTTCATCGCTATTGCTAAAAGCCTCGATGTCTTCAACCGACATCTTAAAACGTTTAGGAAGATACACTCTGATAGAATTATCATGATCCTTTAACGTAGCGACCAACGCTAATCCCATTTTCGTTTCAACATGTTCCAGTTCTCCGATGATGTATGGCCGTCCGATTTGAATATAATTCAATTTATGCACATAGCGAGCGCCATCGTTATTGCGAAATCTAAATTTGTTTACTTTTTAGCGGAAGGACTGACAAGTCCTATTTCATTCTTTATATTTTGGTATTAGCAGCACAAAATCCAAAAGTTGTTATAGGATTAAGGAGCTCTAGAATTTATTTATGTTTTAGGGATTAACAGTTCAAAGTCCAACTGTTTTATTGGATTAAGAAGCTCTACTCTTTGTATACTTTGTAGAGATTAACAGTTCAAAGTCCATCGTTTACTTTCAGCAAATGAATTAAGAGATTTAGAATTATTTAAGTGTGACATTATCTATCCTGATATCATTAAAGTTAAATATGGTAAAGGTTATGTAACCGTTGTGAAGGTTACCTACTATAAGGTGGATACCTGACCCTTCGACAAAACAAAAAAAAACAATCTAGCCGTTTGAATATTATATTACACCAATACGTCTTACATGAAAATTCTGATTCCATAATTATGTTTTTAGTTACATAAATTCTTTAAATATAAGAAACAAAATTACTGATAATTTTTATTTAATATGAATTAAATTTATAAATATTAATCTGTAACAAATTCTTCTGAGTTATCGTCATCATCTATGTCACTTCCAGAATCCGACAGAGGGCAGTAGAAGCATACTGTTGTTTCGTAATCGTGGTCTGGCAAGAAGACACATGCTGTGTGGAAGACACGTAAGCATTTCGTACAGCACACACGGTATCGTCCCCGGTATGAACAAATCTCGGCATCGCAGGGTGTCGAATAGTAGAGTCCTCGCATGTCCTGATCAACGATCTCTTGAAAGGCCCCCAAAAAATCTCTATCGATGATCCTAGCCTTTTGCATCCTCATTTCTTGTCATTGAATCTCTAGCTCTGCTTCTCTTACACGTTCCCTCCAAGCTCTTATTTCTTCTTCAGTTGTTGGACGTGGGCCGAGACTCGGATTGTAGCTATTAGCCGCCAAAACAGGGTCGTAATTTACTAGATCAGGGTCATTAATAAAAGGGTCATAATTCATTTCATCATCAGGGCCGAGAGATCTTGAATCCTGGCCATCAGGTCTTGATTCATGGTCATCAGGTGTCGAGTCATGGTCATTAGGTATCGTATCTACACTATTTCCTGAAATTTCTTCCTCCATGTTAAGATTTCTGTTAAATAATTCATCAATCTTGAATGCTATTGCAGAGATATCTAGATAAGAAATATAATTTTTCATAGGTGGACGACGGCAATCATAACACCAAAATGTTCTATGGTCGCAATCGGACAAGTCGATAAATCCAGTGAGATACAATTTTCCGCAGCTCAAACAAACCACTTTGTATTCTCCTTTCATCTTACAAAGCTTGCTGGAACAGAAGATCGGAATTTCTTCTTCTGAAGATTCTTCGCTTGATTCTTCCTTCAATTGTTCAACGGACGTGTCAGTCAGTATCTTCTTTCACTTCGTTGTCGTTAATTATATCTCATAGCCTGGGTTGCACTCGAAAAATTAGAATATTATCACAATTTTAGCAGTAGTAGCAGGAAAACTTTGTTCTATCTCTGGGGTTCGAGTCGAAATGGCAGAGGCCACGAGTGCCACTGGTTCCTGGACGAGAATACTCGAATCTGATTGGCTGTCATGTTGCCCCACCAGCGATCATAGTGCCCCTACCATCCGTTATGAAGCGAGCATGAGTCGACCTGCTCTGACCAGTCATGCAATACTCAGGCAAGTCAAACAGAGTACCAATAAAATATAAATTAGAATTAGTACTAATTATGAATTAGTGTAAATTAAGGATTAATTAATATTCCTCAATTAAAATTTACTGCACCGTATTCGAATTTATTAATACCGACTCGTGTACTTTGAAAATATTTCAAAGCTATGAAAAGGCGCAACCTCTTTGGCCAGCGTGATGCCGTCGTTTCGATTTATCGATATATTTGTAAATTTGTAAGTCCATCGATTATACAATCAGTGATTAAAAATACGTAGAACATTGAAAAGTTGTTTAAAGTTCGAGTATGAATTAATGATTAATTTATATTCATCAATTAAAATTTATTGCATCGTGTTCGTTGTTATTAATATCGACTCGTGTATTTTGAAAATATTTCAAAGCTGTGAAAAGGTATAACCTCTTTGGCCAGCGTGATACAGTCGTTTCGATTCGTCGATATATTTTAGAAATTGTGCTAGTGTTATAAACAGATGATAAATAGAGTTAGGGGAGATCATAGTGGGATCCGAGTACACACGAAGACGAGCGAGTGTCACCCACTACCTCGATGAGAGCGAACAGTCTCGTACGGCTCCGAGGACATCCGAGAGTAGCAGAAAGGACTCGAAAACATGGCCAGGACTGATTCGAGTGCAATTACGAGCCAGGTTTGTTGAATATAATTAAATCAATTGTCCAGTGTGACACAGTCGATTCGATTCGTCGATATATTTTAGGGATTAAAAGTTAATCCTTTTAAGACCATTATTTATACTATCAGATATTAAAAATACGTAGTATTTTAAAAAGCTGTTATAGGAATATGGGGCCCTACTATTTATTTGTGTTTTAAGGATTACCAGTTCAAAGTCCAAAATCTATTCAAATATTAGGAAGCCCTACCATTTATTTATGTTTTAGAGATAAACAGTTCAAGGTCCATATTTGTATTTCACCTGGACATAATCCAACTTGTCTATACAAGATGCAACCTGTTTAAATGTTGGTAAAGTTAAATATTGTAAAGATTACGTAAACATTGAGAAGGTTGCACAAACGCGAAAACAATGTAAAGGTTATGTAACCTTTGAGAAGGTTACAGACTATAAAGTGGGTACCTGACCGTTCGTTGTAGAGGTTATGATTATATAACCGCAGGGGAGGTTACATACTATAAAGTGGATACCTGACCCTTCATCGTTTAGGTTATGATTATGTAACCTTTGAGAAGGTTACAGACTATAAACTGAGTACCTGATCCTTCGTTGTATAGGTTATGATTATATAACCGCAGGGGAGGTTACATACTATAAAGTGGATACCTGACCCTTCATCGTTTAGGTTATGATTATATAACCGTTGGGAAGCTTACAGACAATAAAGTGGATACCTGACCCTTCATCGTATAGGTTATGATTATATAACCGTTGGGAACGTTACAGACTATAAGGAGAGTACCTAACCCTTCAACAAAACCTCAAGTCTCTCAAACAGTAGAAAAACAAAATGGCGGCATAAGAAAAACAAAATGGCGATGTATAAAAAACAAAATGGCGGTCGGGTACACTCATGCTCTATAAGATGGGTACTTGACCCTTCAACAAAACCTCAAGTCTCTCAAACAGTAGACAAACAAAATGGCGGCATAAGAAAAACAAAATGGCGATGTATAAAAAACAAAATGGCGGCCGGGTACACTCATGCTCTCTAAGGTGGGTACCTGATCCTTCAATGGGTGGAGGGGGTAAATCTTGTGGGCGGAGCATAGGTCAGGAGGTGCCGTGGGTCACGTGACTGGATCACGTGACTAAAATATGCGGGCGGAGCATAGACCAGTAGGTGCCGCGGGTCACGTAACTGGATCACGTGACCAACAAGGGGCGTGGCATAGGGGTCACGTGACTAAAAAGGGGCGTGGCCTAATAGTTAAGGTTAGGTCGAGGTGAGACCACGTGGTGGTTAAGGTTAGGTCGAGGCAAGGCCACGTGGCAGTTAAGGTTAGGTCGAGGCAAAAATGCAAATTCAAATTTCCCGCCATAGGTCACGTGACCAAATGCTGGCTTCTGATTGGCTGCTCCTAGAAGTGTCCCAGCTCGCCTGTTTTCCCTCTACTACTCTTCTTCTTTGTCTTCCTCTTGTGCCATTCCTAGAGTCGAGGAGCCTCTAGTTGCTTCATCTGCTGGAGGGTTTTGCTTCTTTTCCCTCCAATCCTCTGGATATTCTCCTTTAGAAATTCTGTGGCGTCCTCGTGGTCTTTTCCCAGAGAGTCGAGCTTGTAGAACTTTCTTTGTTTCTCTTTCATCATCCATGCGGCACACATGGCCAAACCACTTAAGCTGTGGGGATTCGAGTGTGGTTTTTAGTTTTGTCAGCTCAAACTGTTCTCTTATTCGTACATTTCTGACGTAATCCCTTCTTGTCTTCCCAAACGCTCTCCTCAGAAACTTCATTTCTGCTGCAGTAATGCGGCTGGCTTGCTTATCAAGCATTACTCAGCTTTCGCATCCTATCATCATAAGTGTCGGGAGATAAACAGATTTAGATATGTGCCTTTTAGTCTCCATACCTACTTTTCGGTGACCGATTATACTATTACAGATCTGGTAATAAAATTGATTGGCTTTAGAAATTCTGTAAGATATCTCTTACATCTGGTCAATCTTACCAGAGGAACTTATTACGGTCCTAAGTAGGTAAACTCCGGCACAACTTCTAATACCTCTCCATTGCAGATAAGATGGACGTCTTCTTGATATTCTCGGGACAGAACTAGGACCTTGCTCTTAGAGGTGTAAATGACCATTCCTTTACAGAGTAGCTCTTCTTGCCATTCTATTAGGGCTTCCTGCATCTTTTCGTGGGAATCAGCAATTGGGACAATGTCATCGGCATACAAAAGGCTTTGTACAAGAATGGTTCTTGAGTTCCATTCCGATGGCGGTCCATGCAGTTCGGGGCTTGCCTATTTTATGGATCTCGTCCGTAAAAACAATGGACATGTGGGGGCCTGGACTATCTCCCTGGCTCACACCTTTTTCTACGAGGAATCCCTCAGATTCTCCTCCATTGATCCGCACAACTCCCTTTGCATCCTGGTATGCCGACTTAGTGGCTGAAATTAGATCGCCTAGAATAACTTTGGCCGCCAATGCTTCCCATATTTCTTTTCTGGGCACCGAGTCGAATGCTGCCTTTAAATCTAAAAATACCAAGAATTTGTACTTGTCTCTATCCCATGCCTTTTCTGCTATGCTTCTTAGGACAAAAATGTGATCCTGTGTTTGCTTTTCAGGACGAAAACCTGTCTGTTCATCTTCTATTTTATTTTCGACCATTGTCCTCAGTCGCTTTTCCAGTATGCTATAGTAAAGTTTGTAGACAACTGAGAGTAAGCTTATGGCCGATAATTTTCATATTCGGTGGAGCTGCCTTTTTTGTGGAATAGGGATAATTACACTGAATTCCCGATCTCTTGGAATTTTTTTCCTGTCCCAAATTTATTGGAAAAGTTGTTGGAGCATTTTGACAAGCGCTTGACCCCCATATTTTATCATCCCTTCTTTACCTAATTGCTGCTAATTGCTGCTTTACCTAATTTTATTTTTTCAATGGCGTCCGTCACCTCCTCTTCATCAATGCACTCTTAACATTCTTGATTATTATTATTAGGCGACTGGTCTTCTGTATCGTTGGCGTCCCTTGAAAACTGCCCTTTTTTGAAATTTCTTTCTTCTCTCTAGGATGTGTGCTTCTTCTGTGATAATTATACCCCATGCATCCTTGATATTCCTCACTGGCTTACTTCGTTTTCCTCTGAGTGACTTTACTTTTCGCCAGAACTTCTTGTCACTATCTCGATGGTCTTCGTCCAGGCTTCTTCCAAACTTCTTCCATGATTCTTCCTTTGCTTGACGAACTTTAGCTTTCCATTCATTCCTGGCTGAATGATATAGACTTAACCTCTCTGGTGTTCTTTCTTGCAAGTAAGCTTTCATGCTTTTTTTTTTGTTCTACAAAGCGCTTAATTTCATCAATCCACCATTCCGAACGCATCCTGTTACTTGAAACTTTGTGCAAACCACAACGTCCCTTGCTACTTTCAATATGCATGTTTTTAGAGCATTCCAAAGTTGCTCTATGTCCTCTTCGAATTCCAAGGTTCTCAGTCTGTCTTGTAACTTTTCATTGTACTGAGTCCTTAATTCGAGGTCATCTAATGCTCTTACATTTATAGATAAATAATTCTCCTTCTGCTTGTTTTACAATTCTGAGAGAATATTTGAGTCGGCAATCAGGAGTAGACGATCCCTACCGATTTCAGCACCTCTAAAAACTTTCATGTCCGTGAAGAACTGCCTGATGCCTCTGTCAATAATACCATTTCTATCTTGGCTCGAGAACGTAATCTTGTGTATTCTCTTGCGGGGGTAGAAGGAATTACCCACCAGCAAGTCATTGTCGGCACAAAACTCTATGAGTCGTTGTCCATTTCCATTTCTTGTTCTCTCTCCACCATGTATTCCCAGGACTCCATACCCAACTCTAGGATCACAACCAGTTCTTGCGTTAAAGTCTCCAATCAGTATCGCATATCTTCCTTTGTTCTTGATTCTATTAACTACTCTATGCAAGTCCGAATAAATACTTTCTTATCTCTGGCAGCAGCATACTCTTATGGGGCATACACTTGCACTATATTAACCTTCCCAATGGACATTTGGAAGTACGCAACTATTATTCTCGACGAGACAGGCTCCCACTCTTCAAGTTTGTTAAACATTGCCGGGGTCATAGCTATTCCGACTCTTTCTGTGGCGGAATTTCCTTTAGGGACGCCAGCGTATATCAGGGTATAATCACTCCCCAGCTTGATTTCACCGCTTCCTTTCTTCTTTACTTCGCTAATTCCGAGAATGTTTACTTTATATGTTTTGATTCACAAGCTCGGCCTCTTTTCCATTTAGAGTTTTAATATTCCAGGTTCCAATCCGTAAGTCCTTATGAGCGCCAGGTCGTTTCCGAAAGGTCTGTCCAAGTCCGAGGCTAATATGTTGACTTTGAAATCAGTTTTACTCCAGTCGGGTGATTAGCCCAGAGCTGGAGGCCCCGTAACCTCGGGACAACTGTCCTCCCAAATATTTATGTACCCTTGGGAGGAAGGGTGGCCGGGCTATACACCCCACCACTGGGTACCTGTTGGTCCACGGTTCTTTATTCTGTATATTCAGATCGCCCCTCCTAACAGGGATCTCCTATACACCACCCAGGGGACGCGCTCCCTAGCGGACAGGCTCCATCGAGAGTATGTTACAAATACATGTTATAAAAACCTTGCATTTTTATGCCGAATATTTTCAAAATGAAATGGAAATACACTGTATATGTCATATTTTAAACAATTAAATATACTTTGCTAAAAGCCATTATAGAATGTTGTTATTTTAGTTGTTTGAGAGGTCCTTGGTAGTTAAATAATAAAGTCCAGAAGTGGTATTGATTGGCTTTATTGACTTACAATCAAAAGGTACCTTTTGAATCACTTGAAAAACACTTTCTTTGATGCACTAAACAGTTGCAAAACAAACGACGGACTGCTGCACAAAACCTTCTCAAAGTGTCGATACAAATCGAAGCACATTCGATACATTAACCTGTCGATGATCACTTGTCGCTTGCCAACTCAGCAATACAAAATTTCAGTAGGTGCCAACTTTGACTCTATATAAAACAAAATAGAACGTGAAGTTAGGATAGGATCAAAGTTGGGGTAGGTTAGGTTGGGTTGCTGTCAATTGATCAATTTCAACACTCCTCCTTGATCAATTTACAGCGAAGAGTTTCAAAGATTCTTTTGTTGAGTGGCTTGGTCAGAATGTCTGCTATCTTCTTGCTGCTCTCAACGTGTTGCAGTGTCACCGTTTTGCCGATGTGTTGTTGGATGTACTTTCGTGGTATTTCTTTCCTCGGCTGGTCTTTCCTTCGTGGGCGTTTTGTAGCATGTGGATGGCAGACATGTTGTCTACGTACAGGTTGATTGGCTGATCGGCTTTCAGGATGCCAAGTTCCAGTGCAATTCGTTTTATTCAACACACATCATCAATGACTGAAACCGCGACCCGGTACTCGGCTTCAGCGTTGAAGTTGCTACCAGACGCTGCTTCTGTGAGTACCAGATCACTGGCCCTCCTCTCATCAACAACACTCCACTCGTCGACTGTCCTGTCTCCGAGTCTCCTCCGTAGTCTGAATCGGTGTAGGCTACGAGGTTTTTGTCTCCTCCGAAATGAATTCCAGCTGTTGTCGTCCCTTTCAGATACTGGAATACGCGTTTCACCATCGCCTGATGGCTTTTCATTGGTTTGTTGCAAAAACGACTACAAGTAGTTCACAGCGAAACTGATATCCGGTCTAGTGATGGTGGCTAGGTATAGCAGACTGCCTATCGCCTCACGGTAGTTGTTGTTCGCCGGAAGTGGTTTATCATTCTCAAAGTTTGTCTTCTTGGTGATCATTCCTTGCTCAATTGGTGTGGACACTGGATTGCATTGTTCGAGTTTCATTTTCTTCAGGATCTTCTCCGTGTATCGAGGCTGATTTACGAAGATACCGTTTGGTTCAATCTTGATTTCCATGCCCAAGTACGTCAGTTTCTCTTGAACCTTGTTGCTGTATGTAATTTCAAATTCCTTATTTATCTTGGCCAGAAGTTTGTATATTTTGTCTTCATCCTTGCAGGCTACCAATCCATCGTCCACAAACAATGACAGCATTAAGCTCTTGTCTTTGTTGTAATTTATGCATGGGTCGTCATCTGTGCTCGTCAGTCCCATCTTTTCTCCAAAGTGTGTTGTAACTCTCTCATTCCACATCCTTGGGGCTTGCTTGAGTCCGTACAGACTCTTTTCTAACTTGCAGACTTTCCCTGATCCGTCATCGAACACTTCGGGCTGGTACATATAAATGTCTTGTTTGAGGTTTCCATACAGGAAGGCCGTCTTTACATCAAATGACACTAACTTCATATTCTCCGATGCTGCATGGCTGAGGATCAGTCGAATAGATGCGTGGCGAGCTACTGGACTAAAGGTCTCTGTGTAGTCCACTCCTTCCTTTTGTTCGAATCCACGTGCCACAAGTCTCGCCTTGAGTCGGCCATCCGCCTTCTCTCGAAGTACCCAGCGACAAGTTATCGGCTTCACTCCTTCCGGGCAGTCCGCCAGTTTCCATTTTCATCAGCGAGTCGTACTCCTCCTGCATTTCTCGTCTCCAATTTCCGTCCTTGAGAGCCTCACTCGTTGGTATGTCCTCGGTTTCGCCGATCATTGCCACTTGGGCGCTATTTTCTCCCCGAAAATATCCCATCACATAGTCCCTGAGTCTGGGTGGCGGTTGCAGGTTCCGACGGTCTCGCAGATTCCTCCTCCCTGGCTCATCATCTTGTGGTGGGTTCCTCTTCTCATTGTCGCTGGCCTCCTCGACACTTTCATCATCTTGACTCTGGTCTGTTTCATCATCTGTCTCATTGCTGCTTTCTTCCTGCTTCTCAATTGTGTCCTCTGGTGTTAACGTCTCGAGTTCAGTGCCTTGCCTCATCCTTCTCTTCTCCTCGTCAAAGATCACATTGTCTGAGCTGATTATGTCTCTCTTCTCTCTCATGTAGATCCTGTAGCAGGGTGAGTCGATGTCGTATCCAACCAAAATCCCTTTTTCAGACTTTCTATCTATCTTGCCTCTCCTTTGTTCTTGCGTGAGCACGTAACATTCGCATCCGAACGGTCTCAGCTTCTCAATCTTCATTTTTCTGCCAAATCAAAGTTCAGCTGGGCTCTTCCCTGGTACGTTGCTGGTTCCAGTCTGGTTGATTGTGAAGACTGCGTAGTTCATCGCCTCTGCCCACAGATTCTCATTCACGTTCTCAGCGTGAATGGCTGATCTGGCTGCCTCGACAATCGTTCTCATTTCTCTCTCTACTCTTCCGTTCTGTTCTGGAGTATGAACATTGGTGAACGTATGGAATATTCCCAGTTTGTCCATCATCTCTTTGGTTTTTCTGTTCTTTAATTCGGTGCCATTGTCAGACCTCAGACTTTTGACTTTCCTTCCCAGTTGATTTTCTACAAGTCTCAGGTAGCTTTCTATCTTTTCTGGAGCTTCACCCTTCGTCTTCATGAAGTAGATGGTTCGGTAGTGTGTGAAGTCGTCCTTGAGTACAAGAAAATACTTGGCTCCTCCCAGCGATGGAATGTTCATCTCGCCGGTGTCGACATGCACGAGATCCAATGGCTGCTGGGCTGTCTTCGGGTTGTTTGGATGTGAGATGCAGTGTTGCTTGCCGTATGTGCACCCCTTGCACACGTAATCGTTCCAGTCATCTACATATTTAATTCCTTTCAGCTTCAGTATGTCTCTTACGTATTTAATGTTTTGATGTGCGAGTCGCTCATGCCAGGTTTTGATCGACGTGGTCATCAAACTTGTCTCTTCTCCTCTCCTGAACATCATTTTGAAGATACTTCCTTTGCGTTTGGCAATCGCGACTATTTCCCTACCATCTTGACTGTAGAACGTTGACTCATTTCCATTTGCTTTCTGTATGTGACCTTTATCTAACATTTGACTGACTGAGAACAGATTAAAGTTGAGGTTTGGTACGTAGATGACATCTCTCAGTATCACTGGGTACCACTTTTGACCATCAAATGCCTCCATCTCGATGTTGCCGACTCCAACGCCATGAGCTTGGTTGAATCTCCAATCACAATTGAGATGGGCTCTTCCAGTTCGACAAGCTGGGCAAACCACTCCCGATGTGACGTCATATGTTGGCTTGCTCGTCCTGATACCATGAAGTTGCCCTGTCCTTCGAGATGTTGGTGTCTGCCGTTGACAATGCTGTGGTCAAAAATGCCCTTGGTTGTGTACTTTTGCTGTTCGCTGACTTGCTTGAGTCATCCTGTTGTCTGCAGTCTTTTGCAAAATGTCCTTTCTTCTTACAGATGTTGCATGAGTAAGTCTTCTTACAGTATGCGATGTATTTCGCACATGGTTTTCCTCTGCACTCCTTGAGCACGTGACCTCTCTTTCCACATTTGTAGCATTCCACTGGTGACTTGTCCTGTTTGTTGTTTGACGACTGTCCTTGCTTCTCACGCCTTGTTATGAGAGCGTTGTTGGTGCTGCCCTCTTGTTTTGTCGTCGTTTCTCTTAGTCTCTCATCCTCAAGTCTCAAGCGTTGAATGAGGGTGTCCAGGGTCTTGTTTGCGCCGGTCACGTTGTCCCAAGATGTTCTGAAATGTGCCAACTTTGTTGGCAGTACACTCATGATCCTTGTCATGATCCAACTTTCTCTCATTGGATCATTTTCTGTTGAAACTTCATCAGCCAGTGCCATAATCTCCATACAATTTTCAACAGCAGTCTTATTCTCATCATATACAAAATTGAAAAATTTGATTCGGGAAGTTTCTAAGCTTACTTCAGTCTTGGTGCCATACAAATTAACTAACTTATCTATCATATCTTTGGCAGTTTTGCAGTTTGCAATTTTAATTGCAATTTTACTAGTAACATTTAAACCTAGCAACGTTTGAGCTTCGACATCTTTCTTTGTCCAAGCTGAAACGCCATCTGTCGACTCAGCACCTGCTGGCCTGGGGGTTGCACCCGTTACAATATCATACAGGCCCTTATTTTTAAGTGCTAGGTTTAATTTAAATCGCCATGAAATGAAATTTACATTTCCTTGACCATCATCATTCAACATCTCTAACTGAGATTTTACAGTATCCATTTTGTTCAGAACTCAACTTGACTGACTCAAACAATTTTAAATTTAACAAAATGAGTTTACAATTTTTCGTGGCAATTTTCTAACTTAAAACTACTTGCCTTTTTTTTTACATGATCCCATTGAGGTACCATAATAAAATTTGGTATGTGCATTCTTAAATTAGTATTAAACATATATTTTAAATTTAACACATTAAACACGCAAACTAATTATATGCATGTTGTTTTTTTAATTATAATTTTGATTTTTAGTTTAAAAAACCTCTTTGGTAAATGTAGTTGACATTATTCGTGAGCCATTAATTGGTGAATGAGCTTCCACACAACTTTTTTTTTACTTGATCCCATTGAGGTACCTTAATAAAATTTGGTATGTGCTTTCTTAAATTAGTATTAAACATATATTTTAAACTTAACTGATTAAACACGCAAACTAATTATATACATGTTGTTTTTTTAATTATAATTTTGATTTTTAGTTTAAAAAACTTCTTTGGTTTTTTTTTAATATATAGATTTAATGTTAATATACGAATGATCAATGGGATCAGGTAAAAAAAAAAGTTGTAGAAACTCATTAACCATTTAATGTCAACCGAATAACGTCAAGTATGGTGAGTAACTTAAAAACGCTTTATGGATTAGAAAAATTCTAATGGCACAGAGCATTTTTAGATGTATTGTGATTAAAATTGGTAATTTTATATTGCTATAATTTTAAAAATATTTGGTCAAAACTTATTAGTAGTAATAAATTAAATTGATAAATAATGTTTTTTTTTTTTATTTTTTAGACTAAATCGAATGACAAGAACTTCTTATGTGAAAATTAAATAGTTCTATTGAAAAATGGTTTTGAATTAACGACTGTTTGGAATAGGAATAATACCACCAAATGAAGATAATTAATGTAAATAGTGTGGCTTGGTTATTTCTTAATAATTTTACTTTTTTTTTTTTTATGTAATCAGTATGTTCATAACAGTTATGTGTAGTATAGGTTTGCGATATGATTTTATTAAATAATTTTTGTATGGGTTTTTTGGATATTTATAAAAGAGGTAAAATTAACGTGCAATATTTTTGATAATAGATGACAAGCTTGAAAATAGACCGAAACTTTGCCTAATGTAATTTAATGAACAACAAAGTAAAGAAATTAAGTATAAAGGGTTTATTTTTCTGAAAATATAATAATATAAGTAATTAATTATTTTATAAACTTGGGAGAGCCCTAAAAGTAACAAGGCATCGTGAGAATTCATGTTTCAGACGAAACATATATTCAGACACCAAATATGTATAATAAAACCTCCTGAGTCCTGCTGCGATAATTCAGCGGTCTACCGACAGACAGACATATCTGTCTCTGTTTTTGACAAAATCGTCGTTTTGGCCTCACCAGTTACCCAAATTATTACGTTGTAGTACTCATTAGACGCGAACTTTGATGCTATATATTATATTGCATATAATATATATTATATATATATATATATATATATATATATATATATATATATATATATATATATTATAGCTATATAATATATATTATAATTTTCTCGATAGAATACACCGTTTAGGAATTACAAGTGAAAAAAAAAAAAGTCCTAAACGTTCGAGCTTATTTGGCCACCATTTTGAAACCCCCGCCCCCTTCTAATGTTGGTAGACTAAGTTTTTTAAACAAATTATATCTAATGCAGTGGTTCTCGACATGGGAGGGGGGGGGGGGTGATAAATCTAAAGGGGGCGCGAGCATATCAAGAAAAAATATATCGACAAAAATAGGTATTGCACAATGTATTTAATCAAAATTAAATTAAAAACAAGATTAATACTTATTAGTGACTCCCTTGGGCCTGTCTTGAAGAGTAATGTTTTTCAAATAAAGATTTAATATTAGAAATTTCCCCTCTAAGCTCTGTTTCTATATTTAACTGAGATCTACATTTTGTCTTTAATATATATTAAGCCGCAGCAGAAAATCCGGTTTCGCAAAGGTAGATTGTTGAAAATAGTAATAGTATACGAAATGCTTTATTTTTTAGTGCAGAGAACTCATCATCCAAACCTGCACAAAATTCAAAGAGTGATTTATTCCTAAATTGTTTTTTGATTTCGCCACTTGCCATGAAGTCAATGTAGATTTCTTCTTCGGCAGTTGAGAGACCTTCGGGAGTATTTTGAAATGGGTCCCTAACCCATTCGTAACTTGCTATCAAGTTTAAAATACTTTTTAAAATTCTTTGCCAGCATGGTTAAATGATTTTCAATGGTTACTAAAATAACTTCCACGTGCTATTCTTCAATCTTGTAAGTTTTAACACGTTCATCTACATTTACAAACATTTCTAGATTTTTTTGCTTTACATTTCTGCTCCACAATTCAATTTTTCTAAAAAAAGCATTAACTTTATCACTCGTATCGAACAAATGTTTCTTTGTTCCTTGGAGTTGAAGATTCAATGTATTTAAATTTCGAATATGTCGACCAACTAGCTCAATTTCATCAGAAATAAACCATCTCGAAACATCTTGGCTTCCGGTCGGTTTTCCTCTTCTAAAAAAGTGGCGATTTTATCTCTTAATTCATAAACACGTTGCAAAAATCTCCCACGTGATAATCATCTTGCCTCGCAATAAAATAGTAACGCTGAATGTGCTGCAACCATGTCTTTACAAAGTACAGTAAACGTTCTTGATTTTAGGCGTCTAATTTTTATATAATTTACTACCGTTATCACAATATTCAGACCAGGACTTATTTAGTTGGCATCCGCATGATGGTAGAGAAGGATCAATCCCTAATCAGGAATTATTTCTTTGGATACCAGAGCTTCTGTATGGATCAGGCAATGTGTCCAGATACACTCTGGAGATTTTTGTTTCACAAGTGTTTGCACACTTAGGAATCTTCCAGACATTGTACGAGCACCATCGGTGCATATTCCAACGCAATTTTCCCACTCTATATTTGTCTCGTTTAGAAAATCATTTAAGATACTAAATAATGCAAGTGCTGTTGCTTTGGGTTCTATTGGTTTGCAGAATAGAAATTCTTCTACTGCTGATACGCGATGAAAATTGTGATTGAAAATTGGGTCGCAAATACTAAAAGGTTGAGAAACACTGATCTAATGCAAAACCAGGGCCATATCTAACTTTTTTTAATTTTTTGGACATTTTTGAATATTTTCACGGTACCGCATCTCAGTAGCTATTCCGAATATTCAAGAATGTTATCTACAAATTTGCAGGAAAGTTAACGTTCCTTAAAATTGGTAATTACAAATATTTACCTTAAATGCACTTGAAGCGAGTTATTTTGGAAAACTGGAAATAGGTTTCTTCTTAGCGGTTTTTCAAGATGACGAAAAACGCAAAAGTAGGATATCGAAAACTTGGAATTTCTACAAGAGAGGCAATACAAAGAACATACCTGAAAATTAAAATTACCCCAATTTCTGCAAACAAAACAGCTAAAATGCCAATTTGGGAGATTACCAAATTCGAGGTGTGTACTTGACCAAATTTAAATTGTTTTTGTGCTCAATAGACCCAGAATTTGATGATCTATAACTTTAATTTAATGAGCTCTTCTATTACAGTACTAATTTCCAAGCTGCAGAATCATGACTGTTTTTGACAAAATCTTCGTATTTGACCGTGGTTTTCGGCCACACCAGTTAACCAAATTATTATGTTGCGGTACTCATTAGACGCAAAATTTTATTTTCTTTAATTTATTATATAATAGCTTTTTCGGTATAATGCGCCGTTTAGGAATTATAGGTGATCAACGAAAAACAGTACTAAAATGTCGATTTTTTTTGGCCACCATTTTGTATTCCAGTGGCTTTAAGTTGGCAGACGTGCATTTTTTTATGTCCAAACCTTTGTATGAAATGTGTCACTTTTTTTGTTACGGTCTCCCGGACTATAAACAGTGATGTACCAGAAATCAGTCATAAAAGTTCACTAAGGTGAAGTATAAAGAGTTGTAAAAATATTAGTTACAACCTGTTGATAGAGCTGTATTTTAGCTTTTGCTGTACAACTGTATCGGTGTTTATCTACCAGTAGGTTTTTTATTTTATTTTTTATTTGTTAACCCTTACTGTCACGTTTTGTCGAGATCATATCTGAAGCCAGATTTGAATAAAAAAAAAAAAAAAAAATCTGTTAATATACTTCACTCCATAGAAGAATACTGTTTCCAGTATATAATTCAATGGACACTTCAGATCGCTCTAAAATTCAATTATTTCATTATAAAAATTTTGATCACTCTAAAATTTACTATTATGTACATTGTGATTTTGAAAAACTATTATGTTCTCTTAACATTTTTCACATAATAGTTTTTTAAAATCACAATGTTTTTGTATTGCTTATAATACCTCGAACCCGTCTTAAATTTCAATATATTATAACATCCTGAGCAAGACCGGGTACATGTAATAACAATAGACCCGTTCTGATGGGTTTCTATTTGTTCTAAAATTGAATTGTCATTAAAAAAAAAAAATAATGATTTTATATTATAATATGTACATGGTTAAGAGCCCGAGATCTCATAGTAAATCGAAATTTAATTTGAAAATTTAAGGCCGGGTTCAAAGTATTATAATCAATACAAAAACACTATTTGTGAACCAGAATTAATAAATTTTAGAGTGATCCGATTCTTTAGAATGAAATAATTGAATTTCAGAGCGATCTAAAGGGTCCATTGAAATATACATATGTAATGAAAACTTTATTCTTCTACGGAGTGAAATATATTAACAGATTTTTTTATTCAAAACTGGCCTCAGATATGGTTTTAGTACTCTAAAAAACCTAAATTCAAATTTTAGGGCGAATCTAAAAATAAAAATTTTTTTAGTAAAAGTTTTGACAAGGGTACTCAACACTTCATATTTTTTTTTAAACATTCAAAAAACATCCATAATTCATGAACCCTTTGACTGATTCAAACCACAGTGGGAGGGCCAGTAAAGGTTCTTAAACTACTCGATTTGCTTTAATCAGGGTATTCCTACGTGTTTTAGTATCCATGTTATCCGAAAAAAAACTCGAATTTTATTTCATTTTGTAATCCGATTTCTCCATAGAGACCTTCTAGATAATGCAATAGCTTTTTATATGTATAGGAAAAAGAAACAACCTTCTTTTCAACAAATCCAAGAATATCAAAATCGGATCAACTGAAAACGAGATACAGAGCCGTGTTGCCAGGTCAGCCCTGATTTTCTCCCCAAAACTCTAAATTTGCTCCTAAATTCACCAACTTTAGCCCTAAACTAACCTAATTTTCCTCTATATCCATCAACGTTAACCCTAAATGTTTAATTCTTATTTTTCTATTAGTGTAATCTAGTATAAGATAAGAATAAATGATTAGAAAAGTAAAAAATACCTCAGAGGGTGAATAAAACCCTAAATCCAGGGGAAAAAAAAAACAATCTGGCAATACTGACACAGAGCTTCAAACGGAAACGTAATTTCGTTGTTTAAAAATTTTGATCATTTGACATTCGCATGATGATATTGAAGGATCAATTTAATTAGGGATTGATAAATTATTTGCCACTTCTATAAATTTGTTTTATTGAAAACTAGTTTCGAATGTTATACATTCATCCTCAGTTCAAGGTTTAAATGGATTATATCAAACAGAAAAGTTTGTACTGGTTCCTTCTCGCATTGTACTAACAATGTTTGATATAATCCATTTAAACCTTGAACTGAGGATGAATGTATAACATTCGAAACTAGTTTTCAATAAAACAAATTTATAGAAGTGGCAAATAATTTATCAATCCCTAATTAAAAATTTTGAGCCTCCTTGGAACTGAAAATATAATTTTTTTTGTTTTCGATGATATTTTCAACATAAAAGTTTTTTAGTATGCTGCATCAAAACTTGCCATAATTTTTTGAGTAAAAAAATCTGTAAGCCTAGTTTACCCAATAATCCAAACATTTTTTAATTTATTTGGCCAAAAAGCTATTATTTTTTAAGTTTGTATTTTTCCTTTAATATACTCTAAAAAGCAAATATTTTGGTGGTTAAACCATGTCGATATCATTTTCCAAACTCGAGGTATGAAATAATGCAGTTTAAGCGTGTTTTATTTTTTTCTCGGCGCCCAAGGGCCCATTGGAACGAACGCCAGAACACGTGTCCAATATTTTTGGATGAGGAATCACCAAAAAAAAAAAAAAAAAATCGTTAAAATCGTTGACCTATTAATTGTGCCCTCCCCTTGTAAGTACTATGCAATTAAATTATCAATCTCATCAAACTGGACGTGGTTGAAGCGTAGGATTGAATGTAATATTTAAACATAATCGTCTAAGGGGCATTTAAAAAAAAATATGAAAAATCTAGCTTAAAAAATAAATATTTTACAGTCCTGTAAAGTCGAACTTCGTAAAATTTAGTGCGCACTTTTCCCTCATTACCCGACATATTTTAAGATGACTTTGATCTCAAAGGATGTTTGTAGGAAATTTATAGTTCAACCTATAATAATTATAAATATATTGGTATATTTACAATTATATTTAGAACTGTTCTTAACTGATCCTTGAGGTTCACTATTGCATTTTGTATTCAATGCAATAGCGGACTCAAAGATCAAAAAGATCAGTTAAGAATAGCAATTCAAAATAAAAAAGACAATGTAAAATTCTTCTAACCAAAGAATGTAACTAGACAAAGAAATGTATGCAAATTTGGATGCACGAATTGTATAGAAGTATTGTGGTAAAGAAAAAGATGATTAAATATATAATAAAAGCAAGTGGTTTCTAGGCTGTTTTATTGATACTAAATATATTAGATGAAATAAAGATAATGCTTATAAAACTAATTATAAATAGAATCAAGTTAAAAAAAGTTAAACAAAAATTTAATCAAACAACTGGAAAATTGACTGTATTACTTGAAGTGGTGAAAAATGTTAAGAGAACATAATAGTCGGTGTGGTAGGGAGAAAGAGTGACTCACCAAGAATGACATCATCGCGGGCCGGGCTTCCCCCCTGCTTAGTCATCAGTAGTGTTCTGACTTTAGGGTGCCGAACGGTAGTATTGTCAAGTGTCAGTGATGTTCAAGATATCGGATAACAAGCCAGTTATTGCCTCAAAAGGTGTCTCATATACCAATGTTATTGAATCTGTAAGTCAAAATTAGCCCTTTTACAAATATTCAGTCCTCACCATTTTAACCTGTTTTAATTCTAGTGTCATTATTTCAAAGTTCGTGCTTATTGAACTATTTGGTTAGCTGGGCCTAGAATGGGTTCTACATGTTTTTAAAAACAATTATTTTCATTGTTTAGCTATCAGTTTCGTTATGTCGTTAACTTATGTATCAGTACTTCGATAATAGCCTTGCGGTAGGTTAAATTCCAAGATGTAATTTATTTTGATTAAATATATTTTTTTTTAAATTTAATTATTTATCATTTTCTGTTTTTTCATCGAGATTTTGTGAATTTAAAGTGTTTTATTACTATTTCTAAGTAGAGTGACGTCATTGTGGGTGTCCTTGTAACGTGAACTTCCTCTAGTTTTTGTGATATTACTGTATTGTTAAATCTTAATTACTTTCTAATAATTCAATACAGTTACTGCCAAGAATAGTATTGGAATCAGGTTTCAGATTATATCGAAGTTTTCAAAAGGAATCAGTGATGAACGTAAACAATCTTATCTACGTCGTTATTGCAATATTTGCTACTAATTGTCAATAAATGTTTCTTGTTTCTCGAAATTTTTGTAATTAGAAAAATATAAAAAACCTCTGATTTTGGCTTTTATTCATTGAGTGATCGGGTAGTATTATTATTGTAGTCATTTATTTAGATTTTAAACTCATTAAATATTGTATATTATTGATAGAAATGATTAAATTAGAATAGTATTCTGACATTTATTTACATTTTTTTATTTTTTATTTATCACATCATAAATTAAGTTGCTTTCGTTCTCCGATTTATACTGGTAATGTTTTTGGTTTAACTATTGACTCAACGCATGTTATTAAGTGTTTGAAGAAATTTATTTGTTGGGTGATTAGCATATTTTCCATGCTTTCATAATATTGATATTTTGGTAAATTACTAATAAATATTTTTGTTTGGGGAATTTAGAGGCGTTAACCCACTAGTCCTTTTGTACTCCATTGGGTTACTAGTTCTAGATTAAACTTGTGTGAATGTTTTTGTTTTATTTACAAGAAAGTAATTACTAATATGGTTTTTATGGTTAGTATTTTTTTTTAGTTAATTTGGAAAAAATGTCGATAGTGTTACACCTTGAATCTGAGTTATTTAATCATTGGGGTTTTGGAATAACTTTTACTATTCTGTCCACATTTTATATAAGCAACGTCTTTTCTACTGCTTCGTTCATTTATGGTATTTATCGCCTATGATTTATGTTATGTGACGATATTCTTACTGTTTGTTTTCGTGTTTATTTATTGTTAGCATTTTTTACTATTTATCTCACGTCATTCATGCTGTTTGTTTAATACCAATTAAGAAAAATACTGAAGTTTAGTCCTAATTTTGATTTCTTTGGTTTTAATTACTTGTTCTGAATTCAATTTAATGCATTGTATCAACTTATAGTATTTAATTTTTTGAATTGAGGTAAAAATATGATTTTTTTTTTTTAATATACGTTGTTGAAGAATCAAACTTTATGTAGAATTAATTACAGAATAAAACTTCATGTGTCGTTCCGCAATCAAAACATTTGTTGTAAATCCAGCACATTGGAGCTGATCAAAGCATATTTTGATTCTATTACTTGAGCTCTAATTCATACAATTTATTTTTTTCAGTCATGGGACAGTATAACAAATTTGTTTTTCCTTTTTTCACCTGTAATTTCATTTTTTGTGTTATATAATCTATTTAAACATGGAGTCTTTTTATGATTATTTTATTAATAATTTGTTTTTACTCACAGCTTAATATTTATATGTCAAGGCATTTGTAGGTAATGTAGTTACAATTTTAAAGATGCAGTAAAGTTATTAGTGAATCAGCTAGCGAATGAAGGAAAGAATTATTGGTACGTAAATTTGTTCTTGCTGGTTTCACTTGCATCATCTGTACTGAACTTATTTATCAACTTCAAGTGTACTACATTATGTAGACTACTATTGGGAGGTACACATAGGAAATTATTCCCTTCTGACAAAAACTCTACTTCCCAAAAAAATTTACCCATTAATAGTTTGTACCCTATTAATGTACTAACTATTACTTACCAACTATTGCATAATTTACTGCCTCTAGTTAAACTAGTTATCTTAATTTTCAGTTGGATGGCTTAAACAGTGGTGTACCAACCCGAACTACTGCTACACTTACCCCTACAACATTGAGGAATATAGAACAAACATTTCAGGAATGTCAAGATGAAACTCACCAGAATCAAGCAAGATTTGTTCCTCCTCTAGTGCAACCCTCCTCTCAAGGTATTAAAAAACAAATTAAAACCAACATGGTGGAGGTCTATATTTCTAAGACCTGGCTGTACTTCGAGCTGGGCATGCCCACAAGAAATGCTCAACCCAACGGATCCTTATTAGTTGAGGTCGGGGCCTTACCATAATTTAAATTATTACTGCTTTAGTTGATGTCCGCATGATGGTATAGAAGGATCAATATAATTAGGGATTGATAAATTATTTGCCACTTCTAAAATTTTCTTTTTATTGAAAATTAGTTTCAAATGTTATGCATTCATCTTCAGTTCTAAAAACACACAAAAATTAAAAAATAAGCAATTCAAAATACAGATATTAAATTAAATGCAGTATAAATTAGTATTATAAAACATTTATGAATTATGAATTTAATTAAGTCAGAAAATCAAATACATGTTGGTACTCACCATGGTTTAAGTAGATTATATCAAAAAGAAAAGTTTGTATTGGTTTGTTCTTGCACTGAACTAGCTATGGAAGAAAGGTGGGTTGTTTATAGGTAAACGGTTTAGTTTTTCCCGTATATAAAGAAAAACACTTAAAGATCACTAAATCAGAGATTGAAGAAACATATACCTGCATATAATAATATAAAAAAACGTAAATTCATCAAAGACTCAGGAGTTAAATTAATATATCACGTTGAAAACAGTTTCAAATTAAATATATATGAAGCACTTGAAATAATGAAATCCTTCAAATCCAATCCAGATTTTTGCTTGAATAACCAAATAAATATCTCCAATAGTTCAATCCCATCTATAACAAAAAAAACAATTACTCTTCGGAATTACTGGAAAAACCCCGATCCCTAAACTGTTAACCTATAAACACCCCACCTTTCTTCCATTGCTAGTGCAGTGCGAGAACAAACCAATACAAACTTTTCTGTTTGATATAATTTACTTAAACCTTGGTGAGTACCAACGTGTATTTGATTTCTTGTCTTAATTAAATTCATAATTCATAAATGTTTTATAATACTAATTTATATTGTATTTAATTTAATATGTGTAATAATACTAAACTGTATTTTGAATTGCTTATTTTTGAATTTTTGTGCGTTTTTAGAACTGAAGATGAATGTATAACATTTGAAGCTAGTTTCAATAAAAACAAAATTATAGAAGTGGCAAATAATTTGTCAATTCCTAATTACTGCTTTAATCAGATCACAGCTGTCGACTTCCGCTTGCTGCTCATTCAAGAGATAAACGAACCCCCATCGGATCCTTTTCAGTTGAGGTTGGGTAATTTAATTCAATGTAATTGAAATGCAGTTATTTATGCAATGGAAACATTTTTCAAAATCTTCACTAATTTATTGGTCAACGGTCTAATTTCCACACTCACGATCGGTTGATTAGGGTTATAAAATTTGTTTTCAAATAATTCAGCATGGTTATATTTATAGTGAGTTATTTATATGAGTTATTCTGTTAGTAATTGTGAATATACTTTAAAAGTTTGATAATTTATTAATCTAGGTAAACAGACTGAAATTATATATTCCTCTCGACTAAAATCCATGTATGAAGATCTTATTTCAGAATAAATAAATGCCATATCATAAATTATATAATTTCTAAAACTAGGCTTAAATCATATGTAATCTATAAATTATATGAAATAATTATAAAAAACACCCAAAATATTATCAATTCTTAGTATAGATAAACCAAAACCCAGTTAAGCTCCTAATATGTAATACAAGTGAAGTAATTGTATTTTTGATTTCGATATCAAAGACTAACCTTACTTCGGATAAATTCGGTTGCGTTCGGCACTTTCGATGTACAGTCAGGTCTTAAAACTGTGGACTTCCGCCATTTTGGGGTAACGATTCTGGACTAGTTCCAAACAAACGTTAATTAATCATTATAAGAAAATGTATGTTTAGTGAACTTTAAAATATTATAAATTATTAATATGAAGGACTGCGACAAGCTTTAAAACCCAAAAACTTAAGTCACTAGTACTTTAAAAACTACGAAGATTATTTATGATCTTTTGTCTTAGTGTCTGATAAAGTGACATTTTTTTTTATCAGAACTTGAATTATTTCACTTTGTTTTCATATGATTGTCATGAACTGTAAATGTTAAGTCAAAACAAATGAAAACAAAAATGGTGCATTTTTTACTGAAATTATAGCATTGACATGATACATTTTGTATTAAACAAATTAATAGTTTATTGGTCTCTCTTGTAGGCTTATGATTGAGTGAG
The DNA here is from genome assembly GCA_948150685.1 of Rhaphigaster nebulosa. Lineage (NCBI taxonomy): Eukaryota > Metazoa > Arthropoda > Insecta > Hemiptera > Pentatomidae > Rhaphigaster > Rhaphigaster nebulosa. The sequence goes on along the minus strand of OX411307.1, from coordinate 91,754,793 downwards.
AGAGAGAGGGGGGGGGAGGGAGTGGTAGATTGTGAATTAATAAACTCATTTATGGTGTTCAAATAATTAGTTACTCGTAATATTTCAAATCCATAATATTAGTTTACATATTAATTAATTTATAAAAAATAATTTTAATAATTAAGCATATTCAATTAAAATTGCATAATTTAAAGAAATATTAAGAACTTAATAAACATTTTATAAAGATTTTTTTTTTTAGTCCTTATTTTCAGCTTGCATTAAATAGACTCATCAAAGCTTAAATAAATGTTTTCCAAATTTAACTAATTACATTTTAGAAAGAGATAAGGATCACTCTGCCTTATGCGCTAATAACTGTGTATGTATGTGCTTATTTACTTATAATTTTCCTTGTATAAGTATATTATTTAAAATCTTTTAATTATTGTTATTAATACACAATTTTTTTTGTATTTTATATCTGTACAAATTCTGATATACAATCATTTCCCTAATTATTGCCCTTATGGTTATTACACTTCGCAAGAGTTGGTACTGTTCTTGTTAAATGTTAATTAAAGCAAATATGTTTAATGAAACTTATAATACTATAATATGGAAGTTATTATCATCTGAGTTTCATTTTGATAATGATTTTTATTTTCGTTTTCTGATTATGAGCAGTGACTTATAAGATTACTCAGTTTAAGCGACTATACTTAAATTTTAGTGACTACTCTTGTTAAATGTTAGTTAAAGCTAATATGTTTAATGAAACTTATAATACTATAAAATGAAAGATTTTATCATCTGAGTGTCATTTTGTTAATGATTTTTATTTTCGTTTTCTGTTTATGAGTAGTGACTTATTAGATTCCTCATTGAGTACCCTACATAAAATTGGTACGGTTTATGAAATAATGCTGTCAAAGCAAGATTCATTTTTTTTTTTTTTTTTTTTTTTTAGTCCTTCAAAAAACTTTCATGAATGTTGTTGACACTAAAAGTTGGCAAGGTGGAAGAATTACTGAGCAGCACAGTGGTAATATGCCAGTTGAAATTCTAGGGAATTCGCTTATTAGCCAGCCGAGAAGAAATGTTGGTGGAAGGCGTCCAGTTAAAGATAAATCAGTAAGTTTCTTATTTTTCACTTATTGTTTTATTTAAAATACTTTCAAACATCAGATTAAAATAATTTGTTATTACCTGTTAAAGACATAAGTTAATTAATATATCTTCCTATAAAATTCTTCAAAGTTTCCTTCTTTTTTTTTTTTAAGACTATAGTTGCTTAGTTAAATTAACTCTTCAAGTTTAATTAGAAATTAAGACAGTTTTGTTTATTATTTTATGAATTTTTTGATTTTTCTTTTTTTTGTATGTACCACATGTTCATGTTTCATAGTCAAGTAAAAACTATGATTAAATAATTTAGTGAAAAAGATGTTTTTATTTGTACATTTTGGTCTTTTACATTGTTACTTCATGTCCGTTTTATGTAACACTTGTTTTGAGTAAATTTGTTATTTAATTGCTTAAAAAAATGTATAGTAACAATTGTATACTATTACTTTTTATCATGAAATTGTATTTTTAGATATCCCCAGAAGAAGAAGAAAGGAGAGCAGTAAGAAGAGAAAGGAATAAGTTGGCTGCAGCTCGATGCAGAAAAAGAAGATTAGATCATACTAATGAGTTAATGATGGTAATAATTACTGTTTAATATAGTGTATAGCTTGTGGTTAACGTTCTAGCATCCCCAAATCCATGAAACTGGCAGGTGCGTGGCGCATTAAGTACGTCACCCTCATTTTTATCCTATTTCCTTGATAGTTAAAAAAATTATCTTATTACTTTCAGATTATTACTTAGTTATGAGAGGTAAGAAAATAAAAATGACATAATAAAAAAAAATATTTAGCAGGTTTAAAAAATAAACAATATAAAAATTTTTGTATTATAACTCAATATAGCGACTTATTTTCAACCACTTTTGGGCAAGTTTTATTCTGAAAAAAAGTTAATGAATAATGAATAAAGTTTTAATTTTATTCAAGGATAATGAATAACCCATTTGTTCGTTATTCGATTATTCAGTGAATAAATGTATCAATTATTTTTTAATCAGTAATCAAATAAAAAATATTTGAAATAATAATATCTTAAGAATAAAATATTTGAAAAAAGAATTAATTCATCAGAAACCATGTACATTCTAATATTTTCTAGTAATACTCATCTATGACAACAGGTACATACTTAAAACTTTAGTACTATAAATAACAGCTGCAAAATCTGTTCCACTGAACTTTACATTTATGAATCGCCAAAGAATAATTTATTGATAATGCAAAACTTATCGGATAATAAAGATCATAATCATTGTGTTTTATTATAATATTTCATAATAAGTATAGCAAAGATAATGAGTAAGATTCTTTGGTACAACTTTACAATAGGGGCGCGTTATCCTCTCGAACTTACCTGAAGGTCACTGGTTTAGCATACTCCAGCGCCATTTGCGCTAAATAACTGCTTTGCATTCAATTGTAACATTCGCATTCATTGGAATTATTACTGCTTCAATTAGATTTTATTTAAAATTATTAGAGTCGATTTCCGCTCATTACGTTCCCCCTAGAAATAAAACAGCAATGGATCCTTTTCAGTTGAGGTCGGGTCCTTACTGTAATTTAAATTATCACTCCTTTAAATTATTTCTACAACTTCCCCAGATCACCGGAAGTTGACAGCCCTAACAATTTTAAATAATATATAATTAATGCAGTAATAATTTTAATAATTCCAATAAATGCGAATGTTACAATAGACTACAAAGCAGTTGATTAGCACAAATAGCACTAGAGTGTGCTAGTCCGGCGACCTTCGGATAAGTTCGAGAGGAACCAGTGATAATGTGCTGCTATTGTAAAGTTGGACCGATTCTTTTGATATGCATTATAAAGTATCATAAATGGTACCAATGGTAATAAAAATTTCATTGGTAATGTTTATGAAAAACAGAAATTCTTTTATCAAAATACTGTTCCTCAGACCAACAGAAATTAATTCATAGTCCTCATATTATGCTATAACGTATTATCATAATAACATTATTACATACATATATTGTGTATCAATATATTAGTTATGGTATTACTACCTGATTGATTGATATTTCGGTACATTGACTTGAAATAATAAATTTATATTAATAGCACATAAAATAATGCAGTTTTTTTTAACACTGAAAAGGAAACATTACATTAAACTGTTTTAAAAATATTTTAGTGATTGTTCATAAAATTTAATGTTAACTATCTTAAAATCCTTAAATTATATTGGGAGTATAAATTAGTTCAGCTCGTTTTCAAAAAATGGCTTTGGCTGTTATGAATGTTTTATAGTGACAGCTAATTTCGGCGGTTTCAGAAAGGTTGTACATCAGTCAATAATATTCAGTTTATAATGCTCTGAGTTTCACTCAAAAACCTTGTTTTTTACCGTAAAATTTTGTGTTAAGTAAGCAGCATTTGCTGGAGGTTTTAGTTTTCTGCTTTAATTGGAATAAAAGTGCAGCTGAAGCGCATCGAACACTTGTGGAAGTTTATGGTGACAATGCTCCAATTGATAAATTATGTAGGGAATGGTTTTGACGTTTCAAGAATATTGATTTCAGCGTTGAAGACAAGCCTCGCTCTGGACAGCTAAAATAATTTGAAGACAAAAAAATTGGAGGTGTTACTCAATGAAGATCCGAGCCAAACGCAAGATGCGCATGCTTGCAGAATCATGTGGAGTGACTCAACAAGCAGTTTCCATATGATTGAAATCCATGGGAATGAGTCAAAAGCAAGGCAATTGGGTGCCTCATGAACTGAAACCGAGAGGCGTTAAAAGGCGATTTTGCGCTTGCGAACAGCTTATTTAAAGGCAACAAAGAAAGAGTTTTTTTACAGAAATGGATATCTATAACAACCTCAAGAAGAAAAAATACTAAGCAAAGTCCGGTCAATTTTTACCATTGACATCAACACCAAAGCCGAATGAATATTCATGGTTCGAAAGTCATGCTCTGTATCTGTTGGGACCAAAAGGATGTATACTATGAACTGCTACAACATGGCGGTTCCATGACGGGCGATCGGTATAGGCTTCAATTGATTCATTTGAGCCGTGCATTACGAGAAAAACGGCCGGAATTCGAGCATAGACATGAAAAAGTTATTCTTATGCATGACAACGCTCATCCTCATGTCACAAAAGTAAAAAAAAAATATTTGGAAACGCTAAAGTGGGATATTTTACCTTACCCGCTGTATTCTCCGGACATTGCACCTTCTGATTACTACTTGTTCCGACGGATGCGGCACAATTTGGTAGGTCACCGGTTCACTTCTTTCACTGAAATTAAAAATTGGCTCCTAGCTTGGATCGCCTAAAAATACGAGACATTTTTTTGAGATTTGAGATTGTAATTCGAAAATTGTCTGAGAGGTGGAAATAAGAAGTAGCCAGGGATAGAGAATTCTTTGATTAATCTGTTCATTCACTTTGTTTTGAAATAGATGCATTTTTGACCCCCAAAAAAAAACGGATCAAACTAATTTGTTCTCTCAATATTATAATAATAGATTGTTACAAAAGTCATTGTGCATTAGTATAGCTTTATTTCAGATTACTTATTTTAAAAATTATTGAATACTACTCTTCAAAGTAAAGTCCACTGTTTTCAACTATTTTCACCCATCTTTCTGCCAGTAATTGGATTTGATGCCGGTACCACTCCTTTGGTTTTGAGTCTAAGAACTCTTCACATCCAATTTTTACGTCCTCGTAATTATCAAAGATCCGATCTTTTAAAAAATGAGCTATTGATCTAAACAAAGCATAATCTGATGGTGCAATATCTGGGCTATATGCAGGATGAGGCAAAAAGTTTACACCTTGCAGTTTCGATAATTTTTCCTTGGTCAAACCAGAACGATGTGCAGGAGCATTGTTGTGTTGCAAAATGGCTTGGTTCCTTTTGACCAAAGCGGGGTACTTTGCACTCAAAACTGCGTTAACTCTGTCTAGCTGTTCATAGTAAAGGTTTAAGTCCACTGCCCTACCATCAGGAACAAGCTCATAATGCAAAACGCCTTCGACATTCCAACAAAAAGCTTCACTTTTTTCCTGAACCAATCTTGGTGAACCTCCGGTTGTGCAGGTTCACCTGACCGTACCCACTGCTTATGTTTGCTATGTTTTTTTTAAAATACCCACCTTTCGTCACTTGTGATAATTTTTTTCCAGAACCTGTTATCTTTTGGATTTTGAAGCAAAGTTTTGCACATATCAACTCGCTGCTGGGCTTGGGCCTCTGTCAAGTCATGTGGGTTGGACCTTGGTCTTAAATTCCGTACGCTCAGGTTCTTAAGATGAGCCACTGTGGTATTATAAGCCCCTACTACGGCCGATAAATCATGAGTGGTTCCATGTAGATCCTGGTTCACACTTTCAAGAAAATCTTCATCATCAGATCGGTGACCTGATCTGGGTTCATCTGCAAGGCTTATATTCCTATTGTTGAAACACCTGAACCAAAGTGGGTCAGTATTTCGATGGATAATCGACTCTCCTTCTATAGCACAAATTTCTTTGGCAGCTGTCTTTACGCTTATACTTTTTTTCCAGTAATGTCTCAAAAGACCACGAATCACAAATTTTTCTTCTGACATTGCACGTGCGTTTTAAAAATTTAAATGATTCCATAAAGCCAACTCAAGTAACAAGGAATTAAAGGATTAGTTAAAGTAATTATTGACTTGAATAATAAGAATAAGAACATTATTATAGGATTAATTATGAGGGTTGGAATTAAGGGCTGTGTTCGTGCACAAGGACTTTTCTAACAACCTAGTACAATTCAAGTGTAAGTTGCTGCTACGAAGCCGACCCATTCACCCTATGATGATTCCAGTCCTAACAGCAGTGTATCGAGGGTGCAAACCTTCCACTTGCGACCGTTTAAAGTTTTATGTTTGAATAAAATATCTTCTATTACTAGAATTTTGATTTCCTGTCCTATTCTTAATTTCTCTTCTGATTCAAAACAACTTTGATTGTTTTATTCTAGAGCTTAGAGGAACGTATTAATGTAACTTAACATAGAAGAAATATGAAATGTTGAAATAAATTTTTACACGTTTGTGCAATCATAATCAATAGTAGTTTCAAAAACTATGTTTTCGGTAGCGTGATAAAGAATACTGAGTGCTTTTTCCTTTAAAAAATACTCAAATCATGAAAAGTATTCAAGTACTGCCCATTTCTAATTAAGACTACAGATTCAGAAAAAAATAAAAACAAACATTTGGAGGATATTCATTATTTTATTTGACAAAAATAACAAATAATGAATAATTCCTAAAATAAATTAGTAGCTTGCTTATTGTAATAATTATTCCTGACTAAAAAATTTTTGATTAAAGAATTATTAAATTAATTAATCAAATAAAAATTTATTCAGTATTGCCCAACACGGGTTCCAACTAAAGTAGCAGGTTGCCATCAGTGAAGTGATGATAATGCTATAAAATCTAAACAGTTGTTTCATTAAGAACTACACATCAAGTTAAAATGAAAATTTCCATTAAAAGAAATAAATGATAGGCATGATATTATTTGAACATCACAATTCATAAATATGAAAAATATAGAAAAATATTAAATATAGAGAAATAACAAAAAACAAATATTTCATGAACAAGTTATGAATGTTATTATTAGATGTAATTCAAAATATAAGAGAAAATAAAAAAAATTAAAATATCAATGGAATGTTCAATCTCAAAAGTTTCAAATATTTCTTCAAACGAAAATAATTAATTATCTACTTACGTTTGTCTTGTTTCTTTAAATAATGGATCTAGTTAAATTAATATTATTCTCTTGAAGTGAAATAGAAAACTCAGCACATGCACAAGCAAAAAAAACTGAACAATTAAAAAAAATTCATGAACAGTTGCGCGACTTACTGAGTGCACCACTATGTTTTTCGTCATTTTCACAGAATAACCAATAATGTGAGTATTTGAAAAATTGTCAATTCTCAGAAAACCTAGAAGGGTTTGATGAAGTAATAGAAAGAGGGGATGAAAGTAAAAGTTCAACCATAGGATAAATATAATGAAAAATCCCCAAGTGGCGCACTTTATGCTCCAGCACGTCTGTTGGAAGGTTAATAATAAAAAATTAGAATGCAAAATCTCAAATATCAGGAATTAACATTTAGCCAGTTCAATTTGATATGAGTTAGATATTGGATTTAGTTTGTTTGTTTTTTGGCTAGTTTTTCTTAGAGCCAAAGTGTTTAAGTGATTCACATTGGCCAATTAATATATTCATATGGCTTATTGTGAATCAATTAATAAGGTTTTTTTCTCTAATCTCTTAGTTAACATTATTAGTACTATCATTTGTTTTCATGCTTAAGTTAAAAAAAAATGAAATTTTGACCTGTTTACATTAATTATTTATTCTAATGTTTCAGGAAACTGAAGGACTACAAGTTAAAAAGAAAGATTTAGAAAAGGATATTTTGGAACTTGAATATCAAAAAAAAGAGTTACAATATCTTCTTGATAATCATAAACCCTGTTGCTTTAAAATGAACAAAGACATTAAAACTAGCGATGATTCTAAAGACTTCTTCAATGGTAAAGAAAATGATGTCAGTTGTGCAAAAATATCGACATTAAAAAGAAGTATTGGTAAAAGGCCTACAACATTGTTAGTGCCTACATCATTCCCTCCTGTTTCGATACCAACAGAAGTTGATGGTGTTCCTATTACAACGCCAACTGCTGGAATCCCTTTCAATTTTGAATCCATAATGGAAGGTGGAACTGGATTGACTCCTGTGTCTGGTCCTCTCATCCCCTCATGTGCCACACAACAACGGAATGCTGGGTGTGTTGATTTATCAAGTCCTGATTCTAGTAAATTAGTATCTCTGTGATATTTATTGAAATTTATTTGTATTTAAGAGAGCAACAGTATATTTAAAATACCATATTAGAAATTACTTCTATGTAGAATATGAAGTCTAAAGATAAATATTTTTTATAAAACCATTTAAATTTATCTTATTAATGGAACTGCCGATTTATTATTTATGTACATTATAATTGATCTACCTACTTCTTTGCTTTGAGGTAGTTCAATTTCTATCAGATATAATGATTGAATTAAAATTTATTTGCATAGCAAATCAATTGATTTTAGTAAATTGAAATAGATTAAGTGATAAGTGTTTTATATGAAGTGGATCCCAGTTCATTACAAAATAAATTTGTGTCTGTTTTGGATGAGATCATTGCGAACAAATGCTTAAACATTTCGTGATAAGCAATATAAATTCAATCTTGATGTGTAATTTAATGTCTTCATACATTTGGTCTGAAAAGCAGTATGTTGTTGAGCAAATAGTCTCTAGATGTTATGATCTCTCCTCGCTTGGTGAATGTCAACACTAAATCATTAAAACATTCTGGTAGGCTTGGTACGCTGTTCTGTAAATTTTTTCATGTATCAATTTCGCAGTGGTGTGCATTAATTACTGTAGTATATATTAGTTTCTATGTGGACAGTATAATTTTGTTAAATAATCATTGTGTTCGAAAAATAATTTTAAGGCTGCGTGTTTGTTTTTCAGCAATCTTTTAAATTATCCTTAGAAATAAATTTAAAAAATCATTGAAGTGAATTTTAAAATCAAGATTACAGTTGTGAGTTTTATGCATTAAATTACATTTAATTGTTGATTTTAAATCTTAGTATGAAGATTTCTAATTTTATCTGTACAGAATTTAGCCAGTACTGGTGTTCTTATTTCTTTCTTTATCTACTGTATAAACTGGGATCCCTGTATTAATATTTCCAGTGCCAATTAAGAATTTAATCACCATATTTGAAATTATTTTATCCTACTTGTGTTTAGCTTTTTATTACTTAAACAAGACTTCATGGCCTTAAAATTTGAATAAAATCAATCATTGCTAGTTGATAATTAATGAAGTGGTAATTAAAGTTAAGAAAATTATTTTAAATAAGTACCCAGTACTATTGTTATATTTTTTAGAAATGCAATTAGGATAACATCAATGTAATAAGTGATTCATAACGAGAGTATAGCTATTGATATTTAGAATTTGTTTCCAATTTCAGTAGTCCCTCATTAACTCAAACTCTGTGAGAAACTGAATTCTCTAGTTCGTATTAACTAAATTTTGATTAAGATGAATAAGTTTGTCTTATCCGATTCACTTAAGGTTCTTTACACTATGTGGAAATTGATGTCTCATGTAAAAAGTGCTGTTAAAACTGAATGTAAAGGAAGATGAAAGGGTCAGAGCCACGTGCATTGCAGGTGAAGGATTACCAAGAGTTGTTTTTATATATTCATGTTAACCAGGGATTTCTTCCAAAATTTGCCAGGAAAGTATTTTCTTTGAGGGGGCTAAGAAATTAGTTCGTGATATCCGATGTTTTACATTAACTGAGTTCGTGATAACGAGGGATTACTGTAATGCACCATCATAAACACGCACTTGTATCTAAAATAGTTATAAGCATGTAAATGTAAAATCAAATTTTGTATATAAATATTGTAAACTTATGTATTTAATTAGTATTAATGATTAAATCTTAACAGTTATCTCCCTCACTACTTCAGCTTTGTGATCATTCTTTAATTTTTAAGGGAATACAAAAGTAGAACTCGATCATGTGCTTTCTAATGGTTTAGTTGGTTACCATTAGCTTAAGAAGTTTTATTACTTAATATTGCTTTATTATATTAGTTACATTTCTACTTCTTTATTGTTACATTGCTGCTTATGTGTGGATTAAATTCAAATGTGTGTGTGTGTGTGTGTATGTACACGTCTACATTTAGTGCACACATTTATATTAATGTTGTTGTACACACAGTGAAATTCCCCTTTAGTGGACAGTTTAAATAGGTATTTAATTTTAGATTCCAGAGTAATGTTAGTTAAAGATTTTTATTAACACTTTCAAATAAAGTTAAATAATTCACCATTAGTAACATAATTGATTAAAGTCCTAAAAGATGATGACATCATAAAGTAATTTTCTTTAGGAAAAACAAGTTATTTTTTTGTATTTTCAATAATTTTGAATATCTGTTTTAATACGTATTTTAAAGTCATGAAGTGTAGTGTGTCATACCTCAGGGTAGTGCCACTATCCAATTTTGAAGTGTTACAATTATTTTTCTATAAAATATACAATATTATGTTGTGGATATAAATTAAATCTTGAAGGAATAATTTAGTTTTACAAAAGTAGGACATCAATAAAATAATAAAGTGCACATCATTAAAGAGTTGGATATATTAGTTTCACTTATACAGAGAATAAATGCTAATTTGCTTTTGATAGGGACTTCATAAAATTGTATGGTTCAAGAAATTTCTATTGATAAGGAGTGTCTATTATGAGGAGTTTCTCTGTGTAATTATATAATTCTTATATTATTTATATCATATTATATACTGTCATTATAATGTTTTCGATATAATTTGTATTTTATGATGGAATAATTATAAGAATTATATTGTATACTGAAGTTTTGTATTACTAATTGTACCTTCTTATGCTCTTATCTTAAATATGGAATTTAAAATCTTATTTTTAATGACTTTGCATTCAAGCTTTTCTTTCAATGTTATTTTCTTGATTTTGTTTCAATATACACGGTCTGTTTTTATTTATAATTTATGAATTTAAAATATCCAGAACTTAAAAGTACAAATTGTCTTAAATTTTTTTTTTTTTAAATATTTTAATTGAAGATGCTATTTTTTTTAAAGAAGAAAAAAAAAATTATACTTGCCTTTTTATTTTCATTTGCAGTTCAATTTTCAAATCTCTTCTTGAAAAGCCTTACATAAATCATAATTGGAAGAATTACTATGATTATTTGAAAAATATTTAATCTAAAAAATAACTTGGCCGAAATGTTAAGTTATTGGTTTGATTGAATAGTTATTAGAGAAGAACTTAATGATTATGAACCACAACGTTGTTTAAGTATCAAACAGAAATTACTGGACTTGTCAATTTGTTACCAGCCTGATTTAATCGATATACTCTATTTAGAACTGTTATTTAATGTAATATAAATAGTTGAGAATGAATATCTAAGATCTTTGATTATATTTTTTGAGTGACCTCTCAAATACTGAAGTAGTGAGTTTCTATTATTTCAATGAAGATAAGTGTTACTTAAAACTAGAAAGAACTGGTTAAGAGTTTTGCTAAGTTATGGTTGTAAGATAAAAGACGAATATAAAATTTCATGATAGCTGTTAATGTAATTAGAAACTAAGTGGACAGTCAATATCAATGTTCTATTTTATCAATAATAAAAATTATATTGAGTATATAAAGTATATTTAAATTTTATATTAGGTCTAGTCATTTAGGCAAGACCCTGCCTCACATTTTTATTTTAAGGTTTGTGATAAAACAAAATCTGATTGTGCTATATACATTTTATATATATATATTTTTTTTATATTCTTAATTGTACGTCATATTTAAGAAAATTAAGTATTTTTATAACTAAATTTCTATAAGATAGCAGGTGCAATACTTAAATTTTGTTTTCCTCAATTATGAATAATTCAGGAACATTTTTAATTTATTGATTATCTGATACGACCATATATGGCTAAAGATGATTAATAAATATATTTTTATTTTTAGTATTGTGAATATTTAATTAATTTCCTTCCGTAATTAAATGTTGTCTTGAGCTAAATGATAAAAAAATCGAAACATCGGTAGTAATCTTCTCTGAATTTTTTTTTTGTAGTGATTTGCATTATTAACAATGTTGTATAATTTTTTATTTCACCTCATAATTGTAATAAATAGTATTTTTATAAATAACTAGATAATTATTCTACCTGTAAAGTGCTGTATTTGAGAAATAGCTGCTGAGGATAAAAATTTATTGTTTATTGTGTATTGAATAATTGCCATTAGAATTAGTTTAAAGAGCTTATTCTTATTATTCAGAAGATATACACATATTTTGCACTCTACAGGCTGTTTTAGATATAGATAAGGTGAAAACTACATTTTTATTGTATGTGTTCATAAGATTTCTGCAGTAAAATGTGCCTATATTAATGTTTCTTTAATATATATATATATATATATATATATATATATATATATATATATATATATATATATATATATATATTTATATTTAATAGAATACCATGGAACAACTGTGTAATTTTATTTTTTTAATGATGAATATTATTTATATAAAAATAAATTTTATAACCAAATGTAATTAATAAGTGATATTATAAAATAAAAGTATGCTAGTAAATAGATTTGAAAATAGCAAATATTTTGAGCTCTGTGCTGGTGTAGTTAAAAATTTAATTTTATTTTATTTATCTTCCATTTAATCCATGGAATCCATCCATTTTATCTTCCATCTTAATACGGTTTTCACTATTTTCCATCTTATTCCATAAATCTTATTCTTGATATTTTATTTATTTGGGAGTACTGTAGGATTATTTTTGGATAATTGATGATGTCAAACTTCCTTGAAATGATTAGTATTTATTAATAATTTCATGTCATACATTTTTTATCTTTTCGATATATTTTTTAGGGTCCTGTCCCTATCATCAGAAATACATTTCTTTGTCTATAAACTTTGTTCAGCACATCATAGATAAAGATTCTTTACCGTTTTGCATATTAATTCCCTTACACAATTCAAGTATATATACAGAAACAGTTTTATGTTTAATGGAATCCCTAGTTAAGGACAAAGTAATAAATGAGTTTTGTGTAATCAAAAGTTTGTAGTGCATGATGTACTGTCCAGTAAATGTTAGGTTGGATGAATTGAATTGCAACCTGAGACATATGCCATTTCATAGTGCTAGTTCTGATTCGAACCTGAGTGCAAATGGACCACATTGTGTTAATATTGGTGCCCATGGGAGACATACCAAAAGTTTCTTTTGAACATGTTAGATTCATTTTTTTTTTATGGTCAATACTATTACCTTGTAACTAGAGAAGACAACAACAACCATTTTTGGGGAAAATTAGGAGAAGATTGTTATTTGAAAATTGGATAAATATAGATGCAGTCAGTGTTTTAGCCTATATCCTAATTAATATAATATTCATATATATATATATATATATATATATATATATATATATATATATATATATGCAAATAGGCCTGCGCATCATCCTTTGTTAGAGGATGCAGGAACCAGTACCTAGAGTCTCCTTCCAGTTCGACAGGGGGTCTAGCGATATTCTTTAAATTTTTAAAAAATATGCAATCTGAAACTTATTTTGGTACAGCTTTACACTAGGGGCGCGTTATCACTGGTTCCTTCGGAAGGTCGCCGGACTAGCACACTCTATCGCCATTTGTGCTAACCAACTGCTTTGTATTCTATTGCAACTTTTGTATTCATCGAAATTATTAAAATTATTACCGCATTAATTATATATTATTTAAAATTGTTAGTGCTGTCGACTTCCGGTGATCTGGGGAAGTTGTAGTAATAATTTAAAGGAGTGATATTTTAAATTACGGTAAGGGCCCGACCTCAGCTAAAAAAGAACTTTTGGGATTGGTTTATCTCTTGAGCGAGCGGAAGTCGACAGCTGTGATCTAAGGAGTGATATTTTAAATTACGGTAAGGCCCCGACCTCAACTGAAAAGGTTCCGTTGGTGTTTCGTTTAGTTCTTGGGCGAACGTTATGAGCGGAAGTCGACAGCACTAGTAATTTTAAATAATATATAATTAAAGCAGTAATAATTTTAATAATTCCGATGAACACGAATGTTACAATTGAATGCAAAGCAGTTAGCACAAATGGCACTAGAGTGTGCTAGTCCTTCGACCTTCGAGTAACTTCGGAAGGAACCAGTAATTGCTTGTACACTCGCCTATAAAGTTATAAATAAATATATATATATATATATATATATATATACACAGCGGTGTCCACCCCCTCTTGGCCAAGGACACCCCCCCCCCTCCCCCCAAACCTACCGCTAATGTGAATCCCTTATTATTATTATTTATGAACAGATTACATTATTTTCATTTTTATTTTATAATATAATGTAATATAGGAAAAATAAAGGAAAGTTTTGTAGTCGTAAATTTTTGTTCTCCTCAGTTTTTTTGGGTCACTGAACCAACGCCTCCTATAGAACAAGGCCTGACGACTGACCCATCACGGACCTGTGACGTCACTCACATTTGGCCCTTGCTTTCTATGGGATATAGTACATTCTGTATTTGCTGCGTGTTGCACGATATTTATTTAGATATTTTAATGTTATTTAAAGATAATATTCATAATTTATCGTATTAACATGCCTTACAAGTGTTGTGTACTGAATTGCAAAAGCAATTATAATAATGAGATTGACTTGGTCCCCCACACTCTAAACTTACTGCATACTTTAAAAAGATACGAATTTATCATCCTGTTAATTCTAGTTTTCATCAAGATGCATGGAATAACAGCTGTGATTTACTGTTACTGAACATATAAGTCGTTTCCATTTTAAGCAGGAAAAAAAGAGCAGTTTCAAACTATAATCGGAAGATACGGTGAATAGAGGATGTTTATGGGGTGTGTTAGGAAGGGAGCTCATCCCGGAGGTTTTTATAATTTATTCCCCTTTTAGGCTAATTGGTACAACTACAGAGGAGCGGCGCACTATCAGAAGAGTCTAGAGACTGAATCGAGTGTCGTCTCACTAGCGATCTCTGGGTCCATTCTTGTTAACTACGTGCCTCCTTTTTCCACACTTTCTTATAAATTTGGATTTATGCTCACCGCTTAAAGCTGTTTTTTTTACAAGCAATTTTTCGATTGCTATGAAAATTCGTATTTAGTAGTTTTGGAGGGTGTAAAAAACGAATATCAATTTTGTCTCTCCCTAAAAAAAATATTTTACCCCGCTTTGTTACGTCGCACGAATTTTATTCCGAGTTGCTACACCCATTGTGATTTAATTTTATTAGATTCTAGTTTGCACCTATTTATGATAGTCAATGGGTAATTTCATGTTTTTTAATTATGAATTTAATCGTTTATAATCATAATGGATAATATTAACAGTATTTATTTTTGTAGAAAATTAAATTAATTATTTAAAAATTCAATTGCGATAGTAAAGTGGTAATTTTATGGTTTTTAATTATGAACATATTTATTTACCTTATTTTTAGATAATTAAATTAGAACTAAATTAATGAAATTAATTATTACAAATGTTTATTAATCATGGCCTTGAATGATGAAGATCATTTAAAAAAAACATTACTTGATTAATTATTATTTAATTGTATAAAAATAAGTGAAATACTTATATTCTTATGTGAAAAAGGGGAAGATGTTAAGTACATTAAAATAAAAAGTAACTTTTTTCTTTAAAAAAACAAACAAACAGTTATATCCAAATAAGAATCAATTTGCAAACTGTTAAACAGCTTTAAGCGGTGAGCATAAAACCAATTTATAAGAAAGTGCTGAAAAAGCAGGCACGTAGTTAACAAGAATGGACCCAGAGATCGCTAGTGAGACGACACTCGATTCAGTCTCTAGACTCTTCTGAAAGTGCGCCGCTCCTCTGTAGTTGTACCTTTTTTTAAATCAATTTTTAGACAACTAACCTTAAATGTTATAATTATACGTGAAAATAATTACTACTGAGTTAGAAATTTATAATATTGTTCAGTTGATTTGTCGATGATTCCAATCCTCATAGATTTGGCAAATCGAATCCAACAAGAGAGTTCTAACTCCGAAGGTTATTAATTGGGCTAAGTCAAAGCATGAATTTCTGCCTAACAAGATCTAAAGTGCAACTTAGTCAACTTAAGCTCAAATCTAAGTATTAATATTGTATCAGCTATTCTCTGTGCGACGTTCCCTCATTGAATATAGCCTATACTGAATTGGTTCAAATAAAATAATGATTCATTACCCGATAATTTTATTTCAACGATGATTCTGGGAGCATTCTCCTCATTTTTTATAGCCTACAATTTAGGAAAGAGCGTTTTTAAAAATCCCACTTTCATTTACTAAACAAATTCAGCCAGCCAGGTCAGGCAAAGCTCGTCTGTGTCCGAAAGGAATTATTTTTTTAGAACGTGGGAAGGAAAAAATAATTCTTTTGTCCGTACTCGGATTTGTTATAACATCGGATTGTTAGGGATTGCAACAAGGGCCCGTAAAATCAAGGTTTTTAACAATGACTTCATCCCTATTCATTACATATCTCCTTTAAAGATTATTTACAAAGAAAATAATTCTATCCTAATATTTAATTTATAATAGCCGTATTTTTGAAAAAGAATATATTAGATGGCATACGGTATTTGTATGTTTACAACATTAGGGATGGTTTCCTGCGTTATTTTCGCGACTTCAAAGCTTTCGATTATAACTGATGAATTCTGTAACAGTGAACGGGCAATTTTTCATCTCATACTCCGTTATTCTCTATAAACGAGAAAATATACTGGATGGCTTCGGTCGAATCCCTGCCTCTCAGAGGTTTGACTGAAAAATTAATTTTTCTAGAATACCCTTTTCGATACATAACAAATAAATGAAAAATCATTTTTCAAGCTAAAACATTTTGCTTTAAAACTATATGAATTATTCGTTTTTTAAAAGAAACACAAGCAATATAATTTCCTTTATAATGTATGGTGTTTTGATAAATACTTTATTGCACCAATTTTTCCTATCATTTAACTGTTTACATTGAAAGAGGCCTTTGTCGATAGTTGTTGCACTGTTAATTAAAACTGATGTTATTATTCTATGTATGAATATTGTAATTTTTCCTCTCATTTAACTGTTTACATTGAAAGATTTAATTGTTCACATTTGTCGGAACACTAGTTGTTGCAGAAGAATAACCTTTGCCTGTTAATCTTTAAATTAGGATTACGGGTCTGAAAAGGAGAACAACATTTAGATAGATAAGCTTGAAACTGACATTGCATTATACCTGTCTTCTATTAAGTTATTTTATTTTTTTTGTTAAAAGTTGTAAGTGGCCTTACCTATGTATTATTTTTCTGTTTTAGTTTTTTCTGGTACTAGAATAAAATAAAATGTTTTTAATGAATTTATTTTTATTTTAATTACCTAATATAGTAAAAAGGAGGTAAAGCCAGGAATAAAGGCTTATTTATTTGTATAGTAATTTTTGATCACGGCTTCGCCCACGTCAAAGTCGGTTTGTCGCGTATCCTTTGGGAAACATACAACATTTCAGGCTAAAAAGTAGCCTATGTGTTGTTCCAGGTCATTTTATACCTATATTCAAAATTTCAGCTCAACTGGTTAAGCAGTTTTGTTGTAGTAAATACAAAATTCATTATTTCCATGGCAAAAGTTAAATAATAAACCACAGAACTCTATAAAATCGATGTGTCAAAAGCCTCAATGTAGCGGTTACGATTAGGAATCGTTTGTGGGAAGTTGGCCTTACATCTTATGCCACTTTGAGACGACCTGGAAGCAACAGTCCGCCATCAGCAGCTCAGAAGAATGTGGTGCAGCGAGCGCCTAGAAGAGGACACCGACTGGAATGCTGTCATGTTTACTGATGAGTCGCGTTTCTGTCTGTATAGTGATAGCAGACGCCCAAGAGTCTACAGAGAACAGGGTAGTCTACAATGCCCCAGTTCATGCTCCCTTCAGTGCAGTTTGGAGGAGGTGATGTAATGGTCTGGGCTGGCATTTACACGGGAGGACAAACCACACTCCATATTGTTGAAGGTAACCTCACCGCAGTACGCTATGCTCAAGAAATTATAGATGAATACGTCCCTCAAACCAGGGATCTCATTGGCAGGGATTTTCGATTTCTGGAAGACAATGCCCGACCTCATAGAGGAAGAGTTGTTCATCAATATTTAGAGAACCTGGGAATTTCCCATCTGCCCCTTCTTCCGTTGTCTCCAGACCTCAATCCCATTGAGCACAGAGAAGGCTCTTCAATCACCATCCGCAGCCAGTTGACCTCCAACAACTGAGTGCAGCATTGGAATATCTATGGAGTGAAATTCCTCAAGAAATTAGTGACAGCGTTATTAACAGTAACAACAACTATTGTGTTCAATAAAAAAAAAATATGGAACTAAAATCTTTTATTTTGTTATTTTTCAAAATCCCTTAATTAAATTTTCCTGCAGTAAAAAACATAATAATTTATAATAAATATTAATGCAGTTTATAATAAAAATGCTAGGCAAAGTAAATAGCACAAAATTGGTAATATCCCTATTCAATTTTGGGCAGTTTAGATGGGAAGGTTAAAGTTTCAATCTTTGTTAAAAAAATGTGTAAAAGCAGCTTAAAAGTTGTTTTATTTTCATTAGTGTATTTATCCTGTACTTTGAACCCATATGGATAAGTTTATTTCAAATCATTTTTACAGTTCAAAATTAGCGTAAGCAAAGTATTAATTAAGTTTATTTATAACAAATAAATGTAACCGTTCAGATTCTTTTGTTCTTCTTACCGCTCAAAATAAAATAGAGTATTTGTGAATAGACTGTCTATCAGTTGTTTACTCTTACTCGAGTGAAGTTGAATCCGCCTCCCCTCCCTCTTAATGATGTATTCTTTATATAACGATAAGTGGTACGCTACATTGGCGCCTAATATGGGGCATAAGAGTATTTAAGGGGGAAAACTGATACTTGAAAATGGATGCTACAAAGTTATTAAAGGATGAGTTGGCTTATGAGCTTTGTATTCGGGAGCAGTCCGATTTAAGCGACGTCGCTGATTTAGGAAAGAAGCTTGCAAAAGAATTAACTGAGAATGTTCAATTCCTCCGAGAAATAATAAATTCGTTAAATATAGAAGAATAATTAGATTATTGCATAGCGAAATACGCAGCATTGGCCGAAAGGATTTGTGAGCTCTCAATAAATGACGTAATGGAGTTTAGGCGTATGGACGCACGGCTTTGGTACCTTCATGATCGTTTAGGTTGATTGACGATAGAGGGATCGGGTTACGTTTTTGATTGCGGAACTGCGTGAAAAATAACCGACAATCACTTTACCCCACTCTTACCACAATCGATTCGACTTTGATGCTTCGGACCGAAGATCACAAGTCTACATTTAGAGATATAAAGGCTTTTAAATGGGGTTTGCAGTTTCCAGGCGATTCGTCGAGCCATTCTTTAAGTGCTTTTTTTGGAAGAAGTACAAGGGGGATCAGCCAAGAAGAGTTATTTCGAGTGGCAGGAGATCTTTTAATCGGCTCGGCACTGGTTTGGTTCCGTACGAATCGACATAGGTTTTCTGATTGGAGTGAGGCAGTTTTAAGCAGGCATTCAGGACCCCTGATTAGGACCAGATATCCTAGGACGAGATCCTCCGGCGAAACGCAGGGAGCTAGTGAGTTACCAGCTGTATTTACTGCAAAGATAAGATCGCTTTGCCAACACCTATCACCGAGAGGGAACAGATGGCCAAAATCGAAAGAAATTTAAGATCTTAGTACTTAGTATTTCTTGGCTTAACGCTGTGCAAATATATAGATGAGCTTGAAGAAAAACTTGGTAAGCTGTCTTTGGGAAGAGTGCTCGCCTCCAGATTTAGAGAACCGCCATTCAGCGGATTATTAGAACCTAATTTAGAATGATAGAAACTTCTTTAGAGGAGTCCTCAGCTGCAGAAGTAAATGCAATTGAACAACAGAAATGTTCAAATAAACAAGTAAAGATTAGCAACGCCATCTGTTAGAATTGCAATGAACAAGGACACCGTTTCCGTTATGGTTAGGAGTCTCGACGTATATTTTGTAATGGTTGCATCGAGAAAGGAGTAAAAATTTATGAATGTGGACAATGTAGAACCCAAAGGGCAAATAAGCCCACGAGGAAGGGAAAACGGCGAGGCAGCGCTGAATTGGTCTTGCCCCACACCTCTCTTTCACATCTGGGGTATTCTGAAGACGTCAATGAAGAGATGTGGGCTACATTTAAGGCCTGTGGTGGGAACTGGTTCTGGTTCTCAGGATCAGGGACCGAAGCTGCTAGTGAAAATCTTTGACCGTTCTATGATGGGCTTATTAGTTTCAGGTCCTTCCCGAATGATTTTTGGTGGACCTGGCTGGGAACTTATAAAAAACCGACTTGAGATGAGAAAATCTAATGTTGGAGAGATTGTGGTCCTGAGCGGTTCCCAATTTAACTGACAATGTGTGGATGTTCAAGGATCTCGCCGATAACGGAAACTGTCTTGTTGCCAGTGCTCTGGTTTCAGAGGAGTCTCAGAAGGTGGTAGAAAGGGAATAGCTTCAACAACTTCTTTATCAGTACCTGGCTCAGGTAAGAACAAAAATTGGATTTGTCAAGAACTACACCCATAAAATCGACGCAGGAGACCATCCACCCATGAAACAATATTATCCGGTATCTCCTGCAGTCCTCAGGGAAATGCATCAACAATAGGATGAGATGATTGCGAAGGGAGTCGTCGAGAATAGTAGCAGTCCATGGTCATCACCTGTTGTGGTGGTTAGGAAACCTGACAAATCATACAGGTTCTGCGTAGACTTCAGGCGCCTCAATGCTGTATTAAAGAAAGACGCCTATCCTTTACCCTATTTGTCCACTATAATAGATCCCCTCAGAAATGCCAAGTATCTTAGTACCTTGGATTTGAAATCAACGTAATGGCAGATTTGTCTGTTGGAAGGGACCAAAGAAAAGAAATGCATTTGGCCTCCACGACGCACCCATAACTTGGCGAAAACTGATAGACCAGGTGCTCTGAGATGGTCTGAGCTGGAACCACATTTTTTTGTTTATTTGGATGATGCTGTCGGGTTGATACCAGACTTTTCTTTGCATATCGAGACCCTTAAAAAGGTCTTGGAGCGTATCAACAATGTTGGTCTAACTCTGAATCGAGAGAAATGTAAGTTCGCTCGTGAGCAGTTAAGGTACCTTGAGTATCTAGTAGACAGAAATGGACTAAGCGTTGACCCAGAAAAAGTAGCGAGCACCCTTAACTGCCTCAGCACGAACGTCAATAGGTCAAATTCAGGCGTTCGAAAGGTTAGCTTCTTGGTATTGAACGTTTATTCTAGACTTTGCCTCTAGGATGGCGCCACATATTCTGCGCAAGGGAGGCAGAAGTGGAGCTGGAGTCAAAAACAAGAAGACTCCTTCACAGATATTAAAACGAAGTTGGTAGAAGCGCCTGTATTGGCATATCCAGATTTTACGAGATTGTTTATAGTCCAGACAGATGCCTCCCCCGTTGGATTAGGAGCAATTTCGATGAAGGAGAGAAGTTGATTGCGTATGCCAGCAGAGCCCTAACGCGGGCCGAACAAAAATTCTCCTTAACAGAGTTGGAATGTTTGGACCTTTTTTTGGACCATCGAAAAGTTTAGACCCTATATCGAAGACACTAAATTTACGGTGAGCACGGATCATCATTCTCTGAGGTGGCTTCATCGTCTGCAAGCTCCTACTGGTCGACTGGCTCGGTGGGCGCTGCGGCTTTAGGATTGCGATTACAGGATAAAGCACCGACCTAGGTAAGAACACATGGCAGCTGATGCTTTATCGAGTGCAATAGATCGTGTTTCTCAAGACCAGAAACATGCTCTAGCAGCAGTTGTCATTAACGGTGAGGAAGCAGATCCCTGGTACCAGAATATGAAGCTCAGAATCACGAATAAGCCTGAGGAGTTCCCGATTAGGCAGATTGCTGGAGGTCATCACTGCTTTTTTCACATACTGTGTTTGAGAGGAACCCCTTTAAAGTTGGTGACAATCAGTGGAAACTAGTGGTACCGAAGAATCAAAGCGAAACAATTCAACAAGGACCCAACTGCAGGGCATATGGGGTTGAACAAGACGAAGAAGAGGATTGCCCGCTATTATTTCTGGCCGAGTATGATCCGAGACGTCGCTAGGTTTGTGAAAAATTGTCACACGTGTCAAATTATGAAGCCGGAGAAAAAGCTCTTGCTGGCTTGATGGGCATGACACCTGTACTTTCAAAACCCTGGCAGGTAATTTCCACAGACCTCATGGGACCATTTCCACCTTCTTCGAAGCAGATTCGGTATTTACTGGTATACCTAATCGGTATAGATAACCAAATTTACTCTGGTTTTCCCTTTAAGATAGGCGATTGCACAGCCAGTAACAAAACACGTAGAGAACGATGTGCTTCTAATTTTTGGTGTACCTGAAGTAATGTACTGTGACAATGGCACTCCTCAGTACACAAGCGAAAAATTCAATAATATGCTGAGCAAATATAGCACTGCTTGTAAGTATAACCCAGCATATCACCCCCAGGCCAAGAGAGTAATCAGGATGCTCAAGACAATGATTTTGCCTTATGTTTAAGATAACCATCGATCCTAGGATAAACATATCGCGGAGTTCGGCTTTGCTTTGAGGACAGCTAGTCATGAAACAACTGGGCACACTCCAGCCCTTCTAAACTTTGGCCAGAAACTAGTCAGTCACGCCTCCCAATATATTGTTTGTGATAAATCAGAGACCATAACTAGGATCGACGAGAAGCTAAAATGATCATGGAAGATGCGCACAGTGGATTGCGTCAGTCCTACTGGTACTGGTACTGGCAAGGGTGGGAGGACAAAGTCCGGAAAGTGGGCCTAATGGTTCTTATTGCCAACCCCGGGGGTGGTCACCAATAGAGAAAGCTTATTAACCCTCCATCTCGAACCTTCTTGTTTTCCTGATGAAATTCAGAAGGGATGTCCATTCAATGGGCATCTTGTTCTCTGATTCTATCAGATCCTAACAATCTGTATCTTAGCGACGCATATCTATTACATTCGGCTATGTAGAGAGCAGTTTCAGGAGCCTGCCCACAGGAGTGGCAGGTCTCATCCCCTGCTATTCCACAGATCTTTAAGTGTCATTTAAGCCTGCAGTGACCTGTAAGTACCCCGATAAGCAGTCGGAGTTCCTTTATGTTGAGGCCCAGCATCCACTTAGTTCTAGAAGCAGAGGGTTTTTAATTAGTTCCTTAGCCTGTCTGAGGCCTACGCACTCCCTCCACTCCTTACCTGCTATTTTCCATGTCCAATCATGGACCTCTTCCGCTGATACCTTTTAGAGATGCCTACAGAAGGTTCTGGTCCAAGAATAGGGTTCTCAGCGCCTTCTCTCGGCTATCTCGTTGCCTTTGATTCCTTTATGTCCAGGAACCCATACTAATTCCAATCTCTTCGAACAGGCGAGTAGATCCAATGCCTGTTTGCACTCTTTTACCAGAACGGAAGCTACCCTGGAGGATTCCAGAGCTTGGAGAGCCGATTGGCTATCTGAATAGATGGTAATTGCAGCCCTGTCGCTACCAATAACTTCCGAACATGTGACCGCAGACAGTATCGCGAACACTTCTGCTTGGAACACAGTAGAGTGTTTGCCCAATGGTAGACTTATCTTAATGCCTAAATTCTCTATATAGACACCCGCTCCTGCTAAGCCGGTCGAGTCCTTCCTTGATCCATCCGTGAAACAGGATAGGTTGCCTGTTTGAGTGGCTACTGAACCCCTTTCCCAGTCGGATATACTAGGATATGAGTAGCTCACTTTAGAATCTAGAGTAAGGTTTCTATTAAGTGAAGGACAACAATATTGAAGGATAGGAATCTCCTTGTCCACCACTTTGGCTATTACTGATTGGCCTGTGGGTTCGCCCCGCACTTGCCACTGTCTATTTTCTTTAGTTCTTAGATGGGCCATAACCGCTTCACCCCTCAGCCATTGGTGAAGCGGTGTTAGATATAAGAGGACTTCTAAAGCCTTGGTAGCTGTGGTACGAAACGCTCCCGTAATGCTCATACATGTTCGGCTGAGTGTCCGAACATGGAAGGCCCTATTCAGGGCTGTCCACCACATTCCCATATTGAATTCTAGGTCTAATAATCACTTGTATATCCAGTGCATGATCCTAGGTTTAAAGCCCGAGGTTGTGCCCACAGCGCGTCTAACATGCCAAAAGGATACTATTGCTTTCCTTTTGGTTTCAGTCAAATGGGGACCCCAGTTTAGTTTGGAGTCCAAAATAATCCCGAGGTATTTGACTTGTTGACTTAATTGAAGCTGTTTGCCAAAAAAGGTAGCAGTCCTAAAAGCATCCAGCTTCCGTTTCTTGGTAAAGAGAATCAACTCAGTCTTAGTTGGATTTACCGAGAGTTTAACTTCATGGCACCAAGTCTGAACAATATCGCAGGCAACCTGCATGCGCTCAAAGATGGTGGAAATAAACTTAACTGTTTTGAGGATTACTCCATCATCTGCGAACGCCTTGGCAGAGAATCCGGCATCCTCTAGTCTTCTTAACAACTTATCCATTACAAGGCACCAGAGCAGTGAGGAGATGCAACTCCCTTGAGGGCAACCTGTGAAAGCCTGCGCCTCTAGTCTGGTGCCCTCCTGTGAGACGACTATTGTTCTGTTCTTCAAAACAAATCCGACCCATCTGACTATTGCAGCTGGGGCAGATATTTCTTTTAAGGCTTTGCAAACTGCCTCAGGCCTGGTCCTGTCAAATGCCCCTTCAACATCGAAAAAGAGCCCTAAGGCGGATTCTTTGTATACCAAGGCCTTTTCTATTTTTCTTACTAGGGAATGTAGTGCAGTTTCTGTTCATTTTCCCTGGAGGTAAGCATGCTGTTGAGGGTGAAGGGGATGGGGTGGTAGAACCTTGCTTGTAAGGTGTACTGCTACTAGCTTCTCCAGGATCTTAAAAAGAAAGGAGGATAGGCTAATAGGTCGAAAAGCCTTAGCAACACTATAATCCTCCTTACTATTCTTCGGGATAAAAGCTATTAGAGATTTCCTCCAGGATTCTGGAATGTATCCAATGGCTAGAGAGGCTCCTAGTAGTGCTCTGATTCGGTTGAGCAGAGCATTGAGGGCCTCTTTGCATACATGGAAGGATACCGTCGGTGCCTGGCGCCTTATACGGCTTGAGCTCCCCGACAGCCCACCTAATGGCCCCATCACTGACTATGGACTCCGCTAGAGCCCAATCCTCCTCTATATCATTAGTATCACTGTCAGGGTAGATACTTGAGGATGGGTTGACTAAATTAGTAATACTACAACCCGGAAAGTGGGTTCCAAATTGGAGGTCCAGAGACCATTGGGTTTCTTTAAGGCTCCCAGTGGCTGCTGGACGTCATTCCCAAGCAGCTTTACAAGACAAGAGGCTTCTGGCGTGCTTTCTATATTGCTACAGAATTTACGCCAGCCATCCCGTTTATGCTTTCTTATTTCCTTTTTGTATAAGTTAGAAGCGACACGGTACAAATCCCAGTCAGCCTTCTGCCTCGTTTCATATGCCTTGTTATAGGCCTTTCTTGTAGCCTTTTGTTACTTAGACAACTCAGTGGACCACCATCTGATCTTTTTCCTAGGTTCTGCCTTTAAGGGGCAGGCCACCTCATATGCGTCTTGTACTATTCTCTCTAAGAGGATAGTTTCTTTATCTATCTGAGCTTTCAAGTCTCCCCATAGGGAGATATGGGCATCTATCCAACCTTTCCCTGATTAGATTCCATTCAGTGTTTCTGGGGTTTCTTTTCAGGGATGGGGGGGGGGGGTTTGTTCAGAATTAATCTTAAATGAGATCATCCTATGGTCAGGTTTCTCCACTTTTATCTCTGCACGCAATTGATCGAGGCTGGAACTCTTGCCTCATGTTGTTTACTTTTTTACACATATCCCGAATTAATTTCTTACTTTTGTATTCCTCTATGCTTCGCAGATGCTCCATCAAGATCGAATATTTTTGCATTCCTACCTCACCTATACGAATGGCTATATGAGATTCGGAAGGAATGCGTATAGCACTAATGCCAATTTTTGGATCATTTACTCATGATTTCTCCCATAGTGGGAGGCCTCCATATTCCGACAGTCTTCCCGTTACTGGTCCTCTTCTTTATATGTGAATTCCATGAGCCGCGGGAAATTGTCTTCATTCATCAACCGAGGAAATTCTTCTGCAGTGAGGACGTAGAGTTATCACCGCAGTTATCATCACCCTAGCCCTTAATGCTTGAAATGCGATATAGGTCGTGAGCATATGCTTAGCTGTCTCCACATACAGTGTTGTGAGGCATAGAGCATTAATATTTGACAAGGTAGTTGTATGGAGTTATGTAGAAAGAGAAGGCTTTCCCCTCCTTTTTTTTATGAAGATTTATGGGGTAGAATTCAGCTCGTTATATTTTCATAAACGGACACGAATAGTCAAAGTTTTGAGCCTTTCAGGACCAGAGTTTAGCTCGTTATCATGTATCCCTTTCCAAGAAATGTTTTGAAAATCTGAAGCGAATTAGGGTATTCTGGCGCTGGCTGGAGCAGAATTAAGCTCATTTTTAATTTCATGATGCCATGCTACGTTTTTCATAATCGTGCTTTCAGCAGTACTCGCCAATGATGTAGAAGTTCATGTGACAGCCAATTGGTTCCCTGAGGATATCGCTACTGCCGGCTAAAATTTTACTTAACGCATAATATTCCTTTTCACAAAAATTGTTTATTCTTAATGATGTAATTGTTCTGTTTTACTTGAAGCTAAGACTTTCATTATTACTCGAAGTTAGTTGAGGCTTTCAAAAGGTATAGCAAGATCCTAAAACTCTACTAATATCGATAAACTGAAAATAATTACATTGAACAATTTTAAAATAAAAAATTAAATTTTAGTTTTGAAATAAAAGTAGTCTCCCCAAATTATTTTTTCTAGCTTAATTTTCTTCTATTTTTTTCTCTTTTACAATTTTATAATTTTCCTTTCGATTTTTTTGTGGGCGAAGGGACCTCCTGCGTATTATGCCCATATAATGAAACCAGGAAACATTCCCCTGTTTATGCAAGGCGAAAAAAATGTGATTTTTGGAAAACACAACTGCTGCAAGGTCGGGGTTTTGGAAACTATTTTCACAGAGTTCCATTTATCTTGATTGAAAAGGACAAAGCTGTATCACAGCCACTTATAGCATGCAAGAACATATGCTTTTAAATACTTTGGTTGTTAACAGCATGCATTGGAGAGTATCGTTGTCGTTTTTTCCTTCTTTTTTTTCAAAATCTTACAGTTATAAGGTCTACTAAAGGAGAGATAAAGAAGATAAATTTACTGAGCCTCTGGGTCATATTCGCATAATTTATTATGATGATTGTTCACATACACCAAATATTAACGTACATTTTATGTATTTTTATGTGTATTCCGTGAAGTTTAATATCACGTATGGTCAGAAGTAGCGTACATGGATAGTTTTTTTTATGAAAATCGGACGTGAAGAGCCAAAAAGCGCGTTTTTTCCGCTTTTTGGGAATTTTCCATCTTTTTCAGCGCTCTATAACGGCTCAAAGGTTGCTCGTAGAGAAATATTTTATTTCACATAAAACATTTTTAATTTGGTATAGATTGTTCTTTTGATATTAAAAAAATAGTTTTCGAGATATGGGTGAGAAAAAAAAAGTACAAACTTTGAGGTTTTTGAAAAAAAAACAAGATTTCCGGCAAAATATCGATCAGAAAAGCTAAGATTCGAGTTTAGAGACCCAAAAAACTAGGTTGTACCAAAATTTACTTCTACAACAAAACTTTCCCTTTTTCTGTACTAGTTTATCTGGACCACCACTTATATAATTTTAGTTTTTGTGTACTTTTTTTTCTATTTCATCTTCAAACAACCGACTCCAAGAGGTGGAAACGTTTGAGCGACACAACAATATCAGTTTCAACGCTATTGGAGAATCTGTAAACGTGTATCCGCCGAAGGTGGTTAAGGAGGAGAAGGCCGATCATTATGATATCCTTTTTCTGACAACAGATGATGGGCGAAGCCACTACGCTTATATAAAAGATTTCAACAAATTAGTGGCTTCACAGATCTTCAGGTAACGTGTCGGAAAACACGTCTGCAAGCAATATTTCACCCACTTCAATTTAGATGGGAGGGACTAAACAAAGAGTAGGGCTTCTTAATCCTATAACAACTGTTGGACTTTGAATTGTTAATCCCTAAAAAATAAATAAATAGTAGGGCTCCTGAATCGTATAACAGCTTTTGGACTTTGAACTGTTAATCTCTATTACATAAGCAAAGAGTCGGGCTTCACAATCCTATAACAGCTTTTGGACTTTGAACTGTTAATCTCTATTACATAAGCAAAGAGTCGGGCTTCACAATCCTATAACAACTGTTGGACTTTGAACTGTTAATCCCTCGAGCATAAACATATCGGTCTATGAATAGGTTTTTTTCGCGGCTCTTTCTCATTCTCTTATTCAGCGTGCTAAATAAAATATCTCTGTAAAAGTGTGAATTAATTTGTTTTACTTTTTTTATTCGTTTTGATTATAGTGTAGTTTTATCCCTTTGTTCCATATTAGTTTTTTTGTTTTCAATTTCCTCTTTGTTTAATATTCCTTTGTTCTATATTAGTTTTTCAAGTAATGTTTTCATTGTTAAATATTTCATTATTCTATATTTGTTTTTCAATTATTTTATTTTTATTTTTCAATAATGTTTTCAAACAATTCTTTTATTTTCAGTCAATTATAACTTTTTTTTCATTATTTAATATTTTTAAAGTAAGAATTTTTGATATCAATTCTTTTTAAATTTACGTGTTACTTTTACCATATTGTTATTAAATAAACATTAATATTGTGACAGGGATTTTAGTAGGCAGATTGATAAAGCCCATCATGAAAATTCATGTTTGGCTACCCTGCCACGACGTTCATGTGTTTCCTGCGGTATGATTTTTAATTCTGACACGCAGTGAAATTCTGAATCAATCGATGCAGTGGAACTTCTCGGCAATTAGACAGATAAATACATAATAATAGTATATTGTATTTGTTTTTTCAACTTTTTCCGAGACATAACATATTCCTCCATTCTTGATATTCCATTCTTTTGGGCAAGAAAGAGGTAGATCCAAAAATCATCCCTGTACCATCGACATTTGGATGGTGTTTTTTTAATTAAAATACTGTTATAATATGTAGACATCATAATTTAAAATAAGCAACAACAATATTTTTACATAACTTAAAATTTGAATTTTTTAAACGTTTTTTTTGGTTTCCCCAAAACTGGAAAAATTGGAGCTACGTCCTTTTTGCAGCAAACCCTTCAATTACAGTCTCGTTCAATTACAAACATGCAGGAAAGGTTTGATGGTTGAAGTAAAGTCTGCTAGATCAATAAACTGACGAAGTAATGAGTTAGGGTAAATGGCGATCTCAGTAGAGTTCTACCCAGCACACGTCCGCAACCCATCTATTAAATGAAGTTTTGCTGAACAATATACACGGCATAACGTAAATGATGCCCGAAATTGACAGTAGACCTCCAATGCAATAAAAAAGTAAATTGGGCTGTATGTTTTTAAGGTTACCACGTTTTTGGTTGAATAGGAAGAAATGACTACAAAACTATTTAATTCAGGTGACTTCCAATTGCAGCATCGTAAACTAGACAAAAGTTTCTTTAAAAAAAAGTACGATTTGTCTTTGTTAAAACCCTTTGAAGAGGGCTTTCCAGCGGCTAAATTGCGTAAAGTTCTATTTCTCGTAAAAGCATGGATTATTCACGATTTTTTTTTTTCATCAACCTTCAACTGGACCTCAGTTTCCCCAACTTTTAGAAAACCTTCCTTGTTTAATAAGCTTTAAGTCTGTGTTAATTTAGTTGAGGTCTGTTACAGAATAACCTGAGATTCTCCTCCAGTTTTGTAAAAAAATTATGTGATTTGAAATTCTATCTGCTCTAACAATACGTACCAGTGTTTTTAGCATACATTATTAAAAATCTTTTTTTTTCTGTAACCTGGGATGTACTGTAGTAAATTAATTACGAAAATACACTTTTTATTTTAAAAAATATGTAAAATAAAATATTTAATGTGGGTATAACAAATGAAATTTTATTTTAAAAGCTAATCAAATTTACAAATTGATTTAAAATTTAATACTAAATATACCTCCTGCTCTCGGAGATACAATTGAACCTGTCTTCTCAAGTCTTTGCTATACACTTTGTATAGTTTTATGGTGAGGATTAGGTCTTGGAATTCCCGGCATATTCCCTTGCAGCTTCCTCCACATTACCATCAGCAACAACATAGCAAAATACCATGTACCGATACTCATAATTAGTTTATGAGGTGGAGAGCACGCACATAGGAAATTTTCATTAAAATACATTTTATATCATTACCAGCAATATGAAGTAATATTATCGCTATGTTTTATCTAGATTTAGTTGATATTTTAGCTGATAATATATTAATCTGTATATAGGGATGCCATTGGACAATCATTGAGGATTATTATCCCAAAATTATGTAAGATTATAAATAAATATGAATTACTTATTTTGTTCTCTAAATTGGATACCTTTCCAAGGGCCTGATTTGTGATTACCATTATTTAGTAACTAACCAAGATAATGTTTCTATTTCTAAGTTTAATAATAATGCTAAACAAGTTTATTGCTATCATACTTAATAAAATGTATTCAAATTAATAATGGGCGTGGTTATTAAAGAACAACCTCCTTCCTAACATGTATCTTTATTCATTAAAGTAAACTGTTACATAAGTTTAACCATGTAATGATTCAGACTAGACCTAGCTATTAACAGTTCGAACATAAATCTCTTATCTGTAATAATTGATGTTGATGGTCCTTCAGCATCTCTCCATTGGATTCCCCTGCATATCTTAAATCATGGAGTCAGAGCCAGAGCATCTGTCATCTTCAGAGGGAAGACTAGTTGTCCTCCTCGTTCGGCCCTCCAGCGAGAAAAGTCCTCTTTCATTGCTTCCTAGGCTTCGGTCCCCCTTTTCTTCCTAAGAGAAGGTCGAAGACGTTGTTGGTTGGTTAGATCCCCGGTACCTTTTTCGTGATTGGCCAACTAGTTTTATAGAGGGAGGAAATTCTGGAATTTCAGCGCATAGTTCCACCCCTTGTCCGGGGAGGGACGATCTGTTTGAATCCATTAGTATCCTCTAATCGAATTTTGTCCTTCCCAGGTCTTCGCCATTTTTTCGGTATGCCAGCCGGGATCCCAGGGTTACTGGTTTCCTAAAATTGATTACGTCTTCCAGGATGGATAACTCTTGTCTTTGTCACACTGCTCACTTCTCAGTAGGTTTTTAAATTAACTTATTTCTTATATCTGAGGATAGAGGCTAAGTGTTGTGGTGAATTGCCTTCCTACCTACTGGTCCTTTACCTTTTGTTCGCACCTTGTGCTTGTTATATATAGTTTGTCCCTAAGAATAATATTGTCCAAAAATAACACCTATATCAATACATATCATTATTTTAAGTCAATTTGTAAATTTCATTATTTTTTTAAAAGAATTTCATTTGTTAAACCCATCTTAAATATTTTTCATAACTAAAAAGTGTATTTTATACATTAATTTATCACAATACATCCCAGATCTCAGAAAAAAGAAAAGATTTGTAATAATTTATTATAATTATTTTTGCTGAAAATACTGGTACCTAGAGGAGACAGAATTTCAGATCAGATAACTTTTTTTTAAAAATCTGGAGACGAATCTTGGCTTAATCTGTAAGACACCTCAAGTTAATTAACATGGACTTAAAGCACATTAAACAAGGAAGTTTTTCTAAAATTTGGGAATCCAGTAAAAGGCTGATTAAAAAAGTCATGAATAATCTGCGAAAACCTGAACTTTGTGTATTTAGCTACTTGAAAGCCCCCTTCAAATGGTTTTAACAAAGACAAATTGTACCGGCTTTGAAGAAAATTTTGTCTAGTTTACGATGTTGCAATCATTGGTATAGCTTACCAAATTTTCTGTCTGGAAGGGACCAGTTCCCCTCCTCTCTCCAGAGATACCTACTTATCTATGCCAATGTGCTTGGAGGTCATCATAAGCATAGGTAATCAAATACTTTCATTTATTTTTTCATTTACCTCTAAGTATTTTTTTTCAAAAATTTTCTTGGGGGCCTGGCAAGTGCGAAAGGGTGCCCAAGTACCCCCTGGAGATACCAATCTACAATAGGCAAATAATGATTAAAATACATTATATATAACATTAGGAATACATCATATTTATAACAAGCATAGGGAAATGAATAACTATACTGTTTATAAGGCATTTAAGGGTTAACACTGTCGGATTGGTCGTTTTAAGAATAAAGTAGATTGCTTGAAAGCTAGAAGTGTACTGAAGCCATCTGTCACAACCTAGAATTGAAAAACAATCCCCACCAGAGATTATGGGATAAAACTGAATGGGAGACCAAGGAGCCTGGGCATCACCTGAGGACCACCCCTCCCTGGAGAAAAACTGATGGGCCCACCTGAGGACCACCCGTCCCTGGGAAAAAAACTGATGGGTCTCACATGAGGGTTACCCTTCTTTGGGGAACAATTGATGGACCTCACCTGAGTGTGTTAATAATATCTTAATTTTCTTATCACTCATTAACTTCTTATCTATGTTACCATAAAAAAGAAGTTAAAGAATTAATTGAATTCATTATGAATTCAATAATCCTGTAAATTCACATTAAAATAAAATTAATAGAAGCAGAATGAAATAAAGTCAGAAGACTTATTAATTTTAATTAATATTTATTAAGTTAAACTAGAATCAATTTTAACAAACACAGGCACAATCATTTCATCACAATATAGTTTTAAATCTAAATAAAATAATTTTAGTTATAAACATTTTCTTTACATATACAATAGATAGGCAACATTTACCAACCATGCCTCAATAAGATAATAACATAATTAAAGGACAAGTTTTACAAACAAATTTACATTTATGTGATTATAAAAATAGATAAATTAATTTATTTTTAATGACAAAATTTATCCAATACATTTAACAAATATATCCAAGAAATTATGTATTTATAGGTTTATAATACATCATATTATTCCAATGTGAATAATACAAAACTTGTGTGTGTGTGTGTGTGTGTGTGTGTGTATGCATTAGACGTACAAAATAAACTTTTACATTTTGATTATGTTTATCTTGCAAACACATAAGACACAGTTTTCATCCCCCCTTTTTAATATTTACATATCACTACAAATATACAATATATAACTATGACAAGAAAGACATATTAACACTTGAACTTTTCCAATCACTTTGTTACTTTATGGTGATATACTTATTTTTATAATTTATTATATAATAATCAACATTAATGAACAATTGGATATTTACAAATATGAACAGTAAACAAAAATTATGAACAGTATTAACAATGTCGCAAGTAATATATTATACAATTATCACAAAATTTAATTTATAAATATAACAATACAAAGATAATTGCACACTGATTACCAATAGATGACAGCAAGAAGAATAAAAAAATCCCTGAGTTCATTTCATATGTACCTATTTGCAACAAAATAAGTTTAGATTAGACAAGTAAATAATTAATTTTTGTTTTTTGAGATGTAATTATTCGAAAATTAAAAATGAATACATTGATATAAATTAAATCTTTTAAGTGTTACACGAATTAAACAACTGCAGTGTTTCTTAACTAACAACTCAACAAATAAGAAATACTAAACCAAATATAATAAAAAACAATAGCTGATCTTTTAATACTGAATCACCCCCTATATATAAAATATAATATATATATATATATATATATATATATATATATATATATATATATATATATATATATATATTATGATAGGGTATGTTTGAAAATGATTTATTTCAAAAGTAATGAAAAATAATAAATATAAACCATACCATAATAAAGATTTATTTAATATCAGGATAATTATTAATAAGTAAATATTTTCCAATGTTAAAATAGTCGGATATTTCTTCCAACAGAGAGCAAATCTGAAGGAGTTATAAGTCAATAGGAATCAAGGAAATAAACGAGCAAAAGAGAGGCTATCCATCAGTAACATCAGTCCATCACCAGCAGCAATGGTGAACACTACCCCTCCTCAAATTCTTCTATGATTATTTAACAGTGCCAAGCAATTTTAACATTTAATTTCAATTCCTCATTGATCAATGCTCAACTTTTAATAAGAAGTGAACAGTGAATAAGTTTTATAATAATTGATTATATCTGAATATCGTTAGTACATTCCAAGAACCTGGAACATTGCAGAATATTCTTTGAACTATTGAATTCAAAAGTAATAATTCATAATTAACTGTATTAAAATAAATTTGAATAATAATGCTAATGGCCAAACTTCAAGTAGCTTCACTTTATATTATTGATGATTAGTCATGAGACAATTAAATTGAGAACTGAGGAGAGTAACTCTTCAGGGGAAATATTTGTTAAGTAGAAATTTTCAGGATCAAAGGATGTTTGTAGAGTGCAGCATGGAGGAGAGTGCGATATAGGAAGAGGATCAGTAAAATTGGAATTAAGTTCGTCAGGAACAAACGGGTAAGCATTTGAGATAAACTCCAAATAAGTGCAGGATTTGGAATTTACTATGGATATAGTTTTCAAGGATTTTCCATCTGGACTTAGGATCAGTGCCTTGTGGTAAGGTAATATGTAAATATTGTGCCTCTGCACGGCGTAAGGAAGATTGGGTGAGGTTTCGTAGGGATTTAAAAGAGGAGTAGTCATCGGTAGCATATGTTCGTCGAAAGCATCTCCTGGCAGCGTCTCTTCTCCTCATCAACTCTCTAATTTCTGTATTAATCCAAGAAGCCGCAGGACGTCTGAAGGTGGAGGTCTTTAGGGATGCGTGGTGGTTTAGGAAAATAGAGAGATTCGAGGAAAGGCATTCCACCATTTCATCAATGGAGGAAGAGGAATAGATAGGTTCTAGGGATTGGGAAAGTGAATCCCGCCAGGAAATTTGTTTGGGAATGAGCTTAGGAGTTAGAATATTAAAGGAGATCTTGATAAGATCATGACATGAAAGGAAGGGTACTGGATCTGTGAGGAAGATAATAAGTTTTGGGAGAAATTATATACAACAAAATACTAAAAATGCTGCCTCTTTGGCAATTCTGTTCCAGAGTAGGTCTCTCTTGAGCAGCAGCTCAATTCACAAGGGCACAAACAATTATCATTCCCGTTTATCTCCCCTATGAAGAAGATACACCTACAGCAGAGCTGACGAAGATCATAGATAGTAGGGGGCACAATATGCTAGCAGCTCTAGATGCAAACGCACATCACATGACATGGGACAGCAAAAGCAATAACCCAAGAGGTGAATCAACTTTTGAATTCATTATTAACAATGACCTAGATATTCTTTATAGAGGGGATAAACCCACTTTCTGCAACAGAATAAGATCAGAAATAATAGACATTACTTAGATATCACATAACGTTAATGCAAGCAAAGACTGAGAACTTGCATGTCTCCAATGATGAGAAAATAATTAAATTAAAAAAAAAAGTGCCGTGCATGCATCACACACCTTTCCCTTACCACACTACTTGAAATAAATTTAAAAATTTTCTATTTAGTTACCATGGAAACGTTTATTTTTCATAAAATAATATAAAAGTAGAAATTATTAGCTACAACAATCACTTAAATTTATGTCTTTTTTGTCACACTCCATTACCTTCTACGGCTTTATATGTTAGATATTATTTATTCTAAGATCTTTAGCTTTCCAATGGTATATCTATATTACTACTCTTATTTCCAGAAACTTGTTTTCAACATGGGAAAATATTTTCTCTCCTTTAGTTAATTATCAAATTCCTTCAGGGTTTATATTTATACATTTTTTATTAATACTAACTATGAGAGATGGTTAATTATTTCAAATAAACAAAATTAAAGGTACTTTAGAGGAAGCTATTTTGAGGGATATAAGAGATAAGTTTTGAAAAGATGGAAGCAGTTCTTTGTAGAATTACTTAATCCGAGAAAGGAACTAGCAGCCAATCAAGAAAAAATATCCCAAGATAAAAGAGACTCAGCAGATAGGGAGAAAGAAGAAATACCACCAGACAGGGAGGAAATAGCTGAGTTGATCAGAGCACTCCATAAAAACAGAGCTCCTGGAATAAACAGTATTCTGAATGAGATTCTGAAATATGTTGGTGAGGCAGTGGTGGAGAAAATACATAATCTTATATTTGATGTATGCATGGAAATGAGGATGCCACAGGATTGGTGGAATGTTACAGTTTTGTGCCCAATACATAAGAAAGGAGATAGATTAACCTGCCAAAACGTATCGAGGTATTGCTTTACTGCCTACTGTCTACAAGGTTCTTTCAGTCACAGTAAACTCAAACTGAAGAATCATGACATGGGCAGAGAGAAATATTGGCGAATACCAAATTGGCTTCCGGCCAGGAAGAACCCAGGAGGAACAATGTATAACAGACTTACCCAACACTTGGCGTATGCTGATGAAATGGTATTTGAAGAAACTAAGAAAAAATTTGGTCTTGAGATAAATAAGGAAAAAAACCGATATATATTTCCTCAAAAAATGAGGGGCAGGAAGGGCAGAAGCACGTGCAACTGCTCCACCACACATATAAGAAAGTGGACAGCTTCAAGTACCTAGGGGCTTTAGTGAAAGGAAAAAATGACATCACAGCAGAAATAAAAGCAAGAATTGCAGCAGGCAACACATGTCTTTTTTCAGTATGAAAAACATTGCAGTTTTGGAACCTGCCACGGAAAGCCAAGCAACTTATTTATAAAACGACCTTAAGGCCAATTGTCACAAATGCAGGTGAAACGTGGGTCTTGACCCAAGGATGCAAGAAGATCCTGCCGATCTGGGTAAGGAAGATGCTTCGACAGATCTTTGGGCCAGTTTGTATAGATGGCCAATGGAAGAGAAGAAATAATACAGAACTTCAGGAAATATACAATTAATCGGACATAGTCACTTATGTCAAATCAAGCCGAATAAGATGCCTTGGACACATAGAAAGGATGGAGGAAGATAGATACTCGAAAAAACTATTATATGGCAAACCAGGAGACTAAAGGAGAGGAAGGCCCAGGCTTTGATGAATCGACGATGTAGAGAACCATCTGCAGATAGGAACTGGCCGATGGAGAAATCAAGCTGCTGATAGGGAGGATTGGAGAGGCATTGTTGAAGAGGACAAGGCCCTACAAGGGCAGTAGAGCTATGGAAGAAGAAGAAGGTACTTTAGAGGAAGCTATTTTTAAAATGCAGCATCTAAGTTCTCTCAGATTATTTCAATGAAGATAAGCCCTAGTTGATATTAAAGACCATTTAATGGTACATTGATATGAGTTTGATCCGAATTGTTAGCCTTTTTTGAAAAAAATATGTAAAATTGATCATCTAAATGGCCCTTCTGGAAAGTTGATTTTGGCAAAGAAGTTTCTGTAATATCACAGGCTTTCACCTACCTTTAATACACAACTGCAGTTCTGTAAAACTTTTTGTTTTGGAGTTAGATTTATAGCTAGATTCACACACACACAACAGGAGAGCTGGAACGCTGTTGTAGACTATGCAGTGCGAATCTGTGTGAGCAGGCATCTCAGAGCACAGCAAAGGGAGAGGAGAGGCCAGGCAATAGCTTAATAAAAAGTCCAAAGAAGAAGTAGGTGCATAGCGAACTTGCCCTCCCCCCTCCCTCCGCAAAGTAATGCGTGACAACAGTTCTGCAGGGTGATAAGAGATGAATAACTAACTAACTAAATGGCACTACAGCCCTAGTTGGGCCTTGACCTCACGCAGAATAGATAGCCATTCCTGCCTTTCTTCCGCCTTCCTTTGCCATCCTCTCACTCCAAGCCGCCTCAGATCGTCCTCCACGTCGTCCAACCACCTCAGCCTCGATCTTCCTCTCAATCTCTTTCCGCCTGGCCTGCCATTCATCATCTTCTTTGGTAGCCTCTCATCCGGCATCCTTTGCACAAGGCCTAGTCACCACAATCTTCCTTCTTTGATAATGGCCACAATATTAGGCTCGCCAAAGAGTTGTTCGAGCTCGCTATTTTTCCTAATTCTCCAGTGACCATGCTCATTTACCGGGCCGAATATCTTTCTGAGGACCTTTCTCTCCCAAACCTTCAAGAT
This sequence comes from Rhaphigaster nebulosa, assembly GCA_948150685.1. NCBI lineage: Eukaryota > Metazoa > Arthropoda > Insecta > Hemiptera > Pentatomidae > Rhaphigaster > Rhaphigaster nebulosa. Next base: position 91,716,580 of record OX411307.1, on the reverse strand, counting down.
CATCTCGCTCTCCTTAGTCAAAACCCAGCTCTCGCTCCCATATGTTACCAACGGTCTTATTATGGTCTTATAAATGGTGATTTTTGCAGATCGAGACAATTCTCAGAATTTAAGCATTTTATTTAGCACAAAAAGGCATCTGCTACCAGCCGCTATTCTTGCTTTGATCTCTGTACTTATATAATTTTCCTCTGTTATTAGAGATCCTAGATATTTGAAGCTCTTGCAGTGCTTGAAGTTGTGTCCATTGATTTGCACTTCTTCTTCTCTACCTAGTTGTGTCCTTGATGTCCTCATATATTCTGTCTTATTTTCATTAATTCTTAGACCCTTGCTCACTACTGCCACTTCAAACTCTTCTAGCGCTTCTGAAAGTGCTGGTAATGTGCGCGCTGTAATAACTACTTCGTCTGCGTATGCCATATGCTGGGTCAGCCTGTTATAGACATTTCCTCCGGGGTTGGTTCTTATCGCTCTTATCGCTTTTTCGAGGGCCAGGTTGAATACTATGGGTGACAGTGGGTCACCTTGTCTCAGTCCGCCTGTCACTTCAAACTCGTTTGATAGGGCTCCACCAACCCTTATCTGAGACTTGGTTTCCTTCCACGTCATTTCAATTAATCTCACCAGCTTTGATGGGACCCCCAGAGACCTGATATCTCTGGCCACCTTTTCTCTTTCTACCGAGTCATATGCCTGTTTGAAGTCTATAAATAAGTGATGCAGACTAACGTTATGCTCGTAACACTTTTCCAATAGCTGTCTCAGTGAGAAAATTAAATCCGTTGTAGATCTCCCTTGTCTAAACCCACATTGATAGTCTCCAGTAATCCTCTCAGACCAACTCACCAACCTCCGGTTAATAGCAATGGAAAGCACCTTATACACAGTCGACAACAGAGCTATCCCACGATAGTTCTCGCATGCCATTCTATCGCCTTTCTTATAAACTGGGCAACGAATATCTTTGCTCCATTCTCTAGGCATACTTTCCTGAGTCCAGATATCCCATATCAATTTATATATATGTGACATTACCGCCTGTCCTCCATACTTGAGAAATTCCGCCGGTATCTCGTCAGTACCTGGGGCCTTATGATTTTTCATTGATGCAATTATTTCCGTTATTTCCTCCTGATCTGGTGGCACTTCCTCTTCATCATCTCCCTCCTCACTCCATTCTTCCAATTGCTCTTCAGCACCACTACCACCTTCTATCCTATTTACGTTCAGCAAGTTTTGGAAATACCTAACCCACCTGTCCAAAACGTCCTTGTTATCTCCCAACAAGTTTCCATCTTCATCCTTATAAAATGCGGGCCTTGGTGCATATCCTGTCTTAATATTTTTAATCCCCCGGTAAAACTTCCTACTGTTCTTTATATCGAATTCCTGCTGTATCTTCTCAAGTTTCTCTCTCTCTCTTTAGCCCTCTTTTTTTCTCTACAAAGCTTTTTTGCCTTTACCCTTTTTCTTTCATAGTCCTCTGTGGTGGCTCTCGTTCTTCTATGTATCAGTTTCATTCTAGCTTCATTGCTTTCTTTAACTGCTTTATCACATTCCTTGTCATACCAATCATTTCTCTTTGTCTACTGTCTCTTCCCTAACACCTCATTCGCCACACTCTTCAATGTGTTTTTTAAGTCACTCCAGTTCTCTTCAATTGACTCGGTATTTTTCAAGTTCTCTAATCTCTCTTCAATTTTCGTCCTAAATAGATCTCGTGTCTCCTCAGCTAGCAGCTTTTCTTGATTGAAGATCGATTTCCTCTCTCCTCGGGCTCTTGGGAATGAGGCTACTTTCATTTTATACCTGGCCTTAACTAGAAAGTGGTCTGAATCACAGCAAGCACCTCTGAAACTACGGACATCTTGTACATCTGTCGCGTGCCTACTATCTACTACCACATGGTCAATTTGATTCCGAGTCATTCCATCTGGAGAAACCCAGGTCTCCTTGTGAATATTCTTGTGAGCAAAAAAGGTGTCACTCACCCTCATTCTTCTAGATGCAGCAAAGTCTATCAGACGTATCCCATTATTACTGGAAACATCGTGTTTGCTATGTTTTCCTATAACTGGATGGAAAACACTTTCCTACCCAATTTTGGCGTTCCAATCTCCAAACACAAGCTTCACATCATATCTCGGAATTCCGTCAGCAACCCTTTCTAATGTTCCATAAAATTCATCTTTCTCCTCCTCTGATTTATCTTCGGTCGGTGCATACACACTCACCATAGATAAATTAAAAAACCTTCCTTTCAGTCTTAGCCTACAGATTCTATCATTGACTGCCTCGTAATCAATTACTGCTTGTTTAAAAGTGTTCCTTATCATAAAACCCGTTCCGAACACATTGGTGTTATGCCACTGTTGAAGAGAGTATAATTATTCAGAGTCACTATGTCTACTTCCTTTCATCTTATTTCCTGTAGGGCTACTATATCTATTTTATACTTCACGAGCTCCTGTTCTAACATCTTACTGACTCCTGGCTGAAACATACTTCTAACATTCCATGTTCCGGTAAGCAAAAGTCCATTTCCAAGCGTAGGTCTTAACCTTAAAACAGTCCGGCTATCTTCTCTTTATGTTTTCGTAACAATATGTTTTTTATGGGACCAGGTTGTTGGTCCAGCGCCCAACCCCCAACCTGGAAGACGGGGATTTTCTGCAGGGGTTTACTACCTTAGCCTCTGAACTTTCGTTCTAACCCATAAGGCAATGGGGGATTAGGAAATTCAGGAGTAATGAAATAGGATAAGAAGGAACTTTGGAGAGACTGGGTGGGATAAAGGAAAAAGGTCAACGGACAGTTGTCCCTTTAGTCGCCTTTTACGACAAGCAGTAAATACTGCGGGTCTACTCTATCCCCGAACCCACAGGGGAAAAAAGAGATGAACAGGGAGGTGATTATTTAGTGAGTAGGAGGTTCACACTGTTGTGAACTTTTCACTTGTCACACATTGTCTTATGAAAGATTTTCCCCCTACTCTTAAAAAAAAAAAAGTACACACACACACACACAAACAGACCATTTTGCAAGAATTGGTTATTTGGACTCAGGGGACCTTAAAATGTGTATTTCCATTGAAAACTCGGATTCGAAATGTTTTCGTTATTTTCGAAATTCGTTCATTAATATTTTAGATGAAATAACAACAAAATGAAAAATAAACAAATTTAATAGTTTATTAACAGCATACATACAGAATGTTCTTGAGTGATAGCAGCAAGTTCCTTTAGCCATTCTGATAAAAGTAAAGCACACATAATGGTACAATGCACTTCATTAGAACTCATAGTATTTCTGTGAAAATAAATAATGAACTAATTAACCAAATTGAATGGAATAATCGGATAATTTAATTATAAAACAATCAATACTATAATAAATTGTTATGCAAATATACAAAAACTATTTCTTTTAAATTGATTATTTAAAATTAAACATTGCAAGCATCTCAAGTTAAATATTAACATGGTTATAGTACAATACAATGTCATGGTATACATCCAGCTAATTCTTAAAAAACTACCACTCTCTATAAAACTTGGGGTTATTTGTAGAATAAGAATGCATTTTGGTCTCTTTGCTAATTGGTAAAGATTTTTCTTATCAATGCTACTTAAATGCCTTATAAGGAATTCCCAGTTAATAATTTGATTTATTCATACTTTTTTCTTACACCTTGGCTTCGTCATGCTTAGCAGATGAATTGTCAGGCTTTTCATTGAAGCACGCAAGACAAAGAGCTGACTTCATAGGCAATTCCTCACAATATGTGCGAACATTTTTTTACTTTATTTTTATTTTTTTACATTTCTTTAGAGCATAGTTTTTCTGAGTTTTTCGTTCCACCCTGAGAAAATTTATTTCTCTTCTTCTCAACGTCATGAGGTAGCGTGTGGATGCGTTTAGGTATTTGTCAGGCTTCTACTTTCCTTTTATGGATCCTTTCTTGACTTTTGCGCTTACAACATTTTTTGGTAGACCTCTCTGATTAGGCCTCAATGTTCTACAATAACGTGTCTTATGTAATTTCAAATGTTCAGCCACCTCCACGCTAAAATAAAAATGATCTCCATACAGGTTTCATACAGCGACCAGATCTCAGTCGATTTTCACATCATTCATTCCCCAATAACTCTTTTATGACTGACAATGTATGTGATTCACCTCCAGTGGTGTCCCCTTTCTCGTAGTAAATCTTAAAATTGTGAATATAACCGTCATCTGTACAGAGGTTATATAGTTAGTGATGTTTTGGCTGAAAAACAAACGTCCCTGCCAAGGAACCATTGTTTTGCCAGTAACTATTTTTACTCCCTCCTTTATATATTTCTGGAAATTAGGAAGAAGCTAGTCACATAACAGCCTTAATTTGTACAGTCCATCATCTGAATCGCTTGTCTGACAGTCACAAATGTGAAAGCTGAGAATAACTAAAAACTGGTCCCTGGACATTATTTTTGAGACAAAACTGTTATGGTAAAAAGGGCCTTTAGACCACGTTTTTTTCGGATTAGGTACTGGATGCATTCTCAACCATAACATAGTGGAAAAGGATTTTTTAATCTCATCAGCTATGGCTAGTACCCACTTATGAATTCGAGATTTTTTCCCTTAGTTTACCTTTTTTTGGTAGCACAGGAATAGCGGAAAATTCATATCGCTTATTACAAAGTAAAGGAAATAACTCCGGGGTAATATTTACCTCAATCCAATCCTCATTTGGCATCAGAGATGCAGCGTTGAGATCGTCAATATTCATTTGGCTATCTTAAATGTTGCCACTGAATACGCTCATATGTTCTTTGAAGGACAATTGGAAATGATCCGATCAAAGTAAAGGGAATCATCTTTGTCCTCTGAACTTGATAATTGTCAGCATCAAATTCAAATTCATCTCCACTGCTATCACAGCTTGAATCACTTTTGTCCAAGAATGGATTTTTGAGTGCTAAAGCCAAATTTACCAACTTCCGACCACATTATTGACTCATTTCTAAATACGAAGTGTTAGCAACAAAGCTTGAAAAGAAACTGAAGGAAGAGAAATAAAGAGTGGGTTGTAAGAGAATAGTACAAAGAGAAGCCGCCTAAAAGGGGAGGATAGCGAGAAATTCAATATTTCGGCAAGAGCACTATAGCAGCACTGGAGATCAAATTTTTAACCCCAGGACAGCACTATTCTATTTTTTAATCATATTTTGAGGGATTATTGAAGTTTGAAGCATATAGCCATACTGCTTTGAACCCTTTAAAAAGATACTAAGCTAAATTTTTGAAAGTTTACCAATCAAGTATTAGATCCTCAGACCCTTAGCACTCGTGGAAAGTTAGACATGGAGTCAATTGACCTCCTGCCCCTCTGAATGTGCTAAAGCACTTTTAATGATCCTATATAGCACATCCCCGAGAAAAAGCAGGAAGAAATAATAAAGAAATTAAAAATTTATTCGCGCATAATTTAAATATAAAAGTATACATTTTTTGGAAAGGAAAAGAAAAACATTCAAATCAGACCATTATTAGCAAAGATTGAGCATTTTGAACTTTATACACATGTTTTATAAAGTATTAAGTACGAGTTCCTAAAAAAAAAAAAATGGTTCAGCTTTGCTCATTTTTTTAATAACTCAAAAACTATAGATCTCCTGAACATTCAAGATGCTCATTTGAAAGATAATTTAAACGCCTACAAAGTTAAATATATTTAAAAAAAAGAAAAATCTTTATCGGACTAATATTAGCGACGATATATCAAACAATTCTTGTTTTGGACTTTCACCCAAAGCGATAAGAAAAGTGAGTAGACACATCAAATATTTTAAATCGGTTTATTGATTGCGCATGAATATATCGATTTACTGTTATTTATAAAGTTTTCTTTGATATAGGGATGGCTTTCTTTGATGATATGGATATTAGGTAATCAAGAGTACTGATTCCGTTTTATTTTTCCATATATTTGATCACATATATACATTTTGAACTATTACTCTCCTGTGTGTAATTTTCCGAAATATGTCGAGATAAACAATTAAACCATTAAATTTGTTTTTCCTTGTTTTGGGGAAGGTGATGTACCCTGGGATAGATGCACCAGAGGACAAGGGGAGGGGGAGTCCATACTGTAGGGAAAGATTTTTTTTTTCCCCACTTGGAAAATTTGCTTTTAACCGGACCTGACTGCAGTGTTTTGGATTCTGGTGAGTAAAAATTCATGAAGCTTTTTCACTTTGACAATACTTGTTTAATATACAGAACAATACTTTTTTGTGAAAGTGGTTTTATTTAGCTGGAATGATAAAAGGTTTTGATTGGTCAGTGCAGTATTTAAAAAGTTATGATTTTTTTGGAAAAGTAAATATCGATGTACCAGGGGACAAAAATACATATATTACCAGGGAACGGTGACTTGACTATACTTCTTATGTCTCTTGGTAAAATATGGACCCACAACTGAAGTTAAATTACTTATGAGTGAACTAATTGTTCATTATTAACAAAAAATAATTAAAATATCATGCCTCGAAGCAAGAAAGGGGTGAAAAAGGCAGCAAAAACAGGCTGAGAGGGGAATTAAGTAAGTTGACCAGATTACTTCGGCAGAACGTGGCAGCAATGTCGCTTTGATAGCATGCATTAGTGCTGCTGGTCCACCGCTATTCATTATCCCCCGAGTTCATTTTAAAGACCACATGCTGAAAGGTACTCCATCTGGTTCTATAGGAAAGGCAACTGTAAGTGTTTGATCGAATGAGAATACGTTTCAGTGTATTTGGAACATTTTAATGCATATGTAAACACCACATTGGAGCAACCACAGATATTAATTATGGATAATCATCAAATTTGAAAATGATTGTTCCAAAAAAAAGAATATATATATCTGTTTGTTTATAATTAAATAAAAACTATAGTCTATAACTGTTTTTCTTTCAAAAGATTTAAAAGAAGTTTTCTTTCTTACTTTTCAGGGATATCCGCTAGTACAACACTACTTGGCTCTTGGTACATCAACATATACCCAGGCAGAGATGGGCATAACCATAATTCATGATTATGATTACAATTATTTGAAGGCTTAGAATTGTTTGTCAATTCGCTCTAGCCAAACTTCGTTTTTAGTGGGACAAATATGGCCATTGCCCATTTGAGGTACCGGCATAGGTAACAAACTTTCAAAGTAGTTGATACTTGTTTTCAGTTTTTACATTTACCGATTACTGAATATCAATGTAAGGGTCCAATGGGGACAGCAACAAGTAATGTTTAACCTTGAGGGTCTTAAGGACTACGAGAAGAGAGAATGTTTCTCTAGGCATATGGACAGGAAGATAGGAAGCCTCAGCGAGTCAGGGGACTTTAATCAACGATGGAGGAGGAGCCAAAAGGCAATGGTGAAAATCGCTCACGAAATGATCGGTAATTAAGAAGCTAGGTGCAAGGAGGGATGGTTTGACGAAGAGTACCAGAGGATCACAAGTATTAAGATTGATGCATATCGGCAGATGATACAACGAAGGCATACAAGAGCTTCAGTAGAAGAATACTGAGCTCGGAAAAGAGAAGAGAAAATGCTATTACAGAAAGGGTCTGAGAGAGGAGCCAACTGGAAGAGATAGAGAGAGATATGAGAAGCCCAAATGAAATCAGGAAATTCTACTATCACATCAACCAGAGCCGAAGAACATTCTAACCTCAGGGCAATGCATGTAAGGACAATGAGGGTAATTTAATCATAAACAGAAGTCAAATAATGGAGCAATGGAAATACTATTTCAAAGGACTTTTGAATGAGAGAACTCCTCAAGTTAGGGTAATACCAGCAGGTGACCTGGAGCCTCCCGACATGGAAGAGGCAATAAAGTACCTAAAAAATAGATGGAATCCCATCAGAACTGTTAAAACATGGTGGGGGTGGGGAAGAACTTGCGAGATATATGTACAATATTATCATGCACATATGGCAAGAAGAGACTATACCAGATGATTGGTACAAGACAGTTATATTCCCCATCCATAAGAAGGGAGATATCTTGGACTGTCAAAATTACCATCGGATATCATTGCTATCATGCGCATACAAAATCCATTCAAGAATCTTATTCCAGAAATTACTTCTGCTCGCTGAAAGAGAAATAGGCATATATCAGATTGGATTCATGCGAGGGAGAGCCACAATCGACCGAATATTTTCGATCAGAACAATCCTAGAGAAGACAAGGGAACATAATATAAACGCACACTACCTCTTCATTGATTATCAGACGGCATATGACAGCATCCTAAGAGAAGAGTTATATCAAGATATGCTAAATCTGAGTATCCCGCCTAAATTTTTGCGGTTAATAAAAGTGACAATGAAGGAAGTAAAATGTGCTGTCAAAATCCAAGGAGATATGTCGGACTATTTTGAAACACATAAAGGATTGCACCAAGGTGATTGCTTGGCATGTCTCCTATTTAACATCACCCTCGAATGTGCAGTTAGGAGCTCACAAATCCAGATTGGTGGAACTGTCTTTAATCGTTCAGTCCAACTGTTGGGGTTTGCTAATGACATTGGTTGAGAGAACACTCGCATCCATAAAGGATGCTTTTGTAGCCCTACAAGGAGCTGCAGCAAGAGTTGGCTAAAAGGTAAATGAAAACAAAACTAAGTATATGCGGGTCGATCTAAGGGATGTGGACACCAGAGAACCATAAGAGGAAGCTAGAGGCTTTAAATTCGAAAGTGTCTCGGAATTTATATACCTTGGCTCTCAGATAAATATAAATAATCACATGAATGCAGAAATCCAAAGACGTACCATGGCGGCAAATGGAGCCTATTTTGGTCTTCAAAGACACCTAAGAAACAGGGTGATCTCACACACAGCTAAGCTGCACATATACAAAGCCCTAATCAGACCAGTGCTAACATATGGGTCAGAGTGCTGGACGATTTCAAGAGCCCAAGAAGCAGTTCTCTTTCGATTCAAGAGTCGAGTGTTAATAAGAATATTTGGCCCAATACCCAGTATTAACCAGGAGTGGTGAATGCGAACAAACAATGAGCTGCAGGAGCTATATGGAGATGCTGACATTGTTAGGCTAATAAGAATTGGTAGATTAAGATGGGCTGGGCACATTTGTCGGATGCCCAAAGAACATATATTAAGAAAGCTATTGGATGACCGGATATACACAAGATGAGTGGGAACACAAGACACGTACATATACCACGTGTTATCCTTGGTATATGCAACTGGAAGACAGCAGCACTTCTCAGAGATGGCTAGCGGTTGAAGTTACGGGAGGTCCTGAATCTGCATGAGTTGTAAGATGATTTACTGACGAATATTTCCACATTAGAATGGGAAGCTCTTTTTAATATTATTATTTGAGATAGCATCAGTGCAATTTTTATTTCATTTTACATTTCCCGCTAAGATAATACGAGTAATTATGTGAACAATGATAGAAATATACCGAAAAAAAATTTATTTGTTCATTCCTTTTATTTTGCTACATAAATTTACTGTTATATTTTTTTATAATATATATAATTACTTTTGCATGAGACGGCTTATGCCCTTTAAAGGGTTAACATATAGCTAAAGTATTATTACCATTTTTGAAAATTTACAACCCTATAAATTCCTCCCTTGCAAAAAAACAAAAACAAATGTATCCAAATGATTATCCTTCTGATTGTTTATAAAAAAATATGGACGGTTACTGCTTAGATGTTTAAGCCCTTTAAGAAGTTCATAATCATCGATTAGAATTAGCGTTTGCTTTACATAACTAAGAACTAAGAAATGCAAAAAAAAAAGAAATTTTTATTTTGTTTTTTTGCTTATAACTTGAAAATCATGCATTATTAGGATAACTTCTGATATTCATTTTATATTAAATTGAACAAGAGTAAATTACCTACACTTATGATTTTTTCGTTTAGCTGTTCCCCGCGAATTAAAATTATGAGACAGAATATGAGGACAGGATAGTAGTAGAATTAATTAAAGGCTGTAGCAGTAATATGAAGGTGCTAATACATGAGTAAATCTGTGCCATATGGAGAGAAAAAAAGATGCCGGATGATTGGAAGGTCGTATTAATATGCCCTACTCTTAAAAAAGGCAATAAGGATCAGTGCGCAAATTATAGAGGAATAACCTTACTGGTAGTCCTGCTTAAACTACTCTCTAGTTTAATATTGAAAAGGCTGGGAAAATATGCCTAGGAAATTTTGGATGATTACCAATGTGGTTTTAGAGCTGGCAGAGGCCCCACGGATCAAATATTTTAGTAAGACAAATGAAGGAAAAATGCTACGAATATGATATTGATTTGCACTTATTATTCGTTGACTACAAGCAGGCATTTGATAGCATCAAGAGATCGACTTTGTTAAAAGTACTAGTGGAAAATGTGGTGGCACACAAATTAATTAATTTAATACACATGACCATGGAAAATGCATCATACAGGGTTGCTATTGGAAATAAAGTTAAAGAAGCATTTAAGGTGCAATCGGCAGTCCGTCAAGGGGACGCCTTGTCGGCAACACCATTCAACATAGCTTTACATACTGCTGTAAAAGATGCAGCTAAAAGAGGCACTATTGTTGATAAGACGTGGCAAATTTGTGCCTATGCTGATGACCTAGTGATTGCTGCCAAAAGTGAAAAGGCACTTAGAGAGGTCTTTGAATATCATATATACCTTTGATATCGATATCGATATTTTACAACAATATATCGGTGATACCTAAACTATATTACAGTAGAATCTTGATAATTCATATCCCAGTAGTTCGCATATCTCGATAATTCATTTGGACTCTCTAGTCCCATGAAAATCACCCTTTAATTTGAATAAAAACAATGCAATCCAGTCACCTCGATAATTCGTATTTTTTTTTTTGTCTTTCCAAGTAATTTAAATGTCTGATAGTTCGAATTTCCAGATAAAAAATCTGGTTAACTCTGAATCTTTTTAAGAGGAAAGGAGAGCGAGTGAGAGGAGGATCCTTTCTAAGAATTTCAGTCGGTTTACCCTTTTTTTTCTATTCATCTCTCTTTAAAAAGAAATTGTAAAAAACCTATTACCAACAAAAAAATTGTTAGCCACCAACATGGATTGATCTGAAAAATTAAGTTCGCTCATGACTGGCAAGTCTGTGAAACCAGGGTGTTTTCAAAACATAAACGTCATCGATATCCTATCGTGCAAACACAAAAGCATGGACCATGAGTGAAATATTCAATGAATGGGTACAATCAGATATAGAATATAAAACAGCCAACATTTTCAACTGTTTATTAATAATTGTACGGCCCACAACAGTACCCCATCACTCAGCGATGTTAATGTTCTGTTGTTGCTCCTCAACAACTCCTAAGCTGCTATTATTAAATGATTTAAGACATTTAACGCAAGGAAGTAGTGATGCAACTCTTTGACAGCATCGAGAATGGGAATCACCTAGCTCAAAACGAAGAAACTCCCATAACATAACTTTCTGAGACTTCGCCTATTTTGACAAAGGTTTAGCAGTAGCTAATGGATACTAACTGACGAGGAAATTTTAAATCTGTCTGAAAAGGAGATAAAGAAATTGATGTACCGACGACTAGATCTAAAATGGCGAAATTATACATCTACAACGTGCGCCATTTCTTAGCAAAATCGGATGTTGGTGTAAACATATTTTCTGCTCTGAAGATGCTTAACAAGGCCATTGACAGGACCCATCTTCAAGGATTGTTCCAAAAGAAAATTATCAAATTTTATTCATATGTGATATTTTAAGGTTTGGTTGATCTAACTATATCGTTTGTATGCACATTCATATTAATACAACTTTGTATTAATTTTGCAATTTCATATTTTTTATTAACGATTATTGGAAATTAGATTTACAATAATTTGAAAATCTCGATAATTCATATTAACTCTCGAAGCATTGATCATTCGAATTATTGAGATTATACTGTACTTTACTATAATTAACAATTTCCTTTATTCAGTAAAACTCCAGAATCATGACCCCAACATGGCGGAAGTCTAAATTTTTAAGACCTGACTATACTTTGAGCTGCACATACCCACAACAAATACTCAAATAAATATTTACTCAACAAATCGACTAATACGATGATTAATTTAGCATGGTTGTAATTATTGTGGGTTATATTTTTTTAATATTGTTAGTATTTGTGAATATACTTTCATTGGGGGTGTGACTATCTTTGTAATCTAATTAATTAAAACAGTAATAATTTAAATTGGTATGACCTCGACCTCAACTGATATGGATCCATTAGTTTGAGTATTTGTTGTTAGCATGCGCAGCTTGAAGTACAGTCAGATCTTAAAAATCTAGACGTTCACCATGTTGGGATCACAATTCTGGGATCTGGGATCACAATATTCAGTAAATATAAGAATAAACAATATTTAATTACCAAACAATAATTAGTAGATAAGATATAAATAATGTTAATTAATGTTTATTATTAAATTTGCCTATGTAAAGGCAAATAGGTAATAATATAAATGAGTTTTCAATCAAAAGTCAATATATCCACTTTTGGAAAATTATTACAAAGAAATTATTATGGAGCAACTCATGGAGATAAGGCAAATTTTTATTGAAAATGTTGATTTAAAACATTTATTTGACAGACAAAAATTTAAGATTTGAAATAAACTTAATAAATTTTGGGTGTAGAATATTAATTATTCAAAAATAATCTTAGTATTTGAGAAGTGGATATATCGACTTTTGATAGAAATCAAATGAATTACATGCTTTTAGATGAATGTTTTGAAAAAACACAATGCAGTCGGAAACGTTATTAGATAAATAAATTTTTTAGAAGTTTGAAGGTTTTATTATTGAAAAACTTGTAGAATATAATATATGAAATATGGCTAAAAGCCTTCAAGATAAAAATGTGTTATAAAATTCTTTTTCTGCCAAAGTATACTCCTTTTATATCTTTTTTTTTTTTATAATGATTCAACGCTGATAAAAATATTGTTTCATAAATAATAATTATATTATTTTATAACCTTCTTCACAATTTAACATTATACTCATTTGATACACTTTTTTTTGCTTTTTCAACCATTTCCTTTCGATATATCGAAATTTTTCTAGCGATTATCGGTGGATATCAATAAATGGTTTTGGGATATCGCAAAATATGGAATATCAATATTTAACTTTCAATGACCCAACCCTAAAGTGAATACATTTGTACAATATCAAATTCAAGTTCTTTTTTTTAATTTTGTAGCCTCAGTTAGCACCTAAGTGTTCACTATGGGAATTTTGTGCTTAACGATACAAATAAAACACTAAAAACTGTATCAAAATAGGCCACTTTGCTGCTGAGAAAAGTAAAAAGCATCTGATGCATTTTGGGAAATTGGTGTGTTGTGGTATAATCAGTAATTATGTGTATGCTGATTTCAACCTTTATGATTACATGATTGTAATCGTAATCATGGTTTCCAATTACAATTATAATCAGGTAATCAAGTCTCATTTGAGCTTGATTCACAGTGCGATAGTATCAAGTATAAAATAACTATGATAATTAAGTTTTATTTTCTGTAGTAATCACATAGAATTGATTACGATTATGCCTATCTCTGTACCCAGAGTCAAACCCAGAGCTCTATTAGAGCCCAAATTTTAGCAAATTTACTTCACTTTAAAAAAGGCATTCACAATGTTTTTCATGCGATAGGTAGTTTTCAAGATATTGAGCACCGAATGAAAAAGGAGTCCCGGTATACAGATACAATCTTTTGCTAGATGCCTTAACAATTTTTTTTTTTTTAAATCTTACAATTTGTTTTAAATAGATATAAGTACCAAATTATATATAAATTTTTAAATGAATAAAATTATAAAAATACAGTAAGTCGTAACATTTTTTTTTTTTTTTTTTTTATAAAAAGATTAATTTGGCCCCCCTTTGGGATGGTGCCCCGATGCGGCGTATCTTTGCTAACCGGTGAGTGCCGGCCCTGGTTTTAGGATTTTCTTGAATAAAGTGAACTTCTGATTATTGAAATACTTCAATATCTATTTTTCAAGGACATTTACTGTACCAGTTGTACAGTCTAAGTATAAATTGAATTAATTTTTAAGTTTGAAAAAATAAATTAAAGAAAAAAACCAAAAGTGGAAACTTTTAATGGGTAAACTTTATACTTCTTGGTGTAAGAAACTCAATAATTTTTTTTTTAAATCAAGCATGTAACTGTTTTTTTTTTTCATTTTTCAATTTTCATGTCTTAATAATGTACTGGACTATTACCAATTGTCTAGCTCTAGTATAGGCTAGTCAAATAAATGTGATATAAACATAAAAAATACAATACAATAATTCACATTTTCAGTAAATATACGTATAAGATCATAAATTTATAAAACTGAACATGCCTGAAACTATAGCTCAAGTTGTCCAATTTTCTTTCTGAAACAGGTGGATGCCTTTTCTTGCGGAATACTTGAGTGAATGCAGAAGTAAAACTTCGCTTAGAATCTGCAGAAGGAAGAATATTATTAAAATCTCAACCAACTTAATTACCTAAAATAATTCATGAATATTTTAAAAGTGACTTATTTATACATACATATATTTATAAATAAAATAAGTAACTAATATCATTATGTCTTGTAATATTGTACCATGTCTTTGTTAAACTAAATGTAAAGGGTTCCTTTTCAGAAATACCTGATGATGGTTTTGTAATAACTTATTCCAGCATACACAAAATCAAAAAATAATTAATTAAAATCATTCCAACTGATTTGAAAAAATCATTAATTACTTCTTCAAATAAATTAAAATATGCTATACCATTAATAAAAACAGATTTGTCTTCAATAGGCAACACACTGGACAAGGTTAAGGATTATACATGCAGTAAAATTAATAGAGGCTAAGAGTACCTTTTTAGAAATAAATTTCAAAAACTGGGGTCCAACAATACAACAAATAAGTATAAAAATCTTATATATAATACCAAGGAATCCTTATATGATTATTTCTTTGAAGTTAAAACCAGTTCAGAAAATATATTAGCCAAATTAATCATAGCTAGGCAGACATATACAATTTTTGCCAATGAGCACAAACCCTACTCTGTCACCTACATCACAAAAAACATAACTTGATATCTTCAATCACCACGTCCTAAACCACAAAAAAAATCCTAGCAGGACCTTTCATTAAGCCTTATCCTTCTTTATTAATAACAGGATTGATGTGGAGAGGTGGTGATCCCATCACCTGGTCATCACACAGCAGCCTCTGGTCCTCCAGTTTGGGGAAACACTTACACTGAGACCCATACAGATCAGCAGACTACACACACCCCACACTTACAGACCAAGGACATTTAGACAATACACTCTAGGGACACCTTCAACTATGAACTACAAGCTTTAAAACCCATCTATAAAAAAGAATAAAGAGTTATATTATGGACGAAGGAAAGTGAAAAATGGTATTTAAACAAATTTTTTAAACATTTTATATAACTATAACAAACCTCGTTCACTATTAGAATAGTAACATTTCCCTTCAGATGATGGCATACTTAATGCCTGTAATGCATATTTTCGTACATTTACCAGCCTATTTTCCCTATCAAGTAAAATTGTTTCACATTCTTCTACAATCGTTTTAAGTTGAGGTGCAGTAAATTCATTAATAACAGCTTCTATTTTTTGCTTTAAACAGCCTATTACCTTAAACAAAATATAAATATATGATACTAAATTTTATAAAATTACTATGACATATTAATTTCATTAATAGGATTTTAAATTAACATAAAATAAAAAGTAAACATAGATAAACAAATTCAGCTTGAAATTTTAATTTTTACATGATAAAATAAATGAAATATTTATGAATTTTGAATATAAACTGCAGGAAAAAAGTATCGCATCACTAGCGATGAGGCATGACAAAATTTCAAGCACAATCCAAGGATTTCATAGCTGTGAAGTGTAAATTTCAAGGTGCTTTTTGTCAATTAGATTAAATTAAACAAAATTGGAATGATAAAATGTAGTATTTGGTCATCTCCTGATAAAATGTACAATTAAGACTTGAGAATGAATTTGAATTATGATAAAGGTTGCATCTCTGATAATGAAAAATTATTTAAAAATATAACTTCTTACACTGAGGTCTCCGCCAAAAATAAAAACTACTAGAAAATACAGCAAGCACAGAAACAATAATTTCAAGTGTAAATAAATAATATTCACTAATTGGAATAAATTTTATTCACTAACTTATTTTACATAACAAAACAAAATATGTATTTGATTATCTTAAAATTTATTGTATATACTCCCATATAACCATGGCAATGTATTCTGAGACTAAATATCAGACGGAGGGATTGATTAATTATAGTGTAAACAAATAAACATAAGAAGAATAAAATGAGCCCATACATAGCGACGTTGTTTTTTTAAAAAGGCGTAAGCACCACTTAGCAAACTTCACAGGAAACACATGAAACATTTTTTTCCCCAAAGAACAATTTAATTCTTTTTATTTTTATTTATTGTAGGAGGAGTTTATATATATATATATATATATATTTTTTTTTTTTTTATATATATTATATATAATATATTTTTAAGGCTTTTGCCACTGGTCAAGGCCAGAGTGACTACTGAGAGTCTTTAGTATTTGGTGCTTACGTCATCAATAGTCAATTTTAGACCATTTCCAATTTTATTTCTCGGTATATCATGAACGGAAATTCGAAGCACAATTCCCGTTTTTCAAGCATAATTCCCGATTTTTCCCAATGCGAAACATTCAAACAGAAATCCTAATCTTCAAAGAATTCAAGGCTGCCAGACACCATGCTTGTGGTTCTATCTCTAAAATCATGCCACAGTCCAATACAGATAAACTGTAATTTATTCATGAAAATGAATAGACAAAACTATATATTTGGAATGAAAAAAAAAAACTTTTAAAAAATACACGATTAACTGAAAGAGAAATTAATCACCCAGTGAAAAACATCAAAGTTAGTGATGGTATTAATCTTCCCTGAGGTATTAACTCTTGTTTACATAGGTAAATAGTTCATCACACCTAACTTATCTGTAAGTAAATAAAAGTTTATCTGTATTGGACTGTGGCATGATTTTAGAGATAGAAACATATAAGTGATGCGATACTTTTGTCTGGCAGTTTATATAATGTTTTTCTTTCTCGCCTGCAGTAAGTCCAACAAAAAAGACATGTATTTATAAAGCTGTGTGTGCAGCATGCAAAAAGCATATTATTTACATTACATTGTTAAAATATACAAATATTACATATAAATGAAAGATATAAAAACGCACATA
The DNA here is from genome assembly GCA_948150685.1 of Rhaphigaster nebulosa. Taxonomy (NCBI): domain Eukaryota; kingdom Metazoa; phylum Arthropoda; class Insecta; order Hemiptera; family Pentatomidae; genus Rhaphigaster; species Rhaphigaster nebulosa. The sequence continues at coordinate 91,699,167 of OX411307.1, read as the reverse complement.
AAGGCATACAAACGTACATAAAGGCATACAAACATACATATAGTCATACAAACATAAATAGATATATAACTATTGTTTTAGTAAAAAAGTTTTATAATCAAACTATTAATAGTTAACAACAATACAAAATATAATGTTAAGTTCAAAAAAACATAAAAAATTAGAAACTGATACATATATATCAAATCCTCTAACATAATTATAAAACCCTTGATTTGTATTGTTCAAGCCATGAATATTGAATACCATGATTTTTAACATATTTTTTTTCTTAGTATGTTTAACTTATGACTATAATGCTTTTATGTTTTATAATTTTGTATTAGTCAATTCCTTAAAACTAGCATTGAGAGAAAACAATCCTTTAAGCTATTGAATCACATACTGAAAATCACATTTATGGGAGGATAAAATAATATTTGTTAACAAAAATTAAAAGTTTAGAAAATTGTACTCGATAAAGAGAAAACAATATTATAACCCTGTAGTGAATAAATTACAAATAGTAACTAATGCAAAATACTGTTGGAAACTCATAAATAACTTCAAAAATAGAGGTTTGCGGGGGAGGGAAGAAACGTTAAACCTGGCAAATGGAGAACATATTTCTATAATATGTACTATCAATCATCAACTGCAGTCAGTGTTTTGTATACCGAGCCGGCTACTCATGACTGTTTTTTAGATAGACCATAGATAGAGCCTCGAGGAATTATGCAAAGCACTTGAAAAAATTAAAGATAATAAGGCACCAGGTAAAGACCGCATGCCATACGAATTTTACAAAAACGCTACAGAAAAGTGTCTAAATGAGTTACTTAGAGCCTTTAATCAAATTTTTGAATTAGAAGTTGCTCCAGAATCCTCAAAAAATCAATAATATATCCATTACACAAAAAGGGTGACTTTAATAATCCCAAAAATTATAGAGGGATTACATTTATAAATGCAGTAGCAAAAATATACAGTGGGTTAATTCTACTAAGAAATCAATAATATATCCATTACGCAAAAAGGATGATTTTAATAATCCCAAAAATTATAGAGGGATTACATTTATAAATGCAGTAGCAAAAATATACAGTGGGTTAATTCTACTAAGGCTAGTGGAGTGAGCAGAAAAGAATCACCAAAGAAATGAATATCAAGCAGTCTTCAGGAAAAATTATTCAACAGATAATAAATTTAATTTAATTGAGTATAATAAACTAAAAAAAAATAAATAAAAAAAATAGAAGGCTTGCATATTTTTTATTTATTTCATGGGGTGGATAATGAAGCTCTAATCTATAACTTGTAAAAAACGAGAATCTCAAATAAAATTAAGGAATTTATATGCAAATATTGAGGCTGCTGTTTGGTGTAGAGGGGTTAACATCCTTTTTGGGGATTGTCTTTTAAATCCATTTTTTATTTTCCTGTTAAATAAACAATATAGAGAATGGTTTACCTGGTGGAGTTCTTATTAATAACAGGAAAATTAAAACTCTTGCATATGCCGATGGAACAGCATTAATGACAGAGGCCCCAACCTTATAATTAATGATTAATCATTTTCCAGAATATAGCAAAAAATTGAATTTAAAAATCAGCTTGGATAAATGGAAAATAGTTGTTTTCAGAAATGGTGAAAAGAAAGGTAAAAATGAAGAGGGGTCCCTAAATAAAGACTTAATTGAAATTGTTAACAAATATAAATATTTAGGAATAACATTAGAAAGTCATTTATTGTTAAAAAAACATTTTGATAGAAAACTAGAAAAGGCAAAAGTGGCTATAAATGTAGTGTGGAAAGACTTTATAGCAAAAATCAAATTTCCTACAATCAGTAAATAAAAATATTAAGATTAGTCGTTAGGTCAGTTATTACATCTGCCACACAATGCTGGAGAAGTAAACAGTATTACCAAGTAGAAGGATTGTATTTTACTTTATAAAAAAAACTATCTACTACAGTATACTCCGAGATACATGACTTATTTGTAAACACAAATCCAACCACTGTTTTTATTTACATTAAAAATACACCATGACTATATAATAAAAGTATTATAATTTAATGTGTTATGAAATATTAATTATGAAGTTCTTTAAGGTAATTGTGAACACTAATTTTTCCTTATTATTTTATTAAAATTTATTATATCATGTCCAACATTTCGAGGTATTTATGCCTCATCTTCAGGGTCTACATTCAACTTATAATTTCACATTTTTTAAATAAAACCTTAGTATTAACCTTTTTATAAAATCATCCAAATAAAATATATTTTGTCAATTATAAACAGTCAAATATTTAAAACTTTCAAAGGAACACTTACATACGTACGTATATTAATTATTATTATCACAATTACCTCTCTAAATAGAGAGATAAAATTTAAATTTTGTCAACATTTATATATAGGAGAAACATAAAAAAAATTAAGTACCAGAATCGAGCAACATAGAAACAACTGTAAAAAATATTTAAAAAATCAACGTAAATACACTAGCCCAACATAGCATTGGAAGTAAACATGAATTTGATTTCAAAAACACAAAAATATTAAATAGAAAAAAAATACTAGAAATAGAAGAATATATGAATCAAAAAACATAACTTAAAACATAAAAAATGCACTTAACTTCAAGACAGACACTAAAAATATAAATAATTACTTATTTTTTTTGGATTTTTGATAATAATGCCAAAATATATTGTAGAATTATAAAAAATAAAGGAATGAGATGGTCCGGGAGGCGGTCAAAAAATGGAAAACAAATAGTAAAAACTATTTATTAATGATCCGACGTTTCGACCCACTTTGCAGGTCTTCTTCAGGGCTTGAGGCTCAGAGGGAGGAAGAAGAACATTCTTCTTCCCTCTGAGCTTCAAGCCCTGAAGAAGACCTGCAAAGTGGGTCGAAACATCGGATCATAAATAAATAGTTTTTACTATTTGTTTTCTATTTTTTGACCGCCTCCCGGGACCATCTCATTCCTTTATAAATTCTACGGTCAACCATTGATTATTCAATATAAAAAATAAAGCATTATATTTTTATTATAATCAAATAATCCCAGCGAAAACGATGTTACCTACTTTCAAGCCTTCAACAACAGGATATAGGGATGAATATAAGAATATCTTAGCCAATCCAGTATACACATTGAGTAAATTTAAAAAAATATGTTACCAGTATTTTGAATACGGAGAAAAATAACAAATCTTCTATAAATGTTAATAGAGGAACCCAGTATGCAGGAAGTCGAAATAGCTACAGAAAACTTAAAATGTTATATAGCAGTGTGAATGAATATTGCTTGTGAAGTAATCAAGGCATACAGGGAAGCTGGAGTTTCTAAAATTCATTATTCCGATTCACATTAAGGGACTAGGACTATCAAGGAATCTCACTTTTTCCAGTAAGCTATAAAATATTTATGTTAATCCTAAATAGCCGAATCACGGAATACATAGAGGAAATTATTGGAGATTGCCAATGTGGTTTGAGATGGGACCGTTCATAAAATATTGATAAAACTACTGATAAAATATTTTCACTTCAAAAAATAATGCAGAAAAATTAGAATACAACAATGTGGTTCATCCATCAGGTTTATATCGATTTCAAAACGACTTATGATTGTATTGGGCACAAGAAGCTGCGTAATAGTTTGATTAAGCAGGGAATACCAAAGAAGTTAGAAATCTAATAAGGATGTGCAAGACTGAAACATATAATAAAGTTTGAATTAGTAAATATTAGTCTGAGAAGTTTGAGGAACATTTGGGTATAAAACAAGGCAATTCTCTATTACCAGTCCTATTTAATTAGCACTGGAATATGCCATAAGAAAGGTGATGTGTACTGAAAAGGGTTTAACTCTGAGTAACAAAATATATATGCTGATGATTTGACACTGTTAGGTGAAAATGTGGAAACTATAAAACTAAATAAGTCAATGAAAGCCATTAAAGAACTGTGCCTCAAAATAAATATGAAAAAGACAAAATATATCATCAGCAGCAGAAATTGTGATGATTTTGGTGACATAGTTAAAAGAGGGAATAAGTTCTGGAGATCTATGATAACCAGAAAAAACGAAATTCAAGAGGGAAGCAAAGGTGAGGTGTTAAAGGCACCAAACGCTTGTTATTTTTCAGTTGCAAAATTAGTTAGTAGCTCAAGCCTTCTGTCCAGAAACTTAAAAGCTAGAATTTACAAAACTTTCATCCTTCCTTCCTACTGCTTCTTACGGGTACGAAACCTGGTCACTGATTTTGAAGGAAGGACACCTTAAGATCTTTGAGAATAAGATAGTGCATAGAATACTTGGTACAAGGAAGGTTAAGTCCATGAAGAATTTAGGATGTTACAAAACGTGGAATTGCAGAGCATGCAACCTGTTAATATAATTGAAGAAATAGCATTATGATGGTTGAAATTGGCATGTTAAGTTGTTGGGCTTAGAAACAAATAAATCCCTAAAAAGTTAATGAGCACTGAACATATTTATAAACATGTAAGGGACAGATTAGCAATAAAGATAGGAGGATTACGCTAAGACTAATCTTGCAGATTTGGGTACGAACGGTGGACAGACAGTAGATAGCAATTGGATATACTGGCATCAAATCTTTGGTTTAACTAAGCATTTTGTTATTATTTGTTTACCAATAACAGTCATTGATATCAGTAACAGCCAAAAGATAGTGTTAATATTCATATTGCAGAGGGCACAACCCAAAGTAATCATAAAGCTTATTGTAAAATACATAAAAAAAAAATGAATAAAAAGATTAATAAAGATGGTTAGTTAATTAATCTAATAAATTTTAGTAATTTAATCAATAGTATGCCACAATAAAGGCAATAATTAAAATGCTTAATAACTACTTTCAAATATGAACAAAATAATAAGCTATAACACCCAATGCTCACCTGATATAATGACCTTATACTAGGTTGGAAAATAAATGACTGATCCAGCAAAAATGATCTCAAAAGTGGTTGTGGATAAATGGCAAGTCTAGAAATAAGTCCTGTAAGTTGTAGGTTTATAAAAAGGTTTTGAGTTAGCATATTTTCCAGTTTATTAAAAATAGCTTGCAAGAAAGGACCTGAAATGAAAAGTTCATATTTATAGCTATAAATGTTTCTTTCAAAACTATTTATTAGTAATTATTACAATCTTTCTCATTTAAAGCCAATAAATCAGGGGTCCAAAATAACTGTGCAGTTTTATTTTGAAAAAAATCTTGTTCTAACTTATACTTTTAGAACAGAAAAAATAAACAAAATTTGTACATTGAAATGGGGGGCCGGGGTATTCGCAATACAATAAAGTCAAGTAAGGTATTGTTTATAATAGTTTTTATGTTTCTGAATCAAATGAGATCACTCACATGACGATACAGACAATAGTTTAGAAGTTATTACTGATTTTGGGTAAAAATCACATTTTGCAAGTGAATTATATACAGGGTGTCCTGTAAGTTGTGGGAAATATTTAAAGAGGTGATTGTAGACATTAAGAGAAACAAAAAAGTTCATATGGACCCATGATCTAGTTCCACACAGAAAAACAAGAAATTTAAGTTCTTCTACTTATAAGTAAGCCACATTTATTTTTTTAATAGGAAACGATCACTCAAAACAACTTCAAGGTAATTAAGTTCCAATTTCACCATCGTAAAGTAGACAAAATTCCCTTTAAGAAATATAGTTTGGCTTCTAAATCCATTGTAAGGGGACATTTGGGTGGGCCAATAGTGATAAGTTTAATTTTTTTTTTTTTTAAATCACTTTTTACTTCTAAATGTTTTTCTCTTTCACTTTGTTTCTAGTCATTAAAATAACAAAGAAATTCAGAATAGAAAGCTTCTTTGGGAAATAAAACAAAATTTAAAAAAAAAAAAAAAAAAAAAAAAAAAAAAAAAAAAAAAAAAAAAAAAAAAAAAAATCTGAACCATTCTGAAATGAAACTATCCCTATTTTGTTTGGTTTTGAAATTTTTCAAAAGAAAATTTATAAATTAATTCTTTGAAAAATGTGTTATCGAGAATAAAATATTGATATCCTGGTATAGCCAGATACCAAATATCGAGATTATTATATCTAATTGCAGTAATATATCCTGTAGATGGAGTATAGGTTCTGAAACTTTAATTTCATTAATTATAATATTTAAAAAAATGTTCAATGACTAACAACAAAAAATTGATTTTTTGCTGTTAGTAATTTTAGGGAATTCCCAGAAGAAATGCTGGTATTTTGTTCGGTTTTGAAATTTTTTTTATTTACAAATTATAATAATTTTTTATTCCGATATTATCAGAATCAAATATCAATATTAGAATATCGAATATCGAGCGAAAATATCGATATTTCTATGATATCGATATCCCACCCACAAATATGCGGATTTTCTCATTTCACTTTTTCTATGAGAGTGCCTCTGTATCTTCTCCTATGTTAAATTGCTGCTCATTGTGATTTAAGCGGATTGCTGAGATAGATCTCATTCTGTGTGACGTGTGTAGTGCAATAGATAGTCATACAATAGATCAACAGCTTAGTTTATGAATTACTACTACACTACCTAATTATGTATACACAAACAACTAAAGGAAGAACCTTGCGGGCAGAGCACAGGGCAGGTGGTTACACTCAAGGAGGGGAAAGCCTTCTCCCTCTACATAACTTCACACAGCTATTTTGTCATACATACCATCTTTAATTTTTTAAAAACCTTTTGCTTTGTTTTACATTCTTTCAATCACATGTACTAATTCTTAAGTTGATTTATTTTTCAATAACAAAAGCCTATTGATGAAATAACCTTTTAGCTTGCACACTAAAAGATTCTTCCTTAAGTTGCTCACCTCTAGTATACAATTTTCATTTAAAAACAACAAAAAATTATTCATACAGAAAATTACCTACAAACAAAATTATTGGGTACCAAATGTACTTATAAAGCAATATAATGAATAGAATAAATTTTATATGTTTATGCAAAATATTTACCTCAAACTACTTCCAATCATTAAATAATTATATTTAAAACAATAAGAAAATCAATTGAATAATTAGGAATTATTAACAAGTTTAAATGCCAATTATTAACAAGATATTACCTATACAGGGAGCTGATGGCAAACAAGACATATTTCCATGACACTTCTCAGATGAAATTTCGGACCCATTAGGACTGTCAAACTCACCTCCACTTCCACATTCACTAGTTATTTCATTAATTCTTGCAAAGCTTTCATAGCCTGAGCTTTGATCATCTGCTGATGGCAAACTAGGATGTTCTAATTCATTGTCTTCATTAATTTGTAGTGAAGATATGTCTAAAATAAAAATATTGACACCACTAAATTTTAAGATCCATGAATAATATAATTTTTTATAAATCATTCAAAACAAAAAATGGTCAAATCTAAGGATTAAAATACCAAAATCAATTTGCATAAAGATTAATTTTGTTAAGATTATTTTTTCAACTTAAAAAGTATATTAAATTTATATGACTGATATGATATATTGTACCAAGGTGCCAGAAAGTTAATAATTATACTAATAGTTTTAGTTTTTAAGTTGGTATAATTGAATATAATTTCATTAGTTCTTGTACTTCAATTCAATTTAACATTGAAAATAAAAAAAATTGAAATCTCATTTATGGATATTCGTTCATAAGTTTTTAAACACTACAGATTGGGCTGGCAAAGTTTCATTTTGAAAAACCTACCTGCCATCGCACTAATAAATATATGATATAGAATTATATAATTTTTTTAAAATAACCTTCATCACTTTAATACTTAAAAGTTAATTAATTACTTGTTAGTTACCTGTTGATAATTTATCATTACACTATTATTTATTTAAACTTTTAGTATCTTACCAATAATGGATGGATTTTCTCCATTGTAGTTATAAGTCCAGGTAGATGTAGCTATAGCACAAGCTTCAATTTTCGATCTTGCATCAGCTAAATATGCTTGATAATTCCCATATAAACTTCCCTCAACTTTTTTGCTTCTGAAATATAACAAACATTTTTTGATGGATCATGGACTTTAAAAAATAAATAAAAAAAGAAGTAAAATACCAATAATTAAGGTTTTCCACTTTTCAAAGAGTAAATGACAAAATAAAAACAATATTTTATATAATACTTTCAAATACAATCAAGTTAGTCAACATTAATTAATATATATTCATTGTAGAATAATAATAATAATAACCCGTGTGGAGTTACTAGTCTCCCATCGGGCGCCTCCCCAGGTGGCGGATAGGGGAATGCTCACCAGATGTGGCGGGTACCGGAGAAATAAAATACCCGGGGCGGACCAAAACTAGTAAAGAAACCCAGGCGCGAATGATCCCAAAAATGGCTGCTTCCTGGTCAGGGTCTGTTCCCATGTTAGGGACGCCTGCAGACACAACTGGCAGAAGGTATAAAATGTAATCCCCATAACTAATATGGAGTCATATGATACAGTTATTGCCTCGGACCAGCCTGATACTGAGTTTGCATCAGGCGGGAATATTCGACAGCCTCCTTCAGGTACTGGCGAAGCGAGTGGCGCCACCCTGTCGCAACGGACCACAAGACTGCATTCAACGGCCCATAGTCTGAACGTGCGCTTGGAAGAGAGTTCTCTTCCCGCTCGCGCTCAGCAACAAAGACCAAGAGCAGCTCCTACAAGGATGAAGTGGACGCCTGAAATGAACAAAGCGGTCATCCGAGCTTACTACTTGGCCACAAATTTAGAACAAAATAGAACAGGATACCTTAGAAGAATCCAAGGTTATTGGTTGGAAAAATACTCTGAAATAAACGTAACAGCCCAAAGGCTAGCAGATCAGACACGAGTAATTATGAAGGGACAATTCCTTAGTCAGGAAGACCTCCAAATAATTAAAAATGATGTTGGAATACGAATTACCAGAGAATCGGATAATATGTCAGAGGTAACAATTGGAAGAATCTTACCTGAGATAGCTCACAATCAGTCGACACTGCAGATGGCAGTATGCTGCATGGAGAGATTAATCACGAAGTTCAACTTGAAGGATACTTGGAAGATGCATTATTTTCTGAACATATGAAATGGAATGGAATTCCGATGGAAGAGAGACCTATGGTGCCCCGTTTACCTTATAGAATACAGAGTTTGAAAATAGTCACAGCCACGAACAAGATACTGGAAAAACATGCTGAATTTATTAAAACCGTGTGTGATTTGAAGCATTGGATCTACATTTCTGCTAAAACTGTAGTAACTCACCTAGGTTTGAAGGTAAAAGAGAGAGATGTGTTGAAGAAGTGTCAAACCAAGGAGTCTACTAGACTGCCTGCTTGGAGAAGAAGACTGGAAGGGAAAATAACTGAACTACGAAGGCAAATCGGAATAATAACAAACTACGTCCGAGATCCTGCTAAAGCTTCAAAAAAACAAAAAAGAAAGATAGATGAAATTGTGGTCCTTCATCTTGGTACTATCATTCTTGAAACTGAACTCGCTAGAACTCTCCAGCTCTATGCTGACAAACTCAAGCAAAAGCTAGCAGTATATGCCAACAGAATACGAAGATATACAGCAGCAGCTCTTCGCAGAGAAAACAATAAGTCTTATGAAACAGACCAGCGTCGGTTTTATAAAAAATTAAGCAGCGAAAGACTAAATCTGAATGCAAAAATACCTTCGATATATAGCATGGAGTTGTTTTGGAAAGAATTATGGGAGCAACCAGCATATCATGATGCAAATGCTACATGGTTGCCCGAAATCAAGGATGCACTTGAAAAAACACCTTTGATGCTTCCACTGATCATTACCACAGAGGACGTAGCTGAAGCCGCTAAGAGGATGCATAATTGGAAGTGCCCAGGAAGAGACAAAATACAGGCTTATTGGCTTAAGCAATTCAGTAGTCTACATAGAAAATTGGCGAATCTCTTCCAATCAATTATAGAAGGATCAGCGGAAATACCTAAAGATTTTGCAGAGGGTATAACTTACATGATACCAAAGGAAGAAGGACCTAGTCTAGAACCTAAAGACTTCAGACCTATAACCTGTCTAAATACAACATATAAACTCCTGACATCAATAATTGCTTCGAAAATGAGTAATCATTTGATAAATAACGATCTCTTACCTCCAGAGCAATTGGGATGTAGGAAAGGAGCTAGAGGCTGCAAGGAACTTTTAATGATGGACACATTTATTGTCAATCAAGCATGCAAAAAACAGCGGTTGTCAATGGCTTGGATTGACTACAAAAAAGCATTTGACACTGTACCATACAGTTGGTTAATCCAAGTACTAGAACTGTACAAAGTCCACCCGAGCATAATAAATCTTCTGAAGAAGCTTATGGAAACATGGAGCACTAGGCTGACAGTGGACAGAAGTCACTCAGGCTACAATACCGGAATCATAAAAATTTGTCGAGGAATTTATCAATGGGATTCTCTCAGTCCTTTATGGTTTTGCTTAGCCCTAGTACCTCTAAGCCAAATCCTCAGAAACAGCCAGATTGGATATCAATTAAAAATTGGAGACAACAGATCAATTATCAGCCATAGTCTTTATATGGATGACTTGAAGTTGTATGCAAGAAACAGTGAGCAGTTGCAAAGCATGATGGAAGTTGTATCATCATTCAGTAACTCAATCTGTATGTCTTTCGGTCTCGAAAAGTGCGCTGTGGTGAATACGCTAAGAGGAAAAGTAAATGACAGCAGTTCTTTGCAACTTAGATCAGGAGCTACTATAAGACATCAGTCTCTAGGAGAATTCTACAAATACTTGGGTATAAAACAAGTCATTAAAATAGCCAGGAAAGAGGTGCTCTGCGAGATAACTTGTAAGTTTAAGAAAAGACTGCGGCAGGTTCTGAGTAGTCATCTTACAGGTAAAAATTTAAATCCATGCCATTAATACATGGGCGATTCCATTGGTAGCTTATAGTTTTGGTATAATAAGCTGGTCAATTACCAAACTTCAAGAAATGGATCGTCTGGTGCGCACAATGATGACCAGTGCTAGAGTTCATCACCCAAAGGCGTCTATGGCTAGACTTTATTTGCCCAGAAAGGAAGGCGGTCGTGATCTTATCTCTATCGAGGACTCATGTCGGAAACAAGAAAACTCTATGAAGGAGTATTTTAGGGAAAGTTCGTCTGTAATCATAGCTATGATGAGAGAGATGGATGAAGATTACACAGCCCTCAATCTCAGAGATCCAACGCTACATGACATTGGAAGTGAGGATCATTTAAAAAATATATGGAAGGAAAAGGAACTGCATGGTAGGTTCTACCATCAGCTGCATGAGCCGGAAATTGATAACGAATGCTCAGTTGATTGGTTGAAGACGGGTCAAATTTTTGGTGAAACAGAAGGTTTTTACATGGCAATACAAGACCAAGTTATTGCAACTAGGGCTTATAGGCGACATATCCTAAAGGACAACGTCGTTACAGATAAATGTCGCCTTTGCTTAATGGCTCACGAATCAATCCAGCATGTTAAAAATGGATGTGAATCTTTGGCTGGGACAGACTATTTGATGAGGCACAATAATGCGGCAAAAATATTTCACCAAAACATATGCAGAAAATTGGGGTTATTGGACAATGATGAGGTCCCATACTATCGCTATACTCCAGATAAACTAGTTGAAAATTCATATATAAAAGTTTACTGGGATGAGCAAATTATTACGGACCACAGAGTAATACATAACCGATCAGATACTCTGATTATACACAAAAAAGATAAAATGGCCAGAATAATAGACAAAGCTGTCCCAAATGACTCCAACTTACTCACTACAAGGGCTGAAAAAATAAGAAAGTACCAGGAGCTTGCCTTAGAACTAAAAACACTTTATCACCTAGATAAAGTAATAACTCCAATAATTATTTCCTCAAATGGTCTCATATTAAAAAGCACTAGAGAGGGTATAGAAGAACTTGGCCTTGATCTTCAGAGCTTGAAAGTAGCTCAAAAAGCAGTCCTGCTTGATACTTGCAGGATTGTGAGAAAATTTTTAAACAAATAAATTACATTATATCATCTACCTTTCCTTGAAGTGTTTTCTGGAAAGAAGATGTTAATCCAGAACACTGAGAAGAATAAATATAATAATAATAAATTCTTTATTTATTCCAGGACATATCCCTTTAGAATAATATTACATGTAAAATCAGTAGAGCTTTAGAGTAGAACAAAAAAGAATATGATATTGAATAAATAATAGCATAAATAAACAAATAAGAAAAAAAAAAATGAAATTATAATAAATAATAATGACATAACTTTTAAACCTTTAAGGAAAAATGAACCTGCAATATTAATACATTAAAAAATAAAGCAAAAAAAAAAAAATAAATACAGTGAAAGAGAACGAATTTATATTAATAATAAAAGTAAAAATAATGCATTAATACATAAATGGGTGCAAATTTTAGTTAAAAATCAGGAGTACTTATTTACAAATCTTTTGGAACCACATGGACATGAATTGACTGAATAGATGGGATTTAAAGGTGGGAAGAGTAACGGAGCAACGGATGGAAGAAGGAATGGAATTCCATAAGGATGAGGATCGGATAAGAAAAGATCTGTCAAAACCTGCGGATCGGGTTGTGGGCCGTTGTATATAAATCTGAAGACTGAGAACGGATATGGCGGGAATGAACAGAGGATTTGAATTGAAGGAGGTCGAAGATGTATGATGGACGGCGTGATTGGATGACTTGGTAGAGGAAGGATGCCAGGAAGTACTTACGACAGTAGGAAGGGTCCAGCCACAGGAAACCAGGGACTGGCTTCTCAACTGGTTACCTCCTATGGACCACAGGTTTGTAGTGAGGCGGTCCGCCGAGGCTCCCTGGCCCACTAGAATTGCTATTGGGCTGGGGACCGAGGTGATCGAACCCAACAGATTGGTCAGTCTCCCGGAATTTCAGAATCCGGATCTGGCAGGAACAAACCAGTGGCAGTTCCTGAGAGTGGAAGGCAATCCGGGTCATCTTCAGAGTCCCGGGCAGCCTGGTTGGAGGCACATGGTTGGCGGCAGCTATGAGCTTCGGCACCAATTAGACCTCAGCCCTAACAGGAGAATCAAGGGAGGAACGGGTGCCAATAGGCCCCCGCTCCTCCCACTTGCTTCTCTTCCATCTGCCACAATTATGATAAACGCTGCGATCGAGGTAAGACAAATTAATTTACAGCATAATAAGTCGGCTACGGCTGAATTGGCGAACCTTCTTTCGGGTTGAAATCCACCCTCGTCTTAATACAAGAATTTTATTGTTCTAGGAGAATGATTAAATGAATGGGGGTATCGGCGGAAGAATCATCCGTCCACCCTCATGTGAAGCACCAAGAGCAAGTATCTGGGTCTCTAAAGACCTGCAGATACTACCTTTGTCTCAGCTAAACACGAGGGATGTGGTGGCCCTGGCCATAACTACCAAGGTTAGTACTGTAAAGCTTAAAATAAATATCGCTTCCATATATGTACCCCATAATCTGGATCCAGCTTATCATTACAAAGATAGCATCTTCCGCTTAGCAAGAAAGATTGATCTACCTCTCTTAATAGGCGGAGACATTAATGCCCATCACCTAGAGTGGGGCAGTTCAGATACGAATGAGCGAGGGGAATCCTTGCTCGAATATATAGCTTCAACATATTTAGAGATACTAAACAGAGGGAGCGAGGCTACTTTTGTCACTAGAGTCAGAAACGAGGTTTTGGATTTCACACTCGCTTTAAGTCAAATTAAGAACCTTTGTAAAAACTAGAAAATCACCTCGGATATTACACTGTCAGACCCAAGGATGATCTCATTTAAGATTAATTCTGAACAAACTCCCCCATCCCTGAAAAGAAACCCCAGAGACACTGAGTGGAATCTATTCAGGGAATAGAGCTGGATAGATGCACATATCACCCTTCAAACCAAAGCTCAGATAGACGAAAAAACTATCCTTTTAGAGACAATAGTACAAGACACATATGAGGAGGCCTGTCCTTTAAAGGCAGAACCTAGGAAAAAGATCAGGTGGTGGTCCACAGAGTTGTCTACAAAAGACTACAAGGAAGGCCTATAACAAGGCATATAAATCAAGGTAGAAGACTGACTGGGATTTGTACCGTGTCGCCTCTAACTTATACAAAAAGGATATAAAAAAGCATAAACGAGATGGCTGGTATAAATTCTTTAGCAATATAGAAAGGACGCCAGAAGCCTCTTGTCTTGTTAAGCTGCTAGGGAATGACGCCCAGACCCACATACCGGGTGCAGTATTACTAATTTAGTCAATCCTTCAAGTATCTAACCTTGCAGTGATACTAGTGATAAAGAGGAGGATTGGGCTCTAGTGGAGTCCATAGTCAGTGATGGGGCCATTAGGTGGGCTATCGGGGAGCTCAAGCCGTACAAGGCACCAGGCACCGACGGTATCCTTCTATGTATGCTCAAAGAGGGCCTCAATGCTCTGCTCCCCCGAATCAGAGCATGACTAGGAGCCTCTCTAGCCATCGGGTACATTTCAGAATCCTGGAGAAAATCTTTAATAGCTTTTATTCCAAAGAATAGCCTTACAAGCAAGGTACTACCACTCCATCCCCTTCATCCTTAACAGCATGCTTACCTCCAGGGAAAATCAATAGAAACTGCCCTACATTCCCTTGTAGGAAAAATAGAAAAGGCCTTGCTATACAAATATCTAGTCCTCTTATATCTAACACCGCTTCACCTATGGCTGAAGGGCGAAGCGGTTATGGTCCATCTAAGAATTAAAGAAAACAGGCAGTGGCAAGTGCAGGGCGAACCTACAGGACACTCAGTAATAGCCAAAGTGGTGGACAAGGAAATTCCTATCCTTCAATATTGCTGTCCTCCACTTAACAGAAACCTTACTCTAGATTCCAAAGTGAGTTACTCATATCCTAGTATGGGGTAATGGGTAATGGAGTGATGGGGCTCAGTAGCCACTCAAATAGGCAACCTATCCTGTTTCACGGATGGATCAAGGAAGGACTCGACCGGCTTAGCAGGAGCGGGTGTCTACATAGAGGATTTAGGTATTAATTTAAGTCTACCATTGGGCAAGCACTCAACTGTGTTCCAAGCAAAAGTGTTTGCGATACTGTCTGCGGTCACATGTACGGAAGTAATCGGTTGCAACCGGGCTGCAATTACCATCTATTCAGATAGCCAATCGGCTCTCCAAGCTCTGGAATCCTCCAGGGTAGCTTCCATTCTGGTAAAAGAGTGCAAACAGGCATTGGATCTACTCGCCTGCTCGAAGAGATTGGAATTAGTATGGGTTCCTGGACATAAAGGAATCAAAGGCAACAAGATAGCTGACCAGCTTGCAAGGGAAGGCGCTGAGAACCCTATCCTGGGGCGAGAACCTTCAGTAGGCATCTCTAAAAGGTATCAGCGGAAGAAGGTCCATGATTGGACATGGAAAACAGCAGGTAAGGAGTGGAGGGAGTGCGTAGGCCTCAGACAGGCTAAGGCACTAATTAAAAAACTCTCTGCTTCTAGAACCAAGTGGCTGCTGAGCCTCAACAGAAAGGAACTCCGACTGCTTATCGGGGTACTTACAGGTCACTGCAGGCCTAAAAGACACTTAAAGATCTGTGGAATAGTAGGGGATGAGACCTGCCACTCCTGTGGGCACCTGAGACTGCTCTACACTACATAGCTGAATGTAATAGATATGCGTCATTAAGATACAGATTGTTAGGATCTGATAGAATCAGAGAACAAGAGGCTCCCTCCATGGAATGGACGTCCCTTCTGAATTTCATCAGAAAAACCAGAAGGCTAAATATAGAGGGTTAATAAGCTTTCTATATTGGTGACCACCCCCGGGTTGGCAAAAAGGACCACTAGGCCCACTTGCCGGACTTTGTCCCCCCACCCTCACCAGTATCCTCAAAATCTACAAGTCAGCCAACAATTAGTTCATCTTATAGAATTTAAAGCATAATTGCATAGACAAAAAGCTCTTGCCTGTGTACCATTTGCAATTACTCAACAGTTAATCTTCTTCTTTTTTTTTCATTTCTTTTAATGGTACGACTAGACTGTTTATGACTAGATTATTATTATTTATTATTTTTTTATTGGTAATTATAAGATTAGAAAAGAATAAAAAAAGGAATTAACCTCTTTGTAGCCCAAAGTTGGTTAGATTATGAAGGCCAAATGAAAAGTTATTTTCATATGCCCTAGTAGTATGTAAAAGATGTTCAGTATGTTTTAACTGAGTCCAATTATAGTGATTTCAGTGACTTTAATGCCATGCCAAAATAACCCTAGCTACCAAAACTCTTAAATATGTAAGTTCACTTGAATATATTATACATAATGCTAATTTTTTATACAAAAATACAAATATGCTTACATATATAATATTTATACAGACTTCCATGCAAATGTCACAGTATGAAATAATATTTCAATATTTACAGACCTATAGATTTTTGGAGCCAATTGCAGAAACTTTTCGGTATTTTCACAAAATGGATCTCCTTGACCAATGTGCGATTTTTGTGATTCCATAATATGATTGCAAGGAATTAGATATTTAAAGACCAATTCAAGCATAACATCCTCACAATTTAATTCAATTAATGTTTGCATGAAGGATAATGTGACTAAACATAGCTGAAAAAAAAAGAAGGATATTATGGTTCATAAATAACTCATGCATATATATATATATATATATATATATATATATATATATATATATACACACACACACACACAATTGCATAAACATATTTTTAAAATCATTAAATTGATTCATTTTTTAATTATTCTTAGTTTTTGGTAAACCAGCCTGCATTCATTCAAGAAAATATTATATAAATATGCTATAGGTGGCAACACACATATTTGTAAATAATAGTTGTTATAATAATAGAATATTTTGGTTTATAAATAACAATTACAATACAATAATTATTTACAGTTATCTCCAGGAACTATCCTTCATTTTTGGTACATGAGCCAATATGGTCAGAAAAATAATAATATATATATGTTAATGACCCTGGTTTTAGATAACAGACTCCATATTGGATCATGGAATGTTCGGAGCTTATACAGATCAGGGTCCGCCCGAACAGTAGTGAATGAAGTAAGAAGGTACAACATACCATTAACAGCCATACAAGAGGTAAGATGGCCAGAAGGAGATGAAACCACTATTGATGGCGACACTGTTCTATACAGGGAGAATTGCCAAAAACGGAACAGCTGGCACTGGATTTATAGTTAGTCCAGCTGCAAGGAAATCAGTTATAAACTTCACTCCGATTAACAAGAGGATAAGTGTATTGTGAATTAGAGGTCGCTGGTTTAATACAATGATTATTAACGAATGCACTTACCGAAGATAAATATGATGAGGTGAAGGATAATTGCTATGATTAGTTAAAAAAGTAATGGACTAGGCTTAAAAATATGACATACGAGCAATGACAATGAAGTGAGATGTATTAGTCTGGCAGCAGCTAAGGTGGTCTGCAGTATGATGTTCTCACACAGAGACATCCCTAAAGGTGCTAAAATCCAAATTGACCACGTGCTGATAGATAAGAAACATCAGAGCTCTATCCAAGACATAAGAAACTATCTTGGAGCAGACTGTGAATTTGGACTACACTCTGATTAGGATCAAACTCTGTCAGAGGCTGAAGCTAATCCAAAAAGTAAGGGATCAAGTGGAAAGAAGGAGGTATGAAGTCCGTAATCTGAAAAACTCTGAAGTAAAAGCTATATTCCAAATTGAGCTGAAGAATAAATTTGAATCCTTGGGCTCAGAGAATCTCATAGTTGACAAACACTGGGAGACATTAGAGACCGGGCTAAAAGAAACAGCTAAGGAAGTAATAGGTATTTAGGAGAAACAAAAAGCCAAGAAGTGGTTCACAGAAGCAAGTGAAAAGTAAAATGGAATGAAAGAAAAATGAAAATCCTCTGCCAAGCCAAAGATGATCAAGCTATGTAGATAATAAAAATAGCAAAAAGAGAATTCCTCAAAGAAAGACTACAAACTATTGAGGACAACTGGCAGGTCAGAAATATATGCGAATTCTACGGAGACGTCAGGAAAGAAAGAGTAGAATATAAAGCGAGAAGCACGCAAATGCGAGGAAAAGATAGCAAACTGATGAAATCAAAAGAAAAGGTATTAAGCATCTGGAAAAAATATTTCCAGCAGCTTCTCAACCAAGGGAATCCCACAAAAGAGAAAGACATGGACTAAGCGGACGACCTTGACCCACAATAGGTTGAAAAACCAGATATTTTGGATGTGGAAATAGCTATTGACAGGCTTAAAAGAAAGTCACCAGGGTTGGACAGCCTACCATCAGAGATGTTTAAAGATGGGGAGACCCTCTAAGAACCAAGCTCTTAGAACTAATCCAGAAAATATGGGAGGGAGGAAGGATACCAGAGGCTTGGAACAAAGGCTTAATATGCCATATCCTAAAGAAGGTTTCCATGTATGAACGTGGTAATTACATAGGCATAGCACTCCTTCCGGTTGCCTATAAGATAATTACCAATATCCTGCTACCGGATATATTCCTACTATGAAAATATAATAGGCGACTACCAGGCAGGATTCAGAAGGAGCAACCTAGACCAGATCTTCATCCTAATACAGGTATTAGAAAAACGATGGGAAGTAGAACAGGATGTGCATACCTTATTTGTCAATTTCAAAGAAGCTTATGATTCCGTGGACAGTTTCTGGGAAATTAGTGAGATTGATGATGGTGTGTGCAAACGACCCTAAATGCAGAGCACTGATACAAGATTTGTCTCAAGCCTTTGAAGTTAGGCAGGGAGATGAACTCTCGCCGATGCTATTTAATTTAGCCCTTGAGAAGGTGATTAGAACATCACGTGAAAATAGAGGGGTGCAACATAAAATCCTAGCATTTGTGAATGATATAGCTGTCTTTGGAAGCAATGAAGAGGATATTAAGACTCGCTAAAACTCTGTTAAGAGAAACAGAACAAATCAGCTTGCAAGTAAATGAAGATAAAACAAAATATATGATAGTGAGCCGAAAAATCCACCCCAATAGTATCTGTGTGGATGGCTGATCATTCCCAAAAGTAGACAGATCCATGACTCCAAGGAGGATGAAAGAATGGGCAGAAACGTTGACCTGTAGATAGACATCTTCATCTTTTTGGTCACATCTCTTCTGTTGAAGAAACCTCTCCGGATCGAATAGAACATTCTTTCAGCTGCTCCTAGTATCTGACACTTCCCCGTTGATATAGCCACTTTCATTCGACCAGGCACCTAAACACTTGAAATCCTAAACCAGGTCTTTTCTTTCCAGGTATTTTATTCATAGTCTTAAGCATTTTGTTTTCTTCTGGTTAATATCCATGTTGATGCGGGACTGCTCTTCTTGCACGATGTCTAGATTTTGTTGCAAGGCCGGGGTCGATGGCAGCAATTACGAGATCGTCAGAAAATGTGAGCATTGTGTAAATGGTAGGCAGCAGGTTCCTATGCCTGAGTTGAAATATAAAATACAGTAGAATCCTATGCCCGAGTTGAATATAAAATATAGCAATTAAATCTGGCAAACTATTAATTAATAATGATTTCTACAATACATACAAACAAAAATACATGAAAAAATAAAAAGGTTAATAGACGTACCTTTGAAAAACAATTTATTCTTTCAATCAATATATCAATTAAGCGTTGCCCATCATAGATTTCAACTAAAATGAATTTAATAAAACAATATATTAAAGCTGGTTCAGTAAGACTTCTTAAAAAAAGATCAAAATAAGCAGTTGCAGTAATTAGTTCTTGATCAACATTCTAAAAAATAGAATAAATATATTAACTGACAAAAATAATAAGTAAGTTCATAAAACATAATTCTGATATAAATATAAAACAGCAAAAACTCAAGAAGAAATTTTAATTAATTGTTAGGATATAATTGGAAAATTAAAAATAAAATCTAAAATACTGGTGAAACAACTACCTGTCATGGTGATGCCTGAATTGGTGTAACGTTGACTGGTTAGTTGTTTTACCGGTATTTTTGAGTATCAAGGCTGTGTGTTAGGAATCTTCCACTTATATCCTAATAATTCTGATTAATTTAATTTAAATAGTATTTAACAATATGTATTTATAATCAAACAAATAAAAAATCTGAAAGCAGATGTAGAATATTTATTAAACACTAAATACTTGTGATAATTAAATTTTTTTTTTCCATTTATTGAAACTTACAACTAAATGAGAACATATAAGAGTAAATGTGAAATAATATGATAATATCTTGTGAAGGAACTAGCCATTGGTAGCACTTCAATGATTATTTTAAGTTAGGAGGTCTCGTGTCAATCTTTTTTTTGACAACTCGGTGAAAGGTTACAAACTAGTGGGTTTGTGCAGGCAAGAAGTTTGTAATTAGGGGAGATATAGTATGTCTATTTCAGGCCAAATCTGCAAAAATGGAATATTGAGGTCTTTGTAAATAAATTTAAAATGGAATAACTATTAGAGGTTGATATACAGGAAAGAATCCTGCCACAAGTATTGGATGTTTGGCATCCCCACCATTGGTCTATAGCTTTGTAATCTCTCCCAGCAATGAAGTGCGGACCAAAGGATCAGAATAAGGGACCAAAGTGTTTATAGGAAAGGGAATTAGCAGGAGAGCAGTATACAGCTGAAAATGTTATGTTTAACAGGGGAGAGGATAAGATTAAAGAGGCTGATAGAATGGTTTCAGTTGGAGTGGAAGGTATCAGGAAGTGAGGTAAGGATTTATAAGTAAGGGTTTGTATCCTTATGACTCCTTGTGGAGGCCTGCATGGGAAGTGTTGTCAGGGTTATCTGATCTATATGTGATGCAGTCATGTAGGCCGAAGAAAGAATATGTCGTGAAATTGGTTTCAATTACTAGGGCAATGTCAATGAAATTTTGTGGAGAAATATGTCCATTTCGTCTCAGTGATTATGAAGGCCACTAGCATGCAACAAAAGAATAACTAGGGTCTTTTTGCTCATTGTGGGATATTGAGCGGGATTTCTGTAAGTATTCTGGTAAGGAGTGTAATGACAGATCTGATATTATCTTGAAGATCACAAAGGAAGGATGAAAGGACTGATGTTAAATCAAATGGATTTTTGTTGAAATAGGAGCCGAAGGCAGTCTCTTGGGGTGGAAAATTAATCTACCTAAGTGGAGGTGGAATTTTGTAGGGTCCACATTTAATGGAGCTTCTGGTGAAGGATTGACCCGAGAGATTGAGATAGAACAGGATATTTAGGATTGACCTGTGGTGGCATCTGTGGAGATTACTTGACCCTTAGGGGTATGTTTTTAGATGATATATCATTTCTTGTTTTTTCAGGCAGAGGATGGGAGATCTGAGGTTGAGAATGAGAGGTCTGAGGCTGGGATAAGGAGGCTTGAGGCACCTGAGGTCAAGGTAGATATTTTTTAGTGACTTCTGGATATGCAGCAATCTTGCTTTTGGAGCTTGTAGATATTAGTGTTCGCTGGGTCAAAAGATCCTTCCTTGTTTAAGGGTTAGGTATTTGGTCTTCAGAGACTATGTTTCTTTGCAATTTAAAAGCTCTGTTAAAGGCTATTAGTCACTATATTTTTATTTTACCACTATAAGGCATATTTTTATAACCTATACAACCTTCATAACACACAGAGTGGCCTTCGCTAGATAAAGCCCATTTTTCTGGGGTATCACGAAGCTTCTGGCAAGTGTAGGACATGTACGGGCCTACACATTTGACACACTTGGCCTGATGGTGACAGAAGAAAGGGTTGGTGGTATGAAGTCCCCTCAATACAACTCAGTAGGGCTTTACTTCTTTTAGTAGGTCGCAATGGAAGTCAAAGTTTTTTTTTCTGATGACTAATTTTTTTATAGTAGTCTTTATTTGTGGTATTGATTTTTAAGTCTTTTATTTGGGAGAAACATTTCAAATATGTTTGTCCGATTAAATTTGAAACTTCATGATCAAACACTATAAAGTCATGAACATTGTTAACAAAGATTGGGGGTGGTTCTAGATCAGAGAAGTGCCACGGGGTGGATCAGTAAAAATATCACTGAGGTTTCCATTAAATAATATAAAAGTATAAATTATTAAGTTAATTTTTACTTTTATAATAATACATTGCATTATTACAGAGCCTATTGCTGACAACAGGTTGGCAGTTTGGTGAAACGAGATTCGGTTGCATGTCTCCTTTCAGACGAGCTCGGCTTTCCATCTAGGATCTTGTAGTCCTTATAAGATATGCTGTATCTTGCTAATACTGGTCCGATTTAGATCATTTTCTTTTCTTTTTTTTTTTTTAGATAACTTAATAAGATATATGCATGATTTTTTAAAATACCTTAAATAAATTATTTTTGTCTCAAAAGTTATGGTAAAGCATTAAATAAATAATAAATAAATTCTTATTAAACTAAAAAAAAAATTACTTTGGGCAAGATATTTTGGCTATTCAAATGCGCCATTTTTCATAGAGTTAATGTAACCGTCACTTATGTCAACAAATTTATTTAAACGACTTTGTATTGGTTCTGGTGAAACTTGCTAAATTTGATCTAATTCTGTGATTAGTAAAATCATTGAACAGGAGCGAAAACCTTCATATAAGTATTGCCTTGTGCCTAAGTGCAAGAATACAACGAAAAGTGCACCAGATAAAGTATTTTTTCCCATTCCAAAAGACTCAACTATATAAGCAAAGTGGTGTAAAGCCATGAGAAGATATTAAGTAGCTTGCATTCTTGTGAAGACGAAAAATGTTGTCCCACACAAATTTCAATGTCTAAACATAAAAAGACCACCACCACTAGTGAGGATGGGCACTCTCAAAGACAAAAATTGGTACTCGTTGAAGAAGCGCTGCCAGAGTGTGTAGTTAAACCATCTATAACTGGATCATTAGAAATTAATGTTTATAAAGTGGGTCCAAGTTTAACTTCATCAAATATTTCTGGTAATAGCAAAGCAGGTCCAAGCACATCATCATCAAATTCACATCATGTTGAAAAATTAATCATTCACAAGACTATTCAAGTTAAAATGAAAGAACATTAACATATGCACTTATTTACTCCATAAAATCATTCGAGTAAGATAAGACAATACATAATATAAATAAAATATAACAAATAAGATAATATATAATATAAAGATATGTAATTTAGATAAAATAATTCATATTTGCCACTGGTTAAGGAGTGGAGTTGAACTGAGTTGAGTCTGCTGAGAAGTGTCAAGCTAATTGGATATGACAGTGCAGAATGTATGAGCTACACATATTTCACAGTTAATTTGAGCTATTAAAAAAATGGGGAACTGCGTGATTAAAACAAAAACCAAATTTAAAACTGCTTAATTATTTTTGCTATTAGCTATACACATTGCGTTTTTAAATGGATTTAAAAATTTTCATCATTATACGAGTATTTTATTAAACGTTATATATTTTATTGTAATATATAGTTAACATATTTACACTAAATCATTTAAAATAAATTCTCACGATTATAAGCCATTCTCACTAGAACATTGTCCGTAGAAATGAATGATTCTCTTTGTTTTGGGAAAACTGCATGGAAATCTCTCTATTTCTTCTTCTTCCATGGCTCTACAGCCCTTGTAGGGCCCTGGCCTCCGCAACAACCCCTCTCCAGTCTTCCCTGTCAGCAGCTCGACCTCTCCATTGTCCGATTACCATCCTCTGCAGATCGCTCTCCACATCACTCAGCCATCGCAGCCTGGGCCTTCCTCTTCTCCTTTTGCCATATAATAGTTTCTTCGGGTACCTATCTTCTCCCATTCTTTCTACGTGGCCAAGCCATCTTATACGGGCTGATTTGACATAGGTGACTAGGTCTGGTTCATTGTATAGGTCCCGAAGCTCTCTATTATTTCTTGACCTCCATTGGCCTTCATAACATACTGGCCCAAATATCTGCCGAAGCACCTTCCCCTCCCAGATCTGTAGCATCTTTTCGCATTCCTGGGTCAGGACCCACGTTTCACCAGCGTACGTGACAATTGGTCTTAGGATTGTTTTATAAATCAATAATTTTGCTTTACGTGACAAGTTCCGAAATCTTAATGCTTTTCGCAATGCAAAGAGACATCTGTTGCCTGCTGAAATTCTTGCTTTAATTTCTGCAGTGATGCCATTCTTTCGTGTCACTAAAGCTCCCAGATACTTGAAGCTGTCCACTTTCTTAAATGTGTGGTGGAGCAGTTGCACATGACTCTGCTCTTCCTGCCCATCATTTTTTGTGGAAATCATGTATTGGATTTTTTCCTTATTTATCACCAGACCCAATTTTATCCCAGCTTCTTCAAATTCCTGCAAAGCTCCTGAAAGTGCCGCCTTTGACCTTGCTGATATCACTACGTCATCAGCATACGCTAGGTGTTGGGTCATCCTGTTACATATCGTTCCTCCTGGGTTGGTCCTGATTGATCTCGCAGCTTGTTCGAGTGCTATGTTGAATAATACAGGTGAGAGGGGATCTCCTTGGCGCAGACCATTCTCCACCTCAAACTCTTCTGATAGCATATTTTGGATTTTTACCCTACATCTGGTGTTCTCCAAGGTCATCGCACTTAATCCGACTAGCTTTTCTGGGACCCCTAGAGTTTTCATTACTTTGAGCAGTTCTATTCTGTCGAGACTATCGTAGGCCTGGCAGAAATCTATGAAGAGGTGGTGGAGGTCAATATTGTATTCATATGCCTTCTCTAGCATCTGCCGTATGGAGAAGATATGATCAGTTGTGCTTCTAGTTGGCCGGAAGCCACTTTGGTATTCGCCTATATTTCTTTCAGCCCATGCCATAATTCTCCTATTTATTGCGACTGAAAGTACCTTGTAGACAGTAGGCAATAGAGCGATACCTCTATAGTTTTGGCAGTTTAATCCGTCTCCCTTCTTATGTATTGGGCATAACACTGCCATATTCCAGTCCTGTGGCATCCTCATCTCCATCCATACATCAAATACGAGATTATATATTTCCTCCAACACTGCCTCACCCCCATATTTCAGGACCTCATTCGGGATACCGTCTATTCCAGGTGCTCTGTTATTATGGAGTGCTCCAATTATTTCCACTATTTCTTCCCTATCTGGTGGTATTTCTTCTTCATCCACGTTCGACGAGTCTCTTCCATTTTCCAATAATACTTTTTTATTATAAGTTGGTTCTTCTTTATTCGGATTTAATAATTGTATGAAGAACTGCTTCCATCTTTCCAGGACAGATCTTCTATCTCCAATCAGGTTCCCCTCTCTGTCTTTAATGAATTCCAGCCTTCGTATATATCCATTTCGGAATTCTCTGGTGCTTTTATAGAACTCTCTCTATTTCATCCAGTTTTATTCTATACATCGAATATAACCATCGTCTTAAATAGAAACAAACTTCTATATTTATTTTTAAGTTTTTAGTCAGATGATTCTGACAGTGAATTTACATGTTTCGTGGCCATGACCTCTTCTATAAACTCTTTTCTGTATCCATTTTTATGTGAGAAAAAAATAACAACTTAAGAGAACTTTAAAATTTTCAATCAGCACAAGAATAGTTTAAACTTAAATGCACATAAATTAATAACAGTCATGAATGGATTATTTCACAGCAATAGACAATTTTGAGTCAGTAATTAGGGAGAGGGTAGATGAATTTGAGTGGAGGGGGAAGAAGAGTCAGCTTGGAAAATGGGCCTGGTTGGTTTGGAAGCTGCACCTGACTGAGCCTTGTGTAGTCAACTCTGCTCAGTGGCCACCCTCCCTATCTAATCAATGTGTTTGTTTTGCTTGCAGAGTCTACTGTACTCCACTCCACAACCGGTGGCCACCCAGCCTTATACTTAGCTGCATTTGTTGATAAAATGATTTTTTCTGCATTTATATACTATGTTTAGTTTTCCAGATTAATATGTATTAAAAGAGCTAATATAGATTAATATGTATCAGAGAGATATATATGTATTAAAAGAGCTTGATATATTTCAATTTATCGTCAATAACTTAAAGAAAGTACCCAGTAGTTGTGCGGACATGAAATTTGAAGTCACAAAAATGCGGTCTAACCAATAGCATTGTGTTTTGATATTTTAAATTTCATGCATATTTATTGCATTTTTGTTTAATTAAAACTGATTATTTAAAATTTGGAAAAAAAAACCAACTATTTAGGTTTTAATCAATAGCAATATATTCCAAAAAAATTAAAAATTTGAACATAATATATTTTTCATTCATATATCTCATTACCTTTCTTATTATTGTAAACATAATTTACCATAAAAGCATTCAATTAGAGTTATGCACAAGTAAGGCATTCTTTTCATCATCATTTTTTTCCCAGCATTTCCTCGGTGATGTACTACATATATACTTATACAAATAAAATTAAAGAGCTTTAAGGAGAACACTTGAGGCAAGTTTCATCAAAATTATTAGAGCCATTTTGTAAAAAAGTGTAAAATCGATGATATAAAGTGGCACTTCTGCTTAGTCGATTTTGACGAAAAAGTTGCTGTAACATCACAGGCATGTCTTAAATATGTAATTTCAATTTCATATTAGAGCTAGGCTAGACAGTACAGACACACACACACAGACAATTTTGTGACTTGGTTATTTGGAACCAGAGGGCATTAAAACATGCATTTCTGTTTAAAACTCGAATTAAAAAATTTTCACAATCGCAATACTTCTTCTCACTATATATTTTATATATAGATAAGGGAAAGTAATAAATGAATAAGTAGAAATTTTTTATAAATACAAATATATCACAAACAAATAAAATAAAAAGTTAATGGATAATTATTGTATCTAATTAGGGATTGAAAAATTATTTGCAACTTCTATAATTTTGTTATTTATATAATTCTTCTATAATTCTAAAATTATAGAAGTGGCAAATAATTTATCAATCCCTAATTAGATTGATCCTTCTATATCATCATGCGGATGTCAACTAATTTATCCATCCAACATGGGGCTCATTTAACTTCACAAAATAGAAAAAAATCATAAAAATTTATCATTGATGGAATAAAAGGACAATTATATAAGTTAGGGAAATATTTAAACCAACCTTAGGCTATCTATACAAGGACAACTCTATAATATCAAAAAACTCTACAGAGGTTAAAGAGAAATATAAATCCATTAACATAGAGGAAGATAAAACTGTGATTAGTGTTGATGTTGAGTCACTTTTTACTTTCATTTCACAAAACATAGTTTATAAAATAATAGAATAGAAATGAAAGAAAATTGAGGTGTAAACAAATATTTAAATATATATATATATATATATATATATATATATATATATATATATATATATATATATATATATATATATATATATTGAAGGAATTAAATTAATAACAGAAAATAGCTTTTTTTTAATTTAATAATAAATATTTAAAAATAATTGTTTGCATTACAAGAGAAAGATTAATTAGTGCCAATGTAGCTAGAATAATAATTAAATGTATTGATGATATTTTTTACATTATTTACTCCTTAACCTGTTCATGGAATGTTCTATAAAAAAATCAGGTGGAAGGGGCAATGTGCAGAAGTCTCCAATCATCTTAACTTTATTGATGATATAGATACAAAGAAGAAAACTGTTATTGATATGGAGAAGATATTTCTTGGTTTACAAAGAACTATGCAAAGAGTGCAGCTTGTGGTGATTGAGAAAAAACAAATATATGCGAGCTGGGCGCTTCATGGAGTTATCCAAGATTCTCCTCAGGTAAAAATCAGCTATAACACAATTTTAGAGGGTAGGAGAGAAGGCTCTTGGCAGCCAAAAACTGCTATTTTTAGTCCGGGAGACCGTGACAAAAAAAGTGACTCATTTCATACAAAGGTTTGCGCAAATTAAATGAACATCCCCACAAGCCTGACATGAAAAATGCACACCTACCAACTTATAGTCGCTGTAATACAAAACGGCAGCCAAAAAAACTAGACATTTAAGGACTATTTTAGGTTTTTCATCCATAATTCCCAGACAGTGCGTTCTATCGAAAAAGCTATGGTATATTAAATTAAAGAACAAAAAATTCGACGTCTAATGACATATAACATAACTTTGTCGATAGAATGCACCGTTAAGGAAATATAAGTGAAAAAAGACCTAAAATTTCAAGTTTTTTGGGCATTTTGAAACCTGCCCCCTCCTAATGCTGGTGCCCCTAATGATGACTTTTTTAGCATCTGGGATGCCTGTAATTTTATCTGTGCTTGAAATAAATCATACCTAATGCGAAAACACTGAGATATCTGACTTTTTGAATTTTTATGGACATTTTTGCAGATTTTTACAGTCCAGTAACTCAGTAGTTATATCACATATTCAAAATATGATATACAAACCTGCAGGAAATTTAACGTTCTTTAATATTGGTTATGACAAATTTGTACCTTAAATGCACAGCAAGAGAGTTATTTTAGAAAAAATGAAAAAAAAGTTTCTTCTTAGCGATTTTTCAAAATGGCCAAAACCGCACAAGAAGAAGGAGGTCGAAAACTTAGGTTTTTTACAGGAGGGGCAATACATAAAACATACTTGAAAATTAAGATTACTCCATTTTTTGCAATCTATAAGTTATATTATATGAAATTAAAAAACAACAAATTCTGCATCTAATGAGTACAACATAACATGGGTAACTGGTGTGGTCGAAAACTACTGTCACCAGACTCATAAATAGTACTCTGTCTCTTCTTTTGACAAAATTGTCGTTTAACTGTAGTTTTCAACCAGGTTTGCTAATTTCAAGAAGTGTACTTGATCGAATTTAAAAAATTTTGTGCTCAATGGACGCAGAATTTGATGATTTACAACTTATATTTTATGAATTTTTCTCTTAGAGTACTCATTTCTAAGCTGCAGACTCATATACAGTCCACTGTCACTGTTTTTGACCGTGATTCTCGACCACACAAGTTAACTAAATTATTATGTTGTGGTACTAATTAGACATAGAGTAAGTCGTTCTTTAATTTAAGATACCATAGCAGCTTTTTCGATAGAATGCACTGTTTGGGAATTATGGGTGAAAAACCAAAAATAGTACTAAAATGCCCATTATTTTTGCTGTCATTTTATATTCCAGCGGCTGTAAGTTAGCAGATGTGCATTTTTCATGTGAGGCCTCTTTTTTTTAAATATTTTTCATTTAATATGCGCAAACCTTTATATGAAATGAATCACTTTTTTTTTTCGGGCTCCTGGACTATTTGGCTTTCATAAACCTTTGAAAAGCAGAGCAATCTCCTGAGCAATGAAACTCAGTATCGAAAAGACATTGATTGATGTATGACTGTAACCTAATATTATTAAAGTTAAAGACCCTGGTATTATCAGAATACTTACTCAAGTATTCGTATGTTGTTGGTAATCAAATATCTACTTCTTAAATCAGATATCACTTCTACCACTTGTCTAAATAATGGATGGGTTGAATGAAAAAAAAAAAAATTATTGCGAAACATCTCTTTTCTGGGAATGAGAAATTAGATGAAGCATGGGTAAAATTAGTATCGTGACATTAAATGTCAAACAAAAACTCATTTTTTGAAATAAATAAATAGACAGAAATTTAACAGGATACTTCACAGTAGCTTAGAAGAAACATTGAGGCATAAATGAGTCCAACTGAACTCCAGAGGTAAAAGACCTCCAGATGAACCTAAATGAAATGCTCAATTCATTTTTTTTCTTAACTGTTACCATTTCTTAACTAAACCATTAAATTAAAAAAAAAATTTAACCTAATTTCAACCAAATATTGCACCATTGTAGATACTAAAAAAAGGGAATAATTGTAAAATAATTTTAAATTGATAAAATTATTAAACAAGCATAAATTATTAAAACAAACATTACAAAATAGTAACCAGATTAAAAAAAAAATTAGTAATTACGAAAAATATACCTGTAATAAAGCTGGACCCATAACAGGAAGAAGAAATCCTTTGTATACAAATTCTAAAATATTTTTTACAAGATGTGGATGAGCTACTTGAACTGATGCATTGCAGAATTCCAGAGAATTCATAAATGTAGCAAGCTCTGGAATATCATTCACATCATCAGGTGTCAAACAATACCAATCTTCAACTTCAACATTTAATTTCCTAGGCAGTCGTGAATACAAGCCACTCAATCCAGTAGCTAAAACCTATTACAACAAACATAAGAATTTCTAAATTGTAAAATATAATATATTAAATAGCTAATAGGAACATTAATAGATTCTCTGAATATTGCTATTAATAAATAATTATAAGTATTGAAAATGATAATTATGAATTTCATGATAGCTAACTTGTATTTTAAATTGGGAGAACTGTAAAATCAATCGACAAAACATCAGGGATTGGTTCAATTGTTAAATAAAACTCACATTACATTGGTACCATATTATACCAACATTTTAACTCAAATTGTATCCCTGAGGAATACCTAATTACCATTTATTTTAGCCTACTTGCCAAGCACCCTTTGGAAGTGTCTTAAATTAGATGAAAAAAAAAAATGTCTTCCATTATTTTTTGGATTTGTTAAATAGTTTCAACATTTTTCAAGGAATACTCATACTTTATAACCCATTATTATTATTATTTCATGATATAATTTCATTGGAAATGTGACCTTAGAACAAGAAAAAAAATTCTATTTCTTTCTTTTTTATTCTAAAAATTATATTTAATTAATAGATATTGATCCTCTCTTAATTACCCGAACCTTCACCCTTCCTGAATTGAGATAAATAAAATTTAAACAAGTTTTCTAAAAGCCAACCCTTTGTTGAAAGAAGGGGTCAGAAAATAAAATACAACTGTCATTTATCTAAGAGATATCAATAAGAAAACAAGTAATCACTTTTCACTTAGTAATCACAAGTTATTCTATTGTCCAGACAGTAATTATCATTCTTATTTTTAGTGAGAACTATACTTTTTTAAAAATCTGGTGTGGTATGTGCATCACACAACTTTCACTCGCCATCTTAGAGTAGAAATTTTATAAACTTTCAATGAATAAGTTTCACATGATAGCTATTGGGTGCTCCGTCCTACCCTTCTTACTTCTAATATTAGTAATAAAAAAAAGTGGGCGAAAGTTGCAACCTAACTCCCTACATAAAAAAGACCAAAAATAAAACCAATACTGGCCATCAAAAAGCATGGTTTAATAAGCAGAGTATTTTTAAAAAAGGAAACCTAAGGAGAGCTTTAAAACATCTTTAAAAAAATCTTCTTCTTTCTCCTCCACCCATTTGCCTGAGGTGTTTCCAGCCAATGACACTCGGTACCTCGCCAGCAGTTTATTGTCGTCGTCTCCCAATGCCTTCGATATGGCTCAAGTGGGGAATTCCTGGGTCTACCCCTGTGCCCAATGGTTTCACCTTTATTGTTTTGATTGAGTCCCTATAGTATTCCATGCGGAAGACATGTCCAAACCACCTCAGCAGTCGGTTTTCTATTGTTTGCTGGATAGGGCATCTTCCCTGATTCCCTCATTTCTGATGCGATCTCTTCTTGTTTTTCCTACTACCCTTCTCAGAAGCCTTATCTCAACTGCTGTGATCTAGCTCTGCAGTTTCTCAGTCAGAACCCAGCTCTCAGCTCCATAAAGAAGGCTGGGAAGAACACAGACTTAAACAGGGGTACCTTTTTGTCTTGACCCACTTCTCTGTTTCCGATTATTGAATTGTAGATAGGGTAGTGCACTGAGTTGACCTTTGAGATCCCGTTTGTTATTTCTGAGTCCACTTTCCCAGATCTGTTGATCACGGTACCCAGATACATGAAGTCTGTCACCACCCCAATAACCTCTTTGTTACAGAAAATCCTTGACATTCACCTGAGTTCTTCCAACTTGAGGGATCTTACTTTTAGTGTGGCTAATTAATTAATTAATACCCTTCCTTTTCAGATCCTCATACCACTCAGACACTGCTTGTTAAAGACTCTCAGGAGTATCGATATGAGAACTACATCATCTGCAAATAGGTGGAACTGGATAACAGGGAGTAAATTCCATTGACCAACATGTGTTCAAGGAGTGTGTCTTTTACAGCAAGAGGCCATTTCATCAGATGACAAATAGAAGAGAAAAAAAGGGAGTGAGTCTCCCTCCTTGACTCCCTTTCCATCTTGAACTCCTTGGATTTCTGGCATTCAGGCAGACTGTCCCCTTCAGTTCCTGATATGTAGATTTAATAGCCTCTATCAAACTAGGAGGAATATTCTTTGCTCTCAGGACTCTCCAGATTTCTTCTCTGGAAACTGAATCAAAGGTTGCCTTCAGGTCGAAAAAAGCAAGATACATGCTCCTGTCACGGTCCCATGCCTTTACTATTACATTTCTGAGAATAAAGATATGGTCCAGCGTCTACCTTCCTGGCCTAAATGCTCTTTGCTCCTCTTGCAGATATGGCTCCACTACGGGTCTTAATCTTTTTTCCAGTATGCTGGTATAGACCTTTTACAGTACTGGAGAGAGGCAGATAGGTCTATAATTGGAACATTCACTTTGACTCCGTTTCTTGTGAATTGGAACAATTACGTTGAATTACCAATCCTTTGGTGTCCTTTTTTCACTCCATATAATTTGGAACAAATTTTGCAGCACTTTCACGAGCTCATTCCCTCCATACTTAATGAATTCAGGAGCTACTTGATCTCGCCCTGCTGCTTTCCCAATTTTAAGTTTAGAGATAGCAATCTCCACCTCTTTTTCCTCGATTGGGTCATCTCCCTCTTCCTACTGCCTTTCATTTCCTTCTTGAGACCTGGTGTATTGCTGCTCCTTAAACTGTTTCATAAAATACCCACGCTATACTTCCAAAGTCTCTTAATCGTCAAGACAATTTCTTCTCTTTCGCTTTTAATGTTCCTCACTCTTTTCGGTTTCTGGACTCTGAGAGTTTTGATCTTCCTCCAGAACAATTTTACATTTTCTTTTTAATCCATGTTAGTGTTCGGCTAAAGTCTTCCTAGGACTTGTTCTTAGCCTCTTTTACAGCATTTTCGGCTTTATTCTGGACCGCTTTGTATAGCTGATAATCCTCACAGCTTCTACCCAGGCAGTCTTTTTCTCTTTTATAATCGTTTTAAGTTCCTCTGACCACCAGTCGGAGCCGAGACTTTCTTCAATCTACAAACTGAGGATACCGATTTTAAAACAGCTGTTTTGAGATCAAGCCAAAAATCATCCATTTCCTTATCAAAATCCAATTCCAGCAGTCTAATCTTCACAGAGTGCCCTTAAATGAGGATCACTGAGCTGCTTTATCTAAATATGCTCATAGGCTTTAGAACGAACCTTCCTCTTTAGCAAAATTCTGGTGTCAGCAATTAAGAGCATGTGATCACTGTCCATTTCATCTCCACAGATGATCTTAATATCAGAATAATATATTCTTAATTCCTTGATATAGAGGAAATAATCTATTACACTATTAGCTTCCCTTTTGATTGCTGAGAATGTAATTTTATGAACTGGTTTATGTGGGTAAAAAGATTTACCGATGAGATGAGGCCATTGTCTACGCAGAATTCAAAAAGTAAATCGAAATGTATATTTGCGATAAAAAATCCGATAGTGAATTCGAAAATATTGTCCATAAAAAGTTAATAAACGATACCTATACCAAAAAATGTCAACTGTAATAATAATTCGAAAAGCGCATGCTCGATAAGATACGATTCAAAAAGATGTGGAGCATGGCGAGGTACCGAGTGCCATTGGCTGGAAACACCCCAGGCAAATGGGTGGAGGAGAAAGAAGAAGATTTTTTTAAAGATGTTTTAAAGCTCTCCTTATGTTTCCTTTTTTAAAAATACTCTGCTTATTAAACCATGCTTTTTGATGGCCAGTATTGGTTTTATTTTTGGTCTTTTTTATGTAGGGAGTTAGGTTGCAACTTTCGCCCACTTTTTTTTATTACTAATATTAGAAGTAAGAAGGGAAGGACGGAGCACCCAATAGCTATCATGTGAAATTATTCATTGAAAGTTTGTAAAATTTCTACTCTAAGATGGCGAGTGAAAGTTGTGTGATACACATACCACACCAGATTTTTAAAAAAGTATAGTTCTCACTAAAAATAAGAATGATAATTACTGTCTGGACAATAGAATAACTTGTTTAGTGAAAAGTGATTACTTGTTTTCTTATTGATATCTCTTAGATAAGTGACAGTTGTATTTTATTTTCTGACCCCTTCTTTCAACAAAGGGTTGGCTTTTAGAAAACTTGTTTAAATTTTATTTATCTCAATTCAGGAAGGGTGAAGGTTCGGGTAATTAAGAGGGGATCAATATCTATTAATTTAATATAATTTTTAGAATAAAAAAGAAAAATAAATCTACAAGAAGTTGACAGAATAGGTAGCAAAGGCTTGGTTTGGCCCGTTTTTTTTTTTCTTCCTGTTTTGAGGTCTCATTTCCATTGACATTATATCATGAAATGTTATTGTGTTATAAAGCATGAGCAATCCTCGAAAAATGTTGAAACTATGTAACAAATCCAAAAAATAATGGAAGACATTTTTTTTCATCTAATATAAGACACCTCCAAAGGGTGCTTGGCAAGTAGGAAAAAATAAATGATGTATAGATATTCATCAGGTTACAATTTGAGTTAAAATGTTGGTATAATATGGTAACAATGGAATGTGAGTTTTATTTAACAATTGAGCCAATCCCTGATGTTTAAACATTGATTTTATTTTGCAAGTTTTTTATCTCAACAATAATAATTGATACTTGATAAAAACTGTATTATTGACACTAGATTTACAAATATATACATATGTACTTTTCTTCATTTAAAAATATATAATAGAAAGTTCATCAAAATGTAATATTTTGTAAATCTAGTGTTAAAGAAATATAAAAATTATACTTACAGGACATATTTTAGATTCATCAACTATGTAATCAGCAAGAGAGTCATTTTGCTTTGACAAAGCTATACATAATAATAATGAATCACGTGCTTGCTGGCCAAGAGTGCCTTCACGATGAACAAATGGAATAAGAAGAGAAAAAATAATAAACCTGTAAAATATTTAGTTTATTAATACTTAAAAATAAAACTCAGTATTTCACCAAATGAAAAAAAAAATGTTTTTTTTTTTTTGTTTTTGTCTAAGTTTTCCATGAGGCAGTATCCCATGACCACTTATTTATGAGCATACCCACCATCAAATGAAACAATGCGTTTAAATAAATATTTACATATTACGGTAATTATAATAAAATAATTTTTTTTCATAATTAACAAACAACACTTACTTAAATTTCTATATACATGATAACTAAATTATACATATTTACTAACTTTAATGTATCAAAAGAGTAGAGATAATGCAGAAAAAATAGAATCAATATTATCCCGACAATTATTAGTCTTTAAGTAAGATGAAGTACAATAGAACCCCGTTTAACCAGAGTAATGTGGGGAAGACTATTCCAGATCTGTTTGGCACATGTTTTGTTTTTTTAGCAATGCTTAGACACCATTTCATCAGTAATAGATTGGCAGGGGTAGCCACTAATATTCTAATTATGCCGTTAAAAAAATAAATATATTAGCAGGGTGAATTACCTGCTATTCCAAGCAAAGCAGATGTCTATAAACGCAGATAGTAGTGACAGCGAATAATAACCAAGTTTCGGTTGCTAACACCAAGGATGGGAGGACTGATTGGCTAGTAGATTTGGCAACGTTGGTCTTCGACTCACATCTAGTCAGATGCCATCCAAAATGTCTCCTAATATAGATGGTCTATTTTACCACTCCATTTTACCAGTTCTGAAAAAACCTAAACCCGTACAACTACTATCCATGAAGGGCCTTGAATTCAGTACGAGTAAGAAAATACTGTTTCTGTTACAATTATAGATAAGCATAGATATTTATTACCTTCAACAACCCCTGATGGTTCCTGAAGTGTGGCTACACAGAATACGGACTAGACTTGAATGGAGTCCGATATTTAACAGGATAAAGGAGTCAAGTCCAGTCCAGACTCGGTGTCCCTGCCTCCTATTAAATACACGATACGGGTCCGCTACAGGACTCCAGTCAAGTCAAGTCTGTATTCGGTGTAGCTACACCTTTAAAGTCTTGGTTTAAAAGGCTCTCTATAAGTTGGAATTGGAAAATAAACTTTCTTTTAATATTGAAAAATCAAAATTTATTACTTTTACCAAGAAAATATAGGTTTCGTTGATATCAATGATATTAATATTAAAAAGACTGAGAGCCTTAAATACTTAGAAGTATTAGTTGACTGAAAATTGAAATAGAAAAAACACATAGACATTCCGGTAAACTATATAAAGTAAGATAACTGAGGGTCCTAGATCAGAAAGAATGTGTAATACATATGAAAGAGCTATTTTGTTCTACAGTGTCATAATTTGGTATGAGGCAGCAGAAAGAATATTGCATTGTTTCCAAAGAATTATGGGATTGAAATTAGTAGTGCTTATAAAACAATTTTCTAAAAAACAGTGTGCATTACATCAGGCATTTTCATTTTTTAAAGTAAATGAAATAATTACTCATTAAAATTCCCAGCTCAATTTGAGCTACATACTAAAAACACCTTGTAAGGCTGGGAGACCAGTTGCGAAGCTGAGTGGAGTGAACTCCCCAACCAAAACGAACCCATTGATTTGAACGAGAGAGTGGCAACTAAGTTGAGTTGACTACGGGTCAGTGAGGCGTAGCTTCAAATCCAAGCAGGTCCGATTTCAAAGCTGACTCAGTTTCCTACTCCACTCAAATTTGTGTGCTTTCAACTACCTTCTCCTTAATGTCCAACCTTATCTTATCCATTATAAGATAATAAATAAATTTAGTAGATGTAAGATTAAATATAAATTAATAAAGAGAGTATATAAATAAATTAAATAGATATAAGAATGGAAAAACCATGAGAATTTATTTTAAATTCTTATTGTATGCATTAAAATAAATGTTACAATAAAGTATCTAACTTTTTCCATTAGATGTGCCAGGAAAGTAACCTTACTTTTGTTATGAAGACTAGTACATCAGGTTGACCCGAAGAGCACTGCTAAATCTTTGAAAACGCTTAACCAGTCAACATTTTGCCAATTCATATATCATCAGAACATTAAAAACAAGCTCCTATTTTTTACTGCGTTGACTGATTAGTTGTTTACCATTATTTTAGAGACTCAATGTTTTGTATTTAGAATCTTCCAATTATTTCCTGGTAAATTTTAAAATTTATAATTATGATATTCTTGTACATTTTTAAGAATTCATAGTATATGCAGCTGTTTAATATTACTTGAAAATATTTCAGTGGAGATGATTGCTAATAATGAACTTTTTCTTAAAAATATATCCCGTATGTATAAATTTATGCATAGTAGCTTTATTGAAAAAAATTTCAATTATTTATTTTCATATTTAGTTAATATTCGAATTATTTAAAAAACTTTTTACTGAAAATAATTTAGAACATTCATATTTAACTTCACTGCTATTCTTAAGGAGATGAATCATAACTTTTAGTGTTGGCATACTTTTCAAAAGTAACTGATATATGATTAATAATAGCATTTTAATTTACTTCAAACAGTTGATTGTGGAAATATTGCAATAAGATTTTTTATTGAGTCTTAGGTATTTAGTAAGTTTTATCATCTTGAGTCTGGTCTAGGGTTGGAATATCGAAACACGATATATCGGAGTTGAAAAACCGATATTTCTATCAATATCCTAACATCCGATATATCGATATTTTATAACGATATATTGGTGGCACCGATATGTTAAATTATATTACAGTAGAATATCGGTAATTCATATATTCCAATAATTCTTATGGATTTTCTGGTCTCATGAAAATCTCTTTATTTCGTATAAAAACACTGCAATCCAGTTCCCTCGATAATTCGTATTTATTTTCGTCTTCCAAGTAATGTAAACATAATTCAAATCATCACACAAATCCGAGAAAGCAAGGTATTTTAAAAACAAAAACGTTACCGATAGCTAACCAGGCAAACACAAAAGCATGTACCAAAAGTGAAATTTTCAATGAATGGGTACAGAATGGAATAAAAAACAGCGAAAATTTTCAATTGATTTTTGATAATTGTACGGCCCACAACAGAATCACATCACTCAGCGATGTTATTGTCCTGTATTTTCCTCCCAACACAATCTCTGAGCAGTAGTCTCTAGAGATTCCCAATTGGTAAGACCAGTCAGGTCCTAAAAAAAAGATGTCCGCCATGCTGAGATCATGATTCTGTAGTTTTACCAGTAAATATAAGAATAAGCAATATTTAGTAATCTATACCAAACAATAAGTAGTAGATAAGACTTATATACAAATAATGTTAATTAATCCTATGTAAAGACAAACTTATAATTATTTAAATGATGATTATACTGACGTGTATATCAAATAAATTACATGCTTTTAGATGAATGTTTTGAGAATGCACAATATAGTTGGAAGCGCTATAAGATAAATAAAATGTTTAGAAGTTTGAAGGTTTTATTATTGAAAAACTTCTAGAAGACTATAATGTATGAAATATGGCTAAAAGTCTTCAAAATAAAAATATTTTATAACATTTTTTTTTTAAAGTATAATGATTCATGGCTAATATTGTTTTATAAATAATAATAATTATATTTTTTCTTAACCTTCTTCATAGTTTAACATTATACTCATTTGATGCACTTTTCTTTGCACTCATCCATTTCCTTTCGATATATCGATATTTTTCTAGCGATTATCGGTGGATATCAATATTTGGTTTTGTGGCCTCTTTATCCATTAAAACCCCTTTCATTAATATCATTTAATAACATGCACAAATCAGAGACTGGAAATAGTGACCAAAAAGATCAAGTTTGCATTGATTTATTGCAAGGTAGAATTGCAATTGAACCGAAAGCAATGGCAAAAATCAATAGATATTGAATGAACACTGACAAAGATAGTAAGTTAAATATGGATGTCCTAAATTATTTTCAGTAAAAAGATTTTGAATAATTCAAATATTAACTAAATGCGAAAATAAATAATTGAAAAATTATTCAATGAAGTAACTTTACATAAATAATATTAAATCAACATCCAACAAAAACATGTAAACAGCTGCATACACTACATATTCATAAAAATGTCCAAGAATATCATGATTATAGGTATTATAATTTACCAGGATATAATTGGAACATTCTAAACATACAAAGCCTTCAGTCTCTAATATATCAGTAAACAACTAACCAGTCAACACAGCAGAAAACAGTATCTGTTTTTTTCTGTCTTGATGATGCTTGAATTGGCAAAACTTTGACTGGTTAGTTGTTTAATGGCATTTTAGAAACTCAAAGCTTTGCGTTTGGAATATTCCACTTATATCCTAGCAATTAATTTATGTCTGTTTTTGAGTTTTTGCTCTTTTATATTAATATTAAAATTTAATTAATATTAATTTATTACATCACAAATTAGGTTAAATTATTTTACTATTACTTATGCTAAGAATATTATTTCTAAATCTAGTTGTTAGTTGGGCTTAAGAACTCAACTCTGTGTATATCCAACTCACTTAGGTGAGTCATTAGTCCTTTTTTCAAAAAAATTATAGAGAAGATGGCTTTGATGAATAAATGAAACACACAGTTGATTTAATAGCACCACAAGTCTCTTCTCAACTTCCAATGAGAAACATATCTCAGAACAGGATTTTAAAAGTTTTAGTAGAGTACTATGAAATGAATCGTGATTTAGTAGTTGCTTGTTGGCGTAGCACAACAATACTTCATACAGCTTCAACTGTTCGACAATCAACGTATTCTCATATCTGAAACAATAGAATAACTTCATGTAATTTAAAAATATCACATTGTTATTATATGGAGCTACAGCCCAAAATTTGATAGATTTTTATTTAAACCAGTGAACTACCTTCGGGTGGCCTTACAAGATTGGTTCTCTCATCCACCTTAACCATTGGTTTGAACAACAAAAATGGTGGGGGAAAAACCATTTGTTTTTTCATCCATCCATCCTTTTTATTTAATTGATTTCATTCTTTTTTTTTATTCATCTTCTTTTTAATTTTGATAGAATAATATAAAACAATTAATTCAAAATCTAGCCATTACTCATCTGAATTTCCACCCTCAAGCAATGCTCGTATGTTGAGAAAAGTAAATAATAATTAATGATTAAGTTCGAAGTTGGCAGATCATCTTTAAGGGAAGTATTTCTCCAAAAATTCTTATTTATTTTAAACATATCTAAAATGTATTAATTCACACTTTAAGGATTTGGTTTGGTGAAAACATTGATTCAATTTTGATAAAAATTTATCAATAAGTTGAATCAATAATATTCGAAATAGTAGAGAAAAAACCGAGGTGTCAGAACCATTCTGCCTTACACAGGCAGTTTTGAATGCCATCGTTGCAGCATGAGTTATGTTTCTGTCCTCAACAGATCTCTTGGAACACCAGCGAAACTGACGGGTTTCACACTTACACGATCAGTTGTTTGTTCTGTTTTGAACGATAGTTTAAACCATCATTCAGAACTGATTAAAAAACTGATTGTGTGAGGCCATCCTTAGGCAGATAATGAAGCCCCAATTTTTGCAGGCCTACCCCCATTTTGGATCCCTCAGATTTACCTGGCAAAGCCTGAAAACATGATGCTATCAATACTTTCTGCCCAGCACCCGAGACATTGATACCATCACTGTAGCATTAGACATTGATCACTCCAGACATACACATTCTTCAAGTTCTAAAAGCCTACCTTTCATTTTATTTTTTATTGAAACACAACAATAAATTTTAATAAGGGCAATCACAATAAACAGCAAACTTTAAGTAATAATTGTTTTTTGATAGACCTTATAAATAAATGAAAGAACATATTGATAGTTTATCTGATTTGATTGATTTTTGTTTTTAATTCAAATTTAATATTTTAAAGAATATTTTGCACTTGTATTCATTTCCTCAACAAACTGTGTATTTTATTTTAAAATTAATACCACTAAATGATCTTGAACATTCAGAATTTAAATGTCAACCTGTGAGGGTATTTCAATTATATTCATAAAAGCCTTTATAAGGTACATTAGTTGTTTTTTATATAATTATACGAACAACTCCCATATTATAGACCAACAAAAATACAAAGGAAAAAGGAAAGGAAATAATAGTTTTAATTGTTGATCATGATATATACATTTTCTAATTCAATATTTTTTCTATAAGTTTTTAAATTAATGTAAATGTTCTACAATTGAGGTTATTCCCAAAATCTCGGCTGTTAAGATTTTAGAGAGCTATTTTACAGACAATGACTAAAATAGAATAATGACCAGAAATGATAATCTTTCTTTTTTATCTTTGAAATCTTCAAGTAAAATGACCTATAAGATGATGAGTTCTTACTAGGCAACATTATTTAGTTAGTTTTTATTCTATACTTATTATAAAAATAAGAAGATAAACTCATGAAATTAATAACGATGCCACCAAGGATTGCACCACAAACCAATACCGTATTAAAAGTATAAATATCATTAAGGACCTATTAATGCAGGTTTTAAATTAATATGATTTAAAATGATAGAATAAAGATTCAATTCAATAAAAAAATTGACTTACGGTTGTCTGAAGGTTTCCAGGTATTAAATAA
Source organism: Rhaphigaster nebulosa (assembly GCA_948150685.1). Taxonomy (NCBI): domain Eukaryota; kingdom Metazoa; phylum Arthropoda; class Insecta; order Hemiptera; family Pentatomidae; genus Rhaphigaster; species Rhaphigaster nebulosa. The sequence goes on along the minus strand of OX411307.1, from coordinate 91,657,274 downwards.
AAATATGTAAAATTTTCACACCTTTATTTGCTTAACATTTCAATCTCTATATCGGTCATCCTCAAAAACTGCTTAAATATTTTAATATTATTATTAGTCCTTACAACAAGTCAATTAAAAATATTTGTTTCTATAAAATTACTGTCCTCAAAGTCATGAAGATACAATTTTTTAAAAACATAATACTACAATTCAAGTTAGACTTTCTCGACATACAAACAAATTCATTATAAGGACTTTTTTTTTTTTTTATCATTTTTAGTTATTTTTATTTAATACCTACATGAAGACAACCTTAAGGAATTTTTTTTTTCTTTCATCCATAAAAACAAAGGCTGATAAAATTTATATTTGAAACTGAAAGTTTGAAGTACACACATTTATACTGTATTTGCAAGACTGGAGAATAATAATTAACCATTGTAGATAAATTAAAAATGGGATGGCAATAACTAAAATTCAAGAAACCATTTTGAGCTCTCAAAATCATATAACATATGCTTGATCTCTGATAGATTTATCAGTACAAAGTATCATTCAAAAACAAATTTATAGTTATTTGAGATAGATTTACTAACTTTCCTGTTTGAAGACTCCAAGTGAAAAAAATTTCCAAGATATTTTCATTAATAATATACTCAAGACATTTCAAAGAAGGACGGGAAGATTGCAGTTCAAGCAAAAGTAAGCGTATCATGAAGTCCAAATTTGATACTACTGATAGAATTTCATCATGTTTAACTCCAGTTTTAGGAAGCTAAAAATAAAACAAAAATAAATAATAGCTCTGGCTTTATAATCATTAGTGACCAAGGTGTCTAACAATTCTTAATAACAAATAATCTTATCTAAGAGAATAATGTGGACAAGCAAGTAAATATTCTGTAAAGATGATTTAATTGATATAAAGACTAGATTAACTCATGAAATGAACCTTTTATACTATAGAATTAAAGTTATTTTAATAATTTTTAATAATTAGTTCTATTACAGGATAGATGGAGATAATTAAAAGCAGTAATAATTTTTTAGTCACCTTCAGTAATCTATATTACTTTTAACAAATGCATGACAATAATAAATACAGTAAAAAAGAGTGATCAATAATAAGATTTTAGGAATAAAATTAGCACCATTAATTTAAGTCTTCATGAGGTAGGAAATAACAGAAATCCATACTAAACTAAATATTGCAAATAGTGATAGTAATAAAGGAATAATTAGTTTGGCTCTAGCCACCAATCTGTTAACATTGCTCCTGTGCTTTTCTAGCTTTAACTGCTCTCATATCTTTTATTACCTCTTCAACCTTCTGTCTTATTATGTAATAAATTGCTTATATTACTAAAGTGATGAATATTGTTTCCATATTTGAGCTAATTAAACAAGTAAATAAGCAGTTCTCAGAAAATAGAACCTTGTAGTTATTATTGGTGCAGAGATTAAATCGCTGCCTGACCCCAACAGTGCCCTCTATGCAAATTAGCAATCAAATCACAAGACAGCCCTTGCATGCTATCATTGCAAAATTATTTCACAGAAAATGCTGTAATATTCCAGAGGCTGACATAACTCAAATGAAAAAGAAGCATTGGAACTGCCAATCATGTGAAAGCTAGGCTAAGTCGGTCATCAAGCAGTATTGCGTTATAACGAGTAAAACTATGGCAGAAAATTTTGCCGCTATAATGGCTGAAATCGGAAAAGTCACAACGATGAAATTAATGATATAAAGAACTAGATGGACAAACAGGTTTAAATCTCCTATGAAAACATTGATGTTAAATCAATTGGAGAATGGGGCAAAAGACAAGATGAGCTCTTCAAAAAATTACTCCTTAAAAATAATAACCTCAGGTCTCAAATAAAAACTATGTAGGATAGACTAAATTAGGTAGAGCAGACCTACCTCTCCCACTCATTGGAAATCAGAGAGATTCCCATGAAGACTGGAGAAACATCGTTTGTTCTGTCGAAGTGGCTCTCAGCATTAAGGTCAGTGCTGAGGACCTAGATATGGTGGGAAGAAAAAGAACTAGAGGAGAGGATCCTTAACCACCATAGGTAGTCATGCGGTTTGCTAGACCATCCATTAGGAAGTGATCCGACTCCGGAAGGTAAAACAGATTTCACTACTAGGCATCTTGATTGGAAAGAGAGACAAAAAGATACACATCAGATGATTGCTGGTGACCAACATCTTTACTGACTTGCGAGGCCAGTAATAATTACCAATGACTTCAACACTAATCTTTCCTTCCAATCTTCTGACAGGTCATACCTTATAGACCTCATCCACTCCACTCCCTAGTCCATTTTATCGTACCCTTTAAACATACACACTACATTCAGTTCTCAGGTACAACGATTGGCCTTTTCATTATAAACACTTCTCAAAATTTATCATCCTTCTCTAAAAATCCTGTTTCTTTCCTTACATGATCTAATCAAGATTTTCTATACCATTCCAACTCCTAAGCTCATTTCCTGATGGGACCTTGACTCGTTAATCTCTGAGAATATTCATCCTTTTCTTTATGCACTATCCTAATCCTTTGAACCTATCTATTCCTCTTCCTTCTTTGATGGTGTGGTAGAATGCATCTCATATAATCTCCTTGTATTCCTAAATCAGTATGCATCCTTCAAGACCTCAAGCTTCAAACATCTAAGCGCTTTCTGGATTAACCCAGAAATCAGAGAGGTGATGAGGAGAAGACATGCTGCCAGAAGGTGTTTCAGAAGTACTCGAATCCTCCATGATTCACTCTTTCAAGCCTCTATTAAACCTCACCCAATCTTGACAAGGCACATTCTCTTCTTAACATTTTATCACAAGCCCTTGTTATAAAATCCAGATGAAAAATCCTCAAACAACATTCTGTGGTGAACTCCAACAACGACACGTATTATCCTGTTGCTCCAGATGTACTAAACTCTTATTTGGCTGTTTCCTTCTTACATCGCATTCCATCCCATACTGTTTACCACAAACTTCTTTCAATCCTGAAAATTTCTAGTTATTCAATGTTTCCCCTGAGGACTTATACTACTCTGTCCACAAGTCCAGAATCAATGATTTGTTTTTTTGTGTTTTTTATTGGTGTTTAACATCCTTTCCTACTCCTATTAAGGCAAACAGGGCAGGTTATTCCTGCATTGAACATATCTTGTTCACTCCAGAACATTACCATCACCTGCATATTGAATTAGGCAGCTAAGGCTGCGACAACGACTGCCAGATCCATCTGATAGCAAAATATGAAAAGAATGTAGCTAATTAAATTTCAAATGTGCTAGCAGAATGTAACACATTCTGCAACCGCTCATGATCATTGGTTTTCACCATCGCTCAATAAATCAAGCTTTACCTATGAATTAATTTTACTACTGTAATAAACTATGAATTACAGTACAACTTTACCAGCAGGACGTGATATCACTGATGAACTTACCCAAAGTTCGCCGCACTACCACTCTCCAGCGCCATTTGTGCTAACTAACTGCTTTATGGGATCGAGGTGGCCGAGCGGGTTAACGCACTTACTCACAAACCCAAAGGTTGTGAGTTCGAATGCCGGCACCGGCATGAATTTAATTTAATTAAATTAAATATTTCAAGCAATTTATCCTGCTCCCCGGGTATGTGAAGCCCGTCAGCCTATTTGGAGGCAACTTACAAAAAGGTCGGGCGTAGGAGTGATGACCCTTCCCCTTGTACCTAAATTGAGAATCACAGTGTGGTATGAATACCACATCGCGCGGCCAAGGATCTCCACGATCTACAGTGCCAACAGAAAAAAAAAACTGCTTTATATTCAATTCTAAAACTTATATTCATTGGAATTATTAAAATTATTACTGCATTTAGTATATTATATATTATTTAAATAATTATTAGTGCTGTCTGGAAGTTGTAGTAATAATTTAAAGCTATAAAAATTTAAATTAGGGTAAGGGCCTGACCTCAACTGTAAAGGAACTTTTGGGGACTCATTTATCTCTTGAGCGAGAGTAGCGAGCGGAAGTCGACAGCTGTAATCTAATTAAAGCAGTAATAATTGAAATTACGGCAAGGCACTGCCCCAACTGAAAAGGATCTGTTATTATTTTGTTCTTTATATCTTGGGCGAATGCAGTGAGCGGAAATCGACAGCACTAATAATTTTAAAAAATAGGTAATTAAAGCAGTAATAATTTTTAATACATCCGATGAATACGAATGTTAGAATTGAATATAAAGCAGTTAGCACAAATGGCGCTGGAGAGTGGTAGTGCGGCAACATCAGGTAAATTCGGCCTGAGCCAGTGGCAAGGCGTCCTGATTGTAAAGTTGTACCTGAATTATTGCTATTAATAATTTAATGCATAAAATAATTTATATTTACTTGAATTAATTATGTAAATAATATCAATCACAATTAATAAAACAACATACATATTCTTTATAATCTTTTTGAGAAATAGCCAAATCATAGTAATATTTAATATTTATTTTCTTATATATATATAACTAACAATGACTGCTGACTGTATTATTATTCGTACAATTTTCAAATAACAATTTCCTTCTGATTTCCCCCCAAGATGGTTGTTATTCAACTATCACCAGTTCCTGGTTTTCGAATCCTTTTCAGAGATACTGAAGTGGCAAGGAAGGCTTTTCTGAATGACTGAGTGCTCAAAGGCAGCCTAAATACTGAAGGGACAGAGTGCGATATAGTGCTCTGAGTCATTGAGACTGGGTAGGAACAGGGTAATATTGCATGCTCAGTCACTGAGAAGGGATTCGATGAGCGCTATATTGCGCTCTCAGTATGGAATGGTTAACGAACCAAAATATGCTTCCTAGGTTACCATAAATTTTTACTAAAAAACAACATACAAATCCCTTTTTATAGGAGATTTTATTTAATGAAAAAATTAAATCTTGGAAGGCATTTTTCATATCACTAAAATAACTTTTGGAACGACATTACAATTGGGTCGCATTATCAGTGTATGCACCTGAAGGTCCCCACACTAGTAATCTCTAGCACCATTTGTAGCTAACTAGGGTTGGAATATCGAAAGAAAAATATCGATATTCGATATATCGCAAAATCAAATATCGATATCCACCGATAATCGGTAGAAAAATATCGATATATATCGAAAGGAAATGGGTGAAAAAGCAAAGAAACCGTGCATTAAATGAGTATAACGTTAGAATGTGATGAAGGTTATGAAATAATATAATTATTATTTATAGAACAATATTTTTATTATCCATGAATCATTATAAAAAAAGATAAAAAAGAATAATACTTTGGTAAAAAAAATAAGTATTATAATACATTTTTATCTTGAAGGCTTTTTGCCATATTTCATATATTATATTATTCTACAAATTTAAAAAAAAACCTTGTTTTATTTTTCTAAAAAAAAATTGTATTTCATAAAGTTTCCATGCATACATTGAGCATTATCAAAACATTTATATAAAAACATGTAACTCATCTGATATATATTTTAGTACAATCACCATTTATATTATTACCTGTTTGTCTTTGCATAGAATTAATTAACAGTATATGTGTTTCAATCTTATCTACTAATTATTGTTTGGCAACTAAATATTACTTATTCTCATATTTACACCAGTATATTTATAAATTAACATGTGCTATATTTTAACCAATGATTATCTGCAACAATTTATTTACATTTATAGTATTGTCTATTTTATTTCAATTTGGTGAGTGATTGATCCATATTATTTTTTTTTTGCTAATCATAAACTCTTGAGTTTATTTGAAGGGTAAGGAGAAAAGACCTGGATTCTATATCACAATAAAGTACGAAAGTACAATTGCGAGTAGACCAATGATTTACTATGCATATGACACATTGTGAAATGTTGAATCACAATAAAATTTAAAACTAGTTGTTAGCATCTACCTAATATACATCAATTCCTATTCTTGAATATTCTTTAACATCCCGTTCAGTCACCATATCTGGAGCACTTATGTGTTCTCTCTATATAACGCTGATATGAGGCCGAAGTTCTAGGAAAAGTTGGACCGTGTAATATTTGCTGTTCCATCTGGTAGGAACATTTGAAATTAGCTTGCATTTAGAGCCAACCTTCAGTGGCTTTTCTGAACTGGTCACAGCCAACAATAGCAAACCAAGTTGTAATGCTACGAAGCTTTCTAAATAATTCTTCCAACTAGTCTTTTCGCACACTAGATTTAACAAGTGAGCAAAACAGTGTACATTTTTGGCCTATGAGAACGTATCCACTGCCTTCACAATGTTTGCCCCATTTTCAGTGACAATTGTTGTTACTTTTTCATTTGAGATGTTAAAACGCCGGCACATATCTTCCAAAACATGAGATATGTATTGGGATTTATGCCTGTCTGCGAGTTCTCGAAGTTCCAGGAACACTGAGGACATTTCATCATTTGTTTCTAAAATAAAATGAACAGTGACACCAATTAAACTTTTCATCTGGTGGGACTCCGTTCATATGTCACTGAATTTACTTCATTCAAATGTTTTTGAATAAGAGAGCGCAGTTCTGAGTATTTTTCATTCAATAATTTTTTTAATGTATTTCTAGAAGGTACTTTATACAAAGGGGCTAGAATTTTAACCAAGCTGAGAATACCTTCCTTTTCAACTGCACAGAATGGCAGAGTATCCTTACAGATAAAATATAAAATAGCATCATTAATTTTTCTTCGTCATTCGTCTCCCTCTTCTTCAAATGATGCGATATTTTGGAAACTCTTATGTCAGAAGCTTTTGACGGAGGAATTATTTCATTTGCTTCATTTAGAAGTAAATGGTGTTGCAGAAAAACCTGACCCTGATGGAGACGAAAAAGCGTGCGAATGAAAAGATTTGAGGTGTGATTGCAGGTTTGTTGTGTTTCTCGATGTCCGAAATATTTTGTGACAATATTTGCACTCCGCAATTTTACTGTCTCTCCATTTAAAATGTTTCCACACTTCACTTTTTGGTGGCGACATTTTAGTTTCTATTTTCACTTTAATCACCACACTAACAACAGCAAAGAACAACAGGTTAGTGACGCCTATGAGTTCAAACAATAAGGAAGTTACAACAGCTCAAAGACAGCGTCCTAGATTGATTAAATAATTAAGCTATAATGTTAAGTACAGCTCACGGATAACATTAAAAATATGATAAAGAATAAAGGAAATTTCTAATTAAAATAAAATAATAAAGTTTATAATATCAATATCACCGATATATCGGTGTGAAATATCGATATCATATATATCGGGTGTTAGGATAACGATATAATATATCGGTTTTTCAAATCCGATATATCCATATATCGCGTTTCGATATTCCAACCCTAATGCTAACTGCTTTGTATACAATTTTAAGATTTTTATTCAATGAAATTATTAATTCTTTAATTAGATATTTAAAATTATTAGTGCTATGAACTTCCGCTCGCTATGCTCACTCAATAGATATACAAACCCCCAAAAGATCCTTTTCAGTAAAGGTCGGGCCCTTACTGTAATTTAAAATATTACTTAAACTTCCCCAGACCACCAGAAGTCGACAGCACTAGTAATTATAAATAATATCTAATTAAAGCAGTAATAATTTTACTGATTCTAATGAATACAAATTTTATAATTTAATACAAAGCAGATAGCACAAATGGTGCTAGAGCGGCAACCTTCGGATACAGTCACTGATAATGCGACCCGATTATAAAGTAGTACCTGATTTTTTTATGCTTACAAAATAGTCAAAAGAGTATGGTAATAGTTAAGGGTAGTGATAAAAAAATAATTATTGTGGTATTAACTCTATTTCATATTATAAATAAGGGATATACTTTTCATGGCAAATCCTGAAATATAATAATATTAGAATATTCCAAGATCTCGTGAGGAGGGAATAAGGAAGATTTTAGCATGAAAGAGAGACAGTATTGTAGACAATGGAACATATATTGCTAAAGGATAAATTATAATAATAATAATCATACATGTTTTATGTGCATTACGTGCAAAACTGGGATTTAATTAGATGAAATAAGAGATGTTATACATTTATTAGAATATGAAGCTTTGCCATTAGATTTAACTTGACAAGCCAGAATTAAAAAAATTATTAAGCTCCAAACTTAAAACAAAAGTACTCCACAATCACTAGTGCTAATGAAAGCCTAAATCCACATTAAATGGCAAAACTTATCACATTATCTATATTAATGAATAAGAAATAATGAAAACTCACACAATAGCTTATTGTTTTAAAACAATAAAATCGAATGTAAAAAGGTATTGCATTGAATTAGATATTCAACAAACAAATCCAAAAAGCTGAAACTGATAAAGAACTTCAAAAATTCTTGTTTCCTATGAAAGGAAAATTAGTAAAGGCACTAAAATTGAAATAATTTATTACTTATTGAATAATCTAAACAATTTATACTCAATTTACTAACGATAAATTAGATAACTTAAAATTTAAGACAAATGTACGCTAATTACTACCTTGACAACTTCGATAATATCACTAATCTGCTGCCAGTGCTTCCTAAAACTGTCAAAGCATGCAGTAGGATCATATTCTTCAGTGTTTGGTCTATAATTTTGAACTTTACCATATCCACTACCAAAAGGGTTATTAGGAATCCAGCTCATAATTGAATAACCCTTTGAAGAGACATTACAAAGGGATAAACAGACACGGTATGTTATATTAATAACTTAAGATCTTCATAATTCATTAAAATCAATTACACACAAATACATTACAAGAAATACGACGGTGAAAAACTGAAGAACACCAGCATTGTCAATGAACTAAACCAATTCAATGCACAAGTTAAATAGATTATGAACGAGCGCTCAATGTTTTCAGTATCAGATACCCTACACCAGGGAGGTCATAATAGTATAGAGGAAGCATGACACCCCTCTGCCTTTGTCTTGGGGAGGCCAATATGTTGGGATAACTGTTGTGCGGGTAGCCTATTCCCAACCCCTACTGGTTGATAACCTTGAGAGTAGGGCTTGAGTTAACTTTTATTTGTTTCGAATGTTTTATTTAAATCCTGTTTAAACAATTCATTTAACCATAAAGTTAACCTAAAAAATGGTAAAAGCACAGGACATTAGCTAATCAATAATAAAGGGATTATATGTGTTGCCTCAGAGCGTTACTTGACGTTTAAATATAGTTTACAAATACATTCCTTTAAAAACAAGGTACTTTTATTACAAATGGAAAAGTGATATATAAAGAAATTTACCCAGCAATTTTGAAAACAAAAGCGAATATTATTGAACATTAAATATGAAAGCTATTTTACAAAGCCAATTGTGGTGCGCCGTAATAAAAGTTGATATCAGTCGACATCCGCATGATGGTGTAGAAAGATCAATTTAATTAGGAATTGATAAATTATTTGCCACTTCTATAATTTTGTTTTATTGAAAACTAGTTTCGAATGTTATACTTTCATCTTCAGTTCTAAAACACAAAAAATTTAAAAATAAGCAACTCAAAATATAGTTTGGTATTATTATACATATTAAATTAGATGTAATATAAAACAGTATTATAAAACATTTATGAATTATGAATTTAATTAAGACGAGAAATCAAATAAATGTTGGTACTCACCAAGTTTTAAATGCATTATATCAAACAGAAAAGTTTGTACTGGTTTCTTCTCGCACTGAACTAACAATGAAAGAAAGGTGGGATGTTTATAGGTAAATGGTGTAAGGGTCGGGGGTTTTCCAGTAATGCCGGTGATTAATTGGTTTTTCTGTTATAGATGGGAATAAATTTAAGATTGGATTATTGGAGATATTTATTTGGTCATTTAAGCAAAAATCTGGATTGGATTTGAAGGATTTTAGTATTTCAAGTGCTTCATATATATTTAATTTGAGGCTGTTTTCAACGTGATGTATTAATTTAACTCTTGAGTCTTTGGTGAATTTATGGGTTTTTCATTTAAATGAATTGCAAAGTTGGAATTCTCTTGTCTTATTATTATATGCACGTATATGTTCCTTAAATCTCTGATTTATTTATGGACAAATTAGAACAAAAAATTCTTGACCCAAACAATTCTCAACTAGCTCAACGTATGATGTACTGGTATCGGTATGTAGATGACGTTATATGCCTATGATCTGGTACGACAAGACAAATCAATATTTTTTTAAAGGAAATAAACGAAATTCACTCCTCGATTAAATTCACAGTAGAACTGGAAAAAACAAAACCATAAACTTTCTAGATTTAGAAATCTCAGTAAAAAACAAACACCATGAATTTGGAATTTACCGGAAACCCACCCACACCGATGTCGTTATAAACAATGAAGCTAGGAGACCGATAGCACATAAAGTCGCAGCCTTTAATATCATAATTTCCGTCTTTTGAACGTACCATTAAATGCAAAGAACTATAATAAAGAAATTGAAATAATATATTGCATAGCAAAAAATAACGTGTACAATAAAACCACTATCAATCATATATTTAAAAAAAAATACAAAAAAAGACAATTAATATCTATTCAACAACCCCTTCGAAGATAGGCCCATCCCGAAACATTATGTTTTGATTCCATTTTACGGTGCTATATCCTTCAAAGTCGGAAATGAATTGAAAAAACTAGGATTAAACCTTGCATTTAAAATAGAAAAAACCCTATCCTCATATTTCTCTTCTCCTAAAGACAAAATAGACCCTTTCCAAAAAAGCGGAGCATACGAACTAAATTGTAATGATTGCGCAGCCAAATACACGGGAAAAACTGGAAGATCGCTAAATCAGAGATTAAAGGAACATATACGTGCATATAATAATAAGACAAGAGAATTCCAACTTTACAATTCATTTAAATGAAAAACCCCATAAATTCATCAAAGACTCAAGAGTTAAATTAATGCATCACGTTGAAAACAGCCTGAAATTAAATATATATGAAGCACTTGAAATAATAAAATCCTTCAAATCCAATCCAGATTTTTGCTTAAATGACCAAATAAATATCTCAAATAGTCCAATCTAAAATTGATTCCCATCTATAACAGAAAAACCAATTACTCACCGGGATTACTGGAAAACCCCCGACCCTTACACCATTTACCTATAAACATCCCACCTTTCTTTCATGTTAGTTCAGTGCGAGAAGTAACCAGTACAAACTTTTCTGTTTGATATAATGCACTTAAAACTTGGTGAGTACCACCATGTATTTGATTTCTCGTCTTAATTAAATTCATAATTCATAAATGTTTTATAATACTGATTTATATTACATCTAATTTAATATGTATAATAATACCAAACTATATTTTGAATTGCTTATTTTTGAATTTTTTGTGTGTTTTAGAACTGAAGATGAATGTATAATATTCGAAACTAGTTTTCAATAAAACAAATTTATAGAAGTGGCAAATAATTTATCAATCCCTTATTAAAAGTTGATATGTAAATACAGGCCTTTTACTCTTCTCTTTCTTCGGTCGACCATACAGCAATTCATAGCATAGCTAGTAAGTAACATGTAACCTTATAAGCGAAACTTTTGATATATATTTTTTTCCATATGTGTTAATTACACCCAGTATGAATAGCGGTTATTTTTTGATCCATCGACTTACGCTTTAGCACTGCTACACAAAAATAAGGCAATTCATTCAAGAGAAGATATATCTGTAATCAAAGCCCATGTACTATTTATTTCTCATAGGTGATTAGGCACATTTAATTTGACTGGTTGCCCATTAATTTTCATTTATAAAGATAGGAAGCTAAATAAATAAGTAAATAAATCATTTGTAAGATTCTGCTTTCAATACCTATTCTGCCTTTGATGATGAGGGATAAAATTGAAAAATGCTGATACATACAAATCTATGCAATATACGATTGTTTATTTAACAAAAATGAACAGAACATCATATTTTGTATAATTTTCTTCAGTTTAGTTTGTTCCTTGCAATTTCTTCAATCATATAATTTTTTTTATATATTTAATGAAACTATTTTTTAATTACTTGAATAAATAAAAGTTAGACTTGTTTAATAAACCTAAAACTTTATTACAAAAACAAAAATTCTTTTAATGTCACTTTTTAAATTTACCTATGGCAGTGTTGTACAAATTTTATTCAGAAAATAATGGATATTTTTTTTACTTTATTCAAGGATAATGAATAGCCCATTTATTTGTTATTCTATTATTCAGTGAATAAATTTAACATAAGTTTTTAATCAGTATTCAAATAAAAATATTATTCGTAAAAAAATATATTTGAATAAATAAAATATTGGAATAAAATAAAATATTTGAATAAAAAAATATCATTCGAATAAGAAAAACTATTCGATTAAAAAAAAATCTTTCGCATTAAAAAGAACATTCGAATAAAAAACCGATTCGATTAAAAAAAATATTCGATTAGAAAATAATTAAACGAATAAAAATAAACTATTTGATTAAAAAAAAATATTGAAATAAAAAAGAACATTCCAATAAAAAAATAAAATAAAAATATTCAAATAAAATTATATAAATAATTGATAAAGTTGTCTTCACTATTTTGCCTTAAAATCACAATATAACAAACTAATAAAACTAAGTAGCCAGAGGTAAAAAACTCTCTGGACATACCAGGAAGGTGATATCTGGGAAATACCAAGAGCTAACAATGACGGCGATTTGGCCTCAGCTGATAGCTACTATGCTCCCTCCATGCTATTATTACCTCCCTGCCATACCCTGAGAACTTAGTGATTAATTAGAAAAAAATCTATTCTCAAAGTTCAAAACATAAATGCAATTAATGGAGGTAATCCAGTCACTCTGTACTTACAAATAGGGGTTAGCTGGATACAATTCCGAATTTAATGATGTTTTGATACGTTGTGGGTATTATGTGGTGTAGAATCCAAGTGATCCAATTTACATTCAATAATAATCGGATCCTAAATAGTCAAAAAATTGTTTGAACCGCGAAAATCCATTCCCGTTCATGACATGAGAGGAAAAGCGAATGATAAGTCGTACAAATTTTACATTAATTTTCCTTTTAGCCTAGCTCAAATTAGGCGGAAAATCGTTTGAGCCGCGAAAAATTCGGAAAAAACGAGTACAAAATAACTTAAAATCTTATTAACAAGTGACATAAGAGTAAATAAGTTCACTATTATTACTGTAGGCACGTCATAGAATAAACTGCAATGACTGAGGTGTTTCAGAAACGGGATGTTAAATGATAAATGCAGGCCCGATGACAGGGGGGGAGGGCAGCCCGGACTGTAGCGGCTCAAGGGCCCGGCCGACCAGGTTTTATATTTTACCCTTTTTCATAGCATTACATATATTACATAATAAGTATGTAATAACTATACATCATCTTTTGCATACATAATAAAGGACGAGGTTGGGTTTCAGTAGTAAATTTAATATTTGACGGGGACCCGGGAAAATTTGACGTGGGTCTCTTGGTCTCTTTCATCGGCCCTCAATAATTAATATCCTTAACGTTACCTCGTAATATTCTTTTGTCTATAATAAATTTCTTTTACTTATATTTCCGTCATTGGAAGTTGTAAGTTCAATAATTCCAGTTAATTTGCGTTTCTGAATTGTTTTCATTACTCAGTACCGTGGTTTAGTTAGTTTGCGTTTCAAGGTCGATTATCACACTGAAATAACAGAACGTCTCCCTGAACTCACAGGAAAAATAAAAACCGTCCAATTTTTCACTTCTCTGGACCTTTACGAAAAATAAAGGTAAATGAATAATGAATAATTTTCATTTTATAATAAATGAATAATTTAAATAAAATCTAGTTAGATGAGACTACTTTTTAAAGTGAAGCTTCTAAAATTTTTTAACTTAAAAAATAAATATAAAAAAAATATATGCAGGACGGAGAAATGATGAGCCAGCCAATTGTAGACTACCCTAACCCTGCTTTGAGACCAGTTGCATAAGTATTTTTACCTATTTTTATCTACTGTGAGGGACAAATGAAAATAGAACAAAATCAATAATAATTAATAATCATTAATTATTATTAATTATTATTATTAATTATTAATTATTATTATTAATAATTAATAATCATAAATCAATAATTAATAAATATGCTTGACTCAAGTATTTGTGTTAGTCAATTCTTCTCTTACTGCAATACTTGATTTGATAAAATATTTAACTCCGCAAGGTACAGCATTGAGGGGGCATTTTTCCGACTCAGGAACTTTGGTAGAACCTTTAAAATTAAGAACAAAAGATCCAACAAAACTTGAACAATGGCTGTCCAAAGCAATCGGACAAAAATGCTTTCACCTAAAATTCAGAATGAAATTTTGGAAATTATGAGACATTTAATATTTAAAAATATTTGTAGCCACATAAGAAATTAATCGCTACGATATATACATTAATCTGTGATCGCACAAGGGATATATCTGGCAAAGAGCAACTGAGCATTTGTTTCAGGTGAGTGAATTCAAATCTTGAACCAACAGTAAGCTTTGTGGGCCCCTACGAAGTCTCCAGTACTACTGGAGAAACAATTCATAAAGTTTTAAAGGATGTAATGCTGAGATTAGATTTGCTTGTGTGCAATTTAAGAGGACAAACTTATGCTGGTGCTAGCTATATGAGTAGACACATAAAGGGAGCCCAAGCGTTAACGACCAACCACTAAACCATTTAGTGTTTAGGAAGTTAATTTGATTTTAAAACTAAAATCGAGAAAATAAGCCAAGCACAACATGAAGATCCCTTTGCCCTCCGTATTGGGTGCACAGAGGGTAACGAAGGAATTTACGAAAATTCTTTTGCGGAGTGATCACATGGCATTGACCCAGGAAATATTAGTTATTAAATAGAGTTTATAACCCAGGAAGTTATTGTTATGCTTCCTGCTTATCAGCGTTAAACAAGTGTTATTTCCTTAATCATCCCTCTTCTCCTATTGTATGTATAAAAGCCAATCTGAAATGGACAGATCAATCAGTATTAGAATGTAGTATTAAAATCATAATCAGAGTGTTAATTAGAATGTAAGGTAGAATAAGAGAATGTGAGACACTCTTACTATATTAGCTTTAAGTATAGTTTTAAGTCTAGTAGTAATATCTTTAGTAGAGTCTATCTGTAGTTAAAACTATCAGTAGCTCACTATTTTATATTATGTAATTTTGTAAACTGTTTGATAAATTATTTTTTAAGACTTGCACGACTTTATTAATTGCGGTATGAAGAGATTTTGGATACTCTCTAGCAAGTTTCTGAAAACGATAGTAGCGTTGTTGACGAAAAAACCTTGAACAAGTGAACAGTTTCAAATACCTCGGAGCACACTTACATACAAACTGATTTGTAGATATGAACGTAACTGAAATAATCGGAGCTACGGACAGGATGTTTGTAAGAAAAGAAGACGAAAGTGACAATATTCAAAAATACGTCTCTTACCATCCTGACATACTCTTCCGAATCATGGACTCTGACGAAGAGGAATCCATCAAGAATCCAATAATCAGAAATGTGATTTCTCCAAAAGATTGGAGGGAAGAAAAGAAGAATTAGAGTCCGTAACACCACTATTAGGTCAAACCTCGATGTTAAACCAACCAACGATGCGATAGAAGAGAATCCTGTGATGGTTTGGCTCATGGCTCATGGTGGCCAAAAGGCAACCTTTTGGGAATTGAATCTGAAAGAATTCCAAGTCAGGTCTATTAGGCTAAGATTGGTGGAAAACGAGGAAAATGTGAGAGGACGAGGTGAAAAGGGACTTTTGAAAGTCTCCTGTGAGAGACTTTTAAAATGGTACAGGAGAGGGCAGCTGGTGAAGGACCGGCAAAGGTGGGAAAGGCTGTGTAGACTTCCTCCTCACACTGCATAAAACGGATGAGAGGATCGACTATTATGACTATGACGATGATGAATTGGCTCATGATCTTTCGTTGGCTGACCCTTGCCATTTAATGGGTTTGACAGTTGTATCGGCTGTTTGGTTAAACTACGTGATTTATAGCTTTTGACAGTTTTTTAAATACTATTTCGCAGATCTTCATCCAGGTCCAGCTATGAGTTTTTAAAGTATAGACTAATTAGCTAAGCTTCGATGTTTATCTATAAAAAAAATAAGTCCAAAAAAGTGGTGTTGTCAGTACCGTCTGCCGCTAGAAGAAGCCGGTATTTCTTGGCAGACGCATATTTTTTGTTGTTATATAGAGTTTATATTCCAAAGCAACAAGTTTCATGCAATATGAAATGACACCATTTTGGTGTACAAAAAATTATATTTTAAATCGTGTCTTCCCTGAGTACCCAGCGGGTATTTCTTGGCAGACGCGTATTTTTGATCGTTTTTAGGAGTCTATATTTGAATGCAACAAGTTTCATACAGTATAAAATGACACCATTCTGGTTTCCAAAAAGGTGGTATTGTGAATAACGTCTGATGTGAATACCCAGCGAGTATTTGTTAGCAGAGGCATATTTTTGATCGTTTTTAGGAGTCTATATTCGAATGCAAAATGTTTAATGCAGCAGTTAATGAGTGAGAAGTCGAGCTGGAAAGAAAAGGCATTTCACTAAATACAAGGAAAAGCAAGGTTATGCACATTGGTCGTGAGGAACAAGAGATCGTGCTACAAGAAGCAGATATTAGAAACAGCAGAGGACAACATCTTGGAATAGTGATCAACAAAAATGGAAAAATTTACCAAGAGCTTTCCAGAATAAATAAATTTGTATCAGTTTTTTTCATCGCAGTGGTAGGGAAAAGGGAGGTGAAAACAGTGTTAAATCACACATCTTCAAGGCCGTCTTCCTACTTGCCCTTCTTTATGAAAGCGAAAATTGGGTCCCGCTGGACAGGCACTGGAGTAGAGCAACGGCCGCTGAAATGAAGTACCTCCGGAGAGTGGCAGGCCAAATAAGCAGAGATCAGGACAGAAATGAGAGAATGCGGGACGACCTTGAGGGAAACTGTCGAGAAGAGACAGCTGCTGAAGTGGTTCTGTCATCTGTGCCGAATGAATGAGGACCGGGAAGTTTTTCGAAGCCAGGCCCATTGTTGTCACCCTCGAGGTAGGCCCAGAACTTCTATGAACGGATAGCATCTTGATCATTTTTTTGAGTCTATATTTGAATACTAAAAGTTTCATGCAAACTAAAATGACACAATTTTGGTGTTCAAGAATGGAGTATTTTGAGAAGCGCCTGCCGTGAGTGCCCTGCATGCATTTGTTGGCAGAGTGGCATTTTTGATCGTTCTATAGAGTTTATATTCCAACGCAACAAGTTTCATGCAGTATAAAAATGACACCATTTTGGTATACAAAAACAGATATTTTAATTCGTGTAACGTAATTAATTAATTAATTAGTAATGTCTGCCATGAGTACCCAGCGGGTATTTGTTGGCAGACGCGTATTTTTGATCGTTTTTAGGAGTCTATATTTGAATGCAAAAAGTTTCATGCCGTTTAAAATGGCACTATTTTGGTGTTAAAAAAGGTAATATTTTCAGAAACTTCTACCATCCCAGATGACAACCCAGTGGATACATGATGGCAGACGATTATTCATAATAACTGCATGGGCCCTAGTATCTATTATTAATATTTTTTTTTTAGTATAAAATAAGTCATTTTTCACGCAAATATTATCGTATTCACCTGGCATCCATTTTGTATTCCAGCGGCTATATGTTCGCAGACGAGCATTTTTCATTTCAGATCCGTGGACATAGTAATTTTACATGCCCAAACCTTAGTATGAAATAAGTCACCTTACGGTTGCGGTAGTTCAACTCAGGGGCCGCCGCAGGTACCTACCATTCTGTTGCAGTAGTTCCGAGAATTTCAAATCCCCTGCGTTTTACTAGCACAGAGTTGTGAATGGTTCAGTGCACACTCTGAGGCCGAGGTGCCGAGAATGTTAGGGCTTCACCTTACCAACCTCGAGACTGCTACGGCGCCGGTTCGAATCCGGCGTAGGCGGGTTGAAATTAATTTCGTGGCGGTCCCATGTTACGAATCTCGACCTTCCCACTCTGGTTAGTATATGTTGGTAACCTGTTGGGCAAACCGTCTTGTTTACCTGAATTGGATAGGAAAGGACATTAAAATACAATAAAAAAAACAAAATGAATAAAAAAAGGATTCAGTGCACAGTGTGGTTGTCCCCCCTCCCCCCCATCCACGACAAATTCTTCACTGTATGCTTTTATTATTTTTTTAATATTTTTTATTTGTGATTACTATGGCTGTATGTGCTGTTATTTAATTGCTGTTTTCTCGAGCAACAACATTTTTAATCTTTAAAAAATAGTTTCATAATTAAATTAAGTAATAATTGAGGATTTTCTGGTATTTACGAATTCGATATTATAAGAAACTATTTATCATTATTTTATCATTACCGTAGGCACCTGATCTAATCATAATTAACTAATCATGAATGTTTTAAGTAAAAAACTTACAAAACTATTATAAGAGAACATAAATATTTACTTAACTAACCTTCTTCTTCTTATTATTATTACACTTTTATACTATATTTGTAACTGCGTACAATTATTATTACTATAGTTATTATATTATAGGGTAGAATCCAGGGATTCTATGAAGGCGTTGGTAAAGGACCGGGACAGTTGGCCCGTTGGTTGCCCCTCCTCGCTGACAGGCACAAAGGAGGGAGGAAAAGAAGAAGAAGAATATTATATTATTATTATTATTTCCTTTCATGTGTTATTTTTGTTTGAGCTTTGATTATATTGCATTGATTATTATTATTTAACCATTATTATTATTTGATTTGTCTCGCATTTGCGGGCTCATAACTGAGGTGGGGGACAAGTCTAACGTTGAACAGTCTTCGACAAGCAGAGATGGGCATAAATCTAATCATAAAATAGAACATAGAAACTGGGAAATCGGATAGCTGGAGCGCCCGACCTGGCCCGATGAGTTGTCAAGCGCTTCTCAGAACTAATTTAACGTTCTATAATGTAATCTGAAATACAAACGTTAACGCAAATGCTAGTGTCCGCCCCGCCTAAAATCCTATTGAAACCCCTTTTCCCCCTCCAAACAAACTGAAAAACACATTACTATAATTCACAACGGAGTAAACACCTTCAACTATCAAAACTCCATTCAAACTTAATATATTGATCGATTCAGTTTATGAATATATAGGTTGATTAATATAAAATGATATATATCTTTGCCAAAACTAAAAAGACAAGAATTATAAATATCTATAAATAAATGAAATGTTCCACACTAAGATTTATTTTTAAATACAATTAATTTTGAAATCTGAAAGCATTAATTTCCAGGAAACCTCTTTTTTTCATATCATTTCTGAAATCATCTCTAGATCCTGCAAAAGCTCTCCTTTTTTCAATCGGTTCGTTATTGTAAGAACAACAACAATGTCTGAAAAAAAAGTTATGAAATGAAAATTAAATTGCAGCGTAAAAATTAAATCCATTAAGTAAAAAATAAATAAACATAATAATAAAAATTATTTAATGATTAAAGTTAATAGAAGAATCACAATCAAAGACTTACATACTCTCTTGTAAACTTGGGAATCACAGATTCCACTTTTATATATGTAATAGTACAGGGTCCTCTCAGTGCTTATGTAAAGTCGCAAGAAGCAAGTCGCCTTCATTCTCAAGCAAAACCGATTTAAAGTTCTAAATGTTATTTAATTTAGTAGTTATGGTGTTTAATTTAATCTTAGAGGTGTCGGTTTTTGTGAAAAAACAACATTTTTTGTGAATTCATTATTAATAATGAATGATGAAAACAAAGGAAGAAAACAGTTGGAATAATGTGGTCCCAAGCTGGCCGTAACGAAAAACGAAAAAATCACTTATATATTCTTAATAGAGGGATAGAAACCACTTTTTGCAATAGATTGAGATCAGAAGTAGTATATATTACCTTTGCGTAACATAACGAAAGTGTAAAGATTGAGAACTGGCATGTCACTAATGAAGAGACATGCTCCAACCACAAATATGTCAAAAATCGTCTATCTGATAGCAGAGTATACGATGTGGAATACAGGAATACCAAAATTACAGACTGGGAAGCCTTTAATACACACTTGAAGAATTAATCAGAAGCTTCCCAAAACCTGACAACAATACTTGACAACTGGAGTGCTTAAATACATCGTTGACAGACGTTGTGATGAATTCATACGTCAATAAACTTTATATAAATACAACCAACAGGAATGTCTCCTGGTGGAATAGTGAATTAAGAAAGCAAAGAATCTTTACTAGGAGGTTATTTAATGCTGCTAAAAGATCAGCATTCCATAATCATAATTAACATATAATCCAAGGGAGCATCATTCCAAAATAAACATTTGTACCACCCTGCAAAATATCAATTGCTTGTGCTAACGGCTCTGAGCAAATCATAAATTCTGAAATAAAAAAAAATATTGTGTTTTATATTTTTTTTAATGATAAAGCTCTCTAAGATCAGAACACTTTTCTTTTATGCTTATGAATTGTTTTAATCCGTCATTTAGGGAATTCCATCGTATTGATCTATTCTTATTAAAAACAACTTAAATATGAGAACCTTCATATCCATCTAGAGTGAGGACAGAAAACAATAATATAAAAAAATTGTTGAAATTATATTTTTTTAAAAATTTCTTGGATCCAAGGGCGCATTGGCAAGAACCCTCGGATGCGTGTCTAATATTTGTCGACCTTGTTTCACTAAAACAATTTTCAATGAAATCAGTGATCCCACCTCCGTAGCCTCCCCTTGTGAGTGAATTCAGGCTCAGTAGGAATGTTACTTTTAATTAAAACTATACCCACTACCAAAATAGTTTTTGTGAACCAGTTTATTTAAATAGATGTAATCAATAAAATAATACGAAAATTTCAAAGTATTTCATAGAAAGAGTCAATATTAACTTATGAAAGTCCAATCTTGATTGAGGATCCAGGTGCATTGGATAAGAATTATTGAAAAACTTCGAACCATGATGGGGAGGTTTATAATGCAATGCTCCTTCAACTGCCATAGCCGATACTGTCGTTTGGGAGAGTTGGCATCTCTTTCTGTTGACGTTATGATTGAATTCAATGTAACCAAATAACTCAGCATGTCCATTCGTCATCCCGAAATATTCTTTTTCTCCAGGTTTATGACCAGTATATCCTGGAATTTAATTGCCAATAAATATATTGAAGTTATAAAATACAAGCAGTTAAGTTTATTTAAAATCAACTAATTATCAAGATATTAAAAATATTAATGATTTTTGTATATATTCTAAAATAAAATACACCAAATTATAACAATTTAGTAATTGAAACATATATATCCATTTGAATTCACCCAGTTTGAATAAATTTTGTTGTTGCTCAACATTTTTGATTTTGATAAAAAAAAACTTAATAGTTATTCTCTATTATTTGGTGAGTTCAAATCATATTTCAAACTCATATTTTTTTTATGCGGTCGTTTTAAATTTTCTTCGCAGTTCAAAAACAAGTTTTTATTGTTATAACTTTAATAACTTCACGTGCACAGTCCTGGAAGCTGGTCTCCTGAAATTAACTGTGGGAAAGAGGGAGCAACAAAGCAAAAAACCATCCAGGTCAGCATTCTACATTCTACTGTATTTCCAACATAATAACAAATGGCATCAAATACAGGTAGCACTGGATTACAAGGAGATCCCATAATACAACACCCTCCCTTAATCCAGTGATACTAAATCTAGAACTTAAAAATTCCTTTAAACAATTTAATTCATGCATATCAGAAGTAAAGACCAAAAAATCGTCCACATGTACAGCAATAAAAGTATAACTATTTTCATACAACTTATAAAATAAACAAGGTTCAAATTCAGACTTAATAAAATCAATACTCAAAAGTTCTTTTTCTATTTTTTGATTCCATACCCTGCTAGACTGTTTTAGACCATAAAGCGCCTTTTTAAGTAAACAAACCTTATTTCTATTATTACTACTAATAAACCCTTCTGGCTGTTCCATAAAAATTATCTCTGACAAGTCACCATTAAGAAATGCTGTATTAACATCTAAATGACTTATATACAAATTTAATTTAGCTCCCAATGCAAATAACAATCTTAAACTTGATTTGGAAACAACAGGAGAAAAAGTCTCCTTATAATCAATACCACATTTTTGGGTAAAACCCTTAGCAACCAAACGTGCTTTATATTTAATTGGTTCACCACTTTCACTGTTTTTTACACTGAACACCCACTTACACTTAACCACACTTTTCTTCTCTGGTCGTTCAACAAGCTCCCAAACTTGGTGTTTCGCTGGGGCATCCATTTCTTGTTTCATCGCATTCAACCATAGGTCCTTATCCGGTGATTTAAGAGCTTCTTTGTAATTGGTAGGAATGTCGGTATATAACCATTCATAGTTCAGTTCATAGTCTTTGTATTTTAAAGGAATTTTAGTTGTTCTTCGAGTCCTCTCCATGCTACTAACACATTTTTCCTCCTCTTCAACATTTTTGTCTTCGACATTAGTTTCGATCTCCTTATCAGTGTCATTATTAGGTAGGTATTCATGTTGGATAGGCACTTTTGATAAATTCGATTCTTGAAAAATAATACTTCGAGCTAATATAATTTTCTTTCGAATGGGGTCCCACAGACGGTACCCATTAGGAGCATAACCCATCATTAAGCATTTACTACTTCTTCTTTCCAATTTTCCTTTTCTATCTTCCTTAGGTATGTGTGCAAAAGCAACACTTTCAAAACATTTAATTTTGTCTAAATCGGGCGAATAACCGTACCATAACTCCGACGGAGTACAGCTGTCTTTCAATGCCCTTGTGGGCAGTCTATTTATGATGTATACAGCAGATTTTACTGCCTCGCCCCAAAATGTCTTGTCTAGGTCAGCGTCAAAAATCAAACACCTCGCCATCTCCATAATTGTGCGATTCAACCTCTCTGCTATGCCTGTTTGAGAAGGATTCCTTGGGACATTGTACTCAATCTGAGTTCCATTAGCCTTACAAAAATTTCTAAACACATGGCTAATATACTCGCCTCCATTGTCCACTCTGAGCCGTCCAATTTCACGTCCGAATTTAGTGCACACATGACTCATATACTCTTTAAAAGCGTCAAAAACCTCACTCTTTCTTTTAATAAGATAGCACATGGTAAAATGAGAAAAAGAGTCAATGAAGGTGACAAAATATTTAAATCCGTCATAAGTATAAGGATCGATGGGTCCACAAACATCACTAGTTACACAATCCAAAATACGATTAGCTTTCCGCTCTTCAGGTAGTGACTTCAAATAGGGAGCAGGAGACTGCTTGGTAAAAATACATGTGTCACAAACACCAGTAGAGGGATACCTGCTTGAATGGCCCATCCTTCGATGCATCAAGTTGCCATAGTCATCCACTAAACAGCCACTATCCACCACAACAAAAAATTTAGCAATATAGAGATTACCAATTCTACTGCCATAAAAGAGTTGATGTCTTCCTCTCCACACAGTCACACGGCTATTTTCAAATATAACTTTTAAGCCTGTTTCTTCCATACATTTAACAGATAATAAGTTCCGGGATAAATGATCACATAGTAGAACATTTAATAAAGATATTTCACAACCAGATTCAGCAACGAGTGAAAGTTTTCCACAAGATGAGGCTGTCACACATTCCCTTATTTTGGCTACACCAATTTTTCTGTTAGTCTCAACTCCATCCAAGAGATGTTCTTTCCAACAGGATTTTGCCAAATGACAGCTAGCTCCACTGTCAATCACGAATTCAATTTCCAAACGTGAATTTCCAAGATGAGCCTCTGACTCTTCACTAACATCAGCAAAGAAGGTTACTTGTTTATCTTCCTTATCACTCATATCAGCACTGCCACCAAAATGTCGATATCGATTGTTAAATTGTTGTCGATATCGATTGTTAGGTTGCTGCTGATTTGTATGTGGTTTCCTATTCGGGCACTGGAAACGCTTGTGTCCCGTTCCCTGGCACTCAAAACACTTAACGGGAAAATTCGATTTGTTCCCGCCATATTTATTATATTGACTCCTGCCATTATATTCACGTTTATTAACAGCACTAAAAGATTCACCAACTTTTTCGTGATTATTTGATGAACTAGTGAGTCTTCTTTCTTCCGAAAGCAATTTACTTTTTACAAAATCGAGGGTAACAGTATCTGGCTCTTTGGAGAATAAAATGTCTATAGATGTAACAACTGGTTTAAAATTACTTGGCATAGCTGACAAAAGTTGGATAATTACATCGTCGTCGTCCATTTTTCCGCCTGACATCTTCAGTTCCGCCAATGTCTTCTCAAATTCTAAGAAAAAGTTTTGAAGGTTGGCTCCTTCCGTCATAACCAAGTTTCTTAGTTTTCTCTGTAGATCAATCCTGGGCGCTAAACCTTTCTTCTCATATGTGTTTTTTAATGCTTCAATCATTTCTTGAGCTGTAGACTTCTCCTTAATAATTTCTAAGACGCTGTCGGACACTGATTGAACAATGATGTCCCTAGCATGCGCGTCTAGCCTTTTAAAAACTTCAACTTCCTTCGGATCTTGCGACTTTTGGCCCTTCAAAACCGATACAACTCCATGGCGATCTAAACACATCTCAATCCTCACAAACCAATTAGAAAAACTGCCAATTCCATCAAATGGCCGAACATAACTCACTCCTGCTGCCATGCTTTCACCTACCCTCAACACTACGAACTGATAACTTACGAACTGACTACACTACTTCAGTTTCCACTCTTCCCACACTGATGTCCTGGGCCCATAACCTATTGTTATAACTTTAATAACTTCACTTGCACAGTCCTGGAAGCTGGTCTCCTGAAATTAACTGTGGGAAAGAGGGAGCAACAAAGCACACAACCGTCCAGGTCAGCATTCTACACTCTACTGTATTTCCAACATAATAACAAATGGCATCAATTACAGGTAGCACTGGATTACAAGGAGATCCCATAATACAACAGTTTTGGGGAAATTTTTCTAACTCTGGTAATTTTGCGAATATCAAAACAAAGCATTTAAATCATTGGCACCCGCGGCAAGTTAATAAAGAGTAAAATCTCTTACAGCTTAATAATATTTATAAGTACTAATTATAATATAATATATATTATTTCATTTCTATGATACCGTAACATAATATTTTTGAATATTGACATTTTGAAAGACTGACTTTTAATTAAATAACGAAGCTCTGAATTACACATATGATCTTTTTTTTTTTTTTTTTGATATGATAGAAATCCACTATCGATTCCACAGGTTTAAAATACCTTCATCTACCATTGATTTACAAGTTCATTTACTAATGATATGAAAATAAGCATCTAATGAATTTTTTTTTAATCTTCAAATTGACTTTTACGTCAGCAATACTCCATTTTTGTCGCTATTGTTTGAAAAGGAAAACGTAGCAATCATTTAATGATTAGCTTAGGTTAAGATTCATTCTATCGACTAATTTAAGAAAAATATACTTAATGAAAATTATAATCATAAAGCAATATTTTCAATTACATCTACAAGTACTCCACTATATTTTCTATTGCAATATAATATCAATAATAATTAATAGTTGTACAATAATTTCAATTATATTATTAATATTAAATAAATAAATATCTTTATCTCTATAAACATATACACACACACGCACATACATAAATTATGCAAAGTAGAGTAAACATGATAAACCTTTTTAACCATAATAAAACTTATTGCATTTAAAGCTTAAAATGAAGCATATTATACTTAAAATTTTAAATAAAGCTATTATTTGCCGAAAAAAAAATTCTTAATTTTCAATTGCAAATTTATATTGGATTTGTATAACAATTTCAATTGCCATGTAATATTCTTAATTTCACAAGTTTTCAACATCCATTCCGATAATTGTTTTAAGCCCGTATCACTAGGCAAACTGGTAATTGACTGCCGCTCGTTCGGTTACTCTTCCGATTGAAATTGGTGCCTCGTATGTTAAAAGTAATACACAAAGATTATTTGTGATCCAGAAATAGTAGTAGATTTTAGAGTTAACCATTTTTTTTTTTTGAGTGAAATAATTAAATTTTATAGCGATCTTAAGTTCTACAGAATTTATGTAATGAAAACAGTGTCCTTCCACGGAGTGGTGCTTTAAAAAAATGTTTGATTTCAAAACCCTGTTTTTGTTTCAGCACATTGGAAAACCTACGATCTAAAAACGGACGAATCTAAAAATACAAATTTTTGGACTAAAAATTTCGCCCATCAAAGTTTTTAAAAGATTAAAAAAAACTGCCTATAATTTAGGAATCCTTTGACAGATTCAAACCAAATTATTAAAGGTTCTTTAACTACGCGATTTGCTTTCACCGGGGTGTTACTAGGTGTTTTAGAACCAACGTCAACCCCCAAAAAAATATAATTTTGTTTTTATTTTGTAATCACATTTTTACTACACATACTTTTAGATAACGCAATAAATTAAATACAAGATACAGAACTTCAAATCGAGGCTTATAACTTTAAAACCACCTCAGAACTTAAAAAAATAAATTCTTTGTTGTGCTGATTACACAATTGGGTTGACAATGTTAAAACCAAAGAAGAGAGAGGTCGATCGATGGGAAAAGCATAGTACGTAATGATATTGACAGAAAAAAAAATGGGCCACAAATTGACAAAACAAAGCCTAGGCCTAATACAAATGATGGTGTATGATTCCTAGTGAGTCCAGAATAATGGTTTCCAAACTCTAAAAAAACACCTGTTGCAAGCGGGAGGGTACTCCAACTTCCGAACCAAAGACCTTTTGCTAGATTTTGTTAAAGAAAAATATAATGAACTTGAGAATGAGAAAAAAATATAAATCCAGAAGTTTGCACTGGAATAGGGAAGCTAAACGGGAAACAAATTAAATTACACATTGATGACACCTCGAATCCAGTTGCAGTCCAGAAGGAAAGAACGTCTTTTCACTTGAGAAAACATTTTAAGACTGAATAGAACGGTTATTGAAATAAGATATAATTATGTAAGTCGATGGGCCAACCGCCTTACTGGTCAATGAAGACGAGAGGAAAGGTTTCCGTTTATGTGTAGACTTGAGGGCTTCCAATAAAGCCATCATCAGAGAACGATTTCCGAAACCAAACATGGGTAATTTGAAATCTTTTGTTAATGGAGCACGGGTTTTCTCTAAATTTGAATAAAGGTTTCCTTCAAATTGAATTGGCACCCGAGTCACTACATTTGTTACATTTATGGGGCTGTGGAGATATAAACGTTTGAATTTTAGGATAAATTTAGCTCCAGAAAAATTTCAACAAGTGGGTCAATCCATACCACATCATCCAGGGCATTAATCCCATGATCTCAGATTTGGATGATTTTTTTTTATTTGCTCCATTTTCCATCCTGATTAACCATGTAATATTTTATTTTGTTATCTTAAATACTTTATAAGATATTAATTTTTAAATTTACATGTAAAATAATGCTTTTCCAATGCTGAGAACTGTAGTATTAGTGAAGATAGTATAAGTTAAAATGCCATTATTTAAGCAATTTTCATCATATCGCAATGATTTTTCACAAAAAAATGTCCAAAAAAGCTATAGAATAAATCAAAAATGCATTTATCAACAATTCTGTTATATGGTGCAGTCATTATCAGCTCAATCTTGGACTTCATTAAAATTTTGAAGAAAAATCGTTGTTAAGAATTGAAAAGAAAAACAAAAACTTAATTAGTTTAAGGTAAAATAGAAAGGGACATTTTATCGCTTATTATCAACTTATAACAGATTTACACGCGTTGTTTATACGTTCAAGTTCACCATAGATTCAATTTATATGGAAGTTAGACTAATAGGAGGAAGCCTCAGGTCAGTCGTATTGTCGCAGTCTGCCCAGGAATAATTCTGTAGTAAGCAGTTAATGTAGTTTTTTTTTTTTTTTTTTTTTTTTTTTATTGAATGGCATTGGAAATTTCCATACAGCCAGTCCTGAAATTATGATGAATTAATTAATCAATGCATCGTAATTTACTCTTTTAA
Organism: Rhaphigaster nebulosa; assembly: GCA_948150685.1. Lineage (NCBI taxonomy): Eukaryota > Metazoa > Arthropoda > Insecta > Hemiptera > Pentatomidae > Rhaphigaster > Rhaphigaster nebulosa. The sequence continues at coordinate 91,629,091 of OX411307.1, read as the reverse complement.
ACTGATTTTGCACTAAATATATTTATTTATTGCACGCAAATACTGGGTGACACTAATAATTTCTTCTGATTTGTTTGATTTTAGCAATTTTTTGTATTGGATATTATTATCATATGGCTTTAAAAAGTTAAGAAACTTTTCCCTTTGGTTTTTGTATGCAGGGCATTCTATAATTATATGCTGGAGGGTTTCTCTTTGCTTGCATTTATCACAGTCTGTGTTATTCTCAACTCCTATTCGCCGAAGGTACACTCTGCATATGCCGTGATTAGATCTTAGCCTAGAAAATTTTTTTACTATTTCTTTTGTCAGGTTCAATCGAAAGAACCACGGTTTATTTAAAATTTGTGGTACATTATCCTTATAGAACCTGCCTGTGGGTGACTCCTGATAATATTGGGACCACTCACTAATCATATCTTTTTTAATAGTCAAAAAATAATCCGTGTAGGGCAGTTTAATGTTCGTTACATGCGGTAGGTTGGTGGACGTTTTAGCAAGGCGGTCTACCTCGTCGTTTTCGAGAATTTCCATGTGTGACTTGACCCATATAAATATTATTTGTTTTTTATTTTTTATTGCGAGAAAGTGTTCTTTGATTACATTAACTAGAATGTTATTTTTATTTATATTACTATTATTTTTAATTGCTACTATTGAACTCATGCTATCCGTTAGTATTATAAATTTATTTTCACCTGATCCGTTGATGAACTCAAGTGCTTGTAATATAGCATATAATTCAGCATTGTAAATAGACGTGTTGTAAGGTAACTTGTATTGAGCGGAACATTTATACTTTGGGATGTATACTGCAGTGCCTGTATTATCATTTGTTTTGGATCCGTCTGTGTAAATATTGATATGTTTGGGCCAGTTTTCTCTAATCAATGATTTTATATTTTCATTAATGACAATGGGAGGTAACGAGTTGAGTTTATTATTTATTATTATATTAAATGTTTGAAAAAGCATATCATATTCGAGTGAGTATAATGGTAATTTAGAACATATGAATAAATTAGCGGCTATATGTTGATATTTCATAAAACTATTATAGATAATGGGAACATATTTTTTCTTTTTCCAATAAGACGAGGTTAGAATAAGTACACACAGGGATAGTATTTTGTTATAACATTTGTTATTACCAGATTTGATCCTGAAAAACATTCTGTCAGTTAATAATTGTCTTCTAAACTTTAAATATGTTTCTCCAGCCTCGTTATATAACACGTCTATTGGCGTGGAATTAAGTAGTCCTAAACACATTCTTACGCACCTATTATGTATCGTGTCTAATTTCTTTAGAGTACTATCAGGCGCTTCACCGTAAATTGTTGCCCCGTAGTCAAATATTGCACGAATGGTGCTTCTGTAAAATAATAGCGACATACTAGGATCAGCCCCGCCCCCCCCCCCACTGATTATTAGTACAAATCAACTTTATTGTTCCCATTAATTTTTCTGCTTTTTTATGAATTTCGGTTATGTGTTGGTTCCAGTTTAATTTCCTATCAAAGCGGAGCCCCAGAAATCGAACTGAGGTCACACACGGAAAGTTAATCCCGGCCAGTACAACTTCATCTCCTAGGGGAAAAACATGTTCTCTACTGAATGGACAAATAACCGACTTAGGGACCGATATATTTAAACCCGTATCAAGTTGCCACCTTTTAAGTCCTCTCACTGCTTCCTCTAACAACTCGAGGCAACATTTAATATTTTTATGTGCTACATATAAACATGTATCATCCGCGAATTGCAATATTGCTACTTCTTCGGGTATGTATTTCCTTAAGTCTGAAGAGATTATGGCAAAAAGTAGACCGCTAAGTATACCCCCCTGTGGTAACCCAATCTTAGCATTTCTTGTTCCAATTATGCAATTATTGACCTTTAAAAACAATTTTCTATCACTGATTAAGTTCAATATGAATTTAATAATTTTTCCGGGGACTTTAGTGACTTCCATTTTTTGTGACAGTATATGTATTGGTATTGAGTCGTATGCCTTTTCTATGTCCAGAAACAATCCGATCGTTTTTTTACCTTCACTAAATCCTATATTTATTGTCTGTGTGCAGGGCTAATAAACTATCCATGCTCGATTTTCCTTTCCTAAAACCATATTGCGAATCGGGTAGTTTATTCTGGGATTCTAAACACCATTCAAGCCTACACTTAATCATTCTTTCGCAAGTTTTGAGTATACAGGAACTTAATGAAATAGGTCTAAATGAAGTGGCTAATTTTGGGTTTTTACCTGGTTTTAGAATCGGTATCACACAATATTCTCGCCATGATTCCGGAATTGAATTTGTTTGCCATATATTATTGAATATATTTAATAATATGATTTTTAATTGTTTTGGTAATTTATGTATCATTATGTAGTGAATATTGTCTTGTAAATTGTTGCCCCGTAGTCAAATATTGCACGAATGGTGCTTCTGTAAAATAATAGCGACATACTAGGATCAGCCCCGCCCCCCCCCCCACTGATTATTAGTACAAATCAACTTTATTGTTCCCATTAATTTTTCTGCTTTTTTATGAATTTCGGTTATGTGTTGGTTCCAGTTTAATTTCCTATCAAAGCGGAGCCCCAGAAATCGAACTGAGGTCACACACGGAAAGTTAATCCCGGCCAGTACAACTTCATCTCCTAGGGGAAAAACATGTTCTCTACTGAATGGACAAATAACCGACTTAGGGACCGATATATTTAAACCCGTATCAAGTTGCCACCTTTTAAGTCCTCTCACTGCTTCCTCTAACAACTCGAGGCAACATTTAATATTTTTATGTGCTACATATAAACATGTATCATCCGCGAATTGCAATATTGCTACTTCTTCGGGTATGTATTTCCTTAAGTCTGAAGAGATTATGGCAAAAAGTAGACCGCTAAGTATACCCCCCTGTGGTAACCCAATCTTAGCATTTCTTGTTCCAATTATGCAATTATTGACCTTTAAAAACAATTTTCTATCACTGATTAAGTTCAATATGAATTTAATAATTTTTCCGGGGACTTTAGTGACTTCCATTTTTTGTGACAGTATATGTATTGGTATTGAGTCGTATGCCTTTTCTATGTCCAGAAACAATCCGATCGTTTTTTTACCTTCACTAAATCCTATATTTATTGTCTGTGTGCAGGGCTAATAAACTATCCATGCTCGATTTTCCTTTCCTAAAACCATATTGCGAATCGGGTAGTTTATTCTGGGATTCTAAACACCATTCAAGCCTACACTTAATCATTCTTTCGCAAGTTTTGAGTATACAGGAACTTAATGAAATAGGTCTAAATGAAGTGGCTAATTTTGGGTTTTTACCTGGTTTTAGAATCGGTATCACACAATATTCTCGCCATGATTCCGGAATTGAATTTGTTTGCCATATATTATTGAATATATTTAATAATATGATTTTTAATTGTTTTGGTAATTTATGTATCATTATGTAGTGAATATTGTCTTTACCAGGGGAACTGTTAGCATTATTTTTTATTGAGTGTAAAAGCTCTGATAAAATAAAATTACCTGTTAATCGGCTGTGAATTTCTTCATTTTCTCTTTCGTTGTCTAATTTGCATGTAATTTGGGGCACTGCTAAAGGGGGGGCTAAGATATCTAAAAATTCTTCGCACCAGTCTCCTATGAGGGGGACCATTCTATTTGAGGTTTTCCGATTTTTCAAAATGGATAATTTATTCCATACTTCTTTGATAGGGTTACTTTTATTTATGCTTGAAGTGAACTCTCGCCACGAATCTTTTTGTTTATTTTTCGTGACCCTTTTGAATTCGGCATCCGACCTTTGATATTTTATTAGATTATCGGTTGTAGGATTGTTTTTATATGCCCTATATAATAGTTTTCTTCGATTAAGATACTGTCCACATTCGTTATCCCACCAACTTCTACTGTATTTTTTATTAAAACCAGGATGGTATAAGGGAATCGTACGTTCACATGCATTATTAAGCAATTTGACAAATTCGTCGTACGTGGGGTTATCGGGGAGTAGTGAAGCATTTTCAAGGATAATTCTTTCAAATTCGGTCCAATTTGCCGTTTTAATTTGCCATTTTCTTGTGGAATTTTTTATGTTTTGAGTACCATCACTTTTATACAGAATTTCTATGGTTATGGGGAGATGATTAGTACCTAAAGGATTATCATGCACTTTCCAAATAGAACTGCTGGCAATGTTTATTGAGCTTAAAGTTATATCTATTGCAATATTTCTTATCTGACGTATATTGTTTACAAAGGTTGGGGAGCCGTCATTCAAGAGAACGAGATTAGTTTTTTCAATTGATGAAACTAAATTTTCTCCGATTTTATCGCTTAAGTCACACCCCATTGATGATGATGAGCGTTTGCATCACCGCCTATAATTACGGGGTGTTGAAAACTTTTTAAAAGATTTTCCCAATTGTCTATTGTTGCTTTGTTACCGGGTTTTGCATAAAACGATACAACATTTAATTTGAAATTTTTGGAAATGGATATATTTGCAGCGACTATTTCAATATCTTGAACTCTATGAATATTGTGAATTTGTTTAAAATGATATTTCGATTTTATTAAGATGGCTACACCTCCATAACCATCATTTCGATCCGATCTAATGATATTATAACCTGGAAAATTGACATATTTTTCTGGTTTGAACCATGTCTCGGATATTAAAGCTATATCTATTCTTTCTGAAAATAAAAAATATTCCAAACTATTTTTATTCGAAATGGCTGATCTGGCATTCCATTGTAATAATTTTAATGATTCAATCATTTTGGTACGATTAAGTTTTGATTTTATATATTTATTTATTCGTCTGACTACATTGGAATGGATAAATTTTTAGTTTGGTCCTTTATCATATTTTTAATTTCGTCCTCGTTAATTTTTTCATTTTTGGATGCTAAAACTGTATTTACTACCGCTATAAGTGCATCCGTAAGTAGATTTATTTTGTCTTCTTTTTCCAATGTAGTTCCTATATCCCTAAACGATTTTTCCCTATATGGATTATCTAAGATAGGTTGCGATGGAAACAAAGGCACCGAAAAATCTTTAATGATTTTTCCCCGCGATTCTGAATTCGATATTTCTTTTTATGGGCTTGTAATTCTTTGTCTTTTAACAACAGTAACTTTATTACGAACGTAATTTTTAGAGGTAGTTGCTGTATTATTATTCGCTTGCTCTAAAGTTGGAAAAGCATCGGGAGTATTTCTTAACGCTACCCAACTATACGATTTTCCTTCTATTTTGGCCTTAGCTTCGTTGTATGTCAGGCTATAGTTGCTCATTTGTTCCTTAATATTTTTCTGTTTTTTATAAATTCAGAACATATTTCTTTAGCTAGAGAGGAGTGATTCCCTTTACAATTAATGCATTTTAATAATGTATTAGGTGGGCAGCTGTCGGTTTCATGTTTATCCGAGCATTTCTCACAACGTGTTATTGTACTTTTGCACTGCGCAGTATTATGACCGTACCGTAAACAAGAGTGGCATTGTATTACCGAGTGGATGTATGGATGGACTTCGCAACGTACGTGGTGTATTGTGATATATCGAGGTAAAAGTTGACCTTTGAACGTAATCAACACTGATCTAGTAGGTTTATATTCAAAGTTATTAGTTTCTTTATTTTTAATTTTTTTATTGAATCGTCTGATACCGATAACTTTTTGAGTGTTGGCATATAACGTTTTTAAATTTTCTAGAATTTCTGCTTCTGATAAGTCTAAATCCACATCCCTAATAACTCCCCTTTTTTCTAATGTAAAACCCGGAATATAAACGTTCATTTGTTTCATTTTCAAACTTTCTGACCTAACCAACGCATTGGCTTGTTCTCCTTGCCTGGTTTCCACTTTAATTCTATTTCTACCAATTTTATACATATTTAGAATATTATTATATATTTCCGGACACGAATTATGTAAAAGTTTTCCTATCGACATTGGGTGTAATCTACCTATTCCTGCCCCTTCTAAAGAAATGCTCTCAATAAAAACTAAATATGGGCCTAAGTCTGTCGGTTCGTAATACCTTTCTGTTTTAATCTTATTTTTTTCTAAATTATTGTCTATTTGAGGGAATTTTTTAGCAATATCACTATTTATTTCTATTACCATATTATTTTCTATTTTGTGATCATTATTTACATTAATTATTTCCTGTTTCCTATTTGCAATATCTGGAGGAACCACCTCCCTCCCATCACCTCTTACAGACATTTTACTGTCTGATCCTATATTACATACCAAACCCAATTAAAAATAAAATCCAACAAAACTAACTTACTCTCTAATTATCTCTAATCTAATTAATAATAAAAAAAAAAAAAAACAAATTAATAAAACTCAAATCAAACTTCTATCCGTGTATCCTGTTGGAGAGCACCAATCACCCAGATCCTCACAGCTCGGCTGTTGAAGCTAGACTGTCAGTTAATGTAGTTAGCAGTTGAGAAGCTGCGATTCTTGTATTGTCGCAGAAAGAGTGACTGGGAGAGGAGTCGCATCGAGAGATACGAGTCACCTGATAGAATAAATCGCCAGAGAATAATGTTATACCACCGCTACCTACACGCAAAAATAGTTTCTTATTTATGTTTATTTTATAACCAACTAAAAGAATATAGGCCTTTATTTTATGTTATTATATCAAGTTTTTTATATTTATGTATATTCAAACCTCAATTATATGAACCAACATAAGGATTCTGCAACTCATATAAAAAAATAAATAAACGGATGGGTTAGAGGCTGCGAGCAATTAAGCTTTCGCACATCTTCTCAACAAATATTGGAAGCAACGGTGAGATTGCTGAATTTTTTCGTTGTTTTATTTCATGCATGGTGATAAAATTAGTTTTTATCGCATTATATAGTTTCTTGTTTAAAATATAATTTAAATCAAAGCACGCATTTCGCGTATATTATGTACATTTATACATATCTATACATAGACGCTATTAATAATTTGTTAGCTTTCTTCAATAATTTATTAAATATTTTCTTTAATAAAGTCAGTTCTTTTTTATATATATATATATTTATATATATAACAGATATAACAGAACAGTGGATTATTTTGTTATAATAGTTTTTAAATAATTTTCTTTCATCCTCAAGTTTATGTCTAGAGATACGTAGTACATCAGATATGCATTGTTTATAAAATATACATTAGATTGTCTATATATAATATATATATATATATATATATATATATATATATATATATATATATATATATATTATATATATATATATATATATATATATATATATATATATATATATTATATTATATTATATATATATATTTTTTTGTGTACATTATAGATATTTATGTAATTCATTTATACAGGTTCATAATTTTTAAATTATATTAATTTCATCTCCATTTTAATTATTAATTAAATATTTTCTATTACATAAACAATGTAATTTTTGGCTTAGAAACTCGTTAGAAAGAGGGAAGTTTCTTCTTTCTAATCTCATTATTTTAGAAGGTCTGTGTAAAAATATATGATTACCGAATAAAAATAAAATTGAGTTTTTTTGCGGATAACGTTGGTTATAAAACACGTAGAAACACAACGGTTAAAGCAAACCGCGTGATTTAAGAACCTTTACCAATGCCCTAAATATTGTTTAAATCGTTCAAAGGGTTTCTTACTTATGAGCGATTTTATTAATGAAAAATGAAAATTGAAGGGTAGACCCAGATCAAAATTTTTAGACCAGATTTTTTTTTTTTTTATATTCGCATGAAGATTTGAATATAGCTTTTTTTTTTTGAAACGCTAAAACCGAATCTGACCTCAGTTTTGAATAAACTGTGTTGACATACTTCATTCAGTAGAATACTATTTTCATTCCATATAGTTCAATGGGCCCTTCATATCGCTCTAAAATTTCATTTTTTCGTTTTGAATAATTGGATCACATTAAAATATACTATTTCTGGTTCATGAATAATGTGTTTATATTACTTTTAGTATTTTGAACACGGTCTTAAATATTTAAATTGAATTCAATCTACTATGACATCCCAAGCAAGGCTGGGTACTTAACTATCTACATATTATAATATAAAAACGTTATTTGTGATAAAGAAATACGATAGTAAATATTACACTTTTACACCAGCGCTATAAACACAATTGTAGATAGTAACCAAAAATTAAAAGAAAATAATTTTAAATATTAGAATGACCAAATTTTTCGAAATGATATAATTAAATTATGGATCGTTCCGATAGGTCTATTAAATTATGTGTAATCTGAACAGAATTATTGTATAATAGAGTAAAAATATATTTTTAATGATGGTGGAATATTTTCTATTTGTGATCACAAAAAATGTGTTTATATTATAATATGTATATGGTTAAGAACCCAGCCCATCAGACATAACAGTCAGCAGTCAGCAGCCGAAGTGAAAATACCTCCAGAAGTGCCACCTCGTGAAGTGAACCAGTTGTTACTTTTCCCCTCTTGCTTAGTTAGCGTCCTAGAGCTGCTGAGGTCCATGCATATCACTTGGATCTAACCTCGGCAGTCACCCCATTGGGTAAGGACAGCGTAGCACTGGCAAGCTTCCCCAGAGTGACAGTGTATGTGCGTTGGTTACGGCCCGTTCATTGGTGCTCCTGTTACGGCCCGTCCGTAGGTGCTCTCGTTACGGTCCGTCCGTAGGTGCTCTCATTACGGTCCGTCCGTCTAGTGCGCGAGATAGGACAATAAAGTGCGCGAGATGGACACAGCACAGAGTACCACCCCGCGCCCAGTTACCTGTGGTGTTCCTCAGGGCTCGGTCCTTGCGCCAGTCCTTTTCAACATATACACAGCCCATATAGTAGGGCAAAAGATTGAAGATGTTCAAATCGCTGCATATGCTGATGACATTGCTATATACACAGCAAGCATGAATGCAGATCACGCCATGCGCAAGGCCGAAACAGTAGCCCAAAAATCACAGACCAACTTAAAAACATTAATATCCACATAAACACACAAAAAACTGATGCAATCACATTTTCATACAAGAAAACACTCAAACAACAGCCAAAACTGAATGGGCACACCATACAGAATAAAAGACAACTCACATACCTCGGTATTAAATTGGAATCACACTTATCATTTACAGCTCATACAAAACACAGGATACAGATAGCCAAAGCCACTACACACCAACTAAATCACTTACTCTATTCACCAGGGCTGTCACTCAGACTCAAGATCCTGATTTTTCCTGATCCTGAAAGCCAACCTTAGGCCTACACTGCTTCACGGTGCCCTCATCCTGCACTACCTATACCCCTCAGCCCTGAAGTCTCTCCAAACATACCAAAACAGCGTCCTACAAAAAATCACAAAACGAACGTCCCTCGAAAGATGGAACATGGCACACATTCACAATGAATTACAACTCGACACTGTCCAACAGCACATCACAAGAAGACACATAAAGTTCTTTGACAACATCCCTGCCTCATTCAACCCACTTTTCCGCGCCATCACCCCATCCTCCCTTCCTGCTAGATGGCAGGGCAGAAAGGGACCACTCAACCTGGTCAACACCATACTTTAATCCGCTTCTAAAGCACCCCCACTCCCAATATCCCACCGCCCCGTCCTGCCAACTTCCTAGTCCCACCCCAGCACCACTCTCTCAAATCCATCCTTGTAAATATAACCATGTAAATATTGTAAATATTATTATTATTATTAATCTTGTATATAGTTTTTAGTAGTAGGTATTTTTATTTAACATACAAATAGAAGAGGACCCTCACCTCTAAATAATGAGATAATTCCCTGACTGGGAAATAGCATTCCAATTGTAAATATTCATCAGATCTTCAAATACCAACGGTAGTAAAAGGTAAACTACATCCAGTTTATAATTTATCTAATTATTTGTTTTATTAATGTTCTTTTTGTTTGAGGGATAAGGCAAAAAAAAAAAAAAAAAAAAAAAAAAAAGGCACAGAGTGCCCCCTTCCCAGGTCTGAAGACGAAGCAGATGTGGCCATGCCATGGGCCGTGTCAGCATATAACCACTCCATACATTCCGCGACGGGATATTCGCGACAAGAGGAGGAATAGTGGGGATACTGCAGTAGACGAGGAATTTTCGGAGAGGTTGGTGAATAATAGGGCGGAAGTCGAGAGGGTGTGGGAGAAAGCGCGACGGCGGGTCGAATCCGAAACAAATAGGAGTAGCACGCAAAAATATGGGGATAAGAGATATAACGGAGAAAATCAAAATGGGGACGATTGTCTACCGTAAATTGGCTTCAAACCGCGGCAAGGAATTGATCAGATATGAGGGTCGATTCAAAGTGATCGTGAATCGTGAAAACAACATTGTCACAATCCAGACCATTAGGTACCCAAGGAAAAGGCGAAACGTCCATATGGAGCAATTACAGTTCCCCGTGAGGGGAACAAGCCAAGCAGATTAATATGGTATCTTTTCTCCTAAAGTAAAGGAATGTTGTATTTAAAGTATAAGTGTTGTACATAGAGACGTTGATAGTATATAATTTATAAGACAAAAGGTTACATTTTAATTTTATGATTGTACAAACCATAATGAGAAATTTTGTTTATTTTTTGTATCGTATTTTCTTTTTGTTGTTTTTTTCTTTTCAACGTCTTTTTTTTTTGTTGTATAAGTTTATAAGGAGTTAAGATAGCGGATAGGACAATATCACGTGGAATCCTATATCAGGAATGTAAAAAGAGCCTAATACTATATATAGGGGATTATAAGAAATAATAAAGCAGTATTTTACCAGCACTCGTATGTGTTATTTCTTCTCCCGATTTCCTTTTTTTTATTCAGTTTTAGTTCGCGAGAACATAAGTTATATATCTGTATGCATGATCTTTATTTCCAACAAAAGGATCTGCAAAGCAACATTCCTTCAGAGTGTACTTGCTAGTACTGGGATAACTGGGGATCATTAGATGGGGATAGAGGCGAGGGAGGGATGTCACGTTGGAGCTATTAAAAGCATAAGTTTAAAAATGCCCATTTAGTTCCATGGAAATTTTCACTAAATAATATAAAAGTAGAAATTATTAAATTAATAATTTCAACTATTATAGTATTATATTACATTAGTACAGAATGTATTTTGGGTTCGGTAGCATCCGTCTTCTTTTGGACACACTCGACATTCCATCAAGGGTATCTTAGTCATTATAAGAAACGATGTGTCTTTGCAAATACTATTCCAATTTAGATAATTTAATTTTTTTTTATTTAGATAATTTTATTATCTTTCATATGATCTTATATACATTATTCACCATAAAATGCATATTTTTTGAGTTATGCACAAATAAAATTTTTATTTCGTGATAAATGTTTTTCCTGTATTTTCTCGGTTATGTACTACACATGTATATGATAAGTTAAAGGGCTTTAAGGAGATGACTCGAGGCTAGTTTCATCAAAATCGTTAGGGCCGTTTTTGAGAAAAGTTTAAAATTGCTGATATAAAGAGGCAATTCTGGTTAGTCAATTTTAGCGAAAAAGTTGCTGTAATATCTTAATATTAGGATTAAGATTATTAAAATTACTTACTTTATTTATTTGACTTATCTGAATATTTATTAATAGGATGAAACCCCATTCACATTCCTGAAAGTAACCAACCCAACATCGCATAACTTATTACACATTGCATTAGTTAATTTATACATTAAATTATATTTGAATATGCATTTCATTATATTAATTTTAAATACAACAGAGAAATTATATCGCTATAATTCAACTAATATGATATGTAAAAATAAACCAAACATTTTTCTTTTCAATGAACGCTTACCATTAAAATAAAATAATACACAAATTCAAATTTATCAGACAACACAATTTTAATTATAGTTATTTTTTCAAACCATGTTTAATTCATTAGTTATAAATTTTTACTTTACACTTATAAATATTATAATAATTAACTACGAATTAGTAAATTTTAAGCAGCAAGAAAACTGAAATTCTTTCTCGATCTTTTACTCCGATTAATAGAAAATTTTAATAGTAAAATGCTATTGACCGGTGTAAACATTAGGCATCAAAATGTTATTAATATTTTGATGCCTACTGTTAGCATTCTGTTAGAGTTTGATGAAACGGCACGCATTCAAACATTAGGCAGTATAATTTTTGCTAGTGACATTTCGGTGTAATCGCACATTAAGGGAGAGAATGTAGTGGTGACACATGGAAATAGGATGTTATTGATTATGAGAGATCAGGAGGTGTAAATTTATATGGAGGGGCCATACCAACCTCCTCGACTTGACTTGGGTGAGACTAACACTTAGTGTGCACAATAAAAGATATACATGTATATATAAACAGTTATAAAAACTAAAAATATTTTATTTCAATCTTAAAAAATCTTTTTAATTGATATTTCTTAAAAATGAACATAGGTACAAATATATAAAAAAAATTTTGATAATGTTTCAAAATAATGAAACTACAGTAAATTAAAACTTTTTTGTATACTTTATTGAATACGGATCAGTTTCCTTTAAACAGATACTTTATTGTTGAACTGCCGTGCTAAGCACGAAGGGGGTGACTGCATTTGACGTAACATTATAAAAATATTTATAACTTTTTATAAGTACATAATTACATATTATATTTCTTATTTTTATTTTTAAACATTTAAAAATGTTTTTATTATATAAATTATATAATATTGTGCATAAATATTGTACCAATATTAATTTTTAAGAAATAACAATTTAAAAAAAAATTTAAGATTGAAATAAAACATTTTTAGTTGTTACAACATTTTATATACATACGTAAATTATTATATTTTTCTCTACATTCCTGAAACATATCTATATGTGTATAGCAGAGGTAAATTAAAAAATTAACATTAAAAGTTTTTTTTTATAAAAGATTTTTCAATACCCCCTCAGGTTACGGAAGTAATAAAGGAAAACTGTTGTGTGGGTAGTCCATCAGTTAGCTGTAGGCGTTGGTCTCACCCAAATCAAGGCGATGCTCTCTCCATATAAATGTACACCTCCCTGTAAGAAATATAGGAGTGGTGATGGTTGAATATACAGGGTGTCCTTTTTAGATGGCCCGGCAGAATTTCTCTTGAACCGATAACGTTATAAAAAAAATAAAAAATACGTATTTAATATTTTTCAGTCTACTTTAAAATTTTGACCTGTTTTTGAAAATAAAATATACGGGGTCTCTCTGACCCAGTACAACTTTAAAATTTCAAATAGGAACCTATGCCTTCCGATACATCGTTTTAACAGATTTTTGAAACTGAAATCAATATTGAAACCAGATTTTAAATTGGTCTATAAATTACAGTTATGTTACAAAGTTTAAAAAACAATACATTTTGTTTGTTTTTGTATTAATTCTTTTAAATTGCCTTTACATTTTTTTTTTGTTACACAGGAATTAATTGAGTCACATTGTTTTTATTTTTTTAGCTGTAATTCATAATAAAAGTTTGTTTTAAAGATGTCGTGAAGAAACAGAAATAAGCAACTGTACGTTTTGTGAAACGTTGTTGACGTTTACATTCACTGTCATTGTTTACCCAAATGGTCTTATGATAGCGAATAAATTCCTGAAAATAAACAACGTTTACAACAATTCCTACTTCCTTACATTCAGTATTAACCAACCAGTCAATATAAACCGAAGAGTGCAGTTTTTCCGTCAGCAAAAAGCTGATATGTACAATTGCTTTATTGAAAGTGGTGGTATTGCTCGCCATGAAGTCCTGTTGTACTCCCGGAAATTTCCCGATCGTCGCCAGGTGAACCACAAAACATTTATTCGTGTTCCTCACAATATAAGGAGATTTGGATCAATTGCGGGTCCACCAAGAACCCGGCAGCGCAATTTCGAAGTAGAACTGGATATTTTATAGTACGTTATGGAAAAACAGCGTTTATGCCAAGCAGAACCCTGCAGCATCAGTTGAAGAAATGCAGCAAAGAGTGAAAAATGCTTGTCGATCGGTCTCTTCTCAATACATCGCATTGAGCACCAGCGAAGAGTGGCTAAGAAGAGCCAATCTTTGCATCTTCGAAGAGGGTAGGCAGTTTGAACATGAAATGTAGGTTCACCAACCTCTGGTTGCATGGAGTATGGAATTTTTTTATTATTAAAAATAGCTAACATAATGCATTGTTTATTTTAAACTTTGTACCATAACTTTGCAATTTATTGACCAATTTAAAATCTAGTTTCACCATTGATTTCAGTTTCAAAAATCCATAAAATTGATGTATCGGAAGGCATAGGTTCCTATTCGAAATTTTAAAGTTGTACTGGGCCTGATAGATCCCGTATAATTTTTTTTCAAAAACATGTCGAAATTTTAAACTAGGCTGAAAAATATTAAATACGTATTTTTTATTTTTTTTTATAACGTTATCGGTTCAAGAGAAATTCAGCCGGGCCATCTAAAAAGGACACCCTGTAGAAGTAAATAAACAAGTTAAAGAAGCTACTGTGTATTATTTCAGTATTCCTTTAGTAAGTGTGTATTGTAAGCAAGGATACCACAACAGCCAACTGTAAGTACTGCACATTAATAAATTTCAATCTTAACTATTTCCCTGTTCATAAACTTTCGATTTTAACATATAAAATTAAAAAAAGAATTAATGTTAAATATTACATCTGTAATTCAAAACTCCTAGGAAAAAGAATATAAAGATACCAAATCGTAAGTAGTTACGTTGATATGAGGTGGTGTGCTATTGTGTATAATTCCTCATAATGATTTTTTTCTTTCTTTATTGTCAGATTACTATTTTATTGATTTATTTATTAACGTTTTAGTAGTTACTTAGTTATCTTCAAATGGTTAAGTGATTTATGTTATTAATATTTTTTTAAAGTATTATAAAGTAATTTAGACACTTCACGCTTCTGTCATTTATCTTTATTTATTGAATTAAATTAATATATTAATACAGCTTTGTTAAAGTACCCTTAACATAGCAATGCCTGGGACGTGTCGGGAAACACTTTACAGCAGGCCTGTCAGTCCAAGATGGCAGGTGGTATTCGTCTGACTTGGTGACTAAAGGTAAAGTAACAGATACTTTGAAAGGCTGAAAATAAAACAGCTACTGTTAGTACATTAAATATTAGCATCATGATTTTGAAGTAAGATTTCAATAACATGTTATTATTTATTGAGATTAAGTAATATTAATAATAAGAAAAATCACTTTAAAATAGAGCTAATAGGTACTTATGTTGTGGCGGGACAAAGGGATTTGAGATTCCAGCAATTAGTAAAAAAACAAAAAACTTATTTTGTATTACTAGTCACAGATAACTTCATTGCTTGTGCAAATAATAATTACCTAAATATGATAGCTCAAAACAAAATAAATATTTATAGTTAAAAGCAGAAACAAATATTTAACAAGATCATAGAAATTAAAGGGATAAAATACTTAATAATACTCATTGTACTGATTCATATATAATTAAAAAATCTTGGTTATTTTTAGTTATAATGTGTCTAACTGACAATTTAATAAAAAACATATAATACCTCAGCCTCCGTAAAAGTTCGATATGGGTTGGGCCTAATCATAATGTCCTCCAAACATACTTGGCAATCTTCTTCGAATTTGTCGAGCCTTTTTTTAAGTCTTACCATTGCCTCCGTCTTAATCATGTGAGTCTGCAGAGCAAACTTATCGAGCCAGTCGGGAATAAAACCTACAGAAATTTGAAAAAATAACCATAATTGTAATGGGAATATTTTACACTGTGTTGATTAAATTGGCATTGGTCTATTTATAATCCTATACTAAAAATAATATTAGAATAAATGTTGATGCTTGGCTGTACGCCTCTCTGCCCTGATGATGGCCTAAAACTTAAGCCGAAACGTTGGCACAGAAAAAATGAGTTATACTTATTAGTGTGTTTGTCATTGACCGCACCTCCCGACCAACTTCTTCCTTAAATACATATTAGGCTCTTCTTAAAACGCAACCTTGGGTTATAGCCATTTACTAGCTCATTCCCCTCTAACCCGCTTGGCGCTGATTACATAGTTCAATTTAAAAAAACAAAACAAACAAAAAAATTAAAAATGTCATTTCTGGGTTGAATTTATCAGATGAAACGCTATCAGTTCATTTTCCTTCTGGAGAGAAGTATTCATCATTTAAATAATTAATAAGCATTCATAAATTAGTAAGGATTTATTACTGTAAGACCTGACTTTGTATTGGGAGGGGATGGATCTCCTGTAGTGAAGTATAATACACTACCTTTCTTCAATGATAACTCTCTATGATAATTATAATTCAAAAGAAAATAAGTCACTAATGAGTGTTATGTATTTTTTTTTAAAACTAGGTCAAACATTTTGTATAAAGCTTTAAAGGATAATCGACTCTTGTAGATTTAATTAAAATTATCTTTATGATTTTTCTCGTTTATTATTCTTTTTTCCGACAGGCTTTCCAGATTATGTAGATCTTTGGCCCTCTTAATTAGCATGTCCCAAATCTTTGGCTATTACTTTCGAATGTCCCGCAAGTGGTCCTTATTTTATGAGCATGATAAACGTATATCTCATTTTCGGTTTTCCTTCTTGATGTATTCATGTGTGGGTAGAGACGAATCCTAATGTATTACTTCAAATTTCTTTTTACTCCTCTCTCTATAAGATGACAGGATGGAGAGGTAGTTGATAAACGCTATTTTCATATATATACAGTGGGAGGCCCAAATTCAAGTAGTGGATTGTCGCGACACCGATGATGATGATGATAAGTCCATTTATGAGCTATGATCTAAAATACTAAAATACTTTTATTTAATTTCTTAAGGTTAATGTAGAACCATTGTAATTATATATGTTTTTATTCACGCTGCTCGTGTCTATCGTTTGTAGTTTTCGGCTTACTATTATGAATTTGGCTTCACGTTACATTCCATATAATGGAGGAAAGTATTAATAACCTTTACGACAAAATGGAACATGGACAAGAGATGGTATGTAAAAGTTTATAATCATAAGTGTATTAAAACAACCTATTCTAAGTTAAATTATAAAATCACAATCTCAACCATAATCCATCGATGAGACTCCATTTTTCGATGAGACTTGATTGATGCACAGTTTGTTAAGCGGCATGGTATACCTGAATTAAAAAGTAGCACTTGATTTCGGCAGGTGCGTTAGTATACCAGAATTTAAAAATCAGAAGTCTGTCTTATGTTAGTGTTATTCCAAACAGTGCCTGGAATATCAACCCACTTCTAATATATTATTAAATCTAGCTACAATAAGTATATTAAATTGTGAATTATCATACCTTCATAAAGGCGAGGGATGTAATCACTTGTAATTGCAGTTTTGGTACGAAGGCTCCTTTCCTGCAAATATTCTCGTAACTTTTGGAGAGGATAGTCTATCTGTGAAAACGAATGTTTAAAAAGAATAAAAAAATTAAAACATTCCTGTGCGTAAACATGATTACTAATTAATTTATTGAACGGTAAATTATGGTTTGCATAACACTCAAATAATTTTACCCACCTTGCCTGTCCAGAAGACATATTGCAGGAGGAATTTCTACAATCATTAATTTTAGAAAATCAGGTGGATAGTTTAAATTAGGTACTGTTTTCATATCCAGTTTCGTCACCGTCATGCATTTGTTTTTATTTTGTGTTTACTTTGTTGTTTTTATTCTAATTTTTGAAGAAGAAAAAACATTGTAAACAACCGCTTTGTGTTGAAAAATGGGCTAAAAAAAAGAAATGCCGCTATATTAAAAGCTCTAAACAATCCTAGCGGAAACAATGCTGTCTACTTCCGAGACTTGAACAAAAAAAATGGCAAAATATCTCAAAAATAAAAAAAGAGTGTAACTTAAAAACAAAACAATAGAAATTGAAACTAACAGAATCGAAAATAACGTTAGAGACATGTATAATGGTATTAACAGATCGCGTAAATGTCTGGAATCCGTTATGACTGGAATATGAGATAAATTTAACAACATAATTAGGGATTGATAAATTATTTGCCACTTCTATAAATTTGTTTTATTGAAAACTAGTTTCGAATGTTATACATTCATCCTCAGTTCTAAAAACACACAAAAAATTCAAAAATAAGCAATTCAAAATATAGTTGGTATTATTATACATATTAAATTATATAAATCAGTATTATAAAAGATTTATGAATTTAATTAAATTTAAGAAACAAAACTTTTTTGTTTCTCTTGATGTCTACAATCACCTCTTAAAATATTTCCCACGACTTACAGGACACCCTGTATATAATTCAGCTGGAAAATGTGATTTTTGTTGAGATGCAGAATTAGCCTCTGAAGTTTCCCGCTTTTTATCTAGCACATTCTATATATTATTAAAGATAATTTTAAATACGATCTAAGTGACGGAGATTGCACTGCTACTCACACTTTTGTTCTTAAATTCAAAATATAATTTAATCTCCTCACAATTATTGAAATTTTCTGAATTTGTTTTCCCTTTACCATTCGTGTCCCTGAATAAAATAAAAAAACACACTCACAAAAAAACAAAATAGTTATGCACATTTCGTTTTAAATGATTTCAAGGAATATTCATTTCAAATTTGAAAAAAACGAACAACACATTAGGTCGTAACGATAATACTGAGTTGTGATGATACGGGACCATTAAAACGACCGCCATCTTGAATTGGAATTAAAAAATAAAAATCCCTACCCATACGTCGTTTTTCGTGACTTCAAGGAACATTTTTGACAAATTTGAAGAAAATTTAACTACGCTGGTCGTAATCGCGTAACAAACAGACAGACAGACGAAATGCCGAACGGTTGAATTGAAACAGGACCTATTGGCATACGCTTGGTCAATCATTAACTCATTTTATTGACTGAATTAAGATCAAAACAATGAAAAAACCTAAACAAAAATTTTTTACTTAACCTAAAAATAAAATTTCGCCCGAAATTTACTGCCCTCTAAATTCTGCCGTCCGAGGCAATGGCTTTCTTTACTCAATCCTTGTTCTGGTCCTGTTAAATAGTGATTGATGGTATCGGCATCGAACCTTTGGGTTAATATTAACAATCTTATTTTACAATAACCTATTAATTTTTGTTTTTCCTCCTGAATTACATTAAATTTATTTTATTTTTAATTCTCCTATAAATACAATTCTCTAGCTTTCCAACATGTTGTTTAATTCCTTCCTACCATGGGCAAGGATTAGTGAACAATAAGTCTATGGCAGGCGCGTATGCAGAATTTTTTTTAAGGTGATTTAATTTTTTTTTTTTTTTTTGTAGGGGAGATTTAATAAAAAGAAGACAAGTAATCACTTTAGTATAAATAATCACCAAATTGGACTTTTTAAGGAAGTTTTAAGGATAAGAATGAAAATTGGATAAAAAATTATTATTAAAAATACAAAATTATTTCGGGGGTTGGGGATATATTCCTCGGATCCCTCCTGCGTACTGAAAACTTCCAAATTTTTTTTTCTGAGTAAAGATAGTTTAAAATTATTTAATGTTCTTGCTATTATTATTTATATTTTTTATATATTTCAATTTTTATTTATTAGCAATTTATTTATTTGTATTTTAGAGGTACCATTTATATTCTATTAATTATCAGGAGCTAAAATAATCTTGTCATTGAAATATTTTTAGAATGCAAATATTATAAAACTCGTGTTAAGCAACTTTTTACATTTAATTGAAAAAAGGTGTGACCAAAATTATCAATTAGGTACTATAGTTAGTAAAGTTGTAACTGACAGCCTTCTGACTGTTAATATAATTTTCATATTATTCAGAGATAGTGTTTATTATTTATACCTGGATTGTAGTATTTATGGGTTAGGAATAATATTGAATCTCTACCAGTCGGTAAAAAATGGATTAATGGAGTGGAGTGATCGTCAGTGGAGCCCTTCAAATTGTCCCTACTTCAAGCACTCCAGTCCATCGTTCCATTATTCCATTTGGAGTGATCATCAGTGACCACCTTTAGAAACAATGTTGCCGCAAAAACTGTTAGTGTCACTTGCTTGCTTTCTGTTTTCCTATTAAGCCAGTGATATTGCGCATTAGATTTTTCTCCCCCAATGTGCGTGCCTTCCGCATGTGTTACACGAGGCTCGCTTTATTAAACTATTCAGCGCCTTACTCCTTATAATTTGTTATTACTCTACCCCAAACCAAAAGTTTGAGGCCCCAGATAATAATAAGTAGTTTCATGTAGCTCGCGTTTTGAGTTGAATTCGAGTTATACGCATATTTCGGTCCCGTCAGGTTCGTGTTGTGACAGAATGTTGGAAGTTTGATCTAGTGAAAGTTAAAAAGAAGATCAAACATGGCGTTACCATTACTGCAAAACTTCAAGCCATTCGATGGGCGCGGAATTCTCGATTGGAAATTCAGAATGAGAACGCGTTAGTACAAGAACAATTGTCTGAAAGAACTGTCGGTATAGCCTAAGACAATTACGGATGAATACTTTAAAAATAAAGATGTCAAAGCCAGAGATATGATGGTACAGTGGTTGTCGGATCCAATAGTAGGAACGGTCAGGAAAAGGCTACTGTAAAGGAAATGTTTGGAAACCTAAAATCGAGCTACACATACCACACATAAGACAGGACAGTCAACTAGATTAAACTATAAAAGAGAATTGACATATATGAATTGACCTATTTTTTCTTATATTCTTCTTCGAGGAAATTCAATCGTTCGCCATGCCAATAATATTTCAATCCGTCACTACATTCTAGGACATTTATTTTTCGAATAATGAAAAAGCTTCAATCGAGATTTTAAACAATAAATTTCTCCAGGAGGAAGATCGACAAATGAAAGAAAAAGAAACATCTAAGAGGAATACGCCATGGCAAGACAAAGGTTGTATTTCATTCATGCAATCAACGAGGTAAACCAAATAAAGGTCAATTTAATATTAAATGTCATTAATGTTATCAGAGGGCATTAAATATTTGATGGTTAAAAAATTAAAAAAATCAAGAAAGCAGAGGCAAATCGACAAAGTTAGAGTTTGTAATGTTTAGATTTTGTGGAAAATGTTCAAGATATTGCACATTCAATATTAAAGAAAGAAACAAATAATTTAAGAATATTGTTGTATTTGTTGTGGGTTCAGATTTTCAGATTGTACTCAGTAACTTGTATATGTGTGTATATATATATTTTTATGACCAGTTTTTTCTTTTTACGAGAAAATTAAATATTAATATTCAGGTATATATATATATATATATATATATATATATATATATATATATATATATATATATGCATCACTAGAGCGGTGGGGATGTAGGCGAGGGAAGGATGGCACATTGGAGCCAATAAAAACATAAATTTAAAAGTTTCCATTAAAAAATTCCATTTCAATTTCACAAAATAATATAAAAGTAGACATTATTAAATTAATAATTTCTACTTTTATAGTATTACATTACATTAGTACAGAATGTATTTTTGAAAACAGGATAGGGGTGTGGTGGAAGGGGGTTCCCACCGATCCGTCTGCTTTTGGGCACACTCCACTTTCTTTCTAGAGTCTTAAATTCCTTATAAGATACGCTGTATCTAATACTGGTCCGATTTAGATTATTTTATTTTTAGATAACCTTATTACCTTTCATATGACCTTATATACATAATTCACCATAAAATGGAAACTTTTTAGTATGCACAAATAAAATTATAATTTTGTCATATCTTTTTTTCCCTGTATTTTTTCGGTAATGTTACTACATATGTATATGATAAATTAAAGGGTTTTAAGGAGAAGACTTGAGGCAAGTTTCATCAAAATCGATTAGAACCGTTTTTGAGAAAAATGTAAAATCGGTGATATGAAGTGGCACTACCGGTAAGTCAATTTTAGCGAAAAAGTTGCTGGAACGTCACAATACACACACACACCATTTTGCGAGACTTGGTTATTTGGACCCAGGGGACCATAAAACGTATATTTCTGTTTTAAACTCTAACTCGAAATTATTCACGATCTCAATACTTCCCCTTGCTATATGTTTCATATATAGATAAGATAAAGTAAAAATATAGTATAACAAGATAAGAATATGATTTAAGGTGCTTGCAAACGGTGTATATTATGATCAATGAAAATAATAAGTAGATCTATTAATAATTAATATGGAGGGTGCAGTTTTAATACGTTTTAAGTATTGGGTAATTTCAAATTGTTAATAAATGAAAATATAACTTACATTGTTTGAGTAATCCTCGCAATCTGACAAAATATGAGCAGTTTTACGAAATGGAAAAGTTGGAGAAGCGTGCGAGAACCGAGATATACTTCTTGCTATTGCAGTGTTCCATTCCGGCATATGCCCGCTATAACTAAATGTAATAATATTATATCAATAAATCGTAATGATGAGCACTACATATTAGTTTTAAAAACAAGATTCAAAGTCTTGCTTTGAAAAAAAAATATATAGTTTTTTTACTTGCATCATCATTAATAAAATTACATTTATATGAAATTATATTATTATGATCAGACTATCTACTATACTATTCTATACTACTACTATAAACTAATACTATCTGTATATTTTATAATATTCTACAGTAGTGTATTTATTAACGTTAGGTGATCTATAAAATTACATAATTTAAGTCCAATCAATCGATTGAATAGTTATACATGAATATAAAAAATATTAGTCTATCATTGACAATATAAGAATCGTTAAGTAAAACGGTCAATAAAGTTGCGGACATTCCTCTGAGCATATCCTAAAGTAATAAAGGGAAAATGCTCAATTATGATTATAGGTGAATTCAGAAGACAATTATTGTTATATGTTTGTAGTACCTCCAAAGAGAAAATTCAAGATTTCTTTCAAAACAGGAGTTAAAATTCAAATTATTCCTTATCCAAAAGTAATAAAATGTAAACGAAAGCTTGAAAATTGACAAATTTCCTTGAGATAAACTTATTAGTACTTGAATGGTAAAAACTGGATGACTGATTTGTGCTGGACACTTGGATTGAATAACCAAATAAATAGTTCCAAGAATATTTTTGGAAGGAATTCCGGAAACAGTCGAATAAATGTAAGTTCTAAGCTGAAGTGGAATGACAGAGAGGCGCAGAACGCAAGAAGTATCCTTAATGCAAACCATTTGTAAGACTCCTTCACCTGAATGGGGTTTTCCGATTTCCTTTGCTTTATTAATTAATATGGCATCGTTCACGAGATTCAGCCTTTATAGATTCCATTTTAATAAACCTTCTTAGTCATATTCAATAGTAATTCAACCACTAAGTGAGACAAAGAATCCTAAACAATATCGGTAATTCTATGCTGTATCGTCAGTGGAACCCCAGACTGATGTTTTTCCCCCTGGATTTAGGGTTTTATTCACCCTCTGGTACATGTTTTACTTTTCTAATCATTTATTCTTATCTTATAATAAGGTGTAATTTTGGTTACACCAACAGAAAAATAAGAATTAAACATTTAGGGTTAAAATTGGTGGATTTAGAGAAAAATGTAGATAAGTTTAGGGTTAAAGTTGATGAATTTAGGGAAAAATTTAGAGAGTTTTGGGGTGAAAATACAGGACTGATCTGACAACACTGTGTATCGTTGTGATTCTATACCAACTCTTCTAATTCGCCCCATTTTTAAATGAGCTTATAAATAAAATTAAATGAAAATAATTAAATTCTCATAAAAAAACTTTATTTATTATAGGACTGACTGACTCCTGTGAAAATCACTTTATATGGACCAAAATTGGTATAGGTCCATATAGGGAATATAGGAATAAAACAATATATACATTTATTGCAAAAAATAATTTGATTTAAAAAATATATACATATATTTCAATAAAAAATATACTAAAAAAATATTTTGTTGCAAATAAAATTTACATATATAAACATTTATTAAAAAGAATTAATTTACAAAACAATATACAAAGTTAAAAATATTTACACTAAGGTCACTCCGAATCAGTCGTCTCTACACTGTCAAATTCAAGGTGAGACGTCAGCTGACGTGTTAAGATGTCAGCGTCTGTCTGACGCTGACATCTTAACACGTCTTAACACTTCTTAACACGTCTTAACACATCTTAACACTGTCTGTGTGTGCACATTAAGCTGACGCAAGCTGATAACATTACGTAAGTTGTTGTTTGTTTTTTACCTCTTTCGGAATAGATAGGAGATAAAATAGGATATAAATCTCGTCTTTATAAATCACTATACACTATAAACTCGACACTATAAATCTGGAGAAAAAATTTCATTAGTAAAATCCCAAAATAAATTTTATTAAATTACACTATGAACATTGTGACAATTCGTCCTTTTTTTTGGTTTTGGCCATTTTCAAACTTTTGTAGTTCATTTATATAATTAAAGTGTTGAGACCATTGTCCATAACATAAAATAAATTAATATGTACAAGATAAGTATTTTATGTTAGGATCATTGTAAATAAAAGGTGAAATAATAAAACTTAAATGAAATAATAATAATTGTTTAATAATAAAACAATAGAAAAATAGTGATGGATATTTTTGAATGAGAATTAAAAGTATTAAAGTATCACCAAATTGACTATTCTGGCTGCAAGGAGCAGTTGCGTTAACTACTGTGCATCCCATTTGTACAGATACAAATATGTTATTTTCAAGTCATTTTAGGTGGCATGATTTCTTTTTCATAATTTTCTATATCTTTTTAGGAATATAAAATTTAAATTGTCAGACGGTTATGTCGTTGCTAAATCCGTGCGAGACACTATTTTAGTAATTAAAAAAATTAGTTTCAAACATTTTAGTAAAGCTGAAATTTTAATATAATATAGTTACGCTATCAAAGAACCTAAAATTAATCTACCAGATAGAAATTCAGTTGTTTAGTAACAGCCAGACCGATTTATAACAGCGCGCATCCCCGTAAGCATATACATGTTTAATAAAATTTAATATACCCTATAAATAATTTTTTTATCGTTTGTCCTTAAAAATTACGAATATCATAATCCGGAAATCGAAATCGGTAGCTTTATTATGATTTTATCCAAAATAAACTTTAAAAAAGCATTTATTTTAGTGCTTTCAGGAAATATGCATTTTATCAAAAAAAATTTCAAACAAATGTTGTTTCCCTTTAAATTACCTACAAAAAAAAGGTCTCGTTACATTTTAAGCTAAACCTAACAGTAATGGTTCAACAGAGTGTCAAACCTGTGCAATTTTGGGTATTTCAAGAAAAACCTACTTTTCCCGATCTTTACAATTTTTTTTTTTTACTTTTACCTGTAAAATTTTCTCGGTATTTCATGAAAAAATCTGCTATAAGTGGGATATATTTTTCCAGGAAATATACATTTAAAACAAAAAAAGTTTCAAAAAATAGTTGTTCACCTACAGAAAAGGGTCAAATTACATTCTCAACTAACGACAACCGTTCTAAGGAGCGTCAAACTTTCGTTTTTCCAGAAGAACCTGCTTATCACGATCTTTACACTGTGATAATTAAACTATTTTAAATGAAAGATAATTTAAATTACACAGTTTTAATGCAAAAAAAAAATATTGGAATGTGAAATTTTAATCAGTTGATGTATGCATGATGGTATAGAAGGATCAATCTAATTTGGGATTACTAAATTATTTGCCACATAAATAAGCAATTCAAAATACAGTTTGGTATTATTATACATATTAAATTAATATAATATAAAATAGTATTATAAAACAATTATGAATTTGATTAGGACAAGAAATAAAATACATGTTGGTACTCACCAAGGTTTAAGTAGATTATATCAAACAGAAAAGTTTGTATTGGTTTGTTCTAGCACTGAACTAGGAATTAATAAGATTATTTTATAGCGAAAAATTAAAAAAAAAAATAATTTATAATTTCTAAGAATATAAAAAAATAGCATGAAACAACATTGTTAAAAAGAAAAACAATGTGGGCATATTGAAATTAATTTAATCTATTTCCTCATCCTGAGGATCGACATCCGTAGAAAAGTTATTCTCTGACTAAAGTCCGTCATAATCGCTTAGCAGCAAGTCAGAAAGTGATGAACGAAGTGCCTCCGTAAACTGAATCCTCAGAACCAGAATTAGAGGAGTGGCAAAGGGATCACTTGAATTCAGATGGCTGTATTAATAATTTCATTCTAAATTTCAGAGGCCTGTTCATGAAAAGACAAATTTTCCCGTAGTTCAAAAAATGTAAGCCCAGAAATTGTGTTCAATTAAAAAAATCAGTGCTTAACGCAAAACAATGCAAAATTTGATGAACATTTCTTGAAAGAATACAGAAAATGCTACAAAATAAAAAAACAAATTTTGCCTTGGGATACCGGGAAGGGTATTTTACAAATTATAGAAGTGCTGTTTATCTATTTCAAAGCATTGATCATAGCTGTTTTCAAAAACCAATTGTAATCAATATGAAATTAGCGGAAGCTATGTTAATCTGGTAAGAAAGAAACATAATTACCTGATTTAACAAAGATTTAACAAAGATTTAACAGCAGCGGTAGAGTTCAAAGAGCCTACATTATAATATATTATATTATGATGAGGATTTAAGACATTACTTAAGAATACAAAAGAAAGCATTAAAATGGCTTTATAGATTTTTTCAGGAAGATCTTAGTAGATTTTTCAATGAAAATAAATGAACATTAAAACTGTGTAATTTCGATTATGTTTCATTTAAAAAAAGTTTAATTATCACAGTGTAAAGTTCGTGATAAGCATGTTCTTCTGGAAACACCGAAAACGGATTGACGCTCCGTAGAATGGTTGTCGTTCGTTGAGAATGTAATCGGCCTTTTTCGGTAGGTGAACAACTATTGTTTGAAACTTTTGTTGATTAAATATATATTTTCAGAAAAAAGATATCCCACTTACAGCAGATTTTTTCATGAAATACCGAGAAAATTTTACAGGTTTGACGATCCATAGGTCCGTTGCCGTTAGTTTTAGCTTAAAATGTAACTGGACATTTTTTGTAGGTAATCTGAAGCTGAAACTAATTCTGATTTCCGGATAATCATATTCATATCCTACGCAAAAAACTGATTGTAAAGATCGCGAAAAATAGGGTTTTTTTTTTTTAAATACCGAAAATTTCACAGGTTTGGTGCTCCATTGAACCGTTACTACTAATAGTAACGGTTCAACGGAGCACTTTTAAGCAATTTTAGCTTAAAAAGTAACTGATCCTTTTTTGTAGGTAATTGAAAGGGAAACAGCATTTGCTTGAATTTTTTTTGTTGATAAAATGCATATTTCCTGAAAGCACTAAACCAAATACTTTTTTTAAAGTTTATTTTGGCTAAAATTATAATAAAGCTACCGATTTCGATTTCCTGATAAGGATATTCGTAATCTATGCAAAAAAAAAAACGAAAAAAAAATTACACCAATCCGGACTTAACCGCAGAAGTGAGCCAATTGTACCCAATAGCTGATAGACCACAACGGAACTTTGCACTATAAAAACAGTCTTCTCTTCCTCCGAAATATTACCACATTCTTAGATTGGCTGCCTTGCTGTGAACATCTCGTTGTTGTAACGACAGTGTGTGATGTAGTCAGTTTAACGGTTTTGTAATGGCTTTTTTCAGCCGTTACTTTTTCCTTTGTGTCTAACTTTATGTTTGCTCTAGGAGGATGTGAAGTACACGTAAGTAAATTATTTTGTTTAATAAGTGAATATTATGCTTTATTTATTTATTATTGAGTAAGTTATTTTCATATCCAACATGACTACGCCCATGAATACAGACGAAATTGCGTCCATCACTAACTTACCTCCAACCCGTCTAAAACGTAAATACATCCGAATCACCGATAGTGATGGCTATACCACACTGAAGAAAAAATTATCGTTCGTACCAAGACCCTCAATGAACACCATTAACTAAACACAAACTTTAAACAGCTTTGCCGCACTAAGCGGCACATCTAACACCCCGACTCCACAAAACGTACCCACCCCAGCTACCCCACTTACTACACGAAAGCCGTACAAACCGGCCCCTATTGTAATCAGACCACCAATGTCATCGGTGGAACTCAGAAAAAAACCTCCTTGAGATAAATATCACCATTTTTATTATACGTTCTAATTAGAACGAAAATAGAATTTTCATCAACACCAGGGCTGACTATAACCCCACCCAACACCTACTCAACTAGTCGAATGACATAACTACCACGCTTATGCCTCAAGAGGTACCAAATCTCTCAGAACATACATAATAAAAGGGTTTGACATTTACCACTCTGTCAGCTCTATAGAAAGTGCCCTCCAAACCCGCCTACCCGGGCAAAAACATCTGTAGGGTGCAAAAAAAACCGATGAGAGTGGTAATAAGAGAAACCTACCACTCCTCATTGTGACCACGGACGAGACCGTCACCCTACCTGATATGGAATAAATTGGTCCAATCGACCACATGGGTTACAACATCGAAAAATTTAGAAATATCAGTTGCCCCAGGCGGTTTCACAACTGCCAGGAATTTGGCCACACCAAAAACTTCTGTGGACGCATCATGAAATGCCCCCAAAACACCCCTCTCAAATGTGCAAAGTGCAATGGCCCTCACGTGGCCTATTTCCGTGACTCCAAATTTGCGTCCTGGCAGGCAAATCCTTCTTAAAAATAAGGAAACCAAGGTCATGATAAGACCTAACTCATGCTCCCACCACCACCTCTGACCCACATTCCTACGCAGGTGTCCTATTCAAAGGACCACCATAGAGATCTAAACGCTAAACACCACACATAGAACTGCACTAAACCAAATGCATTAGGCACCCACTTCACTAAAACAAAATACACAGTTATACATCCTAATGCATGCACTTTCAGACATCACTCAAAACCAGCAAACACATCTGCACTTGACCTGCTACTCACACAGTAATCACACAGATTGCACAACAATAGAATTCAGCGATAATGATCATATTCCCACTATATATCACCTCGGCTGTGACACAACAAGAATTCCACCAACTGACTACAAATACAACTTCAAACATGCGGACTGGAAACAATACAAGAGCACACTGTACAATAACACACCCAACATCATACCACTCACAAACACCCAAGACATAAACAATGCCATAGGCACACTACAAAACATCACACACGAAGCCCCCTCCATTTCGATACCAAAACACATACGCTAATCAAACAACGAAACAACATTAAAAACTACTGGTATAGGACTAAAGATCCAACATACTGACCAATCATAAACAGTCTCACTAGAGAAACCACATCCCTAATGTCGCAGTGGAAAACATCCTCTGGCACGAACAACAACGCCATACCCATAACGACCTCAAAAACTTCTGGAAATTAGTCAGAACCCACAACACTGAATCAAGATCCGTGAAAATACAACGAGGTGATGAGCTTCTCACTCCCGCAGATCAGGCGGTCTTACTTACTGACTACTACTCGATCGAGACGCAGCACGTACAAACACCACATACCATCACAGTCCACAGACTGAGATAGCACAAAAAAGCATATTTTCCTTATATAAAGAACTGACTGCAACTCTGTGAAAAACGAGGGGAAACAAATCAAGAGGAAAGTACAACATACCCTATGCCCTACATAAACAACTCCCTAGAAAAGCCCACATGTTTCTCCTCAATGTTTTTAACTCATGCTCAAGCCTCAGATATTAACTTACCGAGTGGAAACATGCTATGGTTGTTCTACTTCTCAAACCCAAAAAACGAGGAGCGGTACCGGAAGAATACCGACCCATCAGTCTCCTCAACCACGTCTCATATAATATCTTCACCTCTCGAAAACACTGCGACACACATGATATTATCCCCCCGGAACAAACCGGGTTCTATCGCGGCGTTAGCTGCTATCATCATGTAGTCTAACTACAGTATGATACAGCTAATAATCTCAATAAAAATCTTGCCACCACAATGATTTCCCTAGATTGCACACAGGCAATTGATTCTGTATTCCACTCCACCCTAATTAACCAACTCCGGCTTCGCCAATTCCCGGACCAATTCGTCGATATTATTGGCTCCTAGATCAGTCGCCGGACATTTTCTGTCCGTGTCAAATCTGAGATCTCTGCCCCCCGCCCAGTTACCTGTGGTGTTCCTCAGCGCTCGGTCCTTACGCTTGTTCTTTTCAATATATTGTTACGTTAAAATTTCGTTATACTTATTATTTTATTATTTTTTTTTTATTTTAATTATTAATACCACTTTTGAGAGACTTAGTGAGGGCGTAATATTAGAAATAGTTTTAAGTTACGTGATAAATTTAATTACGATCCCAAAACAGCTGTGCGATATGCAGAGATGAGAGAGATCTCGCTAGCTGGGAGGAGACAAGTGACGAGAGAATTCGGAACTTTGATCGAAGTGCACGAGGTGCGGGATTTGTTTCACTATCCTGTACGGTTTAACGAGTTTTTTTTGTGGTGTACGTCCAAGGCGTTAGAACTTCGCGTCATACGAGAGTTCATAGCGAATTTCTCGAGAAGGAGACGAAAAAAAGGACGTCGCCGGAGAAGAAGAAGAACCGAGAAAATAGTCCTGGCTGCCCTATCTAATTCTTCAGATTTGTAATTTTATTTCTTTTGTTATTATTATAATTTTATACATTAAACTAAGAATAGTAATTTTGTTTTTGTTTGAGTCCGGCTGGAATAGTTTCTTTTGTTTGTTTTAAATGTTTTTATTTTTTTTTTGGTTAATAAAAGTTTATGTATAATTTTTTTTCAAACAAGTTGTTTTATGTCATTTATTATATTATCCTGGTATTATTATATTTCACCATAGAAAATTTAGGAATGTCCATGTGAACTACGTCTCTCAAAGGGTTTAGTGCTTATATCAATATAGAGTCACACTGAGGCCCTGAGTTCGAAGCTACCTCCGGCAGGTATCTTTTTTTTTGTTAATAATTAAATTAATTTTTTTTATCATTATTTTTTTTTAAGTGACTTAAGGCTCTTTTTAAGAATTTGTAATTAAATTATTTTGTTGAGCAAGACGATTAAATAATTATTTCTTTTTTTTGTTAAATTTATCTTATCATAGTTTTAATTTATTTATATTGGTATATATTCCCTAGGTATTTTTTCTCATAAATTTTTCTTTTAGGGTTTCACTATTTTCCTTAAAATAGTGTGGCGTCCGAACTTCAATTATTTTTTTTTAGACAGGAGATATAATTGTATTTTATTTTTGATGAGCATAAAGGTTGTGGATTAATTTTTTTTTGAACCTTGGCGTCGCGACTGGGTTATCGGCACAATATTGCCCACCCCGTCGAGGGACGGAGCGTGGTAGCAATATATACAGTCCATTTAGTAGGGTGAAAACTTAATGATGTACAAATCGCCGAATATACTGAAAAAATCGCTTTATACACAGCAATCATGAACGCGGACACAGCTATGCGCAAGGCCCAACAGGCAGCCCAACAAATCACAGAACAACTTCAAAACATAACAAAAAACAGAATAAAATAAAAATAAACCCACAAAAAACAGATACCATCATATTCTCATCCAAGAAAACACTCAGAAAACAACCAAAACTAAATAGGCAAACAATTCAGAACAAAAGACAGCTCACATACTTCGGTATGAAACTTGAATCACACCTATCATTCACAGCTCACACAAAACACAGAATACAAATAGCCAAAGCCACAACAAACCAACTCAAACACTTACTCTACTCACCAGGGCTGTTGCTCAGACTGAAGATCCTCATTTACAAAGCCATCCTCAGGCCTACACTACTTACACGGTGCCCTCTTCATCCACTACCTATACCACACAGCCCTGAAGTATCTCCATACATTCCCAAACCGACTCCTACAGAAAATCACCAAACGAACGACACTCGAAAGACGAAACATGATACACATTCACAACGAACTGCAACTTGACATTGTTCAACAACACATCACAAGAATATACGTAAAGTTCTTCAACAACCTCCCAGCTTCATTCCTGTAATGTTCCGCTCATGGAGGAAGGAAGATACTAATCGAGAGAGCATGGTCCGTTGAAAATTGTCTCCTTTTAGACGAGGGGTCGGCCGTATTGATTGGACCTTACTTATGGAACTAACTTTCCCTTGACTTTCTTGTCAGCTAAAATTTGCTTTCTTGTTTAGTTTTATTTTAAAAGTATTATTTGCTTGTTTTGTTTTATTTTAATTGTTTTGTTGTTAATTGTTTAAAGTTTTTATTTAAAAAATGGTTTACTGTTCAGCATTTGGCTTTAAAAATCGAAGCAATGATAGAATTGATGAACTAGCATTTCACCAGAAAGTATAAATGTTTTGTAATAATTATACAAATTTTATTATGAAATCATGTTGATTGATTTATTTATTTGATTATTATAACTTTTAGCTATTTATATAGATCATAGTTTATAAATACACCAGTCGATAACAATATAAATTTCTAAGCAAGAAATCTTTGTTAAATACATTCCATCAATCGCTTATTCACTTTTTCACTTGAAGAATACAAACATTGCCTAAGTCTGGTTCAATTGAGTTTAGTGGTTCATTTGGAAGAATGTGATTTAACAGGAATTCCTAATTTAGAGATTATAAATACATAATTAGAGGGTTTCTCTTAATAAGTTTCTAACTTTTTGTTATCAGATAATATAAATCCTTGTAAGTAGGTGGATATCTAATTAATATTTTTACCTGTGATTTTAGATTTTCTAAACACCCTATCCTAAAAGAAAAACGGGCCCAGGCTGTGTGAAGGAAAAATTGGACGCCTAGCTTGCATAGCAAATTGTGTTCTTTCCACCTTGAAGAATCACGCATCGACAGAACTTCTCTTGCTTGTGTGAGATTGCTAGGTAATGCAGTTCCGTCCAAGTTTCAGGCCTTTCCATCGTATTTACAAAAGCCAGAACAGGTATGTTGAATTTTAAAATAGTCAAATAGCAAATAAAATAGATTTTGAGAATCCATCATCAAAAGAAAAATTGTTGATCTTTTTAGATTCAAGCCACATGATCAAATTAATAAGATCAACCTTATCAAG
The DNA here is from genome assembly GCA_948150685.1 of Rhaphigaster nebulosa. NCBI lineage: Eukaryota > Metazoa > Arthropoda > Insecta > Hemiptera > Pentatomidae > Rhaphigaster > Rhaphigaster nebulosa. Next base: position 91,595,841 of record OX411307.1, on the reverse strand, counting down.
GACAAAGAAAAGTTCTTAAAAAGCGAGACGGTGGGCGTAGATATTGAGTTTGCTGCAATCTGGAAGGGTTTGATGGCAGTGAGGAAACAGTTTTATCCATTAAAAAAATGAATGATTTATGTGATGTATTCAACTCTAGGTGAATAAATGCGTTTGGGTTCAAGAAGACCCTGCGCGATAACAATTTTGCTAATATTAAAAACTATCTCCCTGAACTGCAACAGTATATCCGAGAATTGAAAGATATGGATGGGAAACGTAATATTGAAAGTGGCAAAAATATGAAAAAATTTTAATATAACAATTTAATATTTTTCAATTTCACATTAAATAATTTTATAATTTTTTTAAACATATTATTTTTATGTAATTTTTTAATATTTTAATTTCACATTAAATATTTTATATTTAATAATGAAATTAAAATTATTTTTTGTTTATCTGCTTATGAAGTAGTTAAAAAAAAAATCCGTGAGACTTTAGGCTCATCCAATATGGCGAACAGTGGAGACACTTTTACCCTACCATTCACCTGTAGATGCGCCCTCCATTAGTATCTTCCTTCCTCCATGGTTTCGCTCCATCACCCCATCCCCCCTTCCTACCAGATGCCAGGCCCGAAAGGGACCACTTAACCCTGTCAACATTATCTTTTAATCCGCTACTATAGCACCCATCCCTTTATCCTCCCAAATCTCTACATCCCACCAACTCCCACGTCCCGCATCAGCCCCAATCTCTCATGTCCCTCTTTATATATATCATTTTATTAATTTTTTAGTTATTATTTCATTAGTAGGTTTATTTTATTTTATTTTATTATTAACTAACCCCTAAGGAGGTCCCTCACCTCTAAATCATGAGAAGATTCCCTAATCAGGAAGTATCAATTCAATTTGTAAATAGTCAGCAGACATTCCATTACCACCAGGTAGAACAAGGTAAAGTACAAAAGGATTCATAGTTTTTATTGCATGATGTATTTTATGAATGTTTCGTTTTGTTTGAGGGATCAAAAAAAAAAAAAAACGAACGAAATTTTATCAAACAAAAAAAAGAAAAAAATTTACCAAAAAGAAAAACTAGTTACACATATTATTTGCGAAATAAAAAAAATTTCTATTGTAAACATGTTCACATTCACATTCAATTACAATTAAGATTTTTTTCATTTTCATAACATTGTTTATTTGCTCACAATCATATACAATTATACATTTTCACATTAATTTCCCTGGTATTCTTATATTAGGGGAATAATTCTCATCTTTAGGAACAAACGATAAAAAATGTAATTATAGGGTATATTCAATTTTATTAAACATGTATGTACATATGGGCATGCGCTCTATTATAAATCGATCTGGCTGTTTTTAAACAACTGAATTTCGGTCTGGAAAATTAATTTAGGTTCTTTGCTAAATATACAATTATAGTAATAAATCATAATCCAGGCTCATAATTCCACCACATCCTAACTAAACATCGATATAACCCTGGAGCCAGGGCCGAAAGAGGTACTCATTTTAGGAGAAGATTTAAATTTGAATTGCAAAAGTATAGGACATTATAAGTAAAATAAGCGTTGTCTGCCATTCCAAAGCCGCTAAAATCAATAATGGCGGCATTTCATTCAAGAAAAATCGTAAAATATTCACTCATTTTTTATACCGAGGGAAGTATCTTGAAAACTACCAACCACGCGAAAAGTATTATAATGAACTATTTTAAAGGAAATTAATTTTGAATATCATGGAAACCGTCCCTCTACAAAGATAATAATTATAAATTACTTAGGGATTGATAAATTATTTGCCACTTCTATAAATTTGTTTTATTGAAAACTAGTTTCGAATGTTATACATTCAACCTCAGTTCTAAAAACACACAAAAAATTCAAAAATAAGAAATTCAAAATATAGTTGGTATTATTATACATATTAAATTATATAAATCAATATTATAAAAGATTTATGAATTATGAATTTAATTAAGACAAGAAATCAAATACATGATGGTACTCACCAAAGTTTAAATGGGTTATATCAAACCATGTGAGTAATTACTCACCGGCCTTACTGGGAAAACCCTGACCCTTAAACCGTTTACCTAAAACATTCTGTCTATCTTTCGTTCATTGCCAGTACAATGCGAGAAGAAACCAGTACAAACCTTTTTGTTTGATATAATATGAATTTTTTGTGTGTTTTTAGAACTGAGGATGAATGTATAACATTCGAAACTAGTTTTCAATAAAACAAATTTATAGAAGTGGCAAATAATTTATCAATCCCTAATTAGATTGATCCTTCTATACCATCATGCGGATGTCAACTGATTATAAATTACTTTATGGTGCATTTAACTAGCTCTAATTTGTGTAGAATTAAAAAATGTCGATGTGTGTAAACCTTAGAAAATACTTTATTAAGCAGAGTGTACAGATTTACATAATATAAAATAAGAGCTACTGATTGAGTTAACTACAGATAGACTCTACTAAAGATATTATAACTAAACTTAATACTAGACTTAAAGCTTAACATAGCGAGAGTGTCTCACATTCTCTTATTCTACCTTACATTCTAATACTACATTCTAATTCTTACATTCTGATACTGATTGATCTGTCAATTTCAGATAGGCTTTTATACATACAATAGGAGAAGGGATGATTAAGGAAATAAAACTTGTTTTAACGCTGATAAGCAAGAAGCATAGCAATAACTTCCTGAGTTATAAACCCTATTTAATAACTAATACTTCCTGGGTCAATGCCATGTGTTAACTCCTCCCTCCTTTATGAAAAAAGGAATTATCTTGAGCTTTTTTTTAAAAGCATGTAGATATTTAGGTAGGAAGTAGTTCTTGGATCAAATTATGCAGGATATACAAGTACTGTGGATAGTGTAGGCTCATTTGGAATGGGATTTTTAGTATAAAATCTATCTTTGCATAGCTAATCAATTATAATTATTTTCAAAGTTTTAGGCAAAATTATTTACATTTTCTATTCACCTAAAGGGACTATAATAAAACGTAATTACAATAAGTAAATGGCAGAATTAAAAGATAATTAAATACATATAAGAAATAATTATACATTTAAATAAACTTGAAACTTTCTAATATTCAACATATTAGACATATAATACCCAAAAACATATTAGTATTTTTTATAATTCTTTTTATATAATTAAAAATTATTTTTGACTAAAGTCCTAACAGATAAATGATTTAATTACACTTATAGCTCTAATTACAAATAAAAATGCGTCATTTCTACATTTTAAAACGTACATCAAATTATAAATTATAGCTTTTGTTTATAATAGAAATAATAATAATGTTAATATAGTAATGCATTTTTTATAAGGATATATAACACTTAAACATTTTTCAGAAACAATAATTATATATAGGATTTAGATCTAACCTTTTATACTTAGTTCAAATTTAACATTTATCCCTTTTTTCTTGAACTATTTAAACATTTTACTATATTTATCTAATCTTATTAAAAAGACACTAGTCCTTAAATATTTAATTGTTTAAGTCAAAAGATTTAATTTACTACCTTTTTCAGAGATTTAAGTGGCAAATCCTTTTTTAAATTTGTCTTATATTATTCCCCTATTTTTTTTTTCATCATATTATTTATTCTGATATTGTTAATTAATACTGATTTATCAATAACAGACTATGAACGGCTATTAATGATGTATCAGAAATCAGCATTACTGCAATCGATAAACATTACTAAATAAATAGATTTTTAGTTATCAACATGTACAATGTATTCGGTAATTAATAGTGCGATTATAAATATAAAATTAAACATTAAAGAATAATGAACACTTTACTAGCTAATAGGCCACGAAAAGAAACTGTTTGATCGACAAATACTATGTAACCAATTCCTTTTTCTAATTATATTGCATCACTCAGTTGCTGGTTGGCCTACAGTTAACTATGTTTGTCCCACTGACCGAACTGTAAGTAATTGTTTTTTTTTTTAAATATATAGTTTTCATTAAATGATTTAGATTTATCAGTTTAATGCTTAGACGTTTTGCTTAAATTAGAAGTTTCATTTTAATTTTTGTTGAGAATTTAAGAACTGCATAAAAGTTTAAATATAAAATATATATTTGTCCGGTAAAACTATTAAAAGGTCTGTACGGTTGTTGTCTGGGTTTATAATTGTTATTTGACCTATTATTGAAAAAATTATTTTGTTCCCTCGGGGACCATTCACGATTGTATTGTTGAATATTTTCTCGCGGATAAGTTCTATTATAATTTTGATTATAATTATCTAATGCGTATGACCTTTTGTCATTTCGCTTATTTATTGTTTAAGATTCAACAAAATATTTACTGTTTTGGATGTTTACGTTTTTAAAATAGAAACATTTTCTATTTCCTCCTTCAGACAATACTTATTTTCATCTACAGCATTATGTTGGAATTTTTTGAAGTTTTACGCGGCTCTATAAAATCATTTAATTTTTCTTTTTTAAAATGATTATTTAATTCTTTAATGCTTTTTATTTTATTATCAAAATATATTCGATTTAGTTTAATAAATTATCAATATTTTAAAAATTAGAAATTCTTTTAACATATTCTGCTAGGCGAGCAAGTACATCATTTAATAATCTACATTAATTTAATTCTTTATATGAATTATTCCGATTTCAGAATTCATTTCTTAATTGTCTCACGGCATTTTTTTTTGTCTACATCTCTGCTTGATTCACTGACCTCAGGTGTCCAGAAGAAGATAACAGATCGATAAGTCGTAAGTCAAAGATTTTACTTTATTTTTTAGTTGTAAGAATTACATTTTTGTTTAGTTTAAATTCTGATAAACCAAATTAAGGTTTATTACAAATGATCTAATATAAAAAGCAAGGAAACAAATTGATAATTGAATTATTTAAGAATTTAATGAATTTAAAAGTAAATAAATTGCATGCAAGCAATTTGAATAATTTATTATTAAAGAGTTAATGTTTATGAAATGAAGGTAGTTTGCTAAATGAAGCATTTATTGTGGTTTATAATTCATTGTGAGTGAATTATAATTTAAATCGTGATAAGGTTATTACAATTGAAGAAATATAAAAAATAAAACTTACTTGTTACAAGTTGATAAAATCATTATTGAATAATTTAAAGATTTAATGTTGAAAAAACAAGTCATTTGCTGTTTGAATAATTTATTATTAAAGAATTAATGTATGTAAGAAAATAATTAATTGTAAGTGAATAATATATAATTTATAAATAATTAATTGTAAGTGAATGATATATAATTTATAAATAATTAATTAAATAGTAATTAGAAGTAATTAAGGAAAATGGCATCCTTAATGATGGATATGAAACAATGCAGTAATATTCCATATTTAATTAATTTTTGAAGTAAAATTCTTCAAATTATCTGATTCACCATAAAAAAAATGGAATATTACTGCATTGTTTCATATCCATCATTAAGGATGCCATTTTCCTTAATTACTTCTAATTACTATTTAATTAATTATTTATAAATTATATATTATTCACTTACAATTAATTATTTATAAATTATATATTATTCACTTACAATTAATTATTTTCTTACATACATTAATTCTTTAATAATAAATTATTCAAACAGCAAATGACTTGTTTTTTCAACATTAAATCTTTAAATTATTCAATAATGATTTTATCAACTTGTAACAAGTAAGTTTTATTTTTTATATTTCTTCAATTGTAATAACCTTATCACGATTTAAATTATAATTCACTCACAATGAATTATAAACCACAATAAATGCTTCATTTAGCAAACTACCTTCATTTCATAAACATTAACTCTTTAATAATAAATTATTCAAATTGCTTGCATGCAATTTATTTACTTTTAAATTCATTAAATTCTTAAATAATTCAATTATCAATTTGTTTCCTTGCTTTTTATATTAGATCATTTGTAATAAACCTTAATTTGGTTTACCAGAATTTAAACTAAACAAAAATGTAATTCTTACAACTAAAAAATAAAGTAAAATCTTTGACTTACGACTTATCGATCTGTTATCTTCTTCTGGACACCTGAGGTCAGTGAATCAAGCAGAGATGTAGACAAATACCTGAAATGTCAATACCTGACAAGTCAGTGGGTCTGTCCGAAGTGTAGAACTTGAAGCGAGGGTACCTTAAATAAGTGGGCCGACTTGCAAATAAAATCTGAGAGCAGTGGAGAATTTGCAAGTCCTTCAAGGTTCATCTGAACAGGGATCAGAGCTACAGGTGATGTAGATGGGTGCTGTGCAGTTATCGACTTCTTCTGCCGGGTACTTGATGTCAGTAGGTCTGTCCAGGGTGTAGAACTTGAAGCGAGGGTACCTTAGATAAGTGGGCCGACTTGCAAATAAAACCTGAGAGCAGTGGAGAATTTGCAAGTCCTTCAAAGTTCTTCTGAAACAGCGAAAGAGCTACAAATGGGATGTAGGTGGATGCTGTCCTGTTCGAGCGCCAATTAACTATGGCGATGATCGTGTAAGCCTTAGAAACTACTTTATTAAGCAGAGTTTACAGATTTACATAATATAAAATAAGAGCTACTGATAGCGTTAACTACAGATAGACTATACTAAAGATATTATAACTAGACTTAATACTAGACTTAATACTAGACTTAAAACTATACTTAAAGCTTAACATAGTGAGAGTGTCTCATATTCTCTTATTCTATCTTACATTTTAATACTACATTCTAATACTGATTCTACATTCTAATTCTTACATTCTGATACTGATTGATCTGTCAATTTCAGATAGGCTTTTATACATACAATAGGAGAAGGGATGATTAAGGAAATAAAACTTGTTTTAACGCTGATAAGCAAGAAGCATAGCAATAACTTCCTGGGTTATAAACCCTATTTAATAACTAATATTTCCTGGAGCCAATGCCATGTGTTAGCTGTAGTAATTGCCATCTTTAAGCCTAATAGTTCCTGAGATAAAGACTTTTAAAAAATAATTCGTTTTTTCCGAAAAACGAGAAATCACCGGTTTCGCATTCACCAACGAAAAAGAAACTGTAAGGAGTACTATATTATCTGCACTCGTGTCAGAGGTAGCAATTTCACTTTTTTGATATATTTGAATTTTCCTCATTTGGTGGTTGAAGGAGTGCAAATTGGAAATTGGTTGTGTATGACTAATATATAAAAAAAGTAATTACCATCGAAATTTCTAGCACCGGTAATTCAAAAACAAAATGGGGTTCCACATCGTCTCTATCATGTCCAACTATTGAATGTGAAAAAATGCAATTTTCATATACGTCACTTAGGCGAGGCACGTATTGTGGCAAACTATTAAAAACCTAACCCCCAAAAGAAATAAGGAGTAAACACTTGAGGATCAGGAATTCAAGACTTCGTGCCTTAACTAGTGCGAATTATCGAAAAAATACAACAGTAAAGACTTTAAGATATACTTTTATTATCCAACAAAATGTTACAATGACATTTAAAATACTTCTTACAAACTAAGTTGCAATATCTTAGCTATGTTACATAATGACTTACTCTGATATGGAATGCCTCTTTAGTAAATTTAGAGAAGACTTTATAGGGATGAGAATGGAGAGGGGATGAAGTTGCAAGGAGCAGGAGGAATAAATTCCTACACTGGGTGGGAATGAAGTGACGAATATGAAATCGCATTTTTTCACATTCGATAGTTGGGCACGATAGGGATGATATTACCACATCTTCTTACATATATTTTTTAAAATTATTTTATATTAGTAAATTCTCAACATATTGTGTGAAAAACTATTTTGAAATTTATGTGTAAGTAGAATATAACAGTTTAACTATCAATGAAAAACAATAAAAATCAAGCTACTAACTATGGCTTTTATGAATGCTCATTAATATGGAAGAAGACTGAAAGCGCTTCCCGCTAAATAAGTGCATTTTCTAAGGAACCATTTCGAATATTTTAAAAAGTGACTATTGGTTTTTAAAAAAGAATAAGTGCTCTAGATGTTTTATTTGTAGACTTTTTCGTTATTGTTAGCCGTTAAATTGCCACAATTCTTAAAATTTCAATTTTCTTGCGAGCGACTTGAAAAATTTGACTTTAATGGTGTTTTTATTGTCTAAGCCAATTATTTTTCTTAAATTATTCTACGTCATATGATTCTATGACTACTCAGCTTTGAAACAAAGTCAATAATGGTCAATAAGACAAATGCTGAATGACAGAGACCAAAAAGCTAAATCAAATCAAAGCCGGTAGTCCGTCATCTTTGGACACGTGCTCCATTTTGGTAAGATGCTGCCTCATTTTTTTTCTGGGAACAGTTCTAAAATGGCGATACAATACATCTGTATCATGCGTCATTTCTTAGCAAAATCGTATTTCTGCTCTGAACATGCTTAGCAAAGCCATCGACAATACCCGTCATCAAGGATTGCACCAAAAAAAAAAATAAACGAATTTTTTATTCAAATGTGAAAATTATCATTATTATTTAAAAAAATATTTAAAGAAAAATGTATATATGTATTTAAAGAAGAATAATACCAAAAATTTGTAAAACAAACATAATAATAGTAAGTGTGAAGATGGAATGGATAATGGAATGGAAAATAGGTGGGTAGGCATATGACAATTAATGCATGGATTAGCACAAAGTTCACTTTAGTGTAGGTACTGTGTGACGGGGATATGCAAGTAGAGTCAGTAGAGGGAAAATGGGCGAGCTGGCGCACCGATACGAGCAACCAATCAGAAGCCAGCATTTGGTCACGTGACCCGTGGCGGGAAATTTGAATTTGATTTTCACCTCGACCTAACCTTAACTAGCACGTGGTCTCACCTCGACCTAACCTTAACTATCGGGCAACGCCCCTTTTTAGTCACGTGATTATTAGGTCCCCCCTTTCACCCCTATCCCTCTCAAACCAGCCAATCATATTGCTTCAACCTGATTACCCCCACCCTAAGCCGCCATTTTGTGGTCACAAAATTACAATGATGTGGTCAGCATCCACGCTTAACCACCAGGTTTATCCCCTCCACCAATTGAAGGGTCAGGTACCCACTTTATAGTCTGTAATCTCCCCAACGGTTATATAATCATAACCTATACGATGAAGGGTCAGGTACCCTCCTTATAGGGCATGAGTGTACCCGACCACTATTTTGTTTTTTTTCTGGGTAAAATGTAAACATGAACTTTGAAAACATAAACAAAGGGTTGGGCCCCTTAATCCTATGACATCTTATGGAACTGTTTATCTCTAACATATAAATAAATAGTAGCGTCCCTTAATCCTATAACAACTGCTGGACTTTGAACTGTTTATCTCTAAACCATAAATAAATAGTAGAGTCCCTTAAACCTATAACAACTGCTGGACCTTGTACTGTTTATCTCTAACATATAAATAAATAGCATAGTCCCTTGATCCTATAACATCTTTTGGACTTTGAATTGTTTATCTCTAAAACATAAATAAATGGTAGGGCTTCCTAATATTTAAATCGCTTTTGGACTTTGAGCTCTTAATCCCCAACATTTCTTATCTCGCATAAACATAAACAAAACAACTTTTCAACGTTCTACATATTTTTAATCTCTTATAGTATAAATAATGGCCTTAAAAGGATTAAGCTTAGTCCTTTAAGTTCCTAATCGAACTTTTAATCCCTAAAATATATCGACAAATCGAAACGACTGAATTACGCTGGACAATTGATTTAATTATAATCAACAAATCTGGCTCGTAATTGCACTCGTATCAGTCCTCGCGATGTTTTCAAGTCCTTTCGGCTACTCTCGGATGTCCTCGGAGCCGTACGAGACTGTTCGGTCTCATCGAGATAGTGGGTGACACTCGCTCGTCTTCATGTGTACTCGGACCCCACTTCGATCTCCCTAACTCTATTTATCACCTGTTTATAACACTAACACAATTCCTAAAATATATCGACTAATCGAAATGACTGTATCACGCTGGCCAAAGAGGTTATACCTTTTCACAGCTTTGAAATATTTTCAAAGTACACGAGTCGGTATTGATAACTTCTAACACGATAATTAACACTAATTCTTAATCCTTTAACAGCTTTTGGAATTTGAGTAGTTAATACCAAAACATAAAGAATGATTTGTTAATCCTTCCGCTAAAAAGTAAACAAATTTAGCTTTTGCAATAATGCTCTATCTCTTAATCCTTCCTTTAAAAGTAAACAATGGACTTTGAACTGTTAATCCTCTATCATTACTCATCTCGCTGAAACATAAACAAAACAACTTTTTAATCTTATATGTATTTTTAATCTCTCATAGTATAAACTATTAAAACGCCGTAAAAGAATTAAATATGTTTATATATTTTCTGTCCGCTAGGGCGCAGCACCTTACTCCACTAGGAAATTTTCCTGGCTAGTTTACGTAATGTTCTCAATGTCTATGATTTATGCAACCTTCCCAATGTTTACCTTTACCTACCTATTTGTTTACGTTTTCTTTAACCTTCCCAATATTTAAATTTTATGTAAATATAGTCTTCTCAACTGATTTTTTGCCTTTCCTAAATTGTTTTTCACCCTTTTCTGAACTTGATTTAATTATAATTAACAACCCTGGTTCCTAATTGCACTCGTATCAGACCTTGCGATATCATAGGCTCCTTTGGCTACTCTCGGATATCCTCGGAGCAGTGCGAACGTTCTTCTAGGAAGTTTGAAAGTTGAATTTGTACAAGGCGCTCCAGTGGTTTTGAGAGGTTAGAGAGGAGAGAAATAGGACGGAAATCATGGTGTGAGGTGGGATTTGTAATTTTATTTAATGGTCGGACTAGGACAGTTTTCCAAGAAGAGGGGAATATGGAATGTTGTAGAGAAAAGTTGTAAATATAATAGGGATGGGGCATAAGGATTGGGAGACAGGATATTATTAACTTTACTGGGATATCGTCAGGACCATAATCATTGGTGTGGAATATTAGGATAGTGGAAAGTAATTCGTCATACGACATGTGGGAGAAAAAGAAGTTTTCTGGGTTGAAGGTATGATGTTCAATATCAGTAGTAGGTGAAGGACTAGAAGCAGAGGATAAGAAATAGTCATTGAGATCATCTGGAGTGACTGGGAAAGAATCCAGGTTTTTGGATTCTGGTACGGATAGTTTTCGAAGGATTTTCCATCTGGATTTGGAATCAGGAGCATTGGAAAGGGCAGAATGGATGTGGAGGGATTTGTCACGTTGGACTGCGGATTGAGTTTCATTGCGCAGTTGTTTGAAAGACGCAAAATCACGAAACTATTATCAGTACGACGAAATTATTTATTATTATTATTATATACGATAAGACATATTTGTCTTATGGCCAACAACAATGATTTTTTTTTTCTTGTTCATGTTTGTTATTCTAAAGGGACTTTATCCCAGAATAACGTTTTTTTCTATCTATCTATCTATCTAAAATACCCGTCACAAGTAGAGAAGCCTCATTTTTTGTTTATACTACTCTGGTTAAGTCAGGGTAAACAGACATTTT